>JAUMJK010000358.1:3465000-4065000 GCA_033558105.1 Coccyzus lansbergi
AAAAATAATCTCTTTTGGTATTACTAGATTTAATGAATTATTTCAGATATGTAAACTTGTTAAATATCAGTTATTGCAATATAAGAAATTATAATGAAACAAAAATTGTAATTTAAAAATAATACACATAAGTCAGGGCTTTTCATATGTAACCAGTACTTTCAAGAATTATCACTGAGTCTGTATCTGATATTTCCTGCTATCCTAAGGGAGAAAAAAAGTCTAGTACAGTTTGAAGTTTATAAGAAGAACTAGTTATGCCAAATAAAGATTTTAGACTATTATTTCTAGGAAAGCTGGTAGATTTGCTGAATATATGAAGACAGTACTCAGTCAGATCTTGTTCAAAACTAAAATACAGTATAACTAGATAGCACTGCAAGCACTTGCCAAAGTAATAGGAACATCGAGCATTCAACCATAATGATAGTGTTTTGTTTGTGAGAGTTCTTGTTTTCATGCGAGTCAGCAGTTTCTGGTTCATGCTTTGATAACTGTGTATTTGGGATGTTGTCTTTTGTAGTTGTAAAAAAGTAAATGCGCAACCTAATCTTCATATGTATGCATGAAATATTACAAACACGCATTTAGAGTTTATATTGCAGTTTTTTCTTCATTCTATCTGTCTCCACACAGTGCTACTATGAGAATCCCTGAAGGTGGCTTTAGGCACAGAGTAGCAGAATACTCCATTCAGCCATTAAATACTCTTTGGCTGTGTTAATGGTAAGAAATATAGTAGCAGGAGCTGTAAACGTGATGACAAAGTTAGCACATTGCCCACTTCAACTGGGTACCTCTTGGTTTTGTATTTATCCCTCATGTTTCTCAGTTGACTGATGGCTGTCACCAAGTAGCTTCTTTGACTAGAAAGAGAAAGAACTTTTTTTAAAAGATGACAAGAGTCCTGTTGAGTTCCACAGTAGGTCACTTGCAGTGGAATTCCACATAGAGGAACAAATTAGTAACTTCTCTTGTAGATCTTTTGATTGCACACATGCGAAATGATGCAATAGTGTTGTTTATTCCTTGAGGAAAATGATAGCATAGGATCGGTTACAATCTGATCCAGTTACCCAGAAATGCATTCCCCAGGGATGCACAGATGATGCTTCAGATGGAAATTATGTAGTATATCTGTCTATACGTTAATATTTGCCAATGTCTTGTTTGTTTACCAGAGAAACAATCAAAATGATAACTTACATGCAAGTGCAGGGGTAAAGAAAATGATAACTGTGTCTTGGCCTAAAGCACTGGTTAAAAAAAGACACAAGAGCAAGTGAAATTTTTCATCACTTGCAGCATAACTGATGACCAGTAATGGCACTGAACAATATACACTCTAAATGCACTTTAGTTGGATTTTTTCCCTTTGTGTTTAGTTCCATTTGTCTTCAGCGATCAAGAGAATTTTACACTGGATAGGGACTACCCCATTTTATTTTGTAACTCCTCAGTCATTATGTTATGACCTTCAGGTTAAGTACTTACACAAACATTGGTGAGTTATGAACTTTGTCAGTGAATCACTGGGTCAGATTGTTTAATTATGAAGTTATTTTCAAGAAAATAAAGATCTGTTTCTAGCTTTCATTCCCCCCCTCTCCTACAGAATAATTTCAGATTTTTCCCTCCAAATGTGTTTTCCAAACATTGCTGTGTCTATTAAGTATTTACCAATACTTAATGTTTCAAAGTCCCATTTTTCATATGAGAAACCTGAGTCATGAAAGATCTAAGTGACAGTATTGCATCTTGATGTGGGTTAGTGCTTTGGCAGTGTGTTTGGAATATATTTAAGCTCTCCCCTCTTAATACATTGCAACAACTTCTTTCAGTGGTGACTAGTTCATAACTGCTCTGTGGATTTCATGCTCTTTTTAGATTGTCTTTCACCTCTTAATAACTTAGTCCACAAAATGAATTCTCGACATCCTCACAAGCTGCAGGATCTATTCCTACTACTGTCAATATTGCAGTTCTCTGATTTGAGTAGGACTGATGATTAGACCTTAATGCTAAACCCCCACAACAGACCAGCTCTTGAGCCCCATAGGTTGATGGCCTGTAACCCAACTGAAGAAGTTTGACTCAGCTATTGATTTCATTGATGTTCTAGAAAATACAGTAGAGTAAAAGTAGAGCACAGCTGGGAGGTAGCTCTGTGCCATAAATAAAGTAATGGAGATAACATGTAAATACTATATTTCACATACACACACACACACACACACACACACACACACACGTACAATAACATCTGTTCTTAACTTCTAATTTTTTTCTATTATCTTGTTTTCTGAGTTTATGAGATCGCTGCCTGGCATGAAGGGAACAAATCCAAACAAACAGAAAAAAAAAAACCCAAACCAAAAAAACCAGAACAACAGACGCACCATCATCACAAAGGCCAGGAGTATATGTAGCTGTGGTGCAAATTGGTTCATGTCAGCTTTTGTTTGCAGCCAGGGGCAGATCTCAGCCCTGACATGGTGAAGACCTTCATAGGAACTTGTGTCCTCAGAGAATGAGTTACTCAACAGGCTGATCTCCAGTTTGTCAGCTGCACTGTTTGTGTATACTGCTTTTGTTCTCATTCTATGGATAAATATATCTCACAGCTGAGTGCTGGTTCTGTTCATCTGGGAAATTAATTGGCCTAAATATACTGGTAGAAAATCATGGGACTGTAATACAGGACAGAATGAGAGGTGAAGCCCATTGCCTGAGCTGTGATCTACCAGCTTTCCTGCTCTGGAAATACTTCCTTTGCATGACGAGTCCTCCTCAGCCCTTCTACTCCTATCTGTTCCTCAGAGTGGGAAAAGCAGCTGAACGCCTCACACTGTAAGATTTTTTTTAGACATATAACAGGACTTCATGCTCCCAGTTCCCATTGCCTTTCAATTCAATTATCACTTACCTGAAATTCAATAGGAATAAAGTACCCAATTCCTTTATGCTTTTGAGAAGCTCCTGTCCTGAGTCTTACAGTAGGCTATGGAATGAGTGAGCAATGTCTGTTAGTGAGATGTTGCAAGCATTAAGAAATAAGAGATTTAATCAGGGTTTTTCATGGGACTTCATACCAATCTAAGCAACTGGCATTTCATACAAAATGACTGGTTTCATATAAAGGAGAAGGGAAAATTGACTAGTAAAGACATGGTGACAGCTGTTTCTCAAAGAACAGATACCAAAGGTACAAGCACAAACTATGCCACTGCGGGGTATGATAGACTGTGTACTGAGAGACATCTTTTGTTAAGACATGAGCCTTAACCAGAGACTCAAAAAGGAATTTTATGGGAATCAGAATATTAATGGCAAGCCTAAAGAACTATCATGGGTCTACAGAGATAGAATTTGAGTAATCAAGACACAAAAGTGAGATGAGACCAGGAAGATGCATGAAACTGCACTGTTGAGTATTCAAAGCAATAGGGAAACCAAGGTACAGGCTTGCTAGTCAGCAGGAGGACATGATGTCATTGACAAATGAGACCAAAACTAAAGTTACCTAATACAGGCAGTATATAATATCTTTCTTTAAAAAAAAAATCAGCTATAAGTAATTGGCTAGTACAAATAAGATAAATTATATGACAATATGGATGATTTACAGTATTTCATGTGTTGTTGTCTGATGTTTTACATGTTGCATGGACCCTCCGCTAATCCCACTGATCACAGGCTGAGAAACAGTAAATGACATGACCACTCTAAGTTCCATGCAGACCCTTTTTTCTGTGATTCACTGGCAACATTATGAGGATATGAATTCTAGAGACAGACTCTCCCTCACTACCATTTCACCCTTTCCTAAGATAACTAGTACATTTTTCGTTTACTTTCTGTGCCTTAGATGTGCAGATAATTACTATTTCTTTCTGTACTATCTTTCAGCTCAGTCCTATGGATTTTCCCTCTTCCAAATTGTTTAGTTCTTCAGCTTACTTAGTACAATATTCCTTGCTGTCATCCAGAAATTTTCTCATTTCAGTTTCTCAGTTGAGGAGAAAGTTAAAATGTGTGCTGGACTGTGTTATGTTGGTACTGACTGGAGGACAGATACAGTAACCCTTGGCTTCTGTAAGGTTCTGTATATCTGTAAACATAAACATGTTGATGAGGACTAAAGGAAGATTTCATTCCCAATCCATGTAGCTATTCTGCCAGATACCTCAAAGGCAGGCACAGATACTTCACCAAAACAGTGCTTCTTGTGTTATCATTTTGTCCTTTGTACTTTTTTTAAATGGGAAAACAAGAGAAGATATACTAACAATTTGTCATTAAAATGTCATTTTGAGACAGTTGTTTATATAATTTCTTGTCTAAAAACGTTACAGAAGTTATTTTTAAAAATTCAGACACACTATGCTAGAATACAAAAAACTTCAGTACCAAACGTTCCAAAGCACTTTAAGATTTCCTTTTTCTTTCTTTGGAAGAATATTTAATTTGTCAAATACTTCTTCCAGGAGAAGTATTAACTTCTGTGTGTTAGAGCCCTAATTAGATTAAGTTGGATCTGTACTTTGCATGTACTCCCAGGCTAATTCCCGTGATCACCATGCTTTAAACCTTTATTAGGGGGTTTTGTTAAAGACGCATCACTTTACTGTTGTTATTCATCTGACAAGAAAAGTGGATTCAAATGGACCCTTCTTTCAAAGCTGTGTTTGTCACTGACCTCGAATGTTGAACAGAGAAAAGAATTAGTTTCTAAGCACTGTGTGTGCAATGCCAAGAAAACTGGAGAGTTCTGACTGGCATCCTTCTAAGAGAGGTGATTTGGAAACCTTATTGCCTCACATATTACATCTGTAATATTTGGGTGTTGATAAAAGACACAGAGATTGAAAACTGGCTATTGTCTCTCTAGCAAGGAGTTGACAAAATCAAAACTTTGGGTAGAAAACTGGTTGCGTGACCGGACCCAGAGAATAGTAGTAAATGGTGTTAAATCCAGCTGGATGCCAGTTACAAGTGGCGTTCCCCAGGGCTCAGTGCTGGGTCCAGCCCTGTTCAATGTCTTCATCAACGACCTGTAAGTGTACCCTTAGCAAGTTTGCAGATGACACAAAGCTGGGTGGAAGTGTGGATCTGCTGGAGGGTAGGGAGGCTCTGCAAAGGGACCTAAACAGGCTGGACCGCTGGGCTGAGTCCAACAGCATGAGGTTTAACATGGCCAAATGCTGGGTCCTGCACTTGGGGCACAACAACCCTATGCAGCGATACAGACTGGGAGAAGTCTGTCTAGAAAGCTGCCTGGAGGAGAAGGACCTGGGGGTGTTGGTCGACAGCCGACTGAAGATGAGCCAGCAGTGTGCCCAGGTGGCCAAGAAGGCCAATGGTATCCTGGCTTGTATCAGAAACGGAATGACCAACAGGTCCAGGGAGGTTATTCTCCCTTTGTACTCGGCACTGGTGAGACCGCTCCTTGAATACTGTGTTCAGTTCTGGGTCCCTCACCACAAGAAGGATGTTGAGGCTCTAGAGTGAGTCCAGAGGAGAGCGACAAAGCTGGTGAGGGGTCTGGAGAACAGGCCTTATGAGGAACGGCTGAGAGAGCTGGGATTGTTCAGCATGGAGAAGAGGAGGCTGAGAGGAGACCTCATTACTCTCTCCAACTACCTGAAAGGAGGTTGTAGAGAGGAGGGAGCTGGGCTCTTCTCCCAAGGGACAGGGGACAGGACAAGTGGGAATGGCCTCAAGCTCTGCCAGGGGAGTTTTAGGCTAGAGATTAGGAGGAAGTTTTTCACAGAAAGGGTCCTTGGGCACTGGAACAGGCTACCCAGGGAGGTGGTTGATTCACCTTCCTTGGAGGTGTTTAAGGCATGGGTAGATGAGGTCCTGAGGGACATGGTTTAGTGTTTGATAGGAATGGTTGGACTCGATGATCCGATGGATCTCTTCCAACCTGGTGATTCTATGAAATGAAGAAAGCAGAGTTTTGGTGAAAGAAGTCTTCGCATTTCAGCTTGAAAGACGAGTTTATATCTGGAGATGTATCAAGATGTACTTGATTCATGAGTAAAGTGGAAAGAGAGCAAGTAGTGAGGAGGCAACCTGTTGATACTAGTTTTTTCAGGGTAATAAAGATGAAGACATTTAGCAGGGCTGGCTGGAGGATCTTATGAATCTCAGTGAGCAGTCCTTAAATATAGCATGAAATTCAGTTTAGATACGAGTTAAAGTGATGTATCTGGGAATAATCAAAACTTCACAAATGACATAATGAGCTTTCAGCTGTCTTGACACTGAAGAATGAGATCTTGGGATTATAAAAAGCCAGTCCATGAAAGAATCTCCTTAGTGGATAGTGGCAGTCAGTGAATGTTAGGAATGCATAGGAAGGGGATAGAAGGTTAGTACAGAATACTTATGCTAGTATGTAAATATGGGCACACCCACATCCTGCATATTGCCTGCCCCTAACTTTTCAAAAGGTTCAGAAAAAGGAAACGAAGGATGATCACAGGAACAGAGAGATTTCCATTAAAAAGAGACTAAGCAAATCAGTCTCTTTGTGTGCCTACAAAAGGAGACTGTTGGGAGAGATGATAAAGGTATCTAGTCTGAAACGTCCTGAAGAGGGTATCCATACATTGTTTGTACACAGTCTTTGTCAGGACAAGAAATTAGGGCAGATGACAGCTATGACATCCAGAAAAGAAACAAAATATCTTTAAAAATAACATAATTAAGCAATCACAGGTACTTTCAGAGGTTAAAGTTTATATGAGTTCAAGGGGAGCTTGAACGAGTTCTCAAAAGAGAAATCCTTACAGGTTAAAAACACACGTGAATCTTATCTGGCTCATATAGTCTTCAAGACTCAGATTGGTGGAAACTGGAGTACTTGGGGAAGTGTCATTACATGCCTGCTCTGTTCTTCTCTAGGTACTTGTGTTTTGCTAGATGGACGTTCAGTCTCTTCCATTACAGCCACTTATAACATCATTCATTTATGTACTGAACTCACATTTCCTCTTCATATACAAATGTAGGACAGATCAGAAACTCTAGAAATAGCCTTGGCAAATAGTTTGAATACTGGAATATTCTTTTTGAATGTATTTTCCCCTTCAGCTAAGCTAAGAAAGGGTCTGTCTTCCACGGTGCACCTAGTTGGTAAAGGAAAATACTGGCAATCAGAGGCATGTATTTAAAGCTCCCAAGTTCAGATTAATATGATTTTTTAAAATGTGGGGAAACCCATGAAAAATTTATCAGCATATAATAGCTGAACAGTCTCTCCAGGAGACTTTAATTTCTGCTTCTAATATTTTCATCTCAATCTGCTAGGTCAGCTTTACACTTCTTCTTGTGCACAATGGGGAACAATGTTTAGCTGATGACAGAAGTGCAAGATGGGGATTAAGTATCCCCTAAGCTCTCTGAATTTTAGTAATGGTATTGAAAGTGCCACAATCCCCAATTTTATATCCTTCCTACTCTTCCAACAAATTAACTCCTAAACATAACTTCACTGGGCAAGGAAAACACATTCTGCAAGTTTTTCCTTTGGAAAAAGTTTGTTTGGATATTGTAATTGATTATCCTAAGCCCCTGAGTGTCAGAATTCTGTGGTTACACTCACCATGAAGTTTGATGAGATGCTGGATTGGCAGCAGCTTTAGGTGCCCTCAGCTCATCATCCCACCCAGCCACTCATTTCTGGCCCATTTTCCAGATTTGCCCCGCTAGCCCCAAATACATTTTCAAAATCAAGGTAATCTAAATGTTCACTGCTGTTAAAAGCACCAATTACACAGTGAGCTTTACCTCTGTCTTCCCTTCTTCCAGTGACAGCAGAAGTGCCATGTGACAGTGTGGTTAAAGAAAATTAATCAGTTTCTTACAAGGGTTAGTTTTTCAACCCAGTCAGTTCATCAGTGTAACTGAGCACTAGTGCCAGCGTGTAACAGCTGGAGGGAACACCTGGCTTGGGAATGGAAAGGTGGCCTTTTTCTTAGGTTGTAACTCAGAGCTGGGAAAGTGTAAACCTACTATGAAGCTGTACCTCCTGTGGTTATTGCATGTACAGCTGCATAATAAGCAAGATTCTTAAATCAATTAAAGTAACAAGTAACAAAACAAACAATCTTTAAAAGAAGTTGAGACACAACTTACACAAAGAATAGTAAGCAATAATAGCTTTTTTTCTCAAACATATCAGGAGCATGATGATTATTGCCAGAAAATCTGTAAGATGCTCAAGGCATGAAAGGAGCATTCAAATAAGATAAAGCCATAGCATAAAAGCTGTGATTTTTTTTTTTTTTTTTTTGCACCTGTGCTTACCATTGAGGAGTTTGGAGAGATTACCATCTCAGAATCTTAATTTATAGAATGCATTTTAGGATATATTTCACATTTAAGTGTTCATAAATAGTTTATAGAATAAATTATCTAAAACAAGTTAGAATAGCTCATCAGGAACAGAGATATTCACTTGGTAATTCTAAAGAAAGTCAGGGAAGAAACAGGTGATTGTCGTGTTCAGCTTATCAGTTCAAATAATTTTGAGCCATAGTACTGAAATCTGACTAATGAAACAACAGATTTTAAAAAGGGATCCAGGCAGATTCAGAAAATGGCAGTTTAGTAAATCTGAGGTCTGTGCTGGGAAAAGAAGTAGAAGCTATAACAAATAATAGAAGTAGTGTAACCTGAATAATTATGACACATTGTGAAGAGTCGACATAAGTTTCAAAGGAGAATTCCTGGCTTAAAAATATGTTGAAATTCTCTGACAGAATCTACGAGTAGGAGAACACAGTAGAACCAGCTCATATCATCTCTTTGGATGTTCAAGAGATGTTTAACAATGTCCATCCCCAAAAGCTCTTAGGGATGTAAAATATGCTGGAATAAAAAGGAAGATCCTCACATCAGTAAATAACTGGTTGACAGTAGAAAGCCGAGTGTAGGAATAAATGGTCAGTTTTCACAGTGGAGGCAGGTGAGCACCGAAAACCCCATGGAAATCTGTGCTATTCGACATATTCATAAGTGATATGAAAAATAAAGAGGTGAACAGAGAAAGAACAAAATTTACTGACAGTGCTAAATGACTCAGGAAGTTAAGAGAAGGATCAGCTATGGTGTATTGAGAAAGATCTTACAATGCTGGCAATAACAGGCAAAAAAAGTCACATGAAATTCAGTGCAGACATGCACACAGGAAAAATAATTCTGTCTTTAGATATAAAGTGATGGGCTGGGAACTAATCTTTTTTCAGAAATGAGATCCTGAATTTAAATGAATAGTTTTGCAAAACTGTCATATCACAAGTAGTCATAGAATCATAGAATACCAATTTGGAAAGGACCTCAAGGACCATGTGTTCCAATCCTTCTTGGCAAAATCATGGTCTAGACAAGATGACACAGCACCCTGTTCAACTGACTTTTAGAAGTGGCTAACACTGGCAATCCACTACTTCCTTGGTGAGATTATTCCAGTCATTGATTGTTCTCATGGTGGAAAATTTTCCTCTTGGAGTAATTTGTACCCATTATCTTGCACCTTTTCCAGGAGACTCCTTGTAAACAGGGAGTCTCTGACTTCTTTTTAGCCACCCCTCAAATACTGGAAGATGATGACAAGGTCATCTATAGGCCTTCTTTTCTCAAAGCTGAACAAATCCAGTTCTTTTGGCCTTTCCTCATGCAGCTGACCTCCCCTTTGAGACCCTCTTGTGGACCCTCTGCAGCCTGTCCACATCTTGGTTTTTGCATAGTGGGAGCAAAACTGAACACAGTATCCAGATGTGACCTGACAAGTGCCGAGTAATGACTTCATCTCTGCTGCTGATGCCCTTGTTGATGCAACTCAGTATGCTGTTGGCTTTCCTTGCCACAGCAGCACACTGTTAGTTATTATATATTGAACTTTTTGTCCACCAGGACCCCTGGGGCCCTTAACACAGAGATGCTTCCCAGCCAGGTAGATTCAAACCTGTTCTGCACTCCTGAATTAGTTACCGAGAACACTGAGGCTGATGCAATACAAATACAGTGTAATAATCACTCATGGTCGATATTAGTATAGAAATTTACCATCAGCATCTGTTTCTTGGTCAGTGTTTGGAGGCTTGTAGGCCTTTTTTTGAATCCTCAGAAATAGTAGTAAAAAATGTTGACTTTGTTTAAATTAATCTGTGTTTTTAATATGACTATACTGAAGTTATTAGTATTGCAAAGTTTCTTCTGTGGTTTGTTTAATTTCTTACACATAAACTTTCCACTTAGACTTAATTTGCAGGGGTTTTTTGTAAGTTTTCACTACTGACAAGGAATTTTTACAGATTTTGTAGGTTTTATTTTAGCTTTTGTAATGATCTAGGAAACAGCTTTGAGATAATAAATTATCCCTTGCACGATCTATTGAAAGAATAAATAACTTCAATAAATGTTGTTAGAAGATTTTTAGGAGATCATTATTTTTGCTGTCTAGTGTTACATTCCTTAACTGTAACTTGCTGTTTTTTTGTATCTGAAGGAGAAGGTCTAATGAAGAAAAAATCTCTCTTGGCTAGGCATTAGCATCTGTGATGGCTTATTTGAGTAGGAAAGAATTTTTTGATTAATCCTCTGAATTATTAGTAAAACAGGTACTGAGATAATTTAATATAACTGAGAGTTAATATGTAAAATTGTGTATGGTGTCTTTTTAGTAAACAACAACAAAAATAATTTAAATAAATTAAGCAATTGGGTCTGGATGCTTGAATTTTCTTTAAGAAAGTTGAGTAGTCCTAACTTACTGATTTTGAAGACACTGTAATAAAGAATTACTGGAGGAAATATTGCTTTTACTGTTTTCAGATAATGCTTAATGTTGTTGCAAATTATAAAATTTAATTAGCTATATAAATGCCAGAGGAACAAATAATGTGCTATTGTCTTGATATCTTTCCAGAAATTAGTCTTTTAAAACAAATTTGCCATATTAATCATCTAAAAATATTTTTGATCACTGAATTAATAGTTTGCAACCTGTTTTCAGGTATTCATTGCCATAGGTGATTGCCTCTTAATTACTACATGGGCGCTTTCTATTCACTCTTATTAATTCATGTTTTCTGGCACGGTCCCAAAAGGCAGCCTTGCCCTATATCTTCTAATTACTTCTATAATTGAATTTGCCCACTTTTTCTAACCTATTTTTTAAACTGACTGTGTTTGTTCATGGTTTATTGTGTCTTTTTTGTGTCAGTTCTCCGCAAGCAGAATGTACATTGATTCTTTCCTCGTTTCTCATTAATTTTCAAGAGCTTTGCTGCATGTCTGTTTTTTCAGCCTGTCAGACCTATTGCTAGACCAAAAAAAGGTTCTTATTATTAAAGGTTAGGTAAAATAGACTGAAGTTAATTAATTCATTAGTAACTCTGAGCCAATTACTGAAGCCTTCTCTTATTTATATACTTGTTAACAAGACAGAGATGAGAAAGACCTATTATAGGCACATGTCCTTCAGAAGTTGGGCAAACCCTCTGGAGCATATGCGTTTAGTTCCACCAAAGAAAAATAATTGATTCCAAAATGAAGACTTGAAGATCTAGCTGGCAAATACTTCACAACCTGATGGATCTTCTTGTGGCTGTCTATATGTTATTTTGGATTTTGTCCTTTGATCACAAGGAATAGATGTTAATGGTGAGCCTTACAAAGTGAACACATAACATTTGAAAATCAATATATTGACTTACCAGATTCCCTAGAATTATTTCTTGGGATGTTTGGAAGTAGTTGAACAAAGAGGAATTACCCATGCATATCTATGCAATTAAGACGTGAGTTGCTGATTGTGATTTCACACAATTTTCTTGTATTGATAAATTCAAGGCGATATGCAGCTGGAGAAAAATTAATTTTTGGTAAATACTCTGCATGCTATGAACCTCACATGACAGCTGAAGTCATTCAGAAGCTACTGTCTTATAAATAAAATACAGAAGGTATCTAGAAGGTCAGTGATCAAGGTCAGATGTTTATATTAATAAAATCGGCACTTACTTTAAGCATTGTATTCTACACCTGACCTTCTGTTTCTTGAGGCTAAAGCAGAACGAAACACTGTTCTTTCTCATTGAATTCATAAGGATGCAACTCAGCCTGCAGTAAGATTGTTATTTTTAAAAAGGTTACAGATACTCTATTAAGGAAAAAAATCAAGCGCATCTTTGATATTTGTTCCCTGATAATTCAATTAATTAATTGAATTGCTTAACCAGAGATCCTTAGAATTAGAAAGTCTGAATAACAATTCCTCGTCAACTGTCTTGAAAATCTGGGTTGATATCTAGATTTGGAGGAAAATTATGATAAGATTGAGGAATGTTATATGAACATTTTTTAAAAAGGGGCAAAGCATTGATTTAGAAATGTCTTCCACCTAGTCCTTACAAAATTACAATTAAAATAAATTTAAACTGGAAGAAAAGATGAGTTGGAACCAGTGGGAAACAGAAAGCTTGGTCTAGCACAGTCAGTTACAGTTTGAAGAAAATCTGGTCCATTGATCTAGATGTAAAATGGTAACGGAAGGGCAGTTACTAACTTATCTGGAAGTCTGTAGTACAAGTCCCTGTGCTACAAGTACCTTTAGATTAAAATGTTCAGCTACCACTGCAGTAATTACTCTCTGCTCCACAGTTATTTCAAATTTGAGAGATCATGCTAAGAAACAGAAGAAACTAACACAGCATCTGAAAACACATGCTCCTCACCTGTGCCTGGTCACTAATGTAAGGTCTAGGTATAATTACCATGCTGTGCCAAAATGCTTATTTGCTTCTACATACCACCTGGAATACACACACAGATTTTTCTGTACCCCTTGAAGGCCATAGAACTCACCGCAGAATTAGGGTCTTTTTTCATTCAACCTTTCTCCTTCATTCTCTTCCCAAACTTATTTAGGAAATAATTGGCTGATTGAAACTGATGACATCTCGATCAGTTCATTATTATTTCTGGTATAAAATTAATTGTGGAAGTGCTTGGGTTGCTCTCTAGTTAAAATAGCTTTGTGACTTGCACTTAAAACAGATGTTCACTTCTTCATTGTTTGTGAATTATATGACATGGGCTTGCCAGATTTATATTGGGGGTTTTGTGGAATGAAAAGTTACTGCGTTTGAAAACTTTTCAAGCACTTCCCTTGATTTATTTCAGTTATTAGCATTCATTTTTAAGACTACATATGAGTGAGGGACTTCAGATATTTGGATCCTTTCAGTAGTAACATTACGAACAGGTATTTATAAGGTTATGAGTAGAGTTGTGCATTTCAACTGTTCAGAATGGTACTGAAATTAAGTAAAAGAGGTTCCCTTAACACTTTTCTACTAATGAACTGTTGTCAGAATGAGTCCTATTTTATGTAATAGTATTGAAATAATTTTTTCCACTCTGAAATCAATGTTATGAAGACTGGATCACTTACCTCCCCACCATGTTAATATTTTTTGCAGTTTTGACAGAAAATAGGGCTTGCAATAGTTCCATATGGACATACCCCCTAATTAATTAAATTCAGTGACATTTTAAGCAAATGAGAGATGTGTTTATCTGTCGTCAGTTGTGATATCAGAACTGGGCTAACCTAGACATGTTGAAATTCAATCTGTTCATTGAAGTCTGCTTTGGGCTTTTTGATAGCATGCACTGGTAGTTACAATATTATCAAACCAAAATAACAGAGAATTTGTGGTAGTTGCTTTATGGAAAACAGCTGTGAACAGGATAATAACACTGTATTCTTTTCTTACAAGATAATGAAACATAACTCCAAAATTATAAGAGTAGCAATTAAACAAATTAAGGATTTGCTGTCTGAAAATGTCTTCTGAGGTTCTTGCATGTTTTATGAATTTCTTGCTATCCTTTACTTATGTACCTGTTGTGCTGCATTTCACTCTACTTCTGTCATATATATTGAATTGGAAAAAAAAAAAGTTGGAAATTTCCTTTTGTAGTTGTTCTTTACTCAGAGTACCCTCTAGCATGTCTTGAAAATATTCCTCTGTCTGCCTTTCTTATCTCTCTTCATGTGAATGCATTTCAGCTTCTGCACAAGCCACTGTAGTGCTCTTTACTTAATTCCATATCCTTTCAGTAACTTCATGTAGTCATCAAGAAGCTTGTAACAAGTGTATTGACTTCTAGGAATGTGCTTGTTTCTTGTGATGTTTCCTTTAGTTCATTATTGGTTCTACTTCATAGAATACCCTGTGACCACAGCAAGTGAATAGGCTGAGCTGAAGTTATAAATCACAATCATCATTTACATACAAGGAATCGGAGATGCTGAGATTTCTTGACTTTCCGTATGTGATCAGGGAGGATTGTGGTAGAGCCAGTAACACAGCAACTATTGCCTGTTTGATCTTCCTGGGGTTTTACTGTTGGGATGTTTTTTTCAGTCCTTTCTGGTACTTACTGTCATGATTAGATGGCTAATACAGAGAAATTAAAACATACATATATGTTGCAATAGTGAGTAGAATCTTAATTGTCAGTGTATTTGAAAAACTAATTATAGAGGAAACATTTGAAAATATTTTCTGTTACTTTTCATGAAAGTAGAGCTTAAGTAACATTGTTTGTTATCTTGGATATTAGAACTTTTTCCTGTACATCACTGACTTACATGAAAACGAGTTATCTGATTGAGTAAAACTGTGAGTATCAGCATGCTGATCAATAATATTCCTTCTGACTGTGAACACTTTATCAACTTTCAGTCTAACTATTTAATTAGAATAAGTAGACTATGTAAAATGAAACTGTGATGTATCAGAGGGAAGTACTAAAATGTGTTCAAATATTTCCTTGATGAGCAGACACTTTGCAATAGGCTCAGACTCATGGTAGGGAGTTCAGTATGCAATACTGGCCATGGGCTCCTGGGCATTTAGAGTTGTGTGCTGAAGTTGACTTTTCTTTCTGGATCTTGAAGGAGGAAAATCATTAGATCTTCCCTCCTTCAGTGCTTGAAGCACAGTGTTGAATAAACTTTCTAGTTTCACCCACCACAGCAGCAAGTTCAGGCTTTAAGCCTTGCAAAAAAAAGGATCAATTTCTGTATTAAGATGTATTTGCTAAGCTGTTTTTTTAAATAATACTTCATTATCTTGCTGAGTAAGCTGTAAGTGTTTCAAGAAATGTATTTTCTCTTACTTTAGTCCTGAACAGGGGGAGAGATTAATGAATGGTTTTCTTTTACTTCCAGTCTTAGTACTAATTTCTAGATTTCAGAGTTTCAAACTAAGCAGGAAGCAACATGAAATTTACTGTCCTTTAAAAGCCTGAGGCCATTCCTGTTCTTTCAGGTTATTTTGTAAGAGCAGATGAGACATTAATTAATAAGGAAAAAAAATATATAATTGGAAGTGAAGAGTAACATTATTTTTGACACAAAGTTTTAGTCAAATAGTGCAGCCCAGTACCAATCACAGGCACTTCAGGAGGGCAAGATCAGTCCTTGCGTTTGTAGCATCAGTTTCAGGACACCTAGAAATGTAATTGTGCTCCGTATGGATACTCAGACTACAAAATGTGAGAGAAATATGAGTAGTTGTTATGTCTGCATGTTGGCATTATGTCTTTTAAATCTAGAGTAAGCACCACCACTCAAATGCCAAACCTGTGCTTAACATTGTGCCAATTGGCCTCCTCCCCGATAAACCTTGACAGTACATTGTTCTCTTGTCAAGGGGCATTATCCTAGCAATTCAGCAAAAATTTTTCTTCATTTGGACAGTGCATCTTTCTGACAGTCCCTTCTTCTATTGATTTGTTTTCTCCTGTCCCTTTCTCCTTCTTTTGTTTTCTTATCATAGCTTCAGGTTATTAAGTGCAAAGTATTGATGGGAATGGATGGTTTTGGTCGATGGAGAGCTAATGCATCCCTAATCCCACCATTGTTACAGAGTTACGCTTTACTCTGGTTCCTGATGGGGGAAAAGGTGCAAAGCTCTTGATCCTAGTTTTATTTGTCACAAACCCATCCATCAATCAAGCACAAGCATGTCTGAATGCTGAATGACATGTGGGTCTCAGCTGAAAAAATTCGATAACACTGTATTGTCAGGTTGCTCACTCTTTTTTTTTTTTTGATAAGAAATACATTTGACTGAAATAGATAAGCATGCAACTGCTAAAGACTTGAAGAGAGAGAGTGACATACATGGCACCAGAGGTTGTTGATCTTTGGTAGTAATGATACTTATGAGTAAATAAAATAGAAAAAAAAGTTCTAGACATGCAACATGCTTGAATCCTGTAAGGTTTTTTATTAAGTTGAGGTTTCAGGTTTTTAATCAGGACATATATTATAGGCTGCCACGTAGGTCCAAATGCTGATAGAATTATGATTGAATTTATCTTTTTTTTCTAAATTATATTGATTAATATACCAGATATTGATTAATACAGTATTATTTTAATATATGTTGAGAAATCTGCCCATTTATTGTTTCTGAATAACCATAAAGAGATATAGATATATATATGTGTAATAATTGTTCTTTTAGGATCTGAAAATATTTTAAATATGTAATTATAGTACATATTCATAAACATTTTATGCAATGCAAATACACATGCATGTCATTTCAAAAATGTCCTTTTAAATTGTAATCATGTACTCAGCTATGGTTTGGTATCCCTTTATACAAATTATTGTATGTTGAACATTAATACATTATTAAAAGCTTATCCCTTTACTTAAATACAGTTTTCTATTCATACTTGCTTAAGATAATTGCTTTTAGGGAATGTTAAAATATTGTCGTATTCCATCTGTGTGCTACAAGTTTGGGAAAAGTAGTGAACAGAGCAGAACAATTTTGAAAGTCCTTTTTATTTTCTTGCCACAGAAGTATATGTTTTACAATGGGAGAACCACATTAAATGACCTAAAAAATCCATCAACAAAGGTAACAAAAAGACAACCCAAAGCAGAGGCTCTAACATGAACACGATGTAGCCCCAAGTACTAGCACACTCTATGAGTAAGCCATTTTTTCTTTGCTCTGTGACTAGGGGCTACGAAACTGCAAAAATCAATGTGGGAGTGCTTTAGATTTGTTGGGTAAATTACATGTGCTTGGCTGCTCTATTGTATCTGGCCCATATTCTATACCAGATACTTTTAGATGGAACTGTCACGTAATACATATACACAATATTGATTTTTATAGATTTAACAGAGCTTGAACTGAACTCTATAGTAAGCAAGGAAAAGACTTAAGAAGTGCCGCTTCACAAAATTGGGATGAATATGTAAGCATAGAAATACTATTGAATGCTTGTGTCTGAGAATCTCCTGGCCCAGTTTTGATTTTTGTATGGGCAAAATCAGCACTAAGTAATCAAAAGCTCTTGGCAATAAGCATTAGTTGGCTTATCTGTAATAGCGATTTGATTGGATTTATTTTTATGTTGCATTTTTTTTTTACTGTGTCAAAAGCAAATGAAGAGTTACATTTTTTTTAGAAGACATTCTGAATACTAGGTGATGCTAGATGAAATCCAAAACACCTGTGCTAGTACCAAAAAACACTTTGGAGCCTCTGCATGTACCATGAGCAAATTGTATTGTTGTAGTTGAATTTCAATGCATGCAATAAGGACCATGACTCTCAGATGTGGGACACATAAGTCTACATTCAAACATATGAATATGTGACTTAATTTCAAGTTGTGTATAACATCTTATTAAAGAAAACAAAAGCGAACATTAACTCAAATGTCTAAATATGAAACACGGAAAATGTGACTGCCCTTGAAAATCTCTATATTAGTTATCAAATGTGAGGTAATCAAGTATGAACTCTTTGCTAAATTTTAGATCACAAACCAGTGTGACAGCATTAATAACACTCCTTCACAAACCTAAAAAGGCCAAGCGTATCCTGGCCTGCATCAAAAGAAGCGTTGGCCAGCAGGTCAAGGGAGGTGATTCTCCCCCATACTCCTTTTTCATTCGACCCCACCTACAGTATGGAGTCCAGTTCTGGAGATTAGGAAGAAATTCTTGATGATAAGGATGGGGAGGCCCTGGCAGGGGTTGCCCAGGGAAGCAGTGGCTGTTTCATCCCTGGAGGTATTCAAGGCCAGGTTGGATGGGACCTTGAGCAGTTTGATCTGGTGGGAGGTGTCCCTGACCATGTCAAGGAGGCTGGAACTGGATGATCTATACAGTCCCTTCCAACCCAAACCATTCTATGATTTTCTTGGGGAAAACAAAGATATTTGTAACTTTAAAAAGCAAATTAAGATGGCAAATGTTGGTTTGCTTTCGCTATATTTGTGAACAGTGTATTACTAGTAATATGTGTTCAAAGATATTACATTTTTAAATACTGGTCTCAGGATTATTCATGACCAGACAATAGCAGCTGGAGCCCATAAAGAAGCACAGTTATGATTACTTTAAAAATGGATCCTTCTGGCTTCACATCCACCCAACTGTCAGTGCCACTGAAACCCTGCCTGTGCCTACCAGTATTGTTTGTAACACGGTTAAAGGTAAAACATAGGGAGCATGGGTCCTGTACTGGAGGAATTCTGGTGACTTTTGCTGCTGGAATGCTGAAAATATGTTTAAAGGAAAGGGGGAAAATAGATCTTCAGGGGAATGCTTTCAAATAATCAGCACTGCTAGTTATTCTTCACCTCTATCTGACCACGACTGGCATGTGATCTGCATGGGCTGAAACTGCAAGATTACTGCCACACTTTGGCTAGCCTGCACGCTTTTGGCTTTGAATGCCCAGAGGACAGGCAGCACGCAGTCCTCAGGTTAGAGGCACCCTTACAAGTATCCAGCATGAAAAGCCTGCAATTTAGAATCATACCTTTAAATCTTATAAATCTTTTTATTGTTTTGATGTACTTAAAAATGGCAGGACATATCCTCGGTGCTAATTGACGTAATTCCTGTAATCTTCTTGTTAGGACAGCAGTTTCCACTAATGAATATCCAGCATTGTATCTCTGCCAGCATTCAGATGTGGTAATCAGACCAGCTAGCCTCTAAGAGTGAAGAAGAGCCTTGTCGGGGGCCTCCACTTTAAAACTTTGCCTCTTGGTCTGCCAAAGCTTGATTTTATTATTCTAAGGGCATTTTGATAACCCCTCTGTGTTTGGGTCTTCATGGTGTGAAGTTCTGACTGAATAATGAGGGCACTTTCTCTTTTATCTTTAGAGGGAGGATTTACTTATTACTACTGATAATATGGGTCAGATTTTCAAAGGTGTTTTAACTTCACCTCCATGTTTGTACTGCAGAAACACTTGCAATTGCTTTTGTATCCAATCACTTCTACAGATGAGGGGTTACCACTATTTTGCTATGCAAGTGATGCTTGTGCATATATTCTTCTCTCTTGTATCTTTAGATAAATATATACAGGCACAAGTGGGGATCATGCTTTTTTATGGCATTTTGTAATGTTAAGTATTAAATGGGCAGGATAGCAACACCAGTAGCTTGTTTTGTACACTGAGGGAAAAAATAACAAAGAAAAAGGAACAGATGTTTCCCTTTTGCCTTCATTTTGTACTCTGTCTCATGTAGACAAGGGGCCATGAAGGATCTATGATGCTATGTGAAATTCCCTATAAATTAATTACCACTCTGTACCCTAACACTATCTACCATACTCCCTAGTGGTACCGATCCCTCATTTTTATGAAGCATAAATTACTCATATGAAAAGGAACTTTAACTTCCATAAAACCAGCGTGGCTCTGTTTCTTAGACACTAAAAAAAGGCTTACCAAAGCAATGATTATTTACCTGTTTTTGAAAGAAATATGCATGCAAGTAGGGTGTCAACAACAAAAAGTGCACTTTAAGTTCCAGAGTTCAATCCTACTTATGTAGTCTTAGCCATTTAACACCATGATTTCTGAATGCTGTCTGAGAACTGGATGCCAGTGAAGGAACGCTCTTTTGTACCTTGGTAGCAGCTGTGCTATATTTTCAGTTTATTCTTAAGTGCTACAATAGAGTCCCTGATAGTATGCTTAGATACAAATCAACTGCTGAAGTGAATGACAGTAACATTGTTGACATCCAGTACATAGTAGAAGTCAGCACAAGTGTCATGTTGGTCTATGTCTAGTGGACGTCCAGGACCACTCAAGAGGTTAAGGACATTGTTCATCAACTCAGAATGCAACTTGAAAAATGTAAAGCTGACAGAATTGAAAAGAAAGGGTAAAACACCATATGGTTTGTCAGTTTAAGTGCCACGAGGCATCTCTTTAAAATGTATAGTGCTAGGGGAAAAAAGAGATTAGTGCAAAATGTAAGAGCTGTTAAATAGGGCCCTAAGGACAAGCAGTTCAAAATGCTAGTGTATCCAAGACAGCCTCACCTGCATCTTAAGGAATAAATGATGTCAAGCTACAGAAAATGATGCATGCAGTATTTCTTGTTAGTTTGACATGTGTCCCAGAGTGGAATGATCAGCACGGTGCTGTTGCATGATTGCTACATGTATATGTTGTAGTGCACACATATGGCTGTTGTACAACTGTATGATTTTGCTGAGCTTGTAGCGACGTTAATCCTCCTCTGTAGTCTACAGCTGGGGTGACAAGTTATAGCATCTCTGTAGTGGCTTGCTACAAAGACAGGTTACTGAGATCAATTGCTTTTTTCTTTGACTCAAACTAAATTTTAGCTAATGTAGGTATGAGTTACTGCTTTACGACTTCATGCTAGTTTGGTGGGATTTTATTTGTAATGAGTGTAATTAGCGGTTTATACGCTGGCAGGTCTGTCATATCTTATGCCATTGCTGCTCTCCAGGCAGACACCAGTCACTTGCCATTGGTTTCTGCTCACTGGGTCTCACTTGCTCAGGCACAGGGCAGGGTCCTTGCTCTGGGTCTCTTAGGAGTAGAAGGATTTCTACTGATTAATTCCATGTCTAACATATTTCTTGTGGCTTGGAGCAGAGTGGCTAAAGAATTTTCTAGCTCTTGGTTTCTGAGACAAGTTCTTCAATTTTCGTTTCCTCTTTATATCCTTATGTGAGACACTGTCAGTATAGCAAGGAAACATAAGTTTGATATTTTGCAAATTTATACAAATTTCCTTTATTCTTAAGATACAGACATGCCACTGCCAGTGAGCATTTCAGCATCTCAGTGGTCTCAGATCTGATTTGAACAAAATAAATAAATACTATATATTAGTATATATTTATATATATATATTTGAAAAATATTTTATACATAGGTTTTCAGCTGAACTGATTCAAATGAACGTGCAGCCAAATGGATGTAAAACAAAAAAAAAGACAAGTTCTAGTATCAAATTATTTCCTATTCAATAAATTTGAGAAAAGGAATCATCTAGATGAAGACCCTGGCTTAGTTTCCACATCTCACTTATTTTTTTAAAACAGGAGGAAAATCATTGAGTGGTCTCAATTTTTCAAATATCTCTGAGGTATCACATTATGAATTTTCTTGCAGTACTAAGAAAATTTATTTCTTCATTTAGAACATGCAAAATTTTATATTTATTAAATATGAGTATGGGAAAGGTACAAATCATTCAAAAAGATACCAATTTAAAAAAAATACTTCTTAGCTATTTGTGGATCTGATTCTATATACTTTATATATACTAATTTGCCAATGATTCCTGCAAAGTAAAAGAACTCAAAAAAGGGATCTTCAAATTGTTCACTACAGCTGTAAAACTTCAGATATGAGATAAAAACTCACAGAGTGCTGTACAGCATTAACTGAGAAGAAATGAAATTGTTCCATCAACCTGAAGACCCGGAAAGCTATTCATTTTTTCACTCTTTATTCTCATGTAAGTCCCAGTAATATGAATGAGAGCAGCTTGCACTCTCAAAGTAAAAATCCACCCAAAGGCAACAATTCATAATGAAGGAGGGGAGTGGGGGGAGAAGAGAGAGGAGAAAAAAAAAAGCTTAGGAACAAATAAATTTCCATCTGAAAATCACTCAACTTCATCACATATGTTTGATTCAAACAATATTTTGTTGGCTGTAAATTGTTTGCAATTGGAATGCTATATTTTTAGAGGAAATAATCCAGAAAGGCATTCCACCAAACCCATGGTAATTGCACAGTCCATATTTGGAGCATATTAGCATATTCACTTGTGTGTACAAATATATAAACTGTCATCTCCCAAGCACTGAGAAGAAAATTGATAGAGGAGGGGAGAAGCGAAAGAGCTGCCAATAAGGCCGAAGGCTTGCCAAAATCATCTAAGTGAAGGGAATGAAACAAAACACAGAGAATAGACAAGGAGAATGAGTGGCTAATTACTGTACATCCCACTCAGCTAAAAATGAAACATACAGGCACGAGACATCAGAGAGGCACATATTGCATAGGCACATCCTGACAGCAATGACAAAACAGTGTAATCGCAAACAGAAAACTAGGAACCTTTTCCTCTTTGTTGGCAGCATTGGTTGAATGTATTCTAGGAGACAGATTGCTATTCCCCTGTCACTGCCAGTCCTTTTTCTTTCCCATGAGGAAAGAAATGGCTCTGGATAAAGCAAGACTGTGAATCTGGCAGGTTTCTTTAGCTTGCTGCCTGCAGGGTCCAATTTATTTCCCATCAAGGCTAGAGTTTCCTTCACTCTTCCTTGACTCAGCTGGCAGGTATGTTCTGTGTTCACACTAAAATGTGTGTAGGTCAGGTCTTGATATAAATTACTGGTTAGAAATTCAGGACAACTGGACGATCTCTGCTTTCAGCATGAATTACTCTCTTGTGAGCAGTTGGCACCTCTTGGTACTGAAGTTTGTTGTGATTTTAAGATGTAGCCACTGGAGATTTTTTTAAGTCGTTTGAGATCCATATGTAAAAGTCACAATACTGTGGTCAAAGACTTATGATTTTTCCAAGATTTAGTTGATAATCACCATACATTCCGGTAATTCACCAGACCAATATATCGCTTCATGTTGCAGTAAACGTGAAGTAGTTTAGTAGCTGGATACTTTGTTGTTTTAATCTAATTAAACCAAATCTAGTCAAATTGAAGTATTCTGAAAGATATGGTTGCAACTCAAAGCTGAGGAATAGGGAAATTACTGAAACACTTTCGTGTGTACTCATCTCCTTCCACCGGACCCCTGGCTCATACTTGCAGTTGTGTGCTCTGTACAGGGACTCTCACGTTTGGCAGTGTAGTGCTTACGGGCATATGAACTGGCCACATAGACCAAACAATTCATGAATGAGTTCAAAGTAGCCTAGGTTTGATGAAGAGAGTAAAGGAATAGCTTTGTATTTCCCAACAAACTCAAAAAGAGTACATATTGTGAACTGAAAGAGAAAAGGATTACAGCTGGAAGCAATTAACTAGATCATTAAATGCCTACTGGCTGGTGAGATTTGCAGAACTCGTTGTAAATTGCTTCATCTCTCTCTGGACATCAGCCTCTCTGTCCTAAATGGGCCAGCTCCTTGGTAATGCAGTAGATACAGAGGGGTACCGTAGTTCTATGAGGATATAGATGCAGCCTCACACAAGTTGATGCTGTCAGCAGTCAGTTTGCATTAGCACCGGAAATGCACCAAACTAGTGAGGGTACTTCACTATGGACCGCTGCCTCCTGTTTAAATGCCTGGAGGGTGGTGCAAGTGTGAAATAAGAACATTGTCTTAGCAAAGAAATGGTTTACCTGTCCTCCTTTTTACAGAACACTATTGAATAAAGACAGACCTCCAAGCACTGCTTCATACAGGATGCCTTCTCAGAGACAAGAGAACTCTCCTTTTAGGGGAGAATATTTCTATGGCATGATCTGCACAGCAATAAACTTAACAAAGGCAAGATTTGTTAGAAAAAGTAACTGACTTAGTAGGGCAGGGATACAAAGTAAGACCAGTTTATTCTTAATAAAAGTAATTTCACAGGGATTTGTTTTACTTTAATTAATGCTCTATATTTGAGTTTACCTCTTCGCTTAATTTGACTTGACAGATGTCTCAAGATAGACATGGCTAACTAAAAATGTGTCCTGTTTTTAACTGGTAGATCATCTTGTTTCTTTCAGAATCCTTTCTATTCCAGCAGGTGTTGGTAGGAAGAAAACTGGCTCACAGGCTGAAACATAATAGTAAGAGGAAAAAGACAAAATGCTTTCTGAGGAAAGACTTAGAAAATGTTGTTATATCAGCAAGTGCTTTTTCCATTCGAATCACATACAAGTTTAGAGGGGTTTTTTATCAATATCTATCAAATGTCTATCCCAAACTTTATAAATTGTATAAATCCTGCAACATCTCGCCTCAAAACCCAAATGAAGAAAGGAATGATCAACCATAAATAAAAGCAAAATCCAAGCCAGATACTTCATTACCCGGAAACAAAAGCCATTCTCCTCCTCTGTTCCCAAAAGTTTGAATAGATGATGAACCAAAAATGGATATTATGATATGCCCAAATTTGGAATGAGGATCTGAGAATCTGCACAGCAGCTCCTGCAATATCCTGTACCCCCGGCAAAGAGCTTTTAGTGATGTTCTCAGAGTTAAGGCCATTTAATCCACTGATGGGAACATTAGGTTCTCTGTCAAGTCCAGTGGAAACTCTTCTATTTAAGAGGCAAAATAAATGTTGCAATTCCTTTGTTTAAACTTTTGATAGCAAAAAAAAACCAGGAAGGAGGAAGTAGCTGGATGATGTGCTTACCTGCAAAGTAATTGCAGACAAGAACTGAGGCTTCCATTTTATTTTTCTATATTCTTGTTTATTATGGGTAAACAAATCTTTTCTTTCCACTGGCAAGTAAACTAAATGTTTTTAGCATTTTCAGTTAGCAAGTAACTGTATCCTGTGAAGCCAATCCTGAGAAAAAAAACCAAAACAAAAAAAACCATAAAACAAAACCTGCAGATAAATCAGAAAGTCAGAATCCTCTTTTTTTTGGAGCAAAGACAGAGGCCAGGACAGTTGAGCCATTTCCATTTATTTCTAAGGAAGGACTAAAGATCATCTGTGGAGAAATGACCACCTTATACCCTTCCTACCAGACCATGGCTAAGTTTGCATGCCCTTTCCAGCCATCAAGCTGCAGAGAACCACTCATAGATGACTTTTTCCATTCCAGCAGGTTTCCATGCAAATTTCCACTTGTTGGCATGGCAGTCCTACAGACAGATTGTCATAGTGACTCTGTGACTCCTACAGTCACATGAATAAGCAGCTTCTCATGCTAGAACTGTACTACTGATCTGGGTGAAAAGTTGCCAACCACTCCTTGTCCTTATTACTTGTCCACTCTTTTCTTTTTCTATCAGTATTGATAGCAGATTCACACTTGCTAGATTTACTGTATATGTTCTGTCAATGTGATTTAGTTTAAAACAAATAAAAATACTTACAACAAAGAAAAATTACTTGTAAACATTTTCAAGAGAAACTAGATATTTTTAACAGAACCTGTTCACAGACTGAGTGTATGTGCAGCTGTGTTAGAACAGGGACTTCTGATGGTAAGTAGCTAAGAAAAGGTGGTGACAGTAAACTCCTAAGCTGAATCAGCAACAGCCAGAGTGAGGAATGAGGGCAGCAAAGAAAATTATTAGGCAAAGGATTATAAAAAAACCAGAGAGGTGGTATTTCATGTTGCCCATAATTCACCTGTGAAATTCATTGCTGTAGATTTTTAGTGACACTTTGTGATTAGGAAGAAAAAATGGGGGGAGGGGGGAATGTGGGAAGGCCAAATAAAGGGATGAAAAAATTATCTAAATCCTGTTAAAAACTGTTTTAGACTCGGAAAGTTCCTGAACTTCAAGTTGCTGAACAATGGGTGAATGTGGTAGGGAAACAACACTTTAGGCTTACACTCCTGAAACTCCTCTCTCTCCTTACTCTGACCTTTACCATTGGGGAAGGATACAGGGCAGCTGTAGGGCAACCATTCTTACGATTTCAGATTTCATAAAATCAAGTCTTGTAAGCATGCTATGTGAATCTGCAATCAGACATACCAAGTTCTTAGCCTTTTCTGAAGTCTGTGGAAGGTACATGAAAAATCCGGTTGCAATCCTGAAAGTGCAAACCTGGCTTTTACAGACTGGAAATAAGTTGTTACTCTCCCAAACAGGGCACTCGCATTTCTGTGTTATTTCATAGAGGGGATGAAGAGTAATTTAGCTGAAATGAGTGCTTGTGTGATTTGACTATTTAAGGGGCAGACCTTTAGCAATCTGCTATGTATGTGCATATGTTACTGTGTTTGGAATTTGGCTCTTTCAAGATATGGAATGTTTAAAATCAAACAAACACTCTTTCTTACTTTCCTTCCAGAAAAGTAATGTCAGTTAAATAATCTGCAAAAAGTGCCCTGATTAAAAGAAAGAAATGTAAAACTTTTAGTTTCTTAGTAGAACTTCATATAGTCTTTCTGAAATTTAGACTAGCTACTTCATTTATTGAACAGTATTGTCTTGATTATCATCAACTGAAGTACATCTTTTTTCCAGAATTGTAATAAAAATATAAGGAATGGCAAAAAAAAAAAAAGAGTGTAAGGAAAAGAAAATTATACTAGGTCTTCTAAAATTGAGCTTTTTAATGTTGATAGAATGTGGAGGGGACATATGTTGCGAAGAACTTTTCACTTGGATTATAATTTTTTTTCCATAATGGAACATCCGAAGTGATATTATGATATTTAGTATGTGAAATTAGATTATTAGCATGAGCAAATGCAGAAAAAGGACAACAAAACCAGACAAATTTCAAGCATTTGGCACTGAAGGATCAGTACTAACAGCACATATTGACTCACCAAGGCTCCAATGCAGCAGATACCAATGTGCTTAAGATCACAAAAATATTTTTTCCTGTGGAACTATTTATAAGTGTTAGGCTGGACAGGATTCTAGGATGTTATAATACTATTAAATCAGTCTTATACATAATTCTGGTTTTCTGACTTAGTTTTGGTCACTACCTGCATAGTGCTACAACAGGTTTTTAAGGGAATTTTAATTACTTAAAAAATAGAATTAACAGCACAGTTCCCCTTTGCTTCTCTGAATGATAAAAAGTGTCCTAGACACTGTCACTATGCACCCAAGAGCAGTGACAGCAAACAACAGCCCCACATTGTCCACATTGTCCTTGTGCATTACAAATGACAGATAAAATCAAAGGTAGAGAAGTTGTGTCACTGTCGTTTGATGATCAGCTGGTATCATTCAATCTTATCCAGAGATCTTTGGTCATTTAACTCCATTCTGTGTCCCTGTCCCCATGAGGTGTAACATTTAAAAGGATAAATCAGATGCTTCAGAGATGTAGGCTCATATGGACAAACATATCAAGGAGCCTGAGGGTCTTTGATTTCCCAGTGACTTTGTGGGTCTAAATGGTAATGTTGACTATCATCAGCTTCTTGAACGTAGTGTAGGACATACCTCTTCTCTAACTATTTTGTTATCCCTAAATGCCTACTGTGGAGAAGAAAAGACAAGATAGACCCACACAGGACTCACCATGGAAACAGTGATCCTGAGAAGAAAAAGGCACTCAAGATCAGTGCTGTCCACTCTACGAAAGTACAGAAACATTCTGGTGTATTTTATGAAACAAATGTTTGTAGGTGTAAGAATTCTAAGCACAAGTATCTGATCATCAGCCACTGACAAAGTGTAGCCATTAACTAATTAGCAACAGTATTTGCATAGCCTGAAACTCTCAAACATTTTTTATTAATAAATTGATGGTCATCCAAACACTTGCAAATTAATTCATTAAAAGAGATGATAGGATTCTGCAGATAACCAAATGAAACTAATGATTTTTAGTAATTAAAAAATTTTACCCTTATGATTGCTCACCTAATTCTACTAGGGAGAATATTTTTGTCTAGTTCAGTAATAAAATCATGGCCAGATACTATACTGTATCTTTTTCTGCTCTTTATTTTCTTTTTCATCTTTTGATTGTACTGGTCTGTCCAATGTATAAAAAATATTAATGCATTAGCTTGTTAGTGATTAATTTCCTAGACAGGAACGTTGTGAAAATTTAGAGCATTTAAAATTCTCCAGCTGGCTGTTACTGTCTATTTTGACTGCTACAAAATTCACACATACCCACAACATATTTCTCTTGTCCTTTGGTAATTAATAGGCTAGAAATGCCAAAGAAAAAAAAAGAATAGAAAAGAAAAATGGTTCTTGCCCTGGCACTATTATAACAGGAATTATGAGCCTCTAAGAAGTATGAAATACCTTACTCTGTGTTTAGAGTTGATTGTATTATTTGGTGGTAGTGGCCTTGAAGTCTTTTGATTTCACCTTAGAAAACAGAGTTGATCTGGACAAATTCCAGCTGAAGCTACAGGAATTGAAAAATTAAGCTACAGAACATAATTAAATGATTCAGTCCCATGCAATCTGATGAACATCACTGTGTGTAATGTGGGGGGTTGCATCTGAAGCTAGTTGTATACCATTGATTACAAAAGTACCTTTTACACGTAGTGTAAGATAATTACTTCGTATGAAAAGCAGACTATTTAAAAGCATTTATTTTAATAAATACATTTAGCACTAGTTTTCTTTGTGGAGGTATATTGTTAGTAGGTAGTATTCAAGGCTAAAGCCCTTACCTTTGTGCTGATGCTGAAAACTATCAATTATAAAACACCTAACAATGTTCTACCAATGAGCGCTCTCTGTTAGCAACAATGTTCCTATTCCTCTCTTTAAAAGACTGATATTGCTGTGTGCAGGAGCACCAAGACTGGGGTACCATTGTTAGAGCTGATTAAGGGGAGGAGGAACTGTTCAAATTTTAGGGTTCTTTTCTTATCAGACATCTATTGAACTGAATAGCATTTTGTTTTATATCACACTTTTTATGGCCTAGATATCTCAGAGCTCTTTACAAAACAGCCTGTTTCTATAATAAATGTTACTAGTATAGTGAATGTGTAGGCATCTATTATATGATCTGCAATAGCTCGTGTACTCTTTGGCATTCAAACAATGCATTTAGGTAGTAGGGTGATGGGAATACATAGGATAGTTTTATTTGCAAGTGTTAAAGTAAATGTTTAAGAATCTTACCATTGAAACCAAAAGTAGGAGGAAAATATTTATCCTGCAGCTTGTAATTTGGTAAAATCTACTTAACATTCACCTGGATATAGAGTTGTGGTAGTCAAGAAAAGCCAGAGCGGTAATTGTTCAGTGGAGGGGTGGAGCTCTTGAAAGAAATAGTCCCAGCCTACAAATACCTCTGAAGTGACTTAGAGTCACAGTAGAAACTGACCTTGTCCTTGTCACTGAATTGTCTCTGTTAGAGTAGTGGACCTCAGACTGCATACAGTAGGTCCAGAATTTCAGCAATTTTGACTGTGCATGAGGAGGAAATAGCAGGGGGCATGTAACAAATGCTGAGGAGGAAGTAAGAAACAAAAAAAAGAGGAAAATAAGAAAGCCTGACAGCAAGGTGTCTGTGCATCTCTTCCCAGAACTGCTGAATCAATCTGAAATAGCACTGGTACAGAGTTGTCCTCTATGTCCTTAGTAAAATTACTGAATTGCTAACAGAGGCTATGGGAAAATATGCATCTGCAGCTTAGCCCACACAGTTCATTATCCAGCAGAGTGGAAGCTAGGGGAGATAGTAGAATTCATAAAACCCTATATTGGCCCCAACTGTATGTAGATTGTCCTGTACATGTTCTTTCTTACAGGTACAGCTATGAAAGGCTTACAGCTACGACAGGCTTACAGCTATGTGGATGCCTTGCTCTGACTGTGCACCCCAGACGCATTTTCTCTTTCTTTTCTCTAGACTTCTGGCTATCTGTGCCCTAGCTATCTTTTCCTGTAGTCAAAGTCTTTCTCTTCTTTCTCGACTTCCATCTGCTCTCATCTCCCTTTCAACTCTTCTCTCACCCCCCCTCCTTCAACCTGGACAACACTGCACCTCTTTTCAAAGCCTTTATTTTTAGAAGAAAATAAAATACATGAAATCTGAATGACTTCAAAACCATATTCTGGTGCTTTCTCTTGCTTCTCAGTCCACTATTGTTGTTCAGACAGTGTATAGAGCACTATATCAAGTAATTGGATATTATCTTCTGGACTGTAGTTCAGGCACTAAAAATAGCATATTAGTGACCACTTTGTTCCATATGCCTCCTTTATAAAAGGAGATAACAGCACTTTTTCAGGTTTTCTATGTTGGAACATTAACTTCTAGCAGAGGTTCTATTCTTTTTGTGGTAAAAGCAAAATAAGTTTGAGCTGGATATGATCGTTGTTTCCATGTAATGTTGTAAAACTCATTGCCACACGATTATTTTCTGTCACCAGGCTCATACTTGCAAGTTCAGATTGAGATGGTCTCCACTGCTGTTGTTTGACAGCATTGCTTTGTTGCTCTACCATTCTTTATCCTATGCTCTAAAGGACTGTGTAAGGCAGTGACAAAATCTCTCTCGTTAAGACAACCACCAAGTGGGCCACTATTACCAAAAGTGGCTTATGATTTTGGTTTTCAGCTAGCAACATCTCACCTGATTATCACAAATTATAAGCAACTGCCTTCCACAAATCATGCTCTTATAGAGTGTATTCACCAGCCCTCCAAAACTGAGGAACCCAAACTACCTGGTCACTTTTTGAAATCTTCTCTGTGCTGTCCACAGTAGGGTAGATGATCTTTAGGGTAGCTGATTTTTAGGGCTGGGCAGTAGCTTCTGTCTCTTGATGTGCAAAAGGACCAAATATGATCCTAAAAAGTTGTCTTGAAGGTCTGTTTGTTTAAAGCATCTTTTCCCATGTACCTCTTTCTGTTCAGATCTAGGAGGGCCCCTAGAACTTGCCTTTATTTCTGAAAGTCCTACTAGTTACTACCCAGCTCACTTCATCATGAGCTGGTGGGGCCAAGCTTCTGTGCATCACTGCAAGGTGATCTCTCTTTCTTACTGCAGGTGTTGAGAAGAAGGATGACCAGCTGACAGTAAAATTGCTCGGTACTGATGAGCCCTTGGCTTTGTTACTGTGGTAAAACACACATCATTTGACAGCTGCTTGTGCATGGGGAAAAAAGGTAGATGATTAACGGTTTCCTATCTTTTCTTGCTACTGATCTTCTTTGCTTATGACAGATGAGACTCAGATGTCTTTTTTTTAAGAGGCAGAGAGAGAAAGAGAGAATATTTAAACTTGTTCTCACCTAAGTCTTTTATGTTATCCTAAGGACCTTATTTGTAGTAGAGATTTTTTCTGAATTTCAGCTCTCCTAAAATGATCAGATCTGTCACTCAGCTTTAAAAGGGAACGTGTATTCTTCCCTTTCTGGATTTCTTTTCCCTTCTTTTCTTTCCTTTTCTTTCTCTTTTTCTTTTTTTCTCAGAAGGATATAATGCTAATTTTACTTATTCAGAAATTAAAATAGCAAACAGTTTATATGAGGTGTTGATAATTACCTATATTACTGTAATGCTGTGACAGATGTTGGCAAAAAGAGGCATAAAATGCCTACAGCTGTGCACTCCATGACATCCAGTTTATACTCAGACAGAAGGCTAACAGATGTTCTGAACTGTCACTTTGCCTAAATGTTTTTAAAGTCTAAGGATCTGCTTTATAATTCACTAGGGCCTTGTTTGGTTTCACAGAGGTCCTCAGAATTCCCATCTGTGACAATTAATGTTGAAGATTCTTATAAATCCACCCCTGTCCTTATTAGCCCTCTGCAAATAGATATTGTGTAACTGTATACTCCTGAGATTTCTATTTTTTGTGACCTAGGTATTAATTTCTACAACTTGTATATAACATAACTCCTGTTCTAAGCGGAAAGATAATTGAATGACATGAACACAGCTAGAGCGACAGGAGTCAAGATATTGCTGATGTACTTTTGACTGACCTCAGAATACTGATGTTAAAATAGTCTTTATTCTCATCCCGAATGCTATGGTCATTTCTAAGGTGGCTGTAAAATGCTATCAACTTCAAACTACTTGTTTTCCCAGAGGAAAATATATATCTTGGATGTTAAAACAGAGCTCTTAAACAAGCATGTTTATCTGCTAGGGATATTCCTATTCTTAGAGAATATTTGTATTCAAAAATATTAAAATAATTTAAGGGATGCTTTAAAATACAGATCAAGTTTCTCTAATTTCAAAAAAGGAGATGTTACAAAAGTGACATGTATGTAGCACCTGTACATAGAAAACCTGAGATTTAAAATAGTCTTCACTCTCTAGGTTCCACCCAAATTTTCCAGCATACCTTTAGATAAGCAAAAAGTGTCTATAGTGTAAAGCAACTTAATACTTTATTGATAGTTGTCATTTCTTTTTAAAAGCTGGATTCCTGTTGTACAGTAGTTTAATAGTTTAAACATTTTGCCAACATAATCAGTGTTTGGCCTCTTCTGTTCCCCAATCCTGTATAGAAGCAGAACTCCAAATTGTACATCTTTCTGGGTTTGTTTCTAAATTACTCCCCACACTTAATTACGAGGATGAGAGGGATGCCTTATTCCTCTTTGTTATAGGCTAAGCTCTCAGTAATCCCAAACAAAAGAGCCAGTTCTGGAAGATATAGGATTTGCTAGTAGGATTATGGTCTCATAGATAATGATGTGCAGTCAGCAGAAGCGAAGCTTTATTTTAATTCAAATAAGCTAGTAAACAAACCACTGACAAGTCTGCTGGTGAGAGTAACTGGCTTCTGTTGCCACATTGGCAGCTAAATTATAGAAAATCTATTATACCCTGTTCACCATATGTTTAATTTTAAACAGATACAAATTAAACCATCCACAGTGCCTGTTAAAATAACAATACATATTTTTTAAATATATGAATGTTTTAAGATACGTTCCCCTGACCTTAAGAAGGGCCATGCTGATTTGGGAGGCTGCAGCAAAACATGCGCTATAGTCAACAGATTCTCTCCAACAACAACAACAGCAGCAGTAATTTGAAAACCCTGGAATATTAATAGTACAGTTTTGTAACAGATAATGAGGTTAATTGGGGTGGTTTACCTTCTAAGCGTCTGCTCTTACACACTTCCCTCCCCCTAGATTCCTGGGCCTTGGATTTGATAGAAGTGGATGATATCTAATCCATTATATACTTTTTAATTCCATGCCAAGCAGTGTTTTGAGGTTTTTGGCTTTTTTACTGCTGCAAATAACTATCCCTCATTTCTATATATTCTCATTTAATAGTGTACTTTCAAACAACCTGGATTTTTTGACCTGTCAGGAATCTTGGTATCACTACTTTGATACCCATGGAGGCTTTCAAATTATGCAGACGAATTCCTGCTTAGGGCCTGTGTTGCTCGGAGGAAGGAGTGTTGTGGCCCACTATGGACCCTGGTTGTTGTCTTGAGTTGTGTAACTACTAGAGTGAAAACAGGTATTGAAGGAAGAAAAGGAGAATAAATAGGAGAGTCTGTCTAAAATGTTGAGGCTTACCTCACACAGTCACTAAGTCAGTGCAGGTTATGGGGATCCACAGATGTTTCTGTGCTGAGGTGGTGCTGGTAGACTAGTAAAAATCATAGAGAAAACATAGAGAAAAAAGTAAGCTCCTCAAATTCACCACATATCTTAACTCAGTGGTGATGATGAAAAGTGCCAAGAAGGATATTGCCAGTGAAGAGCTCCATGGAATTCACTGGGAGCCTCCTGCCAAGACTGGTGATCTCCCTTCCAGTTCCAGTCTGTTAACAGCAACAATAAACGTGTAATGAAAACATAAGTTTTGAGAAAGGACCTGCATGTAAGTGGTGGATGATCTATGGTAATAGACTCAGAATTTAGCACACAAAAGCATGTTTCTCATGTAATTTAAGATGTAAGAACACATGCAAACTCCACGTTCATGTGGAAGTTCGTATGAAGAGAATCTCTGACTCCTATGAATGTGCAGTGTTATGTGCTACGGATATACCCGGCACTACATGATGTGCTATCACATGTATAGTGACTGGCGTATAGTGCAGATGTACAGTGTAAAGTACATCTATACTGTGTGCACAGGTAGGCACATTGTCCGTTTTTTTTAATTATCGTTGTTATTTGCCAAAATATTTTTCAGAATCAAAATATATTTGTGATGCAGACATAGCACAAGAATTTCATAGTTATTGCAAACAAGTTTCATTTATGTGATAATTTAATCTTTAGTATGTAAAAAAAGTCCAGTTCCAAAGAAAGTTGCCATCTAAAGAATTGAATACATGAATGTGGCAAGTGCCAGAGATATCTGGACAAAGTGCTTACAGAATATTATTGGTGCTGTACTTTCTGCTCCTCTTCCTAGGAGTGATATATCCTATAGCATGCAGGCATCGTTCAGTAAAGGCGTATTTGGCACTGCAGCTGCCCATGGCAAAAATATTGCAGTAAATGTTGAAATGATAAACGAACAGGTCACAGATGTCTCATAGCACTCATGGGGAGGGGAGGGGAGGGGGAATACAACATACAGTTGAAAAACCTCCGGTTTTAGGAGACACATCTGGAGTTTTTCCATACATTTCTATACTCTGAAAGGCCCCTGTTCTACAACCCTGCAGCTCCTCGAGAGTCGCTTTTAACTAACTGGATTTTTTACCGTCTTATCTTAAAGGGGCAGGGGCAACAACGAAAAAAAAAAAAAAAAAAAAAAAAAAACCTGGCTACCGGTGTGTCACAAATGTTCTTTTCCAGGCTGCTTGTCGGACCTTTCCAGGGCTGTTTGTCCGTGTGCACCTGGGTGCCAAGGCAGGACACAGCAGTTCTCACACGCAGCTTTTTTTTTAGAAAAGCCTGAACGTTGCTTGCATGAAAACGGGAGGATGAGAACTTTTGGCACTGTTAATTTGGCAGTCCCTCTGCCCCGGGAAGAAGGCCCCGGAGGATGCGAGCGGGTGCGGATCGGGCCGTGGGAGCAGCAGCTTCTCCCCGAGCCGCGGCTCTGCCCGCACCCCACTCCGAGTCCCGGAGGACCGGCGGGGATTCGGGGCAGTCCACCGGTGTTAAACTTTAACCTTGTCAGCTGGTCGGACTGCGAAACCAGGGCTCGTCCCTTCCCGCGTTAACGGTGATTCCCCCGGGGCAGATGAACCTGGGAGCGGGTCCGCGTGCGGCTGAGCCGGGCAGAGCCGGAGCAGCAAGGGCAGAAACATTGCCTGAGGGCGAGAAAGGCCAGCAGCATCCCTGCTCTTCCTCACCCCGTCGGGGCAGGGCAAGCCCTTTGCCCTGCGTAGGAACCCCGAAACTCTAAAATTATTTTCTGGCCGCAGTTGTGAGACGGACATGAGCCCTCAGCCCCTCTGCGGGAGAGCGTCTGGCGAACACCTTACTGATCTTCGGCCGTGCAACATAGAATTATAGGTATATTTCGCAAATCTGGAGTGCTCCGTTGTTTTACCCATGCACCTGTGTGCGGTGGGTTTGTTTCCGAGTTTAAGATGAATTGTGAAAGCCAAAAAATCTAGGACGCTGATTTTTCCTCCCCGTCGGTTCGGTCTCGGGCAACGATACCCGTGTGGGAACCGAGCCTTCCGCAGACCAGGGCGAAAAATGCAGGTTGAGATGCGAGTTTCTTTGACAGCCCTTCCAACCTGTGGTTCACTCTCTTTCCCCGCCACGGAAAGTCTCAGAAATTGCTGCAGAGCATTGGAAAGTTGCAGGCACCCGGTCCACGCACGGATGATTTCGTTTCTGGTTATCTGCAAAATGAGCTTTAAGCCAATTTCGTGCTTCAGGCTATAGAGAGGGATTCGTATTTCCCTCCTAGATGCGTGGCATTCCCGGAATCTCTTTGTCAGTTTGCGGTAGGTTGCAGCTGTAATTTACCTAGAAACTCTCTCCAAGATTTATATGCAGCAGCTAAGAATGCCTTAGAATTTCTGAGCCATCGGGACGGCTTGCCTGGAAAGAGAAAAATCATCTTCCCTTTATAAGTCGGTATTAAACTGTTCAAAGTCTGGTTCGCGTTTAACCCACTGCACTGTAGGTAGAAAAATGCGCGTTTCCTCCTAATCCCTTTCCTTCACAGTTTTGAGGAATGAAATTCCTCTTCAGGAGAAGCGGTGCTTTCTTCCCGAATCTAACCAGTTTAGGAAAGTTCTTTAACTTTAGCACGTTTGGATTTTTTATGCCACCTCCACCGCCTCACACACCTTTGCATGTAAAGGCTACTGCAAAATCAATCAAAGGAGGTGGCTTGAGCTCCATGGGCGGAGGTGAGCTCTGCCGCCCTCCCTGCAGCCTTCTCTTGGCGTTAAGCCTGGAAAGAGGAGCCGTGTCCCCGTGTCCCTATGTCCCTGTATCCCTGGAAGCTCGGGCCGCCCCGGAGAGGCTCCCTGCACCCTCCCCGCTCCGGCGGAGCAGGCTGGCGTGAAGATGTTTATCCTGAGATGGAAAATGGGTTGTTGAAAAACAAACCATGTGCAAATAGTTTAATTTTCCGTTTTGATGCTTATCTTTGTCTCCCGAATTTCATCGGAGAGGCTTTAATTGGTGTGTGGGTAATAGTTCCTAAATAATCCCTTATTAGATGACTTCAGACGAGTTAAGAACCAATAACGTCTTAGTCCCAAAAGTGAAAGTAGAATTTGAAGGCGCAGGTCAGTTTTTGTCAAAGGGCTCATTTGAGCATCTTTTAGTTTGCTGAAAAAGCTAATTAAAGAATGTTTGAAGGTTAAAGTCATTATTCGGTGCTGTTGTCGTGCTACAAGTGAGCCGAGTTTTCTGAAAACACAAAGGGCAGAAGTCACAGAGGTGGATTACTGTCAGTCCCGGCTACAAAGGCTCGGAGAACTGTGGCATTAATTCCTATAGAAAGGTAGACAAACACAGTCACTGACTAACAACTTTCCCGCAGAGCCCTATTGTCTAAGCACTTTCTTTTGCTTCGGGGCTCTCTCCGAGTCGCTACAGTCGCGACCAGAGCCAGGACTAGGTACCGGGGAGAATTTCGGCCGCAGGATTGTTGACCCGCCAAGCGATTTCCCAGCCAAAACTAGCTGCGGGGCTTGGCGTTTCCGTCTACTAGTTATTTCCCCTCTCGGCGGTGCTAATTTATTCATAACTTAGCGTAAAGTTAGCAAGGCGCGAGAACTCCGCCGGAGCCCCGGGTGCCCTCCAGCTCCCCGGTGCCGCTCCCCGGTGCGCCCCACGAGGCTGCGGAGGGGCCGGTAGCACCGAGTTTGCGCCTTTTGTGTGCGTGTGCGGGGCCAGCGGACGGCAAAACCCCCGCACACAGAGATCCGCGCAGCCACCGCGCAGCCGGGGCCGCTCAGCCTCCCTCCGCGCTCCACCGCCCACAGCCTTCGCCTCCGCGCGGCTCTGCCCCGCTCCCTCGCAGGCTGGATTTTTAGGTCTGGCTGCGACTCCAGATCTCCCCAAATTCAAAGAAACAGATGTTTGGTCTGATTAGAGATGGGGCGCGGGGGGAGGGGAGGAGGGATCCCTGCAGCTGCAACTCAAAGAAATATATTGATAAAATATTTCAGTGGTAATAAATACGCAGAGATCAGCTCGACCTTGCGAGGTCTTTATTTTACCTCCCCCCCCCCCCCCATACAAAAATCTTTATCAAACCTCTATTCTATGGCTTCAATAAACAGAACCCATTACCTCACGGCAGCTTTTGTTGGCCTGTATACAAGCGAGAACAAAATGGTTATTCAGGAGAACGCTTTCGATTTTTATTGTGTGTAGTATGCACAAAGAGCAGTGTTATTGTATTAAAAAGAACCATCTGTAGCAGAAACAATGGCATCAAATTATCTTTGAATACCCACTGCAAAAATATAAAGCTTTTTTATTATTCTTCTGCTGTACGGTGGGGGACAGAGAAGTGACTTTTTTGTTGTTGTGGGTGCATTCTTACAACACACACAAAAAAATCAGCCGTTTGGATTTTTTAAGCCATAAACGATTTTTTCCCCTCTTGTTCCAGGGACTGCAGTTAAAGGCTTAGGGCTAGGACTCGGAGGATGTCTAGGCAAACGGAAGGAGAGCCGGGGGAAGAAAAACCGAAATGGATTCATTCTCTGTCCTGGATGGAGGAGGAGAGGAGAAGAGAAGGGGACGTGTGATCTTCTTTCGGGTGCCTCTGTCCGGTGGAAAGTGCCCAGACCCCCGGGGCTGAGCGGGGGCTCCGCAGTCCGCGCGGACTTTCGCTTCCAGCTGCCAATCAAACCGCTAACGAGTCACCACCCTGCTCCGGCACCGACGCGTAAGTAGCCGCAGCACAACTTTGACATTCACAGTTTTCCCCCCTCTCCTCCCCCGTGACCTTAAAAAACCGATCTGGAAACGGAGCTCCCACCGCGGGCCGCCGCGTTAACCCCGGGGCTCGGGCTCGGCCGAGGGTCGCTCGACAGCCGATCGCCCCCGGTCCCCTCGTCCCGGGGGACCCGCGGGGCTCCCGTGTCGCCCCCGGGGCGGCTGCTCCGGGGCGAGCGGCGGGCGGGTCCCAGCCGAGTAGCGCGCAGCGCGGAGCCGTCCGGCCGCTGGCGAGCTGCGCGCTGCCCGCGCCCTTGGCCGGGAGGAGCGTGGGACCGGAGCGCTCGGCCGGGAGGAGCCTGGGACCGGGGCTCTCGGCCGCGATGCTGCGCGGGGCGCGGAGCGGCGCCCGGGCGGTCGCTACCTGGCCGCGCGGCGCTGGCGCGGCGGCCGCTGCTCTCGGGCGCCCCCTGTCGGCGGCGCGGCGGCGGCGCTCCGGCCCTCGCCCCGGGGCAGGGGGCTTCGAGGAGCGGCCGCCCCGGGGAGAGGCTCGGCGCGGCCCCGGGCCCGGCCGGGATGAGGATAAATTGATGCGTTTAACTGCCTCGCTCTATCGCTGCCTCCGGATGCGGTTCGGGCCGAGGAAAGATCGATTCTGACAGTTTGGCTTATTATAATACCTCTTAAAGGGAAGCTCTTTTTAGTTGCGGGTAGAAAAGTTGAGGTCGGATTTTTCCCCTTCTTTTTTCTCCCTCCCCCCCCCCCCCTTTTTTTGGTAAGAATTCGGTAGATAAAGGTTAATCTTGAGCTGAATGATAGAGCTGTGATTGACAAGAGAAAAGGTGTTGAGGGCAGGTCGAGCTGTCTTATTTACAGCCCACTGCTTGCCATAGAGCCTTTGTTAGGACTGGAAAGCTAATTTAGTGCTGATCAAAAGCACCACGGAGTTAAAGGACTGGTAATGACTGCTAATTTCATTTCAGCCTCATACATCCCCAACTGCCGTAATTAAAGACGTGCTATTTAAATACAGGTGAAGAGTTTTTGTAGTAGGGGGAAAGTGGGTAGCCGGTTACGATTTTATTTATGCTTAATACGGTAAAAGACCAACATTCGGCTTATGATATTAGCGATTTGCTTTTGTGAGGTCTCCTGCCTGTGCCGAGCAGGGCGAGGACAGCGAGCCCCCTTCCAGCGTGGGTTTATTTTATTTTTAATTATTCCCATCAAACGGCAGTCGGGAAACATCGGGAGCGCTAGGGAGAGGGGAGACGGAGGGGCATGTGTCAGCTTTTAAGTGCCTCGGCGGAAGATCGGGTCCTCATATTATTATTATTTTTAATTAAATTATTTTACCGCTCCGCGGCTGGTTCGCTGGCTCTGAAACGATGTAATTTCACAACCGTTATAACAGTTTCTTTCTGGGAAACATCAAAGGATAAAAGCTCTACATTTTCCTAGTTGGTTAAAATTGATACAAAAAAAAAGAGAGAGGGAGAGAGAGAGAGAGAATTTAGCCTTTAATCTCTTTTTATCCACGAAGACTAAAGATCTGTACTCGACCCCGCTAAGCTCCGGGCTCTCCCCCTCTTGCAGGGCCGCGCGGGGCGGGAGGAGGCGCCGAGCGCGGGGGTGGCGCCCCCTGTCGGTCGCGCCCCGACACCGCAGGCCCCGCTACGGGAACCGCCGGCAGCCTGGAAGTCGTTGGGGAGGGGGGTTAAAGTCACCCCGGGGAGGAGTGGGGACAGGAGAGGTGAGGGGTCCAACCTAGAGACCACGGAAGGGGGAGCTGCCTCCGGCTTCGGCTGCCGGCTCTGTGGATGTGCAAACATTTAAAATTAGTTTAAGATGTCATGGATCTCTTTCCAAGCGGGGCTTTCCGAAAAGCCCGAATCCTATAGAAATATCGCTGTATGTTGCTTTCCCCCTCCTAGGAGGAGCAGGGATGCTCTGCCTGCCCAGCAGCGGGGCATCCTCTAAAGCCCAACTTCTTTACCGGTAGTATTAGGCACAAAAATAGGGCTCAATTTCCCCCTGCTCCCAGTTTGGATGTTCCAGGGCTGTCAGGAAGCGCCAGCCTTTCAGAGGCTCCTGCTCGTGTTTTCCTCCCTAGGTGTTTTAAATAAGTCAGCATTGACAGGTGTTGCTTGTAAGCAGGGTTCAACGTTTCCTTTTCATTAAGGAAGAATTGTCTAAAATGATGTATGTATAAACCGCAAGCAATACAGGCGTCTCACACACACCCCCCAAAAAATAACCCGAGAAATATATGCCTCCCCCCCAATCCCTGGAAAAAGAAGACACGTTATTTTAAGTGAATGCCTGGAGTGGTTTTTGCTTCTTTACTGTGGAGATGACAGATTTAAAAGAAACCTGGGTAATATAAAGCGATTAGCCAAAATATGTGGAGTGCTGTATTGTCACCAACTTTTTGGATGAATTAGCTGCTTATTTTATAGGCATCTGCATAGCGCTGTGTAGTGCATTTAACGGCTGTATTTGCGAATTGCGGTAATACCCAGTACGGTTTATGCGTCTTGCGTGCGAAGAGAAACACTAATGGAAACCAAATTATTTCTGCTAAATTTGGGTTATTTTGTATCTCCTGTTGACAGCCTGGATGAAAGTAATAACGCCGCAGTTTTTCTATTAAATTAATCCTATGGCTGTTGGTCTCGCAATAAACTTTTCACTTTAGGAATTATACACGAACAGCTTTTTTTTTTTTTTTTAAAGATTATTGTTTGTCGCACTGAGTATACTTTCTCCATTCTCTCAGTTTGATCTCCGCTTGAGACTCCTAATAAGGCAATTCTGTAGTAAGAGCTCCCAAAATAAAGACATAACACTTTCTATAAATAATAGTAAGAGCCTTGGACAGATTTCCTGCACAACGGAATTCCCAGATTTTCTTTACTGATTCTTTAGTTAGCATGCGTTCGGCATACAGAACTCTGAAATTAAGCAAAAATATACATCTGCATAGATCTGCCAAGCTAAGCTATAAACAGAGATATTATATATCAATTACCACAGGAAACAGGAAAAAAAATACAGGGCAGTCGGTACACACGGTTTAATGTCAGGAGGCACTTGACAAAAAATTTAGTGACTCCTGCTGAAAGGTGAATGATTAACCCGGTTCCAGGAGAGGGGCTGTTAGCACTCTCCTTGGGAACAGCAGTTGTTGGGGGGCTGTAAAGGGGCCATAAACTTCCCCCTCCTGAGGGCAGAAGTTGGCACGTCAAATCAAGGGTCCTGAGTGATTGTTTTAACCAAAACGTGGTTTTCCTGGGCTCAGCTGCCGGGGTTTGTTCTGGGGACGTTACTCAAGGGAGTAAATAACTGTAAAGCGGGGATGGGATCCCGGGCTTGGCAGGTAGCTGGCAGCCAGCGGGGTTAGCTCTGTGCTCCTTCACCTTCACCTCCACTTGGAGGAAAAGCGTATTCTTTGTTTATTTATAGTTTTTGGAAGGAGTATTTTTGCACGCCGGCGATTCCTCCAGCTCTCGTGGGGTGGAAGGGAAGACTTGAAGAAAAAGCGACCTCGAATCCCAATTCTCTGGGGCAGCCTTTCCCACTGTCCCTTTTCCTTCTCTTCCCTCGGGCTCTCCCTGGCACACACTGCCCTCCGCAGCGCCCCTGCCCTTCCCAGCTGAGCCCGGCGGCTCCCCACGTTCACCCCACCCGCTTTGGAGAAGCCGGGCTCCCCCGTCACCTCCACGGGGTAAGGGCCGCGACACCCGCACGGCGCCCGCACAACCCCCGGGCCGGAGATGCTCCAGACCCCCCTTGTGCCTGAACCCCTTCCCCCGCACACGTTTCCACGGCCTAAGTCCGGGTGGGCGATGCCGAGGAGGCAGCCAGGGTTCCCTTTCCTGCCTCGGGAGAGCCGGCTCCTCGCTCCCGAGGGACCTGGCCTCCCTCCCGCAGCCCGGGCTGCCGCCAGCAGAGGCTCCTTCAAGGTCTCTGAATGGAGGACGGTGGATGGACACACGGGAAGTGATGTTCTTATTATTTATAGCGCCGTCTCTCTGCTCCGATTAAGCACCGTCTAAATATGAATTTAGAGTATAGACGGCGAGGCTATAATTTGAATTAAAATCCCCCCGACGAGCCGGTCGCTGGAGAATTCGGCAATCACCAGCCTAGGTTGACACAATGAGCCCCTGGTGTCAATAAGCCATGGGTGAGATGGAGAGATTGTCACTCCAGACCACAACAGTTCTGAAAGTGTCATTACCGTCTATCCTGTCAATGAGCTCCAAATTAAGGACTATGAGGAACAGTGAGATAAAAGTCACCGTCTTGGCTCTATTATGGACGATCGTGTCAGCGATCTGAGAATTATCGGAAAGAGCTTTTATTTTTCCTCTCCTTTTTAAAGATTTTTTTTTTTTTTAATGTACTTTTCAAACCTTGCCTCGGGATGCCAGGGTTTGAGGTGCGCTGAGGATGAAGCAACCTTGAAGAACCCCAGGCTGTGCCTGAGGCGTTCCCATTGAAACCGCCTGAGCTTCTTTGGGAAACGGTGCGAATTCAATGGAGGAGCCGGAATAATTCCATCAAAACTGCGCTGGGGCCAAAGAGGACTTCATTTGATTTGGGCGACACGTGTGATCCCATGAACAGACACTTTTTTACACCATTATTTTCTTAGGTCAACACAAAGATGGTGAAGGGGAAAGAGGGAAATAAAATAGAAGCCTCAACTGTAGCAAAAGACAATACATCTCTATTTGAGATAGCCCCTTCCAGGCATTAAGACCTTCAGAAAACGTCCCCGGTCTCTCTCTCCTGTGAGCCTGAGAGAGTTAAGGGGACTTATTCAGGAATTGGAAACCTTCAATTCTGGATTTTTGTGCCTTTGTGGGTTTAAGCAAAGCAGTTAGCGTTCTTCGGGAGGGTTTTCGTGTTTAATATACATGAGTTCATTCAACTACAATGGGAAAAGAAAACTCATTTGTTCTTATAAAACTAGGAAGGAAAGATAACTTTAAATAGACTGCCAGAAAGGATCTTGCTCGAGGGGGTTGCCTTCCCGCTAAAAGGCCTACATTCAACCGTAATTTCACCCCGTTATGCGGTGCGGTAATTCCTGAGTTTATCCTTGCCACTGCTGCTTGATTTTCTGATTTATTTTTAAGGTCATGTAAGAAAAAGTATGGGCTTCAATTATACTCTCCTCTGGGAAGGAGGGCCGGAGAGTGTTATTTTAGACGCAGGGAAGAAATCGCAGAGTTTGTGGAGGCCTTTTGCTATTTATGAAGAGTCCTGGAAGTGTGTTTGGACAATCGGCTTCTCCATTTATTGAGCAGCCTTTTGAAAGCGACTTGGAGACGTGTATGGTGTGTGTGAGTCGGCTTTTCTGCTGTTTATTGTGTACCTTAAGCTCGTCCAGGATCTGAACTATATTCCAGGATCTAAACTATATATATATATATATATATATATATATATACACACATGTATGTATACACACAAACACATATATATATATATACACACACAATTTGAAAAAAAAAAATTTTCTTTAATTTCTATTCTCGTAGCACTGAAAAAAAAGGTGGAGCCGGTCCTTTTCTTTTCCCCCTCTCTTTCCTCCGCATTTTGTTCCCCATCGCTCCGGCCCCGGCAGCAGCGCCGGTGGCAGTGGCGGTGGCAGCGCAGGGACCGGCGACCCGGGGAGCTGCCTTCCCTCCGTCTCCCGGGACCCCCGGGACCCCCGGGACCCCGGGCCGCACGTGTGCTCTCCCCGCAGTTTTGTTGAGGAGAAGGAAGGATGAAAGGGGAGGCCGGGAGGAACGCGGAGCTGCCTCTGAGCTCCGCGGCTTTCAAGGGTCCTTAGAGCCCTTGAATGAACTGCTGGGGCGAGCGGGGGTCTGGCGGGAGCGGCTGCGACTCGCCCCCCTCGTCGGTTTGTACGTGTAATGCCACTTCTGAGAGCGACAATCGGGCTACTTGCTGGACAGGCAGGGACAAAAAGGAGATTAAACCGTTTTAAATAATAATAAAAAATATCCCAAACGTAAGCAGAGGGGATTACACTTGCTCCAACGCCTCGGTCCCCCCCAGATTCCCCTGACAGCCGCCCCCGGGCCCCGCAGGGAGGGTGGCCGGGCTGGGCCACCCCCGCCCTCGCTGCCACAAACTTTCTAAGTTCAGTTGAGCTTTTTCTTTTTTCTTTTTTTTTTTTAAGTGCCTGGCAGCTGCCTCTGGATTTCCGTCCTTCGCCTTGCGAGAACATCTCGCATTTTCCTCCCCTCGGGCTGCGGGATGCTCCTGCTGCCCCTTCCCTGGGTCCTTCCCCGCTCGAGCTGCGTTTTTCTCGGGACACTAGGGCAAAGTAATCACATGGTACCTGAAATTCCCTCGAGTGGGGTGTAGTCAGTGCGGGGAAACATCCCTGGCTACCTCCGGCTCCTGAGGCTGTTACGGCATCAGAACGGGAAGAGGAAATTTCTCTGTACATCTCCCCCCCCCACCCCCCTTTTTTTAACGTAATGAAATTAAAACTTTTGGAGCTCACAGTTGACATTTTGCAGAAAATTGAGTTATCAAGGCAGTAATTATTTCACAGGGAGATAAAACTCTCATAGCCCTAACTGTCAAATAGGGCCCTTTTCAGATTTTAATTACAAAATAAAATTAGTCTGCTCTTCCTCGGAAGGGTTTGTGAGTGGCTAAACAGAGCTTTCCCCAATACTGGTGGTCGTCAAACTCTGCTAATTAGCAATGCTGAGAAATTCCAGTTAACAAGGACATTCTCTAAGTCTCTGCAGGTTCCCTGCCGTTCGCCTTCATTTCCATAAGAAGATTAAGAGTGGAGGGGAACACACTCAAATGCAGATGCAGAAAAGAAGCGTTTTTAACAAGCATCATAATAGTAAGATGCTTGGCTAGTTCTCACCTAATTACTGCAAGTTAAACCTCTATTTGCAGCTAAGGACAAAAAATGGAGCTGCAATCTCCCATCTCCACAAGACTGCTTAATAGTTTGCTTTAGATTGGTTACCAGTTGGTTTAGAGAAAAAAAATAATATGAAAATGCGTATTTTCTTTCCGATACAGTTAACACGATAGGTTGTATCCTTGGGGCTTTTAGAGAAATCAGCGAGTATTAGAACAATAAATACATGAAATCCAAGTAGTTAACATTCATTTTCTTTTTAAGACGCTCATAACCTGGAAATAAGAGCGCGTGTGCCGCATGGCCCATCTCTGAGAACATTTGCAGACTATTTGTTTAATGTAAGCGCTTTTCATTTCCATAAATCATACTAAAGGCAACGATTTTTTAAATCCACTCAGATTAAACGTCCCTCCGCAGGCCTTCCTTCCAACGTGGCTATATTCTTCCAGAGAGCGGTGTTGTTATTGTCATTAATATGGAACATCGGGGACTATTTAAGCATTTTTTTTTTTATTTTATAGCCAGCATCCCTGTCTGGTTCTGCTTCCTCCTCTCTGTGTGTGTAAATATTGCCAAGCAAGCACACCTCTGGACCCAGAGGAAAGGCAGAAAGTGCCCCAGAAGAGCCATCACCCTCATCTTATTTTCTGTACTGCATTATTATGTATATATGCCAGATAGTTTATTGCATCGATAATTAAAACAGTTAATTAAAATAGAGCTGTAAATACTCGCGATAACACAATCCTTAGGCATTTCTCATCCCTTATTTCTATGATAAATGCGATTGGGAAAGGGCCAAGCCCCTCAAGGCCTCCAGGAGCCCACACACTCCTGGTCCTGCGTGCACCCCCTACACCTCCCGCAGCCACAGCTGGAGAAAACCAGCGCCTTGCCTGGGCACCACCACCCCTCAGATAGTTTCTGAACAAACACCACTGATACTGGTTTTGGGTAGGATTGGTTTTGGTTTGGGGTTTTTTTGTGTGTGTTTTTTTTTTTGTTTGTTTTTTTTGGTTTTTTTTTTTGAATAATGTTATCAACTGCAGACCAAAGGGAGAACAATATAAAAAGTAAACAGCCGCCGTGCCCTCGAGAGTATCTGGACAATCAGAATCCGTTTATATCCCACATCTTATAATTTGCACCTGGTTTTCGACGCTTTAACCTATCACTCATCGAGGGGTTATATATACATTTTCTAATTAGACGCATTACAGCCGGTGGGATTTATTTGCATAATCCACATGCGGAGGAAGATGCGCCCGTGTCGGGTTTTGCTGTTACTGCTCAGGCGGTGTCACCGCGCGGCCCCTTCCCCCGGCCCCGCTCCCCGCGCCTCTCCCGCCCGGGCCGCCAGGGGGCGCCGCAGCGCCGCGGCTGAGCCCTCGCGGGGCGCCCGGGCGCGGCCTCTGCTCGGGGGTCCCCGCGCCGCCCCGCACCGGGAGGGCGAGCGAGCGGCTCCCCAGGCTCCGCGCCCTCTCTCCCCTCCTTCCTTTGTCGTCGAGCGCGCTTGTAGCGACGAGAGAGTGGAAGTAAACTTAGCCGGGGCTCCGCGTGTCCAGCGGAGAGGAACAAAACTACGTGTCCGCAGCGCGACTAACGGTACAGCGCCCGGCGGACACCCCCCCCGCCCCCCGGTCCTCGCGGGCCCGAGGGAAGGGCTCAGCGGGGCGGAGCAGGGCGCGGGGTGGGGGGGCGGGAGAACCGGGAAAAGGGCTCGGAGTCGGTCCCGGGACGGGCTCCGCTCTCCCGGGCTGGACGGGGCGAGCGCTGCACGCGCTGGGGAGGCGGCACGGAGTGGGGGGAGGGGGGAAAAGAGGCCGGGAGGAAGCCTCTCCCAGGCCTAAGCCAACACCAACTTAAAGAAGAAGAGAAAAAAAACAACAAAACCCACGTAGCAACAATGCTGTTTACCCACTTCCTCCAAAAGGCGTGTGTGACCTGTTGCTGGAAGGGGAGATACAAAGGCTTCCCAGTGGCTGCCCGGGCCGCCCCCGGGCCCGCCCCCCCCGCCGAGCAGTCCCGGCGCTCCGAGCCCACGCCCCGTTTCATGCAAAACCAGGGGTAGAGACTTGTCCTCAGTGGCGGAGCAGCCGAGCGCTGATTGGCCGGGGAGAACGCATTTATTCCCTGACAAGCCCCCATCACATGGATGGTTGTCTATTAACTTGTTCAAAAAAGTATCAGGAGTTGTCAAGGCAGAGAGAGAGAGTGTGTGTGTTTGCAAAAGGGGGTAAAGTAGTTTGCTGGCTCTTTAAGACTAAGGTGGGGAGAGAGAGAGAGAGAGAGAGCAGCAGGCAGAGAAAAGGGAAAGAGGAAGAAGAAGTTTTTTAAAATCCAGGCTCCGGCGGCAATAATAGCAGTTATTAGCATTATTAATCCATCAGCGAAGAGGAAGATCCTGATCTTGATCCAAGTGTGGTTTTGGGGAGTCCCCCTCCCCCCTTTCCTACCCCTCCCTAGGAAGAGGAGGAAAAAAAAAAAGTCCGGCTTGGGACTTTGCTGCGGCCGCTCCTCGCTTTCTCTGCTCGAGGCTGGTTCCAGGCAAAAGTAGTTTGAATGTACAACATGATGGAAACCGAGCTGAAACCTCCCGCCCCCCAGCAAACTTCGGGGGGAGGCACAGGCAACTCCAACTCGGCCGCCAACAACCAGAAGAACAGCCCGGACCGGGTCAAGCGGCCGATGAACGCCTTCATGGTTTGGTCCCGCGGGCAGCGGCGGAAAATGGCCCAGGAGAACCCGAAGATGCACAACTCCGAGATCAGCAAGCGGCTCGGGGCCGAGTGGAAACTTTTATCCGAGGCGGAAAAGAGACCCTTCATTGACGAAGCCAAGCGGCTCAGAGCTCTGCACATGAAGGAGCACCCGGATTATAAATACCGACCCCGGAGGAAAACCAAGACCCTCATGAAGAAGGATAAGTACACGTTGCCGGGGGGCTTACTGGCGCCGGGCACCAATACCATGACGACCGGGGTAGGGGTTGGGGCCACCTTGGGAGCTGGGGTGAACCAGAGGATGGACAGTTACGCGCACATGAACGGCTGGACCAACGGAGGCTACGGGATGATGCAAGAGCAGCTCGGCTACCCGCAGCACCCGGGCTTGAACGCGCACAACGCGGCGCAGATGCAGCCCATGCACCGCTACGACGTGAGCGCCCTGCAGTACAACTCCATGACCAGCTCGCAGACTTACATGAACGGATCGCCTACCTACAGCATGTCTTACTCCCAGCAAGGGACCCCGGGCATGGCCCTGGGCTCCATGGGCTCGGTGGTCAAGACGGAATCCAGCTCCAGTCCCCCCGTAGTCACTTCTTCGTCTCATTCGAGGGCTCCTTGCCAAGCTGGGGACCTTCGGGACATGATCAGCATGTATCTACCAGGTGCTGAAGTACCAGAACCAGCTGCCCCAAGCAGACTTCATATGTCCCAACACTACCAGAGTGCACCTGTTCCTGGCACAGCCATTAATGGCACACTCCCTCTATCGCATATGTAAGACAAAGGGGCCGGGGAGGGGGGGGGGGGGGAGAGGGAGAAAAACTAAACAAAACAAACAAACAAAAAAACACTTTTATTAGAAATTCTGGACTTTTTTTTTTTTTTTTTTCGGACTATTTTTGTACAGAGAAAACTCGGGGCGGAGGTGGGGGGCGTGGGGGGTCAGAAATTAAACCGACAAGGAACTTGTATAGATCTCGGAGGGGAAGGAACTACACAAAACTTTTAAAAAGTTCTAGTGAAAACGGTAGGAACTTTGCAGAAAGTTTGCAAAAGTCTTTACCAATAATATTTAGAGCTAGACTCAAAGAGCGAAGAGGAAAATGTTTTAATATTTGCAGGCAACTTTTGTACAGTATTTATCAAAAGACACATGGCAATCAGAATGTCCACTGGTAACACAGAGAGGAGAAAAAAAAAGAAAAAACACGCGAATTTGCCAATTATTTTTTAAAAACAGAGTCTACTTGGAGCATTGTGGCTTTGGCAGCTGAATTTATAGCAGCTGCAGGAGAGGAAATTATTTTACAGCATTTGGACATTTCAATTGTTTCAGAAATTGTACAAAAGACGAAAAAGGTAGGATGAGTACTTGCGAACCATGGGCTTGGTTTGCTGTAAAAGGGCAAACGTTTAGATTGTACTACATTTTTTTTTTTTTTACTTCTTGTTAAAAAGCAAATATTGCCATGCAGGTTCACATGCCGTTTGTTAATTTATAATAACTTTTTGTTTCCAGACTTCATCTTGTTCAAAGAAAAGGAAAAAAAAAAAAACCCTACCTGAAATTACTGTGTTTGAAATATTTTCTTATGGTTTGTAATATTTCTGTAAATTTATTGTGATGATATTTTAAGTTCTTTTTTTTTTCCTCATTTTCCGTAGTTGTACTTTAAAAATTCGGCTCTGTATTATTTGAAATCAGTCTGCCGACAGTCCATGTATATATTTGAACTAATACCATCCTTATAACAGGTACATATTCAAGTTAAGTTTTTACTCCATTATGCACAGTTTGAGATAAATAAATTTTTGACATATGGACACTGGAGTTCCGCGTGAGTCTTGGATTTATTTTTGTAACGCAAGATGTTTTTTAAATAATTCATGTTCTAGGAGGTATCATCGTAGCCAACAGAATACGATAAATAATGCAGCAATATATATAAGGCTTGAATATTTTTATACGTATGTACGGACGGAGGGAGAAAATGCCACAGCTTTAATGGAATAACCGCCGGTGCTTCTTTCGTGGGGACGGAAACAGCGAGCGAGACGCTCGTTTCCCGGTTCTCTTCTTTTCCAGGGGAGCAGGATGCGCTGGGGACCGGGGTGGGGACCACTTGTTGCCCCCGGCGGGGCCGAGCCGGGAGCTGGTGGGGCGGGGGCCGCGGCCGCTTCTCCGGGTAACGCGTTTCTCTCTTTTCCCGACGGAGCCGCCCGCCCCGGGGCGGAGGGCCCGGAGCCGGCTCTTCCAGGCGGGGGCTGAGCGCTCCCGGCTCCCTTTGTTCGGGACTTGCCAAACTTTCCTCTCCCGGCTCCTGGGCAGCGCGGGAGGAGGAGAGAGGTGGGGGCGGGGGTGGGCTTGGCCGGGCAAAGGTAAGAAGCGACAAAAAGGGAACAAGCGAACACGAACTATCGAACGCTAGCGACTTTCACGCTTTATCACGGCTCTTTCTTGAATCGTATTTCTTAAATCGCCAGCGCGGCGTAAGCCCCGTTTCGGACGCTCCCTGCAGCCGGTCACGAGTCCCAGAGAGAAGCGGTGGCGTTCGCCAAATAGGAGAAGAGATTCGCCATCCGTGCCAGGTAGAGTTCGACTTCGTGCGGCCGTAACCGCAATCGCCGAGGCGACGGCTCCGCGACGCTGCGCGCAGGCGGCCGCACTCCGAGCCCGGGGCAGGCAGGGTCGGTCGGCGGGGCCAGGGGAGCCCCAGCAGACCCCGCTCCTCCCCGAGGGGCCCCGTCAGCCCCCGCTTCTCCCCGAGGAGCCCGAGCGTCGGGTCGGTGCCGCCGACGCCGCTGCGGTTCCCCAGGGAGGAGGTGCGAGCAATAATCGCAGCCGGTTTTAAAGAAAGCTGTGAAATTGGGGGCCCTGTGACGGAAAATCGGTCGCGTCCGCTGCTTGGGGCGTGTTGTACGTGGCAAGGAGAGGGTGTGATGATTGTTTTAGGCAGAGCGCAAGCGGGAACTCCGGCACAGGGGCAAGTGTTGCTCAGCTTTCTCTCCACGACTCCCCGTCGGTCACTGGATTTCGCTTTACCTCGGGGAGGATGAAGGCAGAAATCCCCCCCCACACACACGCTTAAAAAGTTACCTGGCTGGTTGTGGCTTTTACTCAGTAGTGCTCTTTCTTAGGCTCAGCTCTGGCCTCCGCCCTTAAAACCTGGTGTCCAGATGAAAACTGAAATTATCAGACTAGGAGACGTGGAATTTTGCTCCCCGCCTGGTTTTGTAGTTTAGCCCCTTTTGTCCCTTTCATTTCTGTACTGTCGCGGTACTCGGGGAGCACAGCAGTTCTTGCAGATTCTGAACCTTTTCTAACTCTTTTACGTTAATGCAATGAGTAAAATATTCTTTTTTTTTTTTTCCAGAGCTGTGAGTATTTGCAATGCGTCTGGGAATTATTCACGTGGTAACGAACCCCCATCCCCGCTCCCGCTCTCCTCGCTGAGAAGAGAACTGGGAATAAAAGCCCAATCGATATCGCGATTCCATTTTTTAAAAGCCAATCTTAGCCAATTAACAGCAATAAAACCTGGCCTCTTTTTGAAGTGCTAACTAAAATATTCGAGGGGGGTAGTTGGAAACATTGGTCCTTTTACAATTCGCATAGAGAAGGCGAGCTAATACCATTAAACAAAAGGCACTAAGCCACATATTCAGGCTTAGTGAATTCAGCAACTTTTCATATGGGCAATTTGTTTAAGCTTAGATTTCGGAGTACGATGTGGAATATGTGTTGTTGAAACCTGATCTCCTTTGGACAGATTCCTTACATCCATCCATCCATCCATCCATCCATCCATCCATCCATCCATCCATTTATCCGTTTAGAGAGGATAACCCAAAGCGTTTTACACGTACAGCTGGACGATTTTATTTTTAAAGTGTTACTTGGAGGAATGCCATTGACCACTGGTAATTTTAAATTCAACACTTTCAACAGTCCCATTTACACCTAAACCATTATCCTGGGCTTTCGTTTGTGGCAGTTGAAATGTGCGGCAGAGCTCGTGGATGTACTTTTATTTTGGTTATTTAATACTTTCTGGATTCTCCGTGTTTTCCTTCTGGTGAATTGTTGTGTATTTTGTATCCTGGAGGGCATGTGGTCCAAGAACATCAGCGTAATGTTTCGCTAACCTTCCACAGAGCCGAAACGAACCCAAGAATAAGAATAAGAATATGGTTTCCCTTGTGATTTTTTACGGCTTTTTAAGGACTGGGGTGTTAAAATATTTTGTGGAACTGGAGAGGTAGATTAGCAGGGTTTCTTGCCAAAGCTGGGAAGCTGGTATTACAGACTGTCCCAGGGGGAAATCGCTCACATTAACCACTAAATGAATATTTGACAAGGGCTCATTCGGGGGTATTATTACTACAAACGGGTCCCTACTGGACTTTCCAAGGGTCAAAGAGCAATGGTTCAATTAATTATTTAGACTGTTAGTAGATTTGGTTATAATGGCTGTACTTATTTCTGCAACCGACAGCTTCTCGCGGCGAGGCCCGAGAGAGGCTCTGCCGGCTGCCCCCGGACCTGCCCTGCCTGAAAACGTATTTTTATTACTTGAGGTGCTCGCTGGTGCCGTGTGGGACATCGGGGGTGGCGCCGGTCCTCGCAGTAGAGTGTTCTCTCTCAGGATTAATTTCCTCCTCGTCTCCAACGGGCAACAGACCCGTGGATCTGTCTCTGGACAGGAGGGAGATAGCTCAGCAGTTTAAGTCGTACATAACACGTCCCACGGAAAGAAAAAGGCCGGTTGCTGATAGACGCGATTAGATACACTTCAATTATTTAAATCGTGATCGAGCTCAAATATTAAACCCCAAAGCCTGCTGCGGTGCATGCGAGATTTTCGAGGATATATGCAAAATGCTGACATTCGGGTGGCAGGAAAGCTTCCTCTTGGCGTTTTTTAACGCCAGCCAGACTCGCCTGACACTGTCGTTTTAACATTTTTGTTGGGGTGGGAGAGAGAAGGGAGGATTATTTTGTTTAATTTCTACAACAAACATGTCCGCAGTAGTAGATACTAAAAAAAAATGTTGGGAGTGTGCGATTAGGTGACAATAATATATGTTGAATGAATAAGAGATAAGCTGCAAGGGGGGAGAGGGAAGCAGTAATTACAAACCCAATTCATTCAGCTTTTCAGGACTTTTGTTGTGGGAGCTCCATTGACGGGCTTCGAGCTGCCAGTTTTCTCACATTAAAAAGAACTGATCAGCGCCTCAGGGGGACAAGCAACACCGCTTAACTGCATAGTGATGGGGTCCTCATTTAGAGCCATTACAACAAGAAAATTAAACAGAGCCTTTGTGTGCACCAGGTTTACTTTTCAATTGCTGACAGTTTATAGCTAACTGCTCAGAGATTGAAGTTTGATTGCGGTTTGATCGCCTGCTAGTTAGCACCACCGCTATTTCGGTTTTGGTAATTAAAACCGGTTTTTCTGACGCCGGCTCGGGGAATCGCGAGAAGTTTGGTACTGTTTTGCTTTTGAGGAATCAATTCACTTGCCGAGGACGTGCGGCGCTGAAGTGAGTGCGGGGGCTTTTTCACTTGCGAGCTGGAAAGAAAAGGAACCCGGAGATGGAAATTCTCGGAGCTGCACGTTTGGCTGAGCGAGAGCGGGAGGGCGAGTCCGTCCCTGCGCGGGGACCGCGGGGAGAGCGGGGTGGGGGGGACACAGCAGACCCCCAAACCTTACCGTGACGATTTTTGAGCTTTGCTTCTCAAGTAGGCAGCGGATTTGCTGTGGCTGAGCCCTCGCGTGTGTGTGCGCGCACTCGCACCCGTGTGCGCCTGTGCGGGAGGGGGAGGGGGAGCGCCGAAAAGTGGTGTAATTTTTCATTATAATTTAGCAAGGTTGATCGAGAGCCGGGGCTCGGCCGCTTATTGCGGGGGAAGATCTGCTCCTGCCGGCCCGGCTTTCCCGGCAGGGAGACGCAGAAGAGCCGCGGGCAGCAGCGCAGGGTCCGACTCGGGGGTCCCGACCGGCGGAGAACGGGGCCTGGGAAGTTTCTCCCGGAGGTCCCGCCCGGTGCCTCGCAGCACCTCTGTCGTGCGGACGACAGCGTTTACAGCGTGTTTTTATGCCCGTTTTCTTTTTTAAAAAAGATCTTTTGAGGTTCTTATGTGATTTGTTTGCATTCCTTTCCCTCTCTCCCCCGATAAAAGAACCTCTCCCTCCTACTGAGGAGAGGGAACCAGCCTCAAGTCACAGAGGGGTTGTTCCAAGGTTGTGGACTTCTTCAGAGAAGGGAGAAGGCTCCAGGGGGGTCCCCGAGGGGCACCCCACGGGGCAGGGGGGCTGCCAGGCAGCCCGCACGGGGCTCGGCGAAGCTCGAGGCGAGGCAGAGCGGCAACGCCGCCGGTCCTTACGGGCTGTGGGGGCAGCGGGCCCGCCCGCGAGCCCCGGGACTCGGAGCTGGGCCGTCTCCTCCCGGCCCCGGCAGCCGCATCCTTCCCCGCGGAGCCCCTCGGCGGGCACAGGGCCCTCCGCCCCCCGCTCCGCTGCCACTGCCCCGGGAGAGCGGGAGGGGCGTCCCGGCCCCCTGCGGGAGCCCCCGCCCCGGAGCCGCCGTGACCCCAGAACCTGGCGGCGAGTCGGGCGGCTGACGTAACGGAGGCGCTTTTCTGCGGCCGGTCGCGCTCAACTCGGGGGAAGAAGGAGGCGGGGGAGGGCGAAGGGGAGAAATCCCGCCGGGTGCCGGAGGGAAACAGGCCTCGGCGGAGCTTCTCCCTCGGGAGAGCCGGGCCCGGGGGCCCGATCCTGCCCGCCTGCCCCCGTCCCGCAGGCGGCTCCTCGGCTCCGGCCCCGCTGGGCTCGCTGAGGCCTGGGACGGCGCCCGGTCCCTCTCACTGGAGCGAAGCCCCCGGCGCCGTGCGGAGCGGCGGCTCGTCCCGGCCGCGGGGCTCCTGCCGGGGCCGCGGGGGAGCCCCCGCGCCGCGTCCTCCTGGCGTTTCTTGCAACGAGGGTTCCTTTAAGCTCTTACAAATTGCAGAACTCGCGGAATACAGGGAAATAATTAATGTATTAAAACAAGCAGCGAATTCCTCAGGAGGCACCTTATCAACTCCAGCCACACTGGCTTCATCCCTCCTCGTATGCTAATGCCCCGTGACGTCACCGGCGCCAGATTGAATGTGAATCAGTTATGAAATTATTAGTTTTAGCTTAAAAAGCAATCTGGCTCTCCCGCGAGTGGGGTTTGCGCTGCTGCGGGCTCCCGCTCCGTGTCCTCCCCGTGTTGTGCACACACAGTAGTTGCGACCTTCCCCTCACACGAATCGATACTCCCAAAGCACACGTTCATTCGAACAGGGCTTGGTGTAAAGAAACCCATAGATTAATCGAGTGCCGTTTCTGAGACGGCCGTGTCTTCCTTATCGATACACACATTACACCCGAAAGCAGACAATCGGATTTTCTCCTACTTTTCAGGTAGGCAAGAGCTCCTTGTGATTTATTTCTTTAAAGATTCCACTGAGGGTGTGCGATTCTTTGCCGATGTCTGAGAAAAAAAATCCCCAGGAGTGTTTGCTTTTGCTGTCGATGGGCCAGAAAGGAGAGAAATACAGAAATTCTTTTCGTTGCTTCCAAGAGAAAGATTTTTAGTTTGGATTTTGAAAAGGAGAGTAGCTCAGTGGTGGAGGGCCAAGGGATCTGAGCGGAGAACAATGGGAATTAACACCATTTCAGTCTCTGGGGCCACTCTAATTAGATGTCGGGATCCGGCGAGATCAAATACCTGAATCTAAACCCCTCGGCTCAGTTTCTTTTGCTTGCAAATTCTTCTAAAAAAAAAAAAAAATGGTTCTTGAAGAAACCAAACTAACCCTAAATTTCCCGGAGTCCCTTTCGAAGAGTTTTGCCGACAACAACTTTCTCCCCGGCTTGGCGGAGGGGCGGCTCGTCCCCTTCCCACGGCGCCCCCCGCCCCCGCCCGGGCACCCATGGTGACACCCCCCGCCACCCCCACCCCCCCTCAAATGCTTGAGGACACTTTGGTTTCTTTAGCCGCTTTTCTCCCTCTCTCCGCGAGCAGGCTGCTCTGCTACCATGAATTATGAACAAACTTGTAGCTCTTTCTCCCGGGGACACCCGACGTCGCCCCTTGCTGTTCCGCGGGTGCGGGAGCCCCGGCGCGGGGAGGGAGGTGGCACTCGCCCCAGCTCCTTCTTCCAGCAGCCCCTTAGCAAAGAAAGGGAGAAAAAAAAGAAGAAAGAAAAAGTTGTAACTGGCTGAGAAGTGAGTTTTCTGACTAATGAAATCCAAAATGAGTGGCGAATATAAAGTATTGTAAGATTCTTTCCCTGCCCCCCCGGCACTGATTGGCAATACTCTTTGTGTGTGCGTGTGTGTGTGTGTGTGTGTGTTGGTTTGAAAAGCAGGAAGAAATGTAATGAATTGAGTGCTGTCAGAGATGTCTTCTCTGTTGATGTGGTGAATGGCAGTAGCTCCCTGATCCAGTGCAGGTGCAGTAGAGCTGGGGAATAAAAGAGGGGGGCTCTCTGTTCAGTGGAAAAAGCACATTCCCTACAATAGACCACACACTGCCAGCCAGCACGGCATCAGCTCACACTCTCAGACTTTTTTCGCCTCTTTCCACAGTCCTGAGCTCACAAAATGGCTATACATTAGCACTCGTTAGGGTTTGCTTTTAATGAACAGTTGTGACTCCTTTTGACCAACATTTAAATCTGCTGTGCTCTCTCTGAAGACAGGTCTGTTTTGATCACAGGTTTTTTTTAAAAAAAAAAAAAAATGGCCCGCTTCCTCACAAGGCGGCTCATTCAGGGCCATCACTTGCATTTGATTAAAAAAAAAAAAAAGGAAAAAAAGTCTCTCCGTTAATAAACCGCGTTTTCCAAGTGCTCCTAACGGGGAAAGTTTTATCTTTTTTTTCCAAATATATATATATATATATACATATAATAAAATTATGTGAGGAGGTGAAAAGACACTGTTTTTTAAATGGATGAGATGGTCTAATCCTGTACATGAACGCATATTAATCCTGTTTAGAGATAACCTGTCTCCTTTTTTGGCTTCATATATTATCCTCATACGCGGATAAAAACTTTACGCTTCTATTAATTCCGTCCAGATTGGTTTTTCTTGGCTTATTCTCGACACTTTTTTGTTTTCCTTTTTCTTTTTTTTTTCTTCTGGGCGATCTGCTCAGAGGAAGTTAGGTGGTTACACTCGGTTACTCAAGTTTTATTCGAAATTATTTCCAGAGTGAGAGCTCACTCCTCAGCCAAGGGGGCTGATTGCTTCTGTCCCTCCCCGCCTCACATTTAATGTGCCTCGTCCTATCGTGGCCGAGCCAATGAGCCGGGATTTTCATGGCATCCCGGCGCAGTCCTTGTTGATTCCTCTTGCACCTATCCTGCGAGAAGTAGATTAAGCTCTTTTGGATATACTTGCTGATGCATTGCGCTGAGGAAAATTGCTCGGCGTTTGCTTATAAAACCCCATGTTACTGTGAAAAAAATCTTTTTTTCCTTTAAGCGTGGTTAACAAATAGCATCAACTCCTGGAACAGTCTGGCAAAGCCATTCTGTGCTTGAATACTGCTGAATTGGAGAAGCTGACAGTTAACCAGCTATTACCTGAGCTCCGAGAAAATTCCCCTCTGTCCCCCTTCCCCCTCCCCCACCTACCCTCCCCCCCCCCCCCCCCCCGCCCCAGCTGATAAAAAACCGTGTTGGCAATAAATGACATTAGAAATAGCAGCCAGATGCAGGTGGGTGCCAGGAGGACGTTTCCAGGGGTCAGATGTTGTCATCCCGCGCACAAAAGAACGGATCTTGTCTATATAGGAGGGAAGAGATCATATCGGTGCGCCTATACGAAAAAATACGGATCGTTTACACTTAGTTTTCGGGATGTTTCGAACGCGCCGGAGCATCACCGCCTGGCAGCGCTTCATTTACTGCCAACAAGTTGGAGCTCTCCCAGCCCCAATCTTCGCCCCGCTGCGGCTCAATAACAAGCACAGGGGCGCTGGGGCTTTGCCGGGGCTGCCCGGTCCCCCCGAGGGGGTGTGGGGTGTCCAGCGCCTGGCGGGAGAAGGAGGTGCGAACGCCGCTGCTCCGCGCTTCCCACTCTCTTTCCCCCGCACCACTTGATGGTCTTTGTGTCCTATTGCTGCTCACACCCATAATTAATCCTCCTTCTTACCGCTTACATCCCGGACCCGAGGGGCAACTCAAACCTATTTAGATCGCCTTGGTTGGTTGCACAAATTTAAGTGGCAAATAAGTTATAAACCTAATAACTACTTTAATAAAAATAATTATTTGATTATGGCAGAGGAAATTTGCTGGAGTGCAAGTGTTTCGGTGGCGGTGAGGCTCGTCTTTGGACTGAACTCAAATGTCTTTTAAAAACATTACTCTGGAAACAAAACGAACCAAAAAAAAGCGCCCCAAGGTCTTAGTCCTAACTCCAGGCTTACAACAACAACAACAACAACAAAATCGCCCCGATTCGCGGAGCGTCGCGGAAAATTTCCCGCGATATTCAAAAGAAGAATTAATTTGTAAACAGAAAGATCAATATGAGATTCGAGTAGCTTTGTGTTAATTGAAAACAATCAACACGGGGGACCATTAATCACAAATGCTGGTACCTCTCACTTTTTTCCTCCTTAAGGATGAAGTTTCTGCGCCTCTTTCAAGTGTATTTATGCTTCTGGTTTTACAAGGAAAAGTGAGGATGCTACAAGACCAGTCGCGTTGTCCTCTCTATACTTTTAACGCTAGCATATTGTTTGATTACTAATTCGAGTTAATATGATCTTTATGGCAACATAACAGTGGATAATTGGCCCTTTTTCTGAACAACAATGTAAATCACAATCGCTTTATTATTTAATAACGTCAAACGCTTCGTTGGATTGGCCCCGACAGAGAAGACCTTTTCTTTCTAGGCAGTGTTGTTGAGAAAGAACAATGCAGATCTAATTGTGGAGATTTCAGAAGTTGGCTCCTGTAAATGAACAGCTTAGATATGGAAGTTCCAGCAGATGTCTGCACTTTTCCCTGTGACAAACCTTGTAACCCCCCTCCTTCCCCCACCGCCCCGTCCTCCCCCCTCCCCGACTTATTGAAGATTTTTTGTTCTCACATCCTAGCAACAACCTAAATCTTCCAGCCGCGAGTACACCCCTTTCCCCCCCGTTGCTACCCAGCGCCTCAGACGGCAGCGCGAGCGCTGAATCGGTGCCTGGCCCGGGAAGCCCCTCGCCTGCCTCCATCAGCTGCGGGATGGGGCCGGGGAGGGGCGGGGGGCGGCGGGCTCGCTCCGTGGGCGCTGCCGTTCGCCACCTTCTCGCCAGCGCAGTAAACGTTGCGGGGTTGGTTTTGCAACAGTTTGGAGGCGACCGCGAGTTGCGCACGCAGGAAAAGTGCCAGGGCCTGCCCGCTTCGGACCCCCCCTCCCCCATCCCCCCCGTACCACCCGCTGCCCTGGGGACACCCGCTTCTCTGCCCAGGCTGACTCAAACCCTCCCGGTTCCCCGGTGGCACCAGCGACGTCCCCGCGGGATTCGGCTGCGGGGACCGGGATCTCCCCGGGATGGCTCCGAGGGAGAAGTTGTGCAACTCGTGGAGAGAGCCGGGGGGGTGGGGGGCGGGGCCGCATCTCAGCAGCAGCGACAGCTGCTCTGTCCCCCTCTCCGCGGAGCGCCCCGCAGCCTGCGCTGCCAGGGACCTGCCCTCGCCCCCGGGGAGACCTCGACCGGTCGGGGAGAAGGATCCCGCTCCCCTCCCGCCCCACCGGCCCCTCCGAGCTGCTTTGGCAAACTCGGGCGCGGGGAGCAGGCGGCGTTGCCGAGCCCCTGCCCAACAATGCGCGCTTTGATGCGCGCCGAGGGCTCAGCCAGCGGGAGATTAGCGGATCGCTACCAGGGTGTCAAGAGATGAGGCAGGCACAGCAAAATCGGGACTTTCTTTTTTTCCTTTTCTTTTTAAAGCCACAAATTAGCTGAATCCTCTTCCTCCCCAAGCGCGGAGAAGTCCCTTTCTGCTCCCTCCCGGGGTGTAGCAGCCGTGCGGCTCCCGGTGCTGTGCCTCCGGGCTTCTCGGGATCCCCCCTCCGCTGGTCACCAGCCTCACGCCTGCGATAGGTTGGGGTGTTTTTTTTTTTTTTTTCTTTTGCAAGAACCCACTGGAGAAAAGTATTAAAATCACTGAGATAGTTGAAATTCTCCGAAACAGAAAACCAGGTTCAGTGACTCGAGTCGCCAGCCCTGCCTGCAGCCGCGGGAAGGTTGATTAATTCCTGTTGACCTTTGAGCTTTTTTCCCCTCGAGTGTGTGGAAAATATTGGTGGGATTTTGCCTTCCTTTTAATTTTTTTTTTTTTACTTGTTTAGTGTTAGTTCTACCTTTCTCGACTTGTTGGCTTTACAACTTCCCTTTTACCATCACCTGGCGGGGGCAGGCGGGGTGTGGGGAGAGCAGGGGCAGGCAGGGAGCCGGGGGTCACGGCCCCGCGGTGTGCCAAGGGTTAACCGCTCCCTGCGCAGCCACGGATGAAACTGCGGCCACTTCTCCCCAAATCCATCCCACGGGAGAGAAGATTTCCAGGAGCTGCGGGCCGGGCCGGGCCGGGGGCGGAGGAGGCTTGGGCGGCTGCCACTCCCCCGCAATGAGCTCATTTCCATGTCTGCGCCTCCCGCAACTGTGAGAAAATCCACCGGGACGTCCAGCATCCAGCGTGCCGATGCGGCCCGAGCTGCCCCTGTCTCCCCGGTGACAGCGCCCGCCCGGGAGAGCCGGGGGTGGGGGTGGCGTGGGGAACGGGGCAAATAAAACAAAATAAACCTTCTCCCGGGCCTGGCCCCTGGCGGGTTTCCGCAGATGGGGGGCACCCCACGGCCGCGCGTGTGGGGCAGCGCTCCCTGAAGAGCCGCCTGGAGCCCCGCGAGTGCCGGCGCGGGGGGGAGGCGAGGAGGGGGGGGAGCGCCGAACAGCCTCACACTTATCAATAACAAGATTTATAAATATCAAAGTGAAGAAGCCCGAGTAAGTCTTTCTAGAAGCGAGGAGGAAGCTTAAGCAGCTTTCTTTAATGGTGATTTGTCGCTCTGTAAGGGGCACGGATAGCAAATACCCTGCAGGTGCATGTTGTAACACTGCCATCCGGACTTTAATGTAGATTACTCTCCAACTCGTTTGATCGGTCCTTTGAAACCCTTTACAATTGCCTGTGACGAACCGTCAGTCTCAGTTTTTTTTTCTTTGAATAATGCCTTAAGGGTAAGTCCTCGGGGCTTTTAAAGATCTCCAGCACATTTTGAAAAAAATCGCGTTAGATTTTTACTTTAGAGCGTGGGTCCACGTCTCTCAACTTGGGGCTGTTAACAGGCATCTTTAAAATCATTAATCATCTAATAACCACCGACTTTACTCTAGAAGGGAGATACAGGGGTCTTCTAAAGACCTCCAAATATCTCTATTACTTTGGGGATCATCCTGGATAAAATTAAGGAGGCAACCCTCCCATCCTTCCTGCTGGAGCCCTGGGGCTGGTGGGTCTCCGGTGTTGATGAACTCTGTCTGCTGGATAAATCTGTGCTGAAGGCCTTTCCTCTGGCCGTCAAGTAACACGCGGTGTGGGTTTAGAGAGCAAACTCAAAGGGGAGCGGTTGGAGGGCAGGAGGGTCGGCAGGGGATGGGGAAGGTCCTACCCTGGGACCCCCGCCAGCTGCTGGGTCCGCTTCTCCTGGCAAACAGCATTTTGTTTGGGAGGGGGTTGGCACGGGGGAAGGCAAGACGAGAGGATGCAATAAATCCTGCAGATGTTTCCACTCTCTCCGCAAATAACATATAACCTCTAATATTTATTCGTTACTATTAATTAAAAAAAAATAATTACTGAACTTTTGGCCCTTCGGCTTCCACAAGCGACGCTTTGTTTCTCTAAAACAAACTTGGGAGAAGCGATCCCTCTGTATCGAACCAGGGATTTGAATTAAAGGCCCATTTGGGACACTTGAGACTACAAAGGGTTACACATAAATAAATGCCACATTTGCCTATTGCAAAAGTTTTCTCTGTCCTTTCTCAGTCACAACAGGGGAGGAAAAAGCCGTCGTTTATTATCTAGCGCTGGGCAGGAGCAACCCCTCCAGAATGTGTTCTTAGATTTGGCCGGCAGAAGAGGGACTTTTTTTCCCCCCCCTTCCTCAACAGCAGCTCCTTTTGTTCTCCAGATCTCTTTCCCAATTTCAAGCTTCACTTGCAGATCCTAAGTTTGTTTGTTAATGACGCTATTACCATCTGGCTCGTCCTACTTTCCAAAAGATATAAATCTCCCCAGTTTCATTGCCTACATTATCATTTAAGTGCTACCATAGCTGGAAGAAAAATATGCTTTCAAGGCTGCAAATTCTCTTGCACGGGGTAACTTCACTGGGAGCGGAGCTGCCGCCCGCCCCGCCTGGCAGGGACGGCTCCAAATGGATTTCACCTTGCAGCGATGCTGGGAGAAGGGAGGAAAACACAATTTAAGTTTTCCACTAGAAACTTAAGTGAAGCATCCCCCCCCCCCCCCCCCCCCCACCCCGGTCCGTGTCCCTTTTGTGGCTGTTTAATGCATCTGGCTACTATGAACCGTTATCTTCGTCGGGGAGACGGGTGCCTGCCCGCAGGTTGGATCCTGCCCCTGGCAAGCTCCTGTTTTCCCTTACCCAGAGTGAACCCCCTTCTCTCTGCCATAAGTACATATTTCCATACATGTGAATAAACCTTTCCCACAGGCGTCGTGCAGTTAAGGGAAGAAAAGTTTGGGTTTCTCTTAGTGCAAAGCGCTTGCAGATTTGTGTGCGTTTAAGCATAAAGGGACGGGGGGTTGGGGGGGCGGGGGGAGGGCGAGAAGAGGTGGGGGAGGGAGTTGGGTCCGTTTGTGTACGGGCTCCACAATGACTCTATTTATTCTCTGCAACCAGCCTAGGCAGATTGAATAGGCGAGGGAGAGACACTCAGCCTTCCCAACGCGTGGGCTTTGTGGGATCTAGTCCCCACTAGCAGATTTCGACTGCTAATTTCCCATTCTGACGGGCTCTCCTGCGAGGGGACAGGGCTGTCCCCATCAGCTCCGTCTCCCCCAAACGCCTCCCGTGTTCCCGGTCCCTAAGCCTCCCCGCGGAGAAGTTTAGCGAAAGGGAGAAGTTTAAACCCTTATCGTTCCTTTGCTGGGTGTCCGGCAACGTTTCTGCGGAAAACAAGCCCCACATTTTATTTGAATATATGCATATGCACACACACGTCCACACAATATTGACAAGCAAGGGAAAAGATATTCCTTTAATATGGGAAAGAAACCATGGGATTTTTTTTCCCCTCGGGTGATCTAATTGTTAGAAATAATTACGGATGAAAAGAAAACTCACTTATTATGCACTTCTAATACTGCGACTGCATAGGAGAGAAAGGAGGCCAGACCAGTGATTAATTAATATCGCAGTGGCGTAGCTGTTTTCTCGCGAAAGGCCTTTCCCTCTTCGCCTCTGAGGAGTTATCATTCCAGCTCGAGTCATGTGCAGCCAGGAAAGGATCTTGTTTATAAATTTATATGACGACCTTTTCTTTGTCTGTGCTCTAAAGTTGATATGGACAAATTGCAGAGGTATACAATTTAAGTAGATGCAATTTTAATCACCGATCATTAAAATGGTTATGTTAGATATACTCAATTACATGCATGACTTCACCCTAACAGTACTTTCTATTCTCCCAGCTGCTCACGTATTCCTTAACTATAGTCAGCAGAAGAAACTCGATTATGCAGAATCCATACATTTCTATGGATTTCATCAGCCTAATTAATGCTTCAGTGTGGTCCATTTGTCTGAATGGTCCCTTTGCTATTACTTGGGTAAGGAGGCAGTGCTGGAATGCAGAGGGTCTTTCTTTCAAAGGTATCCATGGGGGTCACTCTAGGACTCTAATGGCAAAGGTAACAAGTGTTAAATAGCAGAAACATGCAGGGAAAGGGAAGGCAGCGATGTAAAAGAGACATTGATACTGTAGGTATGCCCAACAGGTCAGTGATGATAATTAAAACGCTTAAAGGAGACAAGGTAAATGGAAAGCTTCCACAATTCGCAGTGTGCCTGGTTAAAAGCAGGTGAATCAGCCCACAGCAACGCATCTTGCTGATCGTGGTGGAAACCCCCTAAAAGTTGACAGCAGATTTTTAGCCTCAATAGCTACGAGGGCAGTCTCTTCTGCGAGCACAGCGTTTCAACGACCCAGTCTCTTCTCTAATTTTCTCGTTGTCAAAATGCAACTCGTTAGGGAGAGGATACCCAGGCAGAGCTGGGGCTCCCACGTCCTGAGGCTCGCTGCCCTGGCACCACCGGGGAGGGAGATCCTGCAGTCCCCCAGAACAATGCAGTGACACATGGAACTAGGAGAAGCAGCTCTTTCCCTTCTCCCCTCAGCTTTCTTCAGAAACAAAGTAGCGATTAAAATAAACGGGATGCGTCGCAGCTTTGGTACTAACAGCCGATGGCTGCTTCTAAAACACATCTTCCTATCTTAGCACTTAGTGGTATCTAAAAGGCAAGAACTCTTCCTGCTACTCAAGCAACGTTTTAATCGATGAGAAGTGCACCGAGATGCATTTATTTTTTGTTCCCACCTGTTGTAGTAGGAGACCATCTGATCACACCTTTCTCTGGCTGATGGAGATGTGAGGGGAAAGCAGAGATCTTTCTTGTCACCCACTGCACTGCCAAAAAGGTGGTGAGGAAGCTCGATTTCTTCCCTGTTCTTCCACTGTGTACTCTACGACTGAATTGTCCTAACTTCGAGTCATTGCCTTGCTACAGCCTTCATCCTTCAAGTGGAGAGAGAAAGCAGGGAAGATTTCAGATCTATAACCAAATTATAACCTAGGAACTTTGTGCTTGTCATGCTAATTTAATGACTTTTATAGTAAGTGTAGACTTTCTGTCTTTTGAAATTAGCTCTTCAGAATGCTCTGTGTAATGACAGACATTAGACGTAAGAGACAAATGCACAAGCAATAGTGGGATAATAATCTCACAAACACTGTGCTACTTAATATTAAAATGGAGAACAAAGTGCGTTAAATCTCAGTGGAGATGTACATCGTTGTCCAGTGCCATTGGTCCAGACCTGGCCTTCAGAGTGACTCAAAAGGAGGGTGCCTGGGGTCACCTGGGAGATATGTAGGTGCCAGAAGTCGAGTGCAAAATGTTATTCTATGCAATGCAGCGCTCCTTTGCTCTCTGGTGGTGCTAACACGTGTCTGACTACTGTAACTATCCTGATTCCAACACCCAGTTCTGCTGGGCCCAGCCCCTTGCTTGGTTCCCAGTGGGGGGATATACACACTGTGCTGGCATGTGTGCCTCTGAATGTTCAAATCCCTCCATCCTTAAGAACATTTTCAGTGCTATCGTGTTATGAAAGGTCCAGAAATCTGGTCCAGAGATGGTCTTGATAACAAAGGGAGGGGTAAACCCAAAGCTATAAGCGTATTGCAATCTGGGCAAGTCACTCATTGCCTATGATTGTAAATAAGGTAAGTTCACACGACGATCGAATAACGAGGGAACAAGAGGCCTATTTTAATCAGGTGGTTATCTCTCCTTGGTGGAGATCAGAGCTCCATCGCTCCTGGCCTTCTCATTGTGTCCCCCCTGCTGGAAATGACAGCTCCTTCAGAAATAACCAACTTGGTCCTTGGATGGGATTTCAGCTCTTTTGCACTACACATGTACCAATTGTCATTTTACAGCTACAGTGAAACCTCTAAATTATATAAGTGTATAAACTCGGCCTCATTAAATCCCCCCTTTTGGACAGCCTCAAGGTTGGAGAGTGTATTACTGTAAGCCAGAGGAGACTTAAATTATATCCAAATGGGGATTGAAACGTAGTGATACTTAAGCACACTCCTTGTCTCTGCTACAGAGGTTTCATTTTCCCCCTTTGGAGTGTTATAATATTACAAACGCAACAGTTCCCTTATGTCAAATCAAACGATCTGAAATCGTATTTCTTGATTCAGCCTACGGGTCCCTTTGTGGTGGGGACAAAACCACAAAGATAGGATCAAACGCTGTAGCCTGACCAAAGAGAAATTTATCGTTCATCTGAGAGAGCTTCCTAATTTGAAGCGAACACTCTCCGCTTCCAGAAAGCATCTGACCGCGCCGTGTAAGTTGTTTTCTCGTGCATGTGCCCGTGTGTGCGGATAACCCGGGGTATGCAAAGGGATAGGAGACCGGGGGCAGCCATCACCCCGCAACTCAGAGCGTGCCCTGCCCACAGGTTGATTTTTCCACCCGAGCTGATATAAAAATAACCCTTTCCGTGGGAAATCTGCACCTCCGCGGCTGCCGCTGCTCCCGCAAAGCTGGGTTTGCCGGGAGGGGGTCGCCTCCCCGCCCCTTTCCAGCCCTCGCAAGAGGGTCAGTGGTTTAACCAGGCGTCACCAGGACCTCGTTTTATTCCCGGCCCACTGAAGCGTGTGGCTTTCAGTGACTGATGGCCGCGGTGGCTGTAGGCAGCACAGTTGCTCTCACGGTGCGCGCTCCAGATGGGCACGTCCCGCGGGCTCGGGGCCGGGGGGCGCAGCCGCTTCGGGAAGGCCACCGAGACGCTGGGATTTGTTCTGGGTCAACCCTCCCCAAACGCTGAAGTTGGGAAACAACTTTGGCAGCGTGTGTCGGGGAGAGAGGGAGCCGCGGTGCGGGGACCCCCGCCGCAGCCCCTCAGCCCCATCCCGCCCGTCTCGGCCGAGCCCAGGACGCGCAGACGGCACGTTTGCAAACTTTGAAATGCCAAATCACGTTATTGCTGCGGCGGGAGGCTGCTTTCGGATCCGTGACAGCTGACTTTTCCCTATCGATTATGTGACACTGCAGTTCATTTACACGGCTCAAAAGCTTAAAGACACCGGAGGAGCCCCCGCTTTAGCCCGGGATCCTAACAGAAAGTGAATCAACTTTCTGGCCGGTGTTTAAACTGATAGATCAGAACTTAATTCGGAGAGACAGAAAGGGAGAAAAACGACAGCACGGATTTATCTTGCCCGGCGTCCTTCGCTGAAACTTTAGAAACTGCGGCGTGGAAAATCCAGGGCCGAAATGCTAATTAGCAGCAGCGCGTTCGGTGTCCGGATATGTTATGTATTTTAGAAAGCAGATGACGGCGCTTGGGGTGTCGTGCGGGTGCGCGAAATAGGTGATAGGGAGGGGGGCAGCCGAGCAGGGGGGTCAGCAATGGGGGATGGTGGGGCGAGATGTCAGCAGTGCTGGAGGGGCTCAGCAGTTCTGGGGGGAGGGGACAGCGGTGCTGAGGGGATAGCAGTGTTGGGGGGACAGCAGCGTTGGGGGGACAGCAGTGTTGGGGGGGTCAGCAATAATAGAGGGGCAGCAGAGCTGGCGGGGGCAGCAGTGTTGGGGGAGGGGTTCAGCAGTGCTGAGGAGGGCAGCAGTGCTAGGGGGAGGTCAGCAGCGCTAGGAGGGGTCAGCGGTGCTGATAGGGGCCAGCAGTGCTAGGGTAAGTCAGCACTGCTACGGACGGGGCACCAGTGCTGGGGTGAGGGGGTGGGTGGGCAGCAGAGCTAGGGAGCGGCGGCCGGGCTGGAGGTGGGGCAGCTAGGCTGCTGGAGGTGGGGCAGCTAGGCTAGGAGTTGGCAACTGAGCTGGTGGTGAAGCAGCTGGGCTCCGGGGCGCCCCTGGCCGCAATTCCTGTCTCGGGGCCGGCGCCTTGCGGGCTCGCCCCGCTAGACCGCTCCGGCCCAAGGACCGGCCAGAGGGAGGGAATGGGGAAGGGGGTTGAGGGGAGCGTTTTCCTATCTCACACAGGGACGCGACCAGCCCACTTATGCTGCCGGGTTCTTCCCGAGGTTTCTTTAAGGGTGGGGGGGGGGGTTCCAGGAGCCAGCCCAGCTCCCCGTCCCTACTGCTCCCCCGCCTAGTCCTCGTCGAGGTTTCATTACTTGCTGTTAGTGCCTGGAAACAATAAAGGATGTGGGACTGGGCTTTTATTGATTATTTGTCACCCTGTATTTGTCAGTTTCAATAACTTTTCCTGAAGTTTTACTTACGGGCACTTGAGCTTTCGGATTAGGCCAGCTCTGCGGATTGCAGTGAGGGGTAATTATCCACTGGCCTGCTTCCCTGCAACCGGACAGAAAAGAGCATTAACGTATAGAACGGGCAGGATCCGGCCTGAGTCCCGGTTAGAGCGGGGGAGCCGGGGGCAGCCCGGGAGCAGCCTGGAGCAGCCGCACCGCAGCCTCCTCCCTGCGCGGAGTGCGGAGACCCCACCGCGCAGGGCCCCGTCGCGGGTGCCGGGGGAGGCGGGGAGCTCCCCTGGGCCCCCAGAGCCCCCTCCTCTTCCTCCCCCGGCTTCGGGGGCGAGAGCGCAGTCCCCGAGAGCCGACCTCGCTCCCGGGGTTGGAGGGGGGGAGGGGGGGGGGGCGGATCCCGGGGCGCTGGGGCCCGAGCCGGGGCTTTCGGCAGCGTCCAAATCCCCGAGATTCAATTAAAAAGCGAGCTCGCGCCCCTGGCGGGGAGGCGAAGCCCGGGGATTTGTATTATGAAGATCGACTCTTCAAAACCGGCCGCCGGGCAGCCCGGCTGCGTTGCCGCCGGCGGAGGGAACCCCGCGAGTCCCGGTGGGACCCTCCCGCACCCCGAGTCTCCCGCAGCCCTCTCAGAAGAGGGGTCAAACCTTCACCGAAAGGAAAAGGCCTTGCCTCTGGCCGTCTTCCCCCTCTAACAAGTCCCCCGTGTTCCCCGAGGATGCTCCGGCCGCGCTCCTTTGCGCGCTCGGTAGCGGCGAGGGGGCTGGCGGGGCGCCCAGCGCCTACCGTACAGCGTTTGATGTGCTGCATCTCACACCCCTGCGAGCTGAGAGACAAGAGAACGCAGAGTGCCCGGTTACGTGGGATTTAATTACAGCGGAATGCATTCTCCATGCTGATTAGGAGAAAAAAAAAAAAAAAATCAATCGGGGGCTTATTTGCCACAATGGGCCAATAAAAACAATTTATTAGAGCAATAATCTTAGCCCCAAATGGTCTAAGTGTTATTGTTTCAATTGCGTGGAGGGAATTCAGTCTGAAAGTGTTACACAGAGCATCGGGGATTCCTTCTTCATGAATTCAGTACATTTCTAACCTCTTTCCAGGGACTCACCTGATGGCTCAGAGATTTTTGAAATGGGGGTCTGAGTTCCCCCATTTCAGGTCCAGGTATCTGGGTTGCTGTAGTGCCTACAAGGCAAGATGCTCTGTGGTCCACAGCTGTTTCTGCTGAGAAGCAAGCATAGCATACAGCTTCCTACCTGCTCTAAAATATTTCTCGCTTTCCAGTGATTCACTTGTGAAATTCCTAGAAGGGGAGGCCACACAAAAGATCCCCAAACTTTAAGCCAAGATAAACGCCTTGTTGTAAAATCGTTTGGAAAACACCATGTGATGTGCCAAAATTTCTCTGGTAGGGATGAGAAAGAAAGGCATTCTCTTGGGAGGGTGCTGAGCATGGGGACTAAATTGGGGTGCTTTGGGAGCATGGGGGCATCACTTCCCCTCTCCCACGTGAAATTGCTCCCTTCTTCTCCTAATGAGCTCGCAGTTTGCAGGGTGCTCCCCTGGGAAGCCAGTGGGAGGCTGGAGGGCACACAGGCGATGGATGCAGTGCTGGTGGGCCAGGTCGTGCTGGGAACCGCAGGGTCCAATAAAGCTTAAAGTCTGTGTCTCAGGAGATGTTGATTTTGCTTTACAGCTTTCTGTAACTCCAGTCATCTCTGTCCCAAACCGGAGAGGACCTCATTTCCTGCTCAGTGCTCTGCCAGCCACAAGGTCTTTTCATAAAGCTGCCAGGGATGCCTGGCTGCGGGAAGGACAGTCAGTGTTTGTCACCAGGGAATGAGTTGGCATCATAGCTCTAATCTGAGTCAACAACCTGGCTAGCCCTGAGCATGACTTCATAAATCATGCTATCTAATTGAAAAGCACATGCTTGTATATACCGTACTGTTCAAAAAGGATGAAAAAAAAACCTGCAACAAACACTTCTTTTCTTCCCACTAGCCTATTAATCTGTTGCCCGATTGTTTCCTTTTACATTATTTCACACAGAAAAAAAGGGAAAGCATAAAACCATCTTGTATAACCACAACAAAAAAACAAATGAAAAAAGTCATCACTTAATAGGAAGTTCAGCCTTTTTCTAATATGTCCCTAATCTTTGAGAGTTTTTAATTTTTTATGTTTAATTCAAAATGGCTAAATAATATTATTATGTGTCTATGTATCTATTTAGCATTGAGACTTATGATATTTCAAAGCAATTGAACCAGTTTTGAAAGGAGAGTCCTTTACCATGCCTGTGCTCACTTTTTGTAATGTTGGTCAATACATATACACTGGTCTGTTTTTTTCTCATACTTTCAACAGAAATGAAAAATAAATCCGGGACAAAAGACTGCTCATGTGCATTTTGCTTTTCACACCCAAATCTCCTGCTTTGTTTTTTCACCCATAGGATCTGCAGGATCTCCCCCTGTGAGAGGCATCTCAGCATCTTTGTCCCGTCTGCCATCTCAGTACTACCACTGGAGAAGCCCAGGAGGAGTGCAGAGCAGTGGCTGAGCAGCAATTTGAATATTCATATTTAACTCTTCAAACAACAGAAGATACTTCAAAACCATATGTGAGACAAAATGACATTACCCTTTCAATCATTAAACCTCTGTTTAGCTGTACTCCAGATATGAGCAGTTCATAACAAATGGGGAATTCTGATTGACAGTTTGCCATTAGGAGTCCTTAAGGAGGATTTTTCCAGCTGTAACACAGTGTACTCTTCTGTGCTCCCTTTTGCAAGATACTATTTCAAGTATAGGAGCATGAGAAAAATTTACATAAAAGCTTTGTACACAACAGGTGATTGCTATGAAATGAAGAAGCACCAGTTTTCCCCTTATTGTTTTAGAAATAAAGAGTGCACTTTGTTTTCTTATTTACTTGGTGCTCTCTCTGATCCCTTCATGTGTTTCAAGCATTTTCTGTCAGCATCACGAGATCTTGCTTACCTGGTAAATTTTATGTGTGAAACGATTAGTGTTCAAAGTGCCTGAAAAGACCAACAGTAACCATGTCTGACAACTTTTTTTTCTTTCCTCTTCTTAAATAATATTTCATAGTATGTTAAAAGGGTTCCACAGTCTTTTCTTAAGAGACCAAAGTGACATATTGCTGCATACTTAATGTTTTCATCCAACAGCTAGGTTTTAAAAGGAAGAAAAGCCAAAGGCAGTCTGGAATCCCTCCCTGAGCCTTTTTCCAGTTCTGCATTTGATAAGGGATGGTAATAATTTGGAGACAGATACAGAAAGAATAATAAATATTATTTCACATTAAACCTCTTATTGTGTCATTTGTGATGGCAGGCAGATACTAGAAATGCTATTTGTTAAATCCACTGAACATTACTTTTTCAGAAGGTGGAATGTTCTTAGCAAACCGCTTTCTTGCTGGTCACTTCAGAGGTAACAGAGTCAAAGGAAAGAAGCAAACAATTAAAACATTTACATATTTGATTCTTGATAGACATCTCTACAAGGTAGGCTTTAACATTTTTTTCTTATTATTTTTCTTTTTTTTTTTTTTTTCTTTCAGTAAGAAGGATAAGCTTGGAGTGCCCAGTCACCGTGGTAACTGCCAGAAAAATTCTCCTGAAGTTTGAAGAGGTCAGCTAACGGGGTCAACAACTCTGGCCTCTCTCTGAGCTGGGCCTGGCAGGCTCCATCCTGCGGTTGGGGTGTTAGCGCAGGCTGAGCCCTGGGAGGTGGACCATTCCAGCTCTGATATAAATTTTTTGAGTCAGTTCACGGCCTGGACTCTCCAGGTGGCCTCCAAAATCGATTGTGACCTTGTGACCTTGTCTAACGGAGGCATAGCATCCAACCTAAGTAAGGATTTAGCCAGGAACGACAGCTTACCACTGAGTGTTATTGGGGACAGTACAAACAGTTTTGCAGGCAAGGAGGTAGGTATGAGGAGTAGGGGTCATTAAAAGCATATTAAAAAACAATTTAAAAATCCTTTTCATTGAAAAGTTTTTATTAGCAGCAACCCTTCTTTAAATAAACTCTTCTGGCAACTATTTCTTTCTACCCTAACAACATCGTTTCAAGCGTTTCAGTGCATTAATATAGGAAAAATTGACACTCTGGATTTTGAACTTGTAGATGAAGCTGACTGACATGTTAAACAAGATGTCTCTGAAGCATATCTTTTTTTCCCCATAATATCATAAAACCCAGGAGGCTACTTATTAAAGCGGGTTGTTTATTTTAGGTAGTGACTTCTCTAATATGTGCATTCCTTTTAGATTCAGAAGTCTCTTAATCTGTGTTATTTCGTTTTTAAAGAAGGAAATGAAGTAACATTCAGAATAGCGTGGAATGAAAATGTGAGAATTTCACAGGGTAGGTCCTTTGCTGATTTGTAATGCAAATAGAAAAGCCACAAATTTGGTTGTGTATTTTTGTAGAAGAAAATTGATCATATTTCCAGAGAATATGTTCTTTAAAATTTTAAGCAACAAATTATGTGGGGAAGGGAGAGGCTGCTGCAGAGGTCTGATTTTGTCCTCAAACTGAGAAACTTGCCCTTCTGAGCAAGTGGATTTGCTCTTGTATTTTATTTCAACTCCTACAAACCCTCAGATCTGCATACATTGTTCCCATGAGTACCTAGTGGTCATCAGATGAGTAAGTGGAAGTATGCCAAGGAGCAAAGTCCAGTCTCCCAGATGGAAAATACTCTCAGACTTTAAGTGACTTCTAAACTTCTCTCAAGGAAAATTGCATTAATACTTGCTCCCAGATATAGAAAAATGATGCAAACTTATCCCAGCAGAAATCCTGCCCTCGGAGAAACAGGCCTGGGTCTGTTGTCCTTCTTCCCAACACCCACCTGTTGATCAGTTCCCCTGAGGTTGGAGAGGCTGTGTAGAGATGGGACTACTAATTATGGCTGAGGAGTATCTAAGTCTCTCTACTCACTAAATATCACTGCATTGAGAGGCTGAGAGGTCCCATAGGCTACAACAGCAAGTATCTAGCTTTTACTTGCAGTGACACTTTGCTCTGCAGAAAGTCCTCCCAAATCTATGGGTGCTTATTGACCAGACTCCTACCTCTTCTAGGGTTGGCATAAACTGCTCTGGTGGGATTATTTGAAAAGCAGATTAGTTACTAGGAATAAGAGGGGGGGCAGAACTGTGCCCTAAAATAATTTAGGGAGCAGACCTGCACATGCAGATATAAATAGTGATATTATATTTAATTCTACCCTGAACACTAATAGTTTCTTTGTTGTCATTGTTTTTTTAACAGGGATAAGCTGAAAACAATTTATTCACATTAGCAAGTGTGTTGATTCAGGGGAGTGCCTTGTGTGACTAAGCTTGGCAAGACACAGCTCACAGCTCTCAGTGAGGACCAGCATATTATCTTGGTTTTTAGAAAACATTAAAAAATAGGAATTGTGAGTAGCTGGAAAGTGAATCCTCAATATTTTCAAAAGCATCTGCAGAATTTTTAGTAGCTTTAATTTTTTAATTTTTTTAATACCGTCTCCTTGTAAGGAGTTCACCAGTTCTACCTGAAAAAGAGGGAATCACTTCTAAAACAGATGATACAACTATTCTACTTGAATTTTGGGACCAAAAGTGCCCCATACTTTTCCAAAAGCCTCAGGCTTGGAATGAAGAATAGTTGGCAGACAAATGGGTCCCAAGAGCTTAGACTTGCTGCAAATTTGTTGAGTTTATTATCAACCGCAAAGCTACAAATGTCATTTGAAACTGGTCCGAGGCTTGCATCTTTTGTACCTCTTCACCTTGTTCAGTTGTTCATCCCTAGTACTAGTGGATGTGGAGTGCCTAAAGGTGCACATTAGCAGTAGCTGCAGTGGTACTATTCATCTTCCTTATCCCCTTCAGCTCAGTGAAGCTTGCTCAGATTCATTTGATTCCTTGAAATATTTTCTGAAGTGCAGGCTCTTTTAACGGAGTGATTGGCTTAACATATGAATGAGCTTAATACAGTGTTAGAGATGAACGGTCAGAATCACCAAAGGCTCTGAACTGGTGGTTTCCAGCCTCTACTATATGGATCACTGATAATCCATGAGAACTTGGCAAATTTGCTGCAGGTGGTCTGTGTAACTGTATTAAATAATAATGTTCATAGTCTTCAATTAAAATTTTGATGAGAAGAGAGTGTGGAAGTCTGCAAGAAAATCTGAGGGCTGAGAGTGATCTACTAGCTTGAAAGCTCTGAGGATGTCTGTTTTACAGGAATGCATCTCAGCCTGTGGTCCATGAGGCATTAGAAGGTATTTTGAAAATGTTTCCAAACTAAACACAAGCCCAGTTAAATGAATGCCTTTTATTACTTATGCAAGCAAATGAAAGAAAAACAACAACAACAAAAAAAATCCCACTTCAAAATAAAATGAAGAAAATAAACGTAAATGAACACTGAAGCTTCAGCCTAGTTAGTGTTTGCTTGTATCTAAGCTTCTCTTTTCCCAGTGTTCAGCAGAGACCAAGAAGCACTGCTCTAGAGATCAGTATGTTGTCACAGCCTGGAGCAGTGCTGGCCAAGGGCTACACATTCTGTAGGAAGCAGGGAGGGCAAATGGGCACTGGGACTTACAGGTGCACTGGCAGGAGGTCCTGAACAAATGCCACATTTAGTTCTCTTTTTACTTATCTTCTCTGCTTGGAGGTGTCTGTGGCTGGTGTGCAGAGGAAGTAAAAAATTCATTCTGATGCTTTTCCCTGTTCTTAGTGGACAAATTCACAGAAAGGACTCATATTACCTTTTGTGGAAGGGTCACAATATAGGTCGACACTTTATGAGCTATAGGAAGTTCTTAATCCTTCCTTGCCTATGGGATGGTCATGTATAGACCTTCTATTGCCTCATCTTTTATAAGGATGCTTCCTTACATTAAAGTTCCAATAGCAACTGGACTTTACCGTTGTTCACAGCTATTTCAGTTTGTGGGTTAATGCACATCTAGTATTCTGTTTATGCTTTCACTGCTCTCCTACACAGATCATACCTACATACTGGCTTAGGTGACATCATTCCCAAAATATTAATTTATGTGTTTTGTTTTTTCCCCCCAATTTGTCTGTACATCTTGATTTTGCATTAGCTCAGTTTAGGACAAGTAACACAATAATGCATGTGCAACTTTATGCCATTAATTGGTCATTACATGTTTAGTTCCTTTTTGATGGACAGGCACACTTGCTTATAAAAAGGCTTTTATGTTGTTTTTTACCAGGTTAAATCCTTTTTCTAAAAAAAATTCTTTTGCTATATAACAAGAATGAATTCGGATGTGAGCAAGCAAAATGGAAGTGTAGATGATTTTGGATGCATAAAATTTAGTTTGAGGTTGTTGGTGGTTTAATTACAGTATTTTTTATTGCTTTTCATACAGACATCTATTGTTTCCAGCTTTGATTTATCTCCAGCTCAGCCCCTTTCAGAACCCCATTTCTGGCAATCTCAGCAACATGTGGGGGTTTGGCAGCTTCTGCAGCCTTTGACATCTTCCCTGCACTGCTCCTTCTTCTGCACTGTTACACCAGCTACACAGCCTGTCATTTCTCAGAAGCCTTTAATGATGCTTTTCCTCTGTCATCTGCCCCATGACTCTTCCAGAACCAGATGCTTTTGTCAAACTTTTTCAAATCAATCTAGTAATGGATACCAAAACAGAGGCAGGTGATCTGGTGATCAGGTGAAGTTCTGCTGCTGCCTTCGTTCCATGCTTTGGACAGATTACAAACCTTCTCCAGAGCTCAGTTCTTTGTCTATAAAACAAGAACAATAAGAGCTTTGCAAAGTGCTTTTATGTGCCTGAAAGATTTGATGCAAATTAAAAACTACCTAGATTTTGTCAGTTCTAACTCGACCTAATACTCTACCTTCTCCACTGCTGCATCTTAGCTGATGAAGATTCACTGATAAGTCTTTTAAAGTCAGGCTTCTGCTTCATGCCTTGATATAGTGCCATTTGGGCTTTTCAGTTATCCTTATGTTCATAACAGAAATAGCTGTGCTGATTCCCCTCCCCCATTTCTACTTTTGTGGAAAAAACACACCCATGAACAAACTACAGACAGCTTGATGGTACATGGTCTCTAGTGCCCAGTAACCTTTGCATTCTCCGGGCAGTGCCCAACTTTACCATGGTCATTATTGGGCCAGTGCACATTGAAATGTGTGATCTATTCCTTCCTGAGCCCCAGCTACACCTTGCTTAGCAGTTCCCCTTGCTGTTGAGTTGCTCTTGTAGTTTCCAGTTATGTAACCCATATCGTTTTGTGAATATGTGAATTTAACAGCTGCCAGCATCAGCAGAGGCGGGGGGGGGACACTTTTTTTTTTTTTTTTTTGGCAAGCTGGCATTACTCATCAGTCTCATGGTAGTTTTGTTTGAAAAATGCTTGTGTTAGAAAAAGTGGATTTATCAGCTCAGCACTGTATGGTGCTAGCATGCAGCACAACAAAAGACAAGTGCTCATTTCAGTAATGCTTGCAGCATTTTGTGGGGCCCCCAAATAGGCTGAACAAGGCTTCTCTGGCAGCTACCCCCAAGTACAGTGGGAAACTGTTAAAGTGGCAGTGTCACTGCCTAGAAAAAGGGCTTGGTTTTCTTCCATCATTTATTGTTGCTTTTCTTTTTTTTTTTTTGATAAGGTCTATGAACTACTTTAGGAATTTCACTAATATTAGAGAAAAAAAGAGACCTAACTGAATATGTTCTCTTAAAAGTGATTTTTTTTCCCTCATGATTTCCTGCAGTGCAGACCAAATTGTCAGTCTGTCCTTCCCAAAGTGGATGTGATCTTTGAGGAAAATAAGATACTCGCAGTTTTTTTCAAGCAATACTACAAAGTCAATCGTGCTGCAGCCTTTCAGGAGAACTCATTCTCTGTTTAAATCAGTTTATTTTCAGAACCATTTGCTGCACCTACACTTTCTTTTGTAACTGCTCTTCCAGAATGCAAATACAACCTGAAGAGTTTTCTGTATTTAATTAAATGTGGTTAAAATACTGTTTTAAAAGCAGTATTACAGATTTCAAATGTGTCAAACCCTTTGTTCACTTACATTTAAAACAACTGTATTTTTCAGTATATATTTACTTATTCTCTCTGTTTACACTCCATACAGATGATGAAGATAAATCAGTGAGTTTCATTTTTACTGAATAATTGTCTTCTGTATTTTCACATACTGTCAAGATGCTATAACCCTCATGTGGCAAAGATCAGAGGGAAGTACTTATTTGGAAAAATCTTTGTCATTAGCTCTACCGTAAGTTTTATAAAATGTTCAGTTTTATAAAATGCAAATTCTGGACTGATTTTTCCTCAAAGAGAGTTTATGGTTTCTATAGCTACATAGTGACTCTACTACCTGCCTCTACTTAGATATCCAACAAAAATCAGAGATGGGTAAACCAAGCCATTAGAGATCTATAAATCAGTTATGTTTCTTTTTAATTTTTATTTTGCTGAAATGTGATTGTTTATTGTAACTTGCATCCAGACAAATGTATCTAAGCACACACAATTTTAAGGCTACACAACAGGCAAATTCATGCCCCTATGAGAGACATGCGCATGCACATGCAACCGTGTTTCCATATGTTCATCTCTCAAATGCAGGAGAATGGTAACATAGCTAGGTGAGAGGAATTGGTGCATGCAGCTCCCACCTCATCTACTGATTCACTATGGACAGAGGTGGCTATGATGAACTGTCTGCACTCTCCAAACACAGGGTTTTGCAGATATTGGCTGCTAGAAAGCCTGGAATACCTCAGACAGGAACATAGAGGCTGGAGACATAAATGCTCTTTGGTATCACGTTGTGACTGCACAAATCATGTGTAGCCCATTTGTCTCCACACTTCTGCCCTCAGTGCTGTGCAGCATCCCATGGTTGTACATGAGGCTCTCTGTGATTTATCCATCAACTTTCACATCTATCTAAAGACAGCAGTGCCAGTAAGATGTTTATATTTCAGCTTGGTGCCCAGAAAACTGGGTACTTTCTAGAGTGTTCACAGAGAACCATGGATAAACTGGAGACCATAGGTCCTTAGCCAGACCAGGCATAGACAAGAGCTGCTCATTGACCCCCGGGACTGCTAGTGAATGATATTTCCTTTATTACTCTCTGTACCCTTATAATTGTAGATCATCCTCTGGCAGCTGGGAGAGTACTCAGGGCCAGGTACACCGCAAGACCCCCATGTGAGAGTGTAACTATGCTATCCAGCTGGAAAGGCCAAGAAAATGTTGCATCAATAACTGTGTAAAGGCAGAGAAGGCTGTGTGGTGTGGAGAAAAGGTATTGAAACTTTTCTTCCACACCTACCATACCAAAGTTGTGGTCATTGACTTGAGTGACAGGGGGATGACAGTGGGATGTCTCATCCCAAACATGATTAAGCCTTGGCTTGATGGGTGAGATTTTGAACACAGACAAAGTCTATGACATTAAAGGCTTTATAAAAGCAACAGTGCCAGTTTAAAACCAACTTCCCACATTACCGGCAGCCCAAGCAGGTGTAATGTGATCCAGCAGCCCAAGCCAGGGAGTAAACAAACTGCTGCTTTCTGAACAAGTTGCACCAGAGAAACACTCCTGACTGGGAACTGCAGTGGATGTTTATGCTAAGTGAGCTGTGCTGCTATTGAAAGAACTGTGAAAATGGACAGGCTCCTATGGCTGTTAATTCTCCTTATTCCACACAGGGTTTTCACCTCTACACCCAAAATAAGGGAAAATATTCTCTAATAAGCCTGTAAAGTTTAGTGGGATTTGGCCTGACCTGGCTCCCTGAACTCCAGTGGGATCTTCTGCTGGCTTTCCCTAAACCAGAGCTTACAATCATACTGCTTCGAAACTGCCAGTGAAGTCAGAGGCATTCAATATTGTCCCCAAGGAAGCTGCTTTGCTGCTCTTCTGTGTTCCCAGTCCCATCTCCATTAAGCAATAGTAACAGAAGGACTTCTTGTTACCTTTTTCTCCTTCAATGCCAATGTCTAAGTGTCCCTAGATAGCTTTACTGTACCCAGACCTTCTCTGGGTGTTCTCTTGGGTACTGCTAGAGGTTAACTGCACAATTTTAGATCACTTCAGTGTTACTGCCTGTCTCCCTAGCTGGAAGAAGCACAAAAACCAAAACAAGGTGCATCCTTCCAAATAGAGTCTGGACCTTGACATATTTTATGGACTTGGCAGGCTTAAAGACTCACTGCAGAGTCCTTGGAGGGTGCAAATCATTGGCACACTATGCTGAGGTACTAGTGGTCCAACTCTGCTCCAGTGTTTCTGTTTCCCATCCTGCCCGAGACACTCTCTCCCCCCTCCCCATGCCCACACTCTGGTTACTCATGAGTTATGATAACACATAAGCAGCTTAGAGAATTCTTATCAGAAGAAGTTGAACACAATGCAACATTTAACTCTTAATGACAGCCACCCTCTGACTGTGAGTGACATATTATAAATTATATTTGAACTGAATTTTTTTTCAGAGGCAGATATTCCCTCTGCCACCCAGTCAGCCCTGTAACGTTGCACTTGTGGCCTTAATCCCACTTGGATGTGTGCCCTGCTGCCTCCACTTTCCGTCACTTGGGTACTTTAGTATTCTTGAACAAGTGAACAATCTTTGTTTCTGTACCTTATTAGGCCAAAGACCATAGCAGCTAGTGATGGCATCAGCAGGCCCTGCAGGCAGGATTCTCTGCAGACACAGCCAACCTCCAACAAACCCCTTTTTATCCTCCTGTTTCTAGGAAGAATTATGATGGTGGTGCCCTGCTGTTGATCAGTCAAATCTGTGGTAGGCCTAGAGATAAGTCCTGTAAGTGTGGTGTACTGTAAAACAGCAGCTCCCATTCATTAGTAGCTTGTGTGTAACAAACCACCCAAAGGAGGGGGGTGGGGAGAGAGAGGGACGAGCAGCTGCAGTATGCAGGAACAAACAACACAACTCATTCTTGGGAGCCAAAACTTTCTAATTTGCTGCTGGGCTGCTGGGAGCACTCAAATTCTTTCTGATAATAGACTCGTGCCCTCCGTGTCTCTCCCTGTGTTACCCTAGTCCCGCTCACTAGAGGTCCCTGAATCTGGGCTAGTTTCATGCTGAACCCAAAACACAGAGGGTGGTTGAATAGGGAGGAGGGGAACACATTGCCTACCCACTGTTTGCAGACTCCAAGGTAAGAAAGTGGTGGACTCGGAGACAAGTCGTTCTGTTGGTGAATGGCTGTTACACGTATCTGCTTGTGCAGTGAGTAAACAAAGCATCACATGGGCTGCAGAGCAAGCATGAGACTCAGAGCAAACCCATGCAGGAGGAACAGAGTATTTCCAATGTTGTTATTGATTTACAGCCTGGTGCAAAATTTGGAAGCTTGTCTCTCCCAAGAGGCAAAATCCCTCAAACAAGTCTCAAAACAACATTAGATGAAAAATTATTTGTCTTAATTTCTACTGTTTTTCAAAATATTCCTGTAAATATTTGTGACTTTAATATTTTCCCATTGAAACTGCTTATAGGCATGTGAATTTAAATAGAATTTGCTAAGTAAAATCTAAGATGTTGCATGTGTTGAAATGTCAGCAGATCCTAATACTTACGTAGCTGTGAATGTGTTGGTACTTTAGGATCTCAGCCTTGGAAACTACAGCTGCCTGTAGAACATGTCAGACTAGGAACTGAAATCATTACGTGTTGCAGAACTGCTCTTATAGGGTAGAACTTTGTGCTAACATTTGTACTGTTGCAGGAAAATTAATTATTTTCAGACAGATGCTGTTTCCTTGCAGGAGATGACAGTGACTGCTTTTTTAGAGGGATGTGCCAGGCTGTGACGGTGCTTGGACTATCTCCTAACATTTGCACAGACAAAGGCTACTTTAATTGCAAATTCAGACTTGGGCCAAACTGTGAGTATTCTTTACATAGACTAGGCAAAATCACAGATTTGAGGCTTTCCACTTTTCTGCAGGAGATGTATTTTTCTATCTTCTCTCTGCAAGGAACCATGCTGGGAGTTGCCTGAGTCTTGAGGTCTGGAATGAGAGGTGCATCTCCCAGACTGATGTTTGGTAAAGTTTCCCAGTAGGTAGATGTAAAAACATGCAAAGAGAGCTTGTATACATCCAAAAATGATATTAACTAAATCTGGGTACAAAATGATTTTCTCATCTTTGGAATTTTTAAGTGAAGTTTAGGTAACCTGTTACTGTGATTGCCAGTTGTGGCATTTTGGTGTTTTTGAAAAGGTGAAAGTAATCTGGTGTTTTGATTTTCCTTCCCCAGACTTAGATAGCCATATAGGTACATAAGTAGATCCCTTTAGAAATGAAATTCTCAGGTCAGTGTATATTTCCAGTATGGAGCCCAATTTCACTATGCTATTTCCAGAATTTCCAGCTATAGTTGTAATGAGGAGGATTTTATGGGAATCTCTCACGACTTTTCAAAGAAAATTGCAGAAGTAACATCTTTGGTAGTTGCTGCCTGTTTTCACCGTAAAAGTGGAACCATCAACTGGAAAAATCCCAGACTGATCAGACAGAATCTGCTGCCTTGATAGCTGGCAGCACCCAACAGTTACCTGTCTGTGATCATGTTGTCAGCAGACGGTTAGAAGTTGTAAATGAGACCAGCAAGTTGAGTGAATGTGCTGGGTGGGTATAAAATCAGGGGAAGAATTTTTTTTCTGAGGGTATGAGCCCCATCTCCAACACCAGCAAAGCCATGTAATCCTTTCCTTTGCAATTACAGCTGCACAATGACCCCTGGGCTAGAGCACTCACGCAAGGAGCAATTAGAAAAGCTAGGCAGTGGGAAAAGCTAAAAGCAACAAATAATATGCCTCTGCAGAAAAACCTTGAATAATTAGAAAAGAATATTTTATTATTATATTATTAATTTCTTGGGAATCAGTTACTGCTTTTATATTTTCATCAAGTTCTGCTAGAAGGACTATATTGTAACTGTTGTTTGACAGGGGTAAATATGAATAAACTCTTTTCTTACACCTGAGACATTGAAAAAAGCTGAGGTTTTCATATCAGACCAAATTAAATTGGGAGAAATAAATTGATTCACATTGAACTGAGGCAAAATATGTCTTCACGCTCTCTTAGGAGAAGAAATCTAACAATTTGGGAGTAAAAATTGTCTACTTAATGACTCAGCATGGTTTTCTTTAAAAAAGGATGTATGAATCAATGGTGTTAATCCATTAGCTGAATCCCAACTATTATAAAAGCTGTCCTTTTAGGAAGTATGTTATTTGTGAAAGGAAGACTTATTTTGCAGTACTCCTGAAATGGATGAAATGTAAAGACAAAGATGCTAACTAGAACAGAATATTTTTAGTCCTTTGCAGAGAACTATAGATGACGCTATTTAATTAAAAATTACTCTTAAATCATGGTTTGACACTTTCTTGCACAGAAATTAAGTTCCTAATACAATTTAAAAAAATGTAACAAATCTCAGACAGGAGGCTTCTAAGCAAAAAAGGTTTGTTCAGAATTAGCTTTTTACTAATAACAGGTAAAAAAGAGGTTATAGGTTGCTATGATATTTGAGTTGGTAACTTGTATAATACTGTGTAAAAAATATTGTGAACAGTGAATGACATTCTGTGTTGTCTTGTCTGTCTACAGAAGGTAATTCAAGAGGAAAAAACCCTGTATAAAATTAAACAGCAAATTCTGTGTATCTGTGTGCACTTACATGTATCTATGCATGTAGTGTTGCTGGCATGCTTATTTTCAAGTGAAGGTTTTCAGTGATGGATGACTTAACACAAACTTTAGGTGTATGGCAGACTTTGTGTGATGTCTGCTGCTTATTTCATGAGCTGCTCTTTCCCATCTCAAGCAAGCGTAACGCATTGCAGCCCTGTCAGCACCCCATCAGTCTCATGATGGGGATTCAATATTAAAATTCCAAGAGCTCTTTTCCCACTGCTGACTTGGAGAAGAAGTGGCTTTGGTGTTGAAGGGGCTCCGTTGGGGCCAGCCAGGCTCTTGGGGTACTGCACAGTGGTGGGAGGCATCAATGACCCTGAAGCTACTGCAGATGCTTGAACAGCTGATTGGTCTCTGGCAGTGTTGCATCCAAGTGTCCTGTGCACCTGGGACCATGAGCACAGTGGGTGTTTGGTCACCTACCTGCTGGACATGTAGTGACTGGGGCTGGGGGGGACAGCTGTGGGGCAGCTGTGGGTTGTGGAATTCTGCCCCAACTCTACAGCTTTGCACAGCACTGTTCTGTGTGAAACGCTGCTCAAAGTTTCTTCTAAACATGAATTTAATACACTTTCAGACTTGACAATCTCCTTTCAAATGAAAGCATTTATGTTGAGTAAAAGACGTGTTTGCCTCTCCAAATAAATGGAATTATGGTTCCAAGATCTGACTTAATCCTGAAGCTCTTACACGGTACACTAAGTAAAAAAGAAAGGGGATTGCTCAGAGGAGCAGGGGTTAGCAGGATCAGGTTCCACTTTATATTGTCTTGCTCATTTTTGTTCTAGTATTTAATACACCTTTTTCAGAGATCCCACTGGCTGTTTATAACAAAGTGAAAGTAACTTCACACTTGTTAGCTAATGGCAAACAAACTAATATTGAAAATAATGAGGGACAGTACAGAAAGTGCTCATCCTGCATTCCTGATAGGAAAATTTAAGGATTACTAAACAAATCAATAATTGTATTCTTACAGATTTTTTTTCATAAAGTCATGTCCTTTATGAATTAATGTCAGGACCTTTCTCAAATGCATTGTAACTATTTGTTGTTTTTCTATATAGTTTTCTTTGTGAAATTGCATTTAAAATCTGCATTGGCATTTCAAAGGGTCTGAGGGAAGATGTTTATGTTGAGGCTCTGAAGCGTGTCCAGAGAAGAGCAACAAAACTGGTGAAGGGGCTGGAGAACAGGCCTTATGAGGAACGGCTGAGAGAGCTGGGGTTGTTTAGCCTGGAGAAGAGGAGGCTGAGGGGAGACCTTATTGCTCTCTACAACTACCTGAAGGGAGGTTGTGGAGAGGAGGGAGCTGGGCTCTTCTCCCAAGTGACAGGAGACAGGACAAGAGGGAATGGCCTCAAGCTCCGCCAGGGAAGGTTCAGGCTCAACATTAGTCAAAAATTCTTCACAGAAAGGGTCATTAGGCACTGGTAGAGGCTGCCCAGGGAGGTGGTTGACTTGCCTTCCTTCGAGGTGTTTAAGGTGTGGGTGGATTGAGGTACTGAGGGGCATGGTTTAGAGACTGGTGGGAATGGTTGGACTCGATGATCTGGTGGGTCTGTTCCAACCTGGTGATTCTATCATTCTATGATTCTATTGGTGCCATCTGCTATATTTCTGAAAATGGGATTTCTGATCCGATAATATTAAAATATTTTTGTATCAGTGTTCGTGTGTTTTTGTGTTATCATTTTGATAATGTTGGCAGGCTAGCTAAGAAAAAACAGAATCAAAAGTTTTATTGCTCCTGCAAGTCAATATGTTCTACAACTCTGATGCTGTTCTCATTGTCCTCTGAATTCAATGATTTGGATTTCATATTTTTTCTGCTAAAACCCTGAGATACCTGTGTTCCTGTTGGTAGATTGCATATTTGGGACATCTAAAGCTGAAAGAATCCTGGACAAGAAGAGTAGTTTGTTTAGTAGATGCATTCAAATGAATCTCCAGCAAAGACTAAAATGAAGACTGAATGAAATTTATTGTGGTGAAGTTTTCTTTATGGGCTGCAAAAAAATATGTACAGGGAAATGGACAAAGAAAGTTTTGCGAGCTTCATTTCAAAGCTGAGCTCTCTTGCATGGAAAAAAAACCCCAACAATTTAAAAAGTCCTCCTGAAAGATGAGACTTAGTTTTGTCTGCAAAGAGGATACCCAGCTGGTACTTGTTAAACTGCTCTAGTGTGAACCGGTAACAGGATTTAGTACACAGAGAAGAATCAAGCCTGGCAAATAACACAATCAGCGTTGGAGTCCAAGGTGAAGTTTTGTATAGTCCTTTTGCCTAGGCTGAGCTTTCATGAAAGCCCAATTCTATGGAATGGGGGGCATCCTGCAGCCCCAATGCTCCTGCCTGTGCCTCACCACCCCCTCATGCCTCAGGATGCCTTCCCATCTTTCCTTCCATTATCACTTGCTCCACCTTCCTATCCCTCCCTCAGTCCAACAGAAGAAGAAAATTAATTTCTGCCAGCTCAGCCTGCAGACCTGGCTCCATGTGGCATCGGAGTGGTCAGACTGCCACTTGCCAAAGACCCATGGGGACCACAGGGGCACTCCCAGGGCTGTTGGGCAGATTGAAACTGGTGAAATCCCTCGTTGTCAGTGAGATCCAGCAGGTGGTAGGGGTTACAATAGCCCAAGTCCCACCTGAACTGTCTTACCTGCATGTGTAAGATGGTCTTGGGTAAATATTGCTTTCTTGAAACAGGTTTATTTGCTATGGTGCCTATTCTTTGTGCACAGTGCCAAACTGATTAAGAAATATGGAGCATTTCAGTCACGTCTGCTGCAGGGTCTGCTCATGCTGCTGCAATTCTGAAGTTCAGTGAATAGTTTGTGTAAGAAAATAAAGCAGTTTTAACATTTTGCCACTGAAAATTATCAAACCCAACATTTAGATTTGAAAGAAACTGGGTTTTTCGTGGTGGAGATGCTGCACAAAACCTTTTAGTTCTAGATTGAAACCAGCTTATTTTTAATTTTTAGATTAAAATTTAAACTAGTTTCTATTCAAAGTTTTTAAAGGGACATACATAACATCATCTTCAGTCTGAGTCTCATCCTCTCACCAGGAAATACCTTAACCTCCCTATTGCTGAAAAGATGAGAGAGAAAAAAATATCTTGTTTTTGCATATCACTTCACATAGTCACTTGGTACTCTGCTTTGTGTTTCACTTTTTAGTTTACCCTTGGAAAAATCACCATGTGAATTATATAGGCTACATGGGCTGGACACAGATGGGCTGTGTGAAAAGATGATTGTTTTGTAGACAATTTTGGGGACCATCAGTTTATCAATGTCTCCCTGAAAAAAAAAAATCAAAATGACCAAAACCATCCCAGTGCAAGTGTAACTGTAGTACAAATTCATTTTGCAGAAACTGCTTTAAACACAGCTGTAAAATCAATGTGGGCCAATCTGTGAATACTTTTCTCTTATGTTTTTCTAAACAGAGATCAAAGAAATTTTTGTTTGTTTGTTTGTTTGTTTGTTTGGTTGGTTGGTTGGTTGGTTGGTTTGTGACAGGGAAGCAGACCACAGTAAGGCAAACCAGTCATATTACTAAAGTATTCTCCACTTATCTCCTGATCTTTCTCAAGCCATTCCAGCCAAAAACATTTGTAAGCGTGTGGGGGCAGCACTGACCTTTTGATTCTGTTTATACAATGACTAGAAAAAAAAATCCCTGATCAAGGAGGACCTGAACATGCAGGAGTTGCCCCAGGAGTTTTAAACAACAAGGACTTGGGGGGTTTCTGCAGGCAGCAAGGTCTGCTCCAGTGCTTTCAGCTGGCAGCTGGTACCTGTAGATTTGTTACTGGTCTAAAGGGGACAGAGGGCACAAGCACTTGTCACAGCAGGCCTAAGAGATGGACAGTGCTGAGGTCCTGTGCTTGTGAGCATTTACACATTGCTCAACATCTTCTGGGATGCCGTTTTGCTCGTACGGACACTGGAGTCCAGTGCTTTGGCTGGTGGTTGGGCTGTGGCTCCTGGGTTGTACATTACAGGGGGCTGAGGTGCTTAGCTGGGCACCCACTGGATCCAGAGCAACCTGTGGGGCTGCCCATGCTCACAGTGGGTCCTGCTCAGCAGTGGGACTCGAGGCTGGTGGAATGGAGGTTTGCAGGCTGGCTGGTTTGGAAGCACCCGCCACCCTCTCTGCTGCCAACTGTCTCTCTGCTGTGCCACATGGGCAAAGAGAATCCCAGAGGAGAAGTCAAGCACGCAGGGCAGATGTTGCACCACCAGCAGGAGTATGGATCAGTAACCCCAGGGCTGAGCACAGTTCTGCAAAAGCACCGGGTGATGTTCAGCGCTTTGGCTGCAGGACGGTTGGTCCTTGCTCTGGAATGGCCACTCACGCAGCCCCACATTTCACATCCTTGTCTGAGTTCGCTTTGAGGTCGTTTTGCTCCCCAAAGGAGATCTGGCGGAAGTCTCTCCTGGAAAGGAGAGCTGTGTTACAAAACCAAGTCCATGGAGGGTGAGGATGCAGATTAATGCACAGCAGCAAAAGAAGAGAAATACAACTTTGCACCTATAGGAAGGGGCTGCAAGGCAGTCTGTAAGTAGGCAGGAATGGGGGCCATGTTAATCTCTGTCTTCAGGAGTAAAAAAGTAGCTTTCAGAACATATATGCATCCCTCCTCTCCCGCCCCCCCCTTTTATTTATTTTTGGCTTTGTTTATGTTTGTTTGTTTAGCTGCTTGTTCCTACATCAGTGCATGAAGACTGAAGCAAAAAAACAGTGCAAAGCAGCAGCCAATACCCAGGGCTGCCATCCTGAATGGTGCTGAGCCCCTGCATGGAGTGCCCGTTGCTGCCATCAGCACTGGAAGAATTAAGGGCATTTCACAGCTTTCAGGCACAGGAACAAATTGTAAACTGTAGTGTTGCATTCATGTGTGAACACACACACACACACACACACACACACACACACACACACACACCCACCCCCGCCAGCAGCTGATGCTTCACACTAATCACTCTTATGAATACCTCTAATTAGACTTATAAATACCTCTAACTTTCCTACAGGGAATAAAATGCCCCACAGACTTATTGTAAACTCAGGAGGGGGAAAAAAAGAATTAAAAAGATAAGTAAAAGCTGTTTCTAAGCTTGGCAAGTCCTAGACCAACACTCTCGAAAATTCAACCAATACTACAGAAATCCTAAATTGCAGTGCCCTGCACCCCCCGGAGCCCTTCAGGCTGCTGAAGGGGAGGCGCAGCATGGGTAGATTGGGGGTGAGCAGCCGGGGGAGGGGCTGCAGCCCTCAGCCATTGTAGCCAGAGGGCGAAACATTGGGATCCTGCAGAGAGGGAACACAGAAACCCTCAAGGCAGAGAGAAATAGGCCCAGACAAAAGCCCGTTACATGGTTGCAAATCACCCCACTGCTGTTATTTTATTTACCGCTGTCCGCAGGAGGATTGTTTTCTCTTACAAAATTTTAAGCGCTTTTCTCCCCCCCCCCCTCGCCCCCCTCCGCCCCTTTCTCCCCCTCCTTGCTTCACAACAGTGGTCACTTATACCACAGTGCCACATACAGACTGAACCCACCTCTGCTCACAGCAGATTCAGCCCTACCACGGAGGGGATGCTGCCAGCATCCCTGCCCACCACCCTGGCTGCTCTTTGGATGAAAGAAATAAACCTTTTTTTCCCAGGAAAAGAGCCCATGGGTGGTTTATTTTGAAGTCTGAGTGGGGAGCATCTGGGTGATGGCTGATGCGCAGGCAGAGGCTCTCACATAACTCTGATCTTTCCTGCAGTGCCACTAAAAACTCCCTGAGGCTATCAGAAAACTTTTTTCATTTTTTTTTTTTAATCAAAAGATCTTTATATTATTTCTTTAGGGTGTAAGAAAGAGGAACAAAGGCCTCTGGAACCTCACATTCATTCCTGGGATGTTTGTTTGGGAAATAAATTCCGCTTTCAGAGTCTCTGCAGTGCTGTGGGGTCACACTCATCTTCTCCATCTTGCCCAGGCAGGTGATGCTCAGGACTGCTAGATTTTAGTACTTGTGGTGAATATGTGTCCTCAGTAAAAACAATTCGTAGAATTTTATGCTTTGAGAGAGGTACTTATAAGGACTGGAATTTGATGGTGGTTCCCCCACCTTCAGCTTTAAGGTCTGTAAATCACTTTTTGTATGTTATCTTCTATGTACATGAAATCATCATCTGTGTGGAAAGGGAGGAAAGGGAAGAAAGGGGTCAAAGGGGAGAAGGGAGGGGGACAGCTGGGAGGAGAGTTCTCCCTCCTCTGACAGGTTCTACAAGGTGTCTGAACAGGTAATTAGTGCTCAAATCAGGTTGCAGGAAACCATCCTGGTCATCCCTCGGCAGCACACACAGTGAGCTGGAGGGCTGATTTTTGACGGCTGATTTACCCTGAACAAAGGCCCCAAACAGTTCTGAGCTCCCGACTTAGGGATGGTAACTCTAGAGCCAATGGGCTCCTTTCCCATCAGTTTAAAACAGTGTTATTCTTTTCTAAGCTGATAACATTTTAAATATATTACAAGACCAAGTTTTCTAGGGAGGCAGGGAAACCCATGAATCTGCTATTAAAGAAACTTCTATGAATAAGGGCACCAATCCTGTGAATTCACCTGTTGCCAGCCAAGGAGAAATGTTTGGTGTTTTATTTCAATCAAGAATATGCTGCGTATCTGGTGCTTTATCTAATGTCACTCTTTGGAAGATTTCATGTTACGCTTGGCAGACCTCTCGGGTCCAAGCTGCTTTATTATGCCACGCTCTACAAGTTTTAACATATTACACTGGTGGTATTGTAGGACTAAAAATACAGCCAGAAATCCTGGGTAAGGTGCATTTAATGTGTCCCAGTAAGTCTTGAATTTTTAATCAAAGGTTTATATTAACATTTGATGCTGTTGGGGGGTGGAAAAAAACCAAACAACACAACACTTCCCCCCACCGTAAATCTTAGAAATGCACAGCATGGCTGTGGCTATCTGGAGAAACTTTTAGCCTTGACCACCAACTGGATCATCTGTACCCAGAACATCCTCTGTGGGCATGGAAACCCCACACATTCTGTGTTTCTAGTTACCAGCTGAAGAAGTTTGCCATATCCCCAGTGTTGGTTTCAGCTCTTTCAGTTCAGTGCAGCTATCCTGGAGTTTGAGCACTTCAGCTGCTTTCGGTGAAGTACAGGAACAGAGGGTGCCTGGCAGAGCCATTTGCTGCACAGAAGGAGTGTTGTGCCTCACAACTCTGGTTTTATCAAGCCCTGCCTACTGACTTTTATTTTTTAACTTTATACAAAGGCAGGGATGTCCTGAGGCAGAAGACATTGATGAGTGGCCTCAGGTTCTCAATATCTAAATAATGCTACTGACTCCATGGACTAACATCTGCAGTCTTGGCTGCTTTCTTCAGTCTCCTGCATTTATGGATGCATGCTCTGAGAACTCCTGTCTGTATTTATTCTTGCAAACCTGCTTTTTCCAAATACGGGGTGTTTGAACTGCATGGGTCTCCTAGTGGGGCTAAGGCCCTTGCTGAAAACCTAGCTAAGCTCACAAATCGAGCTTTAAACTAGATGTGGAGGGGGAGGGGATTGAGACCAGGCTAGGCAAGAGTGGGCCTGGGTGTGGGGTACTAGGGATTCGGAGAGGGATTCACCATACAGAAAGTGGGGGAGAGTGCACCTTGGAGCGGTAAAAGAGATACAGGCACTCTGGTACAAGCTGCTCCAGTTACCTGGCAATTGGGAACAAACACTGTTCCCTCTAAGAGGGCTGAAGGCTCGGCAGCTCAGCTGAAGCGCATTTACATCAGTGCATGCAGCATGGGGAATAAGAAGGAAGAGCTGGAAGCTGTCATAGGGCAAGGAGGCTATGATGTTGTTGCCATCACAGAAACATGGTGGGATGACTCATATAACTGGAGTACAGCTATGGTGGGGTACAAACTCTTCAAGTGGCATAGGAAGGGTAGGAGAGGAGGTGGGCTAGCCCTCTTTGTAAGCGAGGACTTGAACACCATTGAGATGGATTGTGGTGATGAGTCGATTGAGTGCCTGTGGGTTAAAATAAGACAAGCCCATAAGAAGGGAGATTTTGTGATGGGAGTCTGTTACAGGCCACCCAGCCAAGGAAAGCAGCTGATGAGCTCTTCTGTAAACAGCTCGGGTTAGTCTCTAGATCAGTGCCACTTGTTCTGTGGGAGACTTCAATCTTCCTGATATCTGCTGGAAGTACAATAGAGCAGAAAGGAAGCACTCTTGGAGGTTCCTGGAGTGCATGGAAGACAGCTTCCTTGCACAGCTGGTGAATGAACCGACAATGGAAGATGCCTTCCTGGACTTGCTGTTTGTGAGCAGAGAAGGCCTTGTGGGGGATGTGGCAGTAGGGGGACGCCTAGGAGTAAGCGATCATGAGATGATAGGGTTTTCTCTTCTAGGCGAAGTGAAGAGGGTGCTAAGCAGGACAGTTGCATTAAATTTCCAGAGGGCAGACTTTAAACTCTTTAGACGGCTGGTTGGCAAAGTCTCCTGGGAGACAGTACTTAAGGGCAAGGTAGCCTGTGAAGGCTGGGAGCTCTTCCAAAAGGAGATCCTAGCAGCTCAGGAGAAAGTCTTCCCCGTGTTTCGGAAAAAAAGCTGGCAGGGGAAAAAACAGCTTGGTTGAACAAAGAGATCTTGAGTGATATCAAGAAGAAGAGGAATGTTTATGGGTTCTGGAAGAGGGGACAGGCCTCTTGGGTGGACTACAGGAGGGAAGTGAGGTTGTGTAGAGAAAAAATCAGAGGGGCTAAGGCTCAACTAGAAATCAGATTGGCTAAGTCTGTGAAAGATAACAAAAAATCTTTCTATAAATATATATCATTAATAAAAGGAGGACTAGGGAGACCATACAGTCCCTTTTGGACACAGAAGGAACAACAATGACAGGGGATGAGGAGAAGGCTGAGGTACTTAATGCCTTCTTTGACTCAGTCTTTAATTGTAAAGAAAGTTGTTTCCCCTGTGTACAAACCCAGGAGCTAGAGGAGCAAAATGAGACTCCCATGATCCAAGAGGAGGTGGTCAGAGCCCTGCTTGCCCAACTAGACACCCACAAGTCTATGGGACCAGATGGGATTCACCCTAGGGTATTGAGGGAGCTGGCCAAACCCCTTTCCATCATCTTCCAGCAGTCCTGGAAGACTGGACTGGACGCTGATGTTGTGGCCATCTACAAGAAGGGTCACAGGGAGGATCCAGGGAACTACAGGCCTGTCAGTCTGACTTCAGTGACAGGGAAAGTCATGGAACAGGTGATCTTGAGTGCTATCATGAAGCACATGCAAGAGAACAGGGTGATCAGGGCCAGTCAACATGGGTTTGCAAAAGGCAGGTCTTGCCAAACTAACCTGATCGCCTTCTATGACAAAATGACTAGGCTGCTGGATGAGAGAAAGGCTGTGGATGTGGTCTTCCTGGACTTCAGTAAAGCCTTTGACACAGTTTCTCACTGCATTCTGCTCAGGAAACTATCAGCCTCTGGCCTGGACAGTCGTGCATTCTTCTGGGTGGAAAACTAGTTGGATGGCTGGGCCCAGAGAGTGGTGGGAAATGGTGTTAAATCCAGCTGGAGGCCAGTGACAAGTGGGCTTCCCCAGGGCTTAGTGCTGGGTCCAGCCCAGTTCAATGACTTGAATGAAGGCATCCAGTGCACCCATAGCAAGTTTGCAGATGACACAAAGCTGTGTGGAAGTGTCGATCTGCTGGAGGGTAGGGAGGCTCTGCAAAGGGACCTAAACAGGCTGGACTGCTGGGCGGAATCCAGTGGCATGAGGTTCAAACAAGGCCAAATGCCGGGTCCTGCACTTGGGGCACAACAACCCTATATAGAGCTACAGACTGGGAGAAGTCTCTCTAGAAAGCTGCCAGAAGGAGAGGGACCTGGGTGTGTTGGTTGACAACCGACTGAATATGAGCCAGCAATGTGCCCAGGTGGCCAAGAAGGCCAATGGCATCCTGGTTTCTATCAGAAACGGTGTGACCAGCAGGTCCAGGGAGGTTATTATCTCTCTGTACTCCGCACTGGTGAGACCACTCCTTGAATCCTGTGTTCAGTTCTGGGCCCCTCAGCACAAGAAGGATGTTGAGGCTCTGGAGCGAGTCCAGAGAAGAGCAACAAAGCTGGTGAAGGGGTTGGAGAACAGGTCTTATGAGGAATGGCTGAGTGAGTTGGGGTTGTTTAGCCTGGAGAAGAGGAGGGTGAAAGGATGTTGTAGAGAGGAGGGTGCTGGCCTCTTCTCCCAAGTGACAGGGGACAGGACAACTGGGAATGGCCTCAAGCTGCACTAGGGGAGGTTCAGACTAGATATAAGAAAAATTTTTCACAGAAAGGGTCATTGGGCACTGGAACAGGCTGCCCAGGGAGGTGGTTGAGTCACCATCCCTGGAGATATTTAAAAGATGGGTAGACAATGTGCTCAGGGACATGGTTTAGTGTTTGAAAGGAATGGTTGGACTCAATGATCCAAGAGGTCTTTTCCAGCCTGGTGATTCTATGATTCTAAATACCTTCATCTTATTATCTTGTTTGGATGACAAACTCACAGCTTTGTAAATAAAAGACATTTAAAAACAACAAGCATCCCATACCTTCTGTATAGTACACCCAAACACATCATAATTTCTCAGCTCCAAATATCACATCTGATTGACCTCATTGCTCTCTATAACTACCTGAAAGGAGGGTGTATAGTGGAGGGAGCTGGCCTCTTCTCCCAAGTGAGAGGCGACAAGACAAGAGGAAATGGCCTCAAGCTCCTCCAGGGCAGATTTAGGCTAGACATTAGGAAAATATTTTTCACAGGAAGGGTCGTTGGGCATTGGAACAGGCTGCCCAGGGAGGTGGTTGATTCACCTTCCCTGGAAGCGTTTAAGGCACGGGTGGACAAGGTGCTGAGCGGCATGGTTTAGTGTTTGATAGGAATGGTTGGACTCGATGATCTGGTGGGTCTCTTCCAACCTGGTTGTTCTATGATTTTATAATTCTACAATATTTGGGGCTGTCCTTTGTTCTTGAGTGGTGGCAGCTCCCAACAAAAGTGAAATGTCATCTGGCAGGGGACATAACCTCTGACATTATCACAGCTAGAGCCACTCAAGCAGTATCTGTCATAGTACTGTGATTGCTCATATGCAAAATGAATTTAGGATGTCTGCAATTCACCAGTCTGGGGCATAGTCCTGTTACAACCTCTAATCATGGATGGTAACATCTTGAGCATAAGCAGTAGAATTTTTTTTATAAGTTGTTAAATGTTGGGCCTCATATTCAGTGCATCAGCTAAGGCTACAAATAGGAAACCTTTCTTACAGTGAAGACCCTACTTAATCTAACTCAATAGGTCCCAGCTGTGGTTTTCATTAGTACAAAATTCATGCCACCTCTGTTTTAGAGTTGTGTTTGTGGGTGCTTAAAATCTGTCATTAATTTTATCTAATCACCTTCTGGTCTACTCATCCTTTTCATTTTTTTCAAGTTCAGGATCATCTCATATGTGTTATTGCTGCCTTTCTTTTCTAGCAACAAGGAAGAAACTAATGAAAAGGAGTCAGCATAAGTGCTGTGTACAAACGGCTTTTGGCTGTTCATCTGTATGGAAATTATCCTTGTTAATTTTAGTAATGACTTTTAATAATGACTCATGGGATATACATAATGTAGTTATTACTGTCCTAAGAATTCAGGAAAAGAGTTAGAAAAAACATTTAGCTCACAAGAAGGTTTTAAATGTCTCTCTGAAAGCTGCTGGACCTAGGCTTCCAGATGTCTCTCTGCAGAACATACTTTAGCTTTAGATGAACGCTTAAAGACTTTAAACAGCTTGAGACTTGTAGTTTGCCACAGGAGCTTAGAGCAAATTCATGTTTCTAGGTTTTAAACCCTGAGCTGGAGTACAACAGCCCTACTCGGAAAGGTAAGGGAAGGTGTAACAAGGTCATTTTGATCGACATACATTCAGGTTGTACCTTTAATTCTAAATTTAATTGAAACTTGAGGGCAAGTGAGGCAGAGTAGTACTGATGTACTGAGTTAGTTTGAAGTGTGTGAGGAGCTGCACTGCTGAAACCTCTGAGTTGTGATATTAAAATGGTGCTGGGTGAGTTGCCAGGAAGAGGGACTGGGGGGACCAAGGATCAGGTCTGGGGTGGTGTGTGGGGGTGCCCATCTGTGCAGCCTTTCTGCTGACTCTGGTGTTCTCAAGTTGATGGCAGCATGAGAGTGTGTGAATGATGGCGATGAAATTGCATATTTAACCAAAATCTCCCATGGAAGATTTCATTGCATTGGTGAAGTGATGGATAAATGTAATCGACCAGATACAGCTGTTTGAAAAGGCAACAATTTCACTGAATTTGGATTTAGTTTGGGTAATGAAACTTCTCCCTGCATTTTGGAGGTGTTCAGCAGATCCTCTGGGAATGAAGGTGATGCTGTTTTTCCTTCTCTATGGATGGAAACTGTGAGGTGTAGTGGGACAGAGTACTTTGTCCTGTGCCACGCAGCAGTCAAGAAGCAGCCTGACAGGACTTTGAGGGTCTGATTTTGCTTTAGAAGTAATTACCAATGCTGATCTGATGGAAGTGCACCCAGTAAGGGAATAACTGCTCTTAGTGATATTGGCAAATTTTTCCTTTGGTTTGCTAGTTGTTTTGTTACAGAACAATAACCTCTTTGTGAACCTGACTCCATTTTGCTGAAGGAACTGCTCAAACAGATGCTTGTGTGCACCTTCCAGTGAGGTGCACCCAGACCAATCTCCCAAAGCCTTCTCCAACAAGATGTGATGTGTGAGCTCCTCTACCCCACACCCATGCAGTACTACCCTCAAGGAGGTGGTATAATTAGCATGAGTTTTCCTTTTCTGTAGAACTGTCTCTGTTTCCCCTTAACATTACCATTCTTATTCAAAGAGTAATACTAGTAGTGGTGGCTTTGATGGCTGTCAAAAATCTGCATCAGTTTGCCATAGAAAGAAGAGTTATTGTTATGGTCTTTTCTGCATGAAATCATAGTTGCTTCTACTGCCTCGCTGTCCTGTTTTGTGGCTGATCAGTTGACTGCAATGGTAACGTGAAGTCTTGCTCTTCTGCAGTCTGAAACAGAAATTGCATAGAAATCTGCTGGGTGTGGTGCTAGACCCTGAGGAGAAATACATCTTACAGTACACAGCTGTCTCCTTAAGCTGTTGATACTTATAGACAATAGCTGTTAAATTTATTAAGTTGCTTGATGGTGCAAGAATTCACATACTTGGGACAGTGGCTATAGTAACAGTAGTGTTTTTACTTTAATTTTACGAGCATCTTTCCTGTTCTCTTTGCTTTTTAAAAATGAGAAATAAATATAGAATTCATACGGAACATTTTCTAAGTTGTAAGATAGGTATTTTCAATCTGTGTGTCACATATGCAATTACTCTTCATTTGAGTATGGCCTTTACTTTTTAATTTCAGATATACTCTTCTTCAACAGCAACCATTACCCCTGCTAATTCATACCAGGTCTTAGTAAAAGCAAACTGCAGTGATCTCCTCTAAAGTTTCTGAAAATTGCTTCCCAAGTCCACTTTGGTCTTGTTTACCTCATTGTTTATGGAAGATAAAATTAGTACTTCCACTTGTATTAATTCCTTAGTCTATATAAGTAAAGACTTGCATGGGTTGTTAGTCACGTGTCAACCACTTGTGCCATGTCTAGACCCAAAATGAGAGTTCATGAGGAACTGGCTAGAATACATCAGGCTTTTAAAACACATATTTTTACACCAGAAATGAAATTACACTGACCTCAAAGATTTTTGTGATGAATGTTCCCAAATATTAATGAGAAGGGATAGTGATGTTATCTCTTCTTATCATAACTCCTACAACTTTTGGCATCTTCTTGGCTTGTAATTATTTTTTTATTTTTGACTTAACCACACTGCCTGTATTAAAACTCTTGGAGGAATTATTTTGTTCTGTTTTTGTTTTTCCCTCTGCATGTTACTTCTCTATTAAAAATATGAAACAAAGGCTTAGCATTCTAATTCAGCAATAAATGCTATTCCATTACATAAGTAATCAAAACTGCCCCTTTTTTAGAACCTTCTGACAACAATACTTTTTTTTTTTTAAAAAAGCTTAAGCTAGCGTTATTGCTTTCCAAAATGAATAATACAGTTGAAATCAGTATTCTAACTTGCCTGTTACTGATCTATGTACTCTAATAATTTTTCCCTGGGAAGATCATGATATATGGTTTTGTATGTTTTTTTGTTCAAGAAGTGATTTGGTTTTATCTGTTTCCCACGCCCCTCAAAAGATTCACAGTTATAATACTTCAGGAGAATGTCACAGGATATGTCTCTTGCACTAAAGTATAGTGGAAGTCTTAAGCATATCCACAAAGTTACTGAAAGGTATCTGAATGTGAAGATGATCATGCTTATATGCTTATCTTTGTGAAACTCTGCTTGCCATTATCAGTTATGAAGGTGAAATTAGTCTGATTTTTAACTTTCTGATTATATTCCTGTGAAATTCTGCTTTAGCTTGTATCAAATATATTGTTACTCTGGAAACAGAGGTTGCTGCTTCCATTCATAGTGAAGTATTTAAATGCAGGTAAGGGTGTTTGGGAAAACTGAAGAAAGCTTAGACCGTGAATTTTTTTTTTTCATAAACCATGAATGACAATAACAAGATTAACTTTTTATTACCTCTCTCTGAATTTCTCTCTAAGGCAGATTTTTTTTGTCACTTCTGGGCAGAGCCGTCATGGGAAATCCTTTGCTCTTCATCTCAATAATATGTACACTTAATCATTCGTGTTTGAAGTTCAGCATATAAATTAAAAGAATATTTAAACTGAGTTTGAAGATGTGAAGTTACCCAGTGGTACTGCTGTTGTAACGCTATTGATCCTGTTCTCGTGATCCAATATTGCTTAAATCAGAATAACTGCATTTTTTAGATGTCAATTAAGCCATTGTTTCAGAGATATGAGTGATTAAATACATAGTTTTCCAGGGTCCTTGTGACATACCCAGTTTTATGTTGAGAGAGTACCTATTGGATTGCATGCTGCACTAATTAAAGGAAAGTCTTGCATGTTTATTTGAAAAATATCTTCAGTAAATAAGTTTTTGCTTTGATCTTGCAAATAGATGAGCATATAGTTAATATTACAGTGCTTCTTCAGCTAGGCCATAGCTGGATGGTGCAAAGAATCAAGGGAGCTAGTTCTTAATGGGAACTCAACTTCTCATTTTTTTTCTTTTTTTAAGGAGGGAGGACAAAGGAGGGTAGGAATCAAGTTAGGTTGTTTTCCCAAACACATAAAGCCCATTACTGAGGTAGCCCAAGATTCACATCCATTTGTATGGTTCAAATGAAGCCAGAGAAACTGATTGGGATTGTAGCTGTCTGATGATTTGGCCCTTGGCAGCTAACAGAGGGGAAAAATATAACCTTGAAAGCAAACTCTCTTTACTCTTGTGGGTGTTATAACTTGACAAAACATGACACTTGTATTTTACTATTGTGTACTGCCAGCTGTGTGAAGCAGAGAAGGCTGCTCTGCCTACAGGAAGCTGAACCAAGAAAAGAACATACACCTGGGCCTAGTGCCTCGATGCTTTACAATCACCTATAGGAAAATCTTAATGTTTTGAGCTTTAGATTCAGATTTCTGTCATTCCCTTCTTGAACTGATGGATGATAAGAGAAGGGCTGAAACCTGAACTGATTTCTTTCACTTGTTTTAATATGGGGGTTAGTCTCCACCTTGTCTTCCCAATTTATTCTATCTGGTGAATTGGTCTAACAAGTAGGAAATAAAAAAAATAATCAAATTAAAGCTGTGATAGGATTGGTAGCTGTTCCATGCAAAGTATCTTCATCCAGTGATATATTACAGGTAACTTCTCCATATGAAAAATATCGGTCTGGTTAATTTATTCAAGTAATGTTTTTTGAGTTTGCCAGTTAATAAAACACTGTCAATTATGGTCACACCAGACATGTAGAGTTGCCTACTCATGGTCAATAGGGCATCTCTTTCTCTACATTACTTGTTGGGATTTTTTTGAAAGAAGTGCAGTGATCTTTCCTTTAGTTTTCTTGTCTCTGGTACTCCCAAGATAATTGAAGTCATCTTCAACTATCGAATGGGTTTGCAGTAATAAGCACATTCTTAAACCTCCTAGTACTGAAAGGAAGACATAAATCACTTTTAAATCTCTGAGACAATGTCAAAAAATGTACTTTCTTGAATTTAATCCATCGTTTTGTGCCAGCAACACATATAGCTGAAAGGTCAGAGAAACATTGAGAGGGAGAAAAACAATTAATTTGGTATCAAAAAGGTAATAGGATAAAGCTTTGCCAACCCTCTCCTATTGTTCTGATGCATTAACTTCAGCAGGTCAGATGCCACTGGTTGTTGACCTCAGGCTAAACAGGGTCAGCCTAGTCTGATTACAAAAGAGATGTGTTTGCACTTACCCAAGTGTGTCTTAAAAAACCCCAAACCCATATCTCTGTTATTCCTAGGGAGGGACGCACAAAGTGTAAACATTTTTCAATGCAGATATCACCTAGAGAATCCCCTGCATGAAGAATGGCTTCCCCCAACATGGCATGGCCCCTGTGTGTGAGTCCTTCCCACCACTGTGACTCCTTGTAACCCCAGGTCTGCCAGTAGGTGCATATCAAAGAACTGTTGATGCCCTGGGAAAGTCTGCCATGAAAGGAACCGATGGAAAACAGTTGTATTTTTTTTCCTCAACTCTGCTACCACACATCATTTCAGTAGGAAACCTACTCCAAAAGAAGCTACTGATGATATTAAAACAGAATTTGACAGTGAGTCAAATCCCAAAATCTTGGGAGGATGGTGGGGAATGTCCAAAATTTTCCATCCCTACTATTCTGTTTTTATGCAAGTCTTCAGAAAAGCTCACTCTAGCATAGTGGGTGAGATCTTGGCATCATCATATCTTTAAAATTCACCTGTCTAAACCTCTGGAATCCTCTCTGTGCTCCCCTCCCGGGAATTATACATCCCACTACTTTTAGGTTTAGATGGAGGGAATTCATTTCTGTTGATGCTAGATTGGCTTCATCAATGCTGCTTTGACCCATAGGTTGATATTCTAGCACAACTCTGTGCAGTTAAGGCCCAGGTGAGGGTTGTGTCTGTCTATCTTTGCTTTCCACAAGCTCCAATGCTTTTGGCTGACTTCAACCAAAGCTCACTAAATGCTAAAGAGCTACAAGTTTCTATAAGATTTGTGATGGCAGACTACAAGTAGGACAGGGAGACTCTGGAAGTCTGATGATTTGAGATAACAAAAAAAAACATCTGTAAAGTAAGCCAATTTATAATAGTAAAGAAACTAGGTGGTGATGGTGGGAAAAACTGTGACTCAGCTACAGCAATGGCTATAGATGACAGAAATCAGGGAAAACCTGACTTATATAGCTCTTTAGTTTTCCAAATCTAACTTAGACCCTGACTGGATGCAAATCTTATTTCTGTACCTTACACCAGACTGCACCATTCAAGCCATGCAGCTTACAGCTCTGGAGTTCAGATAATATTAATAATTACTAAGCTGTAAATATTCCAGCTGACAGATGTGAAATGGAGTATTGCCGTGTTGTAAAAACATTTGAGACTCTAGCTCCAGGATAGAGACAGTTAGCTAATTGAAAAAAAACCAAACCACTCCTACTTTCATATGCCATCTACCTGCTTAAATTTTAATAGGATTTCTCTCCTGAAGATACTAATTTAGTCTATGGAGGAGACCTTTTGGAACCAGTTAAATTCATATTACCTTTTATTGCTGGGCTTGATTCTGTGTAGTGCTGGATCTTCCCCACCTCTGCTGGGGAACAGGAGTTATGGGTTTGATATTAAGCTCTAGTGTTTCTAATGAAGATAAGGAGGACTCCAAACTGTACAACTGTTTTTTTAAGAAAGAAACAAGCAAAACCAGGACTAGTAAATATGTACTGCATAGTAGAGATTGGCTGAGGCAAGGGGAATAATGTCAACCTATTGAAGCAGAAACCATTTGTGCCTTTAGAATTATTTAACTGCAACATTGTTCTTTTGTGCTGGATCATGCTGATTAAAAGCATTAATTGTAAAGATTACTCATATGTTCTTGATTGTTGCTAGGCTTTGTTTTGTGTCGACCAACAGGCTTCTGTGCTGCTTCCACATTTGAAGTCTTCCCTTGTGCAGGGCTTCCACGTCTGAACATTCACTAGTCATGAAGATTATATTGTAATTGTCTCAATGGCTGTTGCAGCAGATGATGACCTGCTGTGCTGAAGGCAGCCAGACACAGGCATTTCTTCATTAGGAAAGAGCAAAGTCCATGCATGTACATGCACTCTACTCAGATAGCTTGGAAAATGAGGCAAAGGGTGGGAAATGTAAGTGCTGAATGAAGAGTTAATTTAGATAAGTGAAAAAGTAAGGAGGATTTTGCCAAACTGAGACTGTCCTGAGGTGTCTGTCACTAAGAAACCCAATTGCACGGTCAACTGCAATAGCATGAAAGCCCATCAGCCCAGTAATCTCTAGCTTGTAATTGATTCTGTTTCTACAAATGTTAGCTAAAGCAAAAATCTGCATTAAGGTAAGTGCTGAACATCCATCAGCCAGACTGATTAGTCAAAGTAGGAATTGTTGGAAAAATGCATGTCATTTGCCATCAGATTAAGTTAAGTTTTGCTACCATAGTGAGAAAGCTAATGATTTGCTTGTGATGGGATCAGCTCAATTTTCAGATCCCCTTGCTGTACAAATCTTGGTGTTTGAGGACACATCTCTTTAGGTCATGAGCAGATAGGAAAACAAAAATATTTTCTGATTAAATAGATATCATAAGATGTTGAAAAAACCCTTAAACAACAAAGACTGAAAAACTAGAATAGAGAATAAACAGGCCAGACTACTAGCACAAAGACCAAACTGGATTTATCTGTGGATTGCCTAAATCTTCTTTAATATTGCTTCTTTTGTTTTATCTGTTTTCCTTTCCCATTTTCTTGCCTTAAAGCATGATGAACTGATAGTTGTTTCCATGGACTTGTTAATATAACTATGCTTTTGTGAACTGGGCAATTATATTCTGTAATTAAGAATGCATACTGGATATGTAAGGTTTTTTTTAAAAAAAGAAATTGACTTAGTATGGAGATAATACTGAATTTGTCAAACTGTGTATGTTTTGTTTTTTTTTTTTTTTTTTTTAATGTTCTATAATGATTATGTGTCCATACTAAAATTATTCCTGGTCTGACCAAAATCCATCATTTTCTGATGCTGAGAAGTTACATGGCAAATGCTTTCTAGATTATGTAACTCCACAAGATGTCATGAATTAGTTTTGTAATACGCTACTCATACTTTCATTGAATGTTCTAGTATTTAAACTTAAATTCACTTATAAATGTGTTCCCTAGTAAAAATAAGACTCTAAAGCTTAATAAAAATTAGTACATAAAAGTTATAAAGAGATTAAGCTTGGTTTGTTTTGTATCCAAGTACTTTTGAATAATTTTTGAATAATTTTTCTGTATTTGCTAATCTCCAAGCTGAGCATCTTGTATGTCCCTCACAGAGAAATCTAGTGAGAATAGAGCAACTGCAGTTCAATGACAGTCCTTCCCTTTGCAAGTTGCTATGAAGTTTCTTATGACCACTGAAAGTCAGGACTCTACTTTTACCACCACCAGTGGTGGTCATGTCTGCTGGGCTAACATGTTTGATGTTGACAGAGCACACTTACCTGTATCAATCTTTTTATGTTACTTCTTCAAAATACCCAATACTGAATCACCTTGGAAAGCCCCCTCATTTCAAAATTCTCAAAAAATGTCCTTCCCCTACATAATGATGATGAACATCTTGGCCCTGTGATCCCTGATGGCTATGTTATTTATCATCAAGATGGGGGAATTTCCCTGGCTGTGATCCCACAGGTCTAGTTCTACAACACCCTGCCAAGTCACAGTGGTGCTGAGATCCTAATAACATCCAAATGTATTTATTGACTAGCCAGATGTTGCCCTGGATGCATCATGATTTGGTAAGCTCAACCCAGGAAAAAAGACAAAGCAAATGAAGCTGCCCCACAAGAAGAAGGAAGCTTCTTGAATTAACCTGTCTGTCCTAGTGAGACTCCTGCAAGGCTCTGAGCTCTGCTGAAATGTTTCCTGCAGGCAGAGTGAGCTGAGAGGTTTCTCTCCTGTGCAAGTGCTATGGTTCGTGTTCATGCTACATTTTTTTTTGCTGTGGCATTCCTTGTTGTCAGAACTGGCTGTTCCTTGGAAGTGTCTATGGCTGTCATTTCCAAAGGCTTTTTTTTCAAATTTAGGTGAAACTGCTCCTCATAGGCTTAAAAAGAGCAGCTGAAAACAAGAACACTTAAACTGCGTCCTGCACGCTTATTTGTGATATATTGCAGAACTAGCAGTGTTATTACTACTCAGACTTCCAAATAAAGTCTCTCCTCATGGGCTTTCCCTTCCCTTGTGTGTAATTTGTGGCTTACATGTGTGTGACTGGGAAAACGAAGCAGGAGCAGAGAAATCCACTGCCATGAACTGTGGTAACGATGTTTCTGTCCACAAGAGCAAAGGGAAGAGCTGTAGCCTCTGTGGGGTAGCTTTCTTTGAGACTTTCAGCTGACTTTTCTGGACCAAAAAGAGTTGATGTGACTTTGTATAAGTACCTAAACATTTAGATACATATGAATTAAATAAAACCACCAAACCATGTACAGTTTATTTGAGGTTACAATAGTTTAATTTCTTCAGCAGCCTTCTTAAAAAGTGAGCAACAATTCAGCCTTTAATACAATGTTTAGCTGTGATTCATAGTTAGTGGTAGGAGAAAGCAATGAACTAATTGCTTGCATCTGGTCAGCAGACAGTGATACATCTCCCTTTTCTGTGATACTATGCTTCTCTTTCTGATTATTCATCAGAAAACATCCTATGGTCCCATTCATAAAGTCCAGTAATGACACAAGAAATGTCAGGAGTATCTGCTGAAAAGAGTGGGAGGCTGACAGAGCAGCACATTGTGAGCAGCTCTGTGTTTCCTCTGGGGTTGTTTTCAGTTCTTTTGTCAGCTGATTACATGGTCTTTTATAATTTCTAATCTACAGAATAGAGCTATTTGCTCATGGATTATGTAAAAGTCGCAGGTTTATGCAAAAGAAAAACAAAATAATCTGGAAGTGAATTCTGTTGGCAAAAGTTAAACTTCAGTTAGGTGGTTTTTATCTAAAGGGGAGTTTAATCTAGGGGTATGAAGAAAAAAAACCCGAATTTTTTGTCAGTCTTTGTGATTTCAGCCTTAAGGCATTAATTCACCAGTACCCCCATGCATGTGGCTTAAACTACTTGTCCCTATTCAACAAAACATTTTTAAGACAATGTTTAAAGTCAAAGGTTGTTTTTATGTGTTTTGCTGAATAGAAATGATGTTAAATATATGCTGAAGTCCTGTGTTGATTTGGTGCTTGTACATTCTAAATACTATAAAGAAGCTTATTACATTTACTCTCTCCTTTATTGTTAATAAGAATAATATGTACTTATCCTGATGCTTTTTTATGTTGAATGTGTACATGGGTGCTGAGTCCTCGCAGAAAGAAGGAACTGTAGTTTTAGTATTGGGACATAAAACGAGCTGTGAGATTTGTTTATATTAGTCCCCAAACTATCCTGGGTAAACCTGGCTTTGCAGGCTTAAGCAGGGAGAAAGTATCTATTGAATTTTGGTAGAATGTGTATAGAAATATATAAAAGAAGGAAGCTGTGAGATAAGTTGAAAATGGTGCGAGTGAGCAGTATAGTTGCTTGTGGGTCTCAAGATTGAAAGAAAGACCTTGAGAGTAGAGCTGGTGAAAATGAGGAAGGTGGTTCTTTGCAAAGTTAAGAGTCAAACTATTAAGAGGGATCTGAAATTCCAGCATGGATGTAGAAGGGAAGGGTTTGCTCAGCTGTATGTAAAACTCCTTCATCTCCTTGCAAGGCCTCTGTATAACTTGCAGATGTGATTAGGTGTGTGCAGATGGCTGGTGTGATACACTTAGTATTTATCAATATGAACTTTGGAAACTGGTTTAAACTCCTCTCCTTAGCACCTGCAGCAGGCCCCCTGCTATCTGCTGTGCAAAGTGGACAGATGTATATCGAAGAGGCACACTTTATTTTTCTTGGGTCAACATTTCACATGGAGTTCTAGCAGCATAGTTTTGTTTGTTTTTCATCAAACCCCTTATTAGGATACTTCTGTTGGTGTGTGTGTGAATAGTAATACCAGAATAATAGTACTGCAGTGGAGGGTGGTGTGCTCCTGACTTTGGCCTCCCAAGAAACAGCTCTTCTGGTTGTGCAAATGCACTGTTGGAACAGAAAAAAAACCACCAAACAAAAAGACAATTGTGTGTGATGTACCAGCAAGAGGCAAATGGGTTTGGGGATGGAGTTTTGCTCTGTAACAAAAGTGAACAGACTCCAGTCCCCAAAAAATGTCTTCTGATATTTTGTTTTGCTCTGAAATCTCTAAAAATTAAAGAGAACTTCTTGTTTGATTTAGTAACTATTAATGAAGTGTCTCGACACCTTGGTGCTTATTGGATTGTATTTGTAGACATTAAAAAACTTCTGTATGGCAAAACTTGTGTTGAGAAAAATATTCTTGCTTCCAATTTAATGTATTATGGTCTGAAGAGGGGTTAAGTTTTGTAGGTTTCTACTTCCTGTTACAAAAGTAAGTACTGTCTAATTATAGATTACTATTTAAGTTGTCAGCAGATTATGCAGAATGAATTTTCTTATACCACTAAAAAGTTAACTCAATAGTTTCATGAATAGTTGTGCTTACCTGGAAATAAGGGGTCTGCCCAAGCCATCTAGATGCCTTTCCAACAAGAACATGATCCAACATAAAGAGGCATTCACTTTGCAGAAACAGCGCATAAAGCATCTAGCTCCGTAACTTCACTTACGGAAAAAAATGAAAGGTACTGTTTACATGGGCATGTACACGACTTCTTTCACTGAGTCGGAATGGCTTGCAAAGACACAAAAAAATTTAAAATTTATGGTGTACGTTATACCTCTACTTTACTGTAAATGTTTCCCTCATAACTTATCACTTTTAATAGTAGGTTTTTGTCTCCAAGATTTGCAAGTTTTTTTACAGACTGTTTACATGGGTTTTACTTTATTTGCCTTAGAATTTGACAACTGCATGATTTTTTTTTTTGTTAGAAAATAACCTGTATTGTGAAGATGTAGTTCACAAATTCAGGCTTGCCCACACTGTTTACATGAAGACAAGCATTTGGGTAGGAGTTTAGACTCAAGCCTGGAGTAGAGAGGACTATGCATGTTTTGGCCCAAAAGTGAACTGTTAAACTCTGTGTTTCTTCGTCATCCTCACCCTTCTCTGGCCCCTCACAATGGGGCTGCACAGGTTATACCCTCATAAGCCAAATGCAGTCTGATCTTAGGCAGATATTTTGAGCCTGATGGCTCCTAAGTGCTCTGTGGATCCTACATCTGACTAGTGACCAGAAGCGTGGTTCGGAAGCATGCCAACCAGGAGACCCAGCAGATTTTGTTGCTTTTCACCATACAGTGTAGAGAGTCTTTGTGTTTGTTTAGCTGTAGGATAGGAAATGTGCCTGAAGTAACAGAAAGCACCATTGCCACTAATCTCAGAAGTCTGGAAGCAAGTTGAGAAGTAGAAGGTATTTCCGATCTTGTTTCTTGTTGTGGACTTACAGACTTTGCCTCTGGCTGTGGTCCTGTACGTTGTGGCTCACATCTTCATTTTTACGCAGAACTCCTTGGGATAGTCCAATTGCTATTCTGTGCAAGAAGCTCTGGATAGTTTTACCTGATTGGTCCTAAATATCCTTGTATAGTCAGGTCTTGTCACTCTTATACTGAATTAATGTGGTGAGGAAGATCACAGTCATGGCTTTAATATGGAGTCAACTCAGTATCAAAGCAGTTTACAGCTGCAAAATATCAATGCATTTATATACAGATGTTTATGTTTACCCACAGGGCTCTGTTTCTTGCCTTTAGTCAGAAGACCAGGTGTCATTTTTTGTACTTGGAACTGGTACTCATTTTCCCAGATGCTGTGCCTGTACAGCCTTGTTTTCTGTCCTGCCAATCAACAAGTGTTCTCTCTGGCAACAACTGCAAGAGTCTGTTTTGTTCCTCATCAGAGAGTAGAAATATTTGCCCTGGCTAGAAGAAGCTGCTCTGCCCCTTGCTTTCACTTGGTCTTGCCCTCTAAATCCAAGGGACATCAAAGGTTTTCCCCCATGTGATAAAGGCTCCCTTAGTTGTTCCAAAGCAAAACAATGGCTTCCCTATATTCTGGGATCTGTGCTTGAAACGTGTCTGTCTGCCCAGCTAATGGGGCTTGGACTGTTTCTACTATAAAGGACTAGTTGTCTTTTACGTAACAGCCTTTGATAGCTATTCTGGGTGGGTACACCCTAATATACAGAGTAAGGAAAGAAGGTACCAATTGTATCCTTGAATGTTTTGTTTATGAGATGAAAATCACACACAGTATTTGAAAAGAAACAATGAAATAAGATTGAACTATTAATATATTGTGACAGTATTGATACAATGTTTTTTAAATCACCCAAAGGTGATGTGCAGGTGTGACTGTGTATTGTTTATTGAGACAACTTTAGCTGGACTAGGTAACAAAAGCATTGAAGAACACAGTTTTTGAAAAACGGATTGACTACTTACATGGAGTCAGTGGTTCTAGGTGGTCTCAAAATGTACAGCTTTAAAATTCTGAGAACAGGCAGGGATGCTGTAGCTCTTCGCACTTGGGATGCATAGAGGTAGCTTGTTTGTAGACAGCCTGCTGGCACAGTCCTCTGCTCCGTTTTAGAAATCATGCAAGACCTATTTCCAAAAAGGAAACCTACTTTTGAAAGTCTTATTCTTTATTACTGGAGCCTGATATATTGTGTTGTTGAAAATGGATTGTAAACATATGCATCTGATCAGTGACTTTCACGTCTTGAATGCAAGCATGTGAATTTCAGAAATATGAAGATGACTTGAAGGGGAAATTCAAAACTAATTTAAAGGCAAAAGGGTATTTGGTTTTTTTAATTACTTTTGGAAGTTTTGTTCCCATACATGGAGTTTTGCAAAAAGGAAGTTTGTGGGGAATTTTGTGTGCAAAGATTAATTTTTCAGAGAAAGTAAACTTTTTGCATTTTTTCCATCTGAGAAGAGAAAATGAGAGAATAAAATTGGCAAGGCAAGAAGAATCTTCTACAGTTTGAGAAAAGGCTTTAATAAGGAGGGTGTCTTGTGCATGTTGTATCAGAAGAGACTTTTATGACTGAGACTTGTGCCTGATACCAGGCAGGTTTGTATGCAGTTTTGTTGCTTGATGTTAGATTACTTTATATCCTCTCTTGTGCTAAGTTTTTGCTGCTACTTTTTACTCCATTTGTGGCTAAGGATTTCTATTAAACTGCAAAGTCACTTTTTCCTCTATAGCTTGGATTCTTTCCTGTAAACAGAGATGCTCTGACTACAGTGCACTCACAGAGCCATGGCTGTGTAAGCTGAGAGACAATAGTTCACATCATCACTTATGTCAAAAGCCAGAACATTCCTTCTTGGCCGACTCCAGTTTGAACAACAATTGATCTTTTTGTGTGTGCGGTATAGTATCGCAGGCAAATAAGGAAGAATTGCTTTTTATTAATGTCTATATGAACTGGAATGGAGTAGTATCCTAATTCTATTTCGGTCAACCTGAAAAGAAAATCTCTTCTGTCAGGATATTGAAAACACACTCAGCTAATGAAATACAAGATGCAAGGGTTGCATCGCAAGAACATTTCTCACTAGCTAAACGTACTTCGGGGAAAGCTAGACATACATAGCTACTTTTAGGAGCCTATTAACTTACTGATTGTATCCTTTAGGCTGTTACATCCTGGAAAAATATTTGTTTCCTATAAGTCAACTTCTTTGTTTTCAGATTACTTTCTAATGATGGAATGTGTTTGCCGAGTCCAAGTAGGTTCACACTACTTCCACTGGATGGAGGTGATTTATCTCTATCCACCTAATTATTACTCACATAGGGAGTGCTATCCAAAGTTATTATGAGTTATTGTCATAACTTGCAAGAGAAATGCGTGTTAGCTTTGTGGTGTACTGCCTGAGCACATGTGGGAATGTAAATCGCCTGGGCAAAAATGCTTTCTCAAGAAAAGCAATTTTACTACACATTTTACTGCTTTGATTACTTCTTTTTGAATACAGTGATGGCAGCTATTCTGGAAAATTAAGTTTGAAAGACAAAATCAATGAAGGTACTCCCCCTTCCCGAGTTAAAAATAGTCTCTTTTTTAAATATTTCTGAGGTATTTCGTACAGCTTCCTTTTTTCTTCTGTGGGTTTTAAATCAAATCTATGTTAGGTGATACAGCCTTGCTGCAGAGCAGCTATGGCTTTGTTTCATTTGTTTGTCACTGACTTTTCTTAGCACTCAGAATAAAGACCATGAACATGTCTATAGTTCTACCTTGGTCCAGTAAGCAATATTAACATCCTTGTGCTATATGGTAAGTCAACTTACTTGCCTTCATAGTCCAGTGGACACAAGAGATGAAAGCATTATTGGCCATTCCCATCTAAACATATTATCACCTATGACCCTTTGGACATCAGCCAATCCAAGCCACCCATTTTGGATGCTTAATAATTTCCCTTCTTAAAATGTCTTATGAATATGGAGAGGTAGCCAGTTGTCCTCAAACAAAGCATATTAGGGCAAAGTAGAGGATTAGGATTTAGAATAATGTGCTATGAGCATGTAAACCATGCACCTCACTCCTCACACTGCTTAATGGCATCTTTGCAGAACACTTAATAGGTTTGACTTGAAGTTTTCCAGTTCAGTGTTCTTGTTTCCCTGAGACCATGACTGTTGTGTTTGATTTGGGTAACTGGAGATGGTATACAGACCCTTTCAGTGTAGCCACCCAGAAATTAGGCATCCAGTTACAGGGAATTGGGCATTCTCCCCTGGCAGCTGGTGGTCAGGGCTGACCTCCTCTAGAGGTTGCCTCTTCCCACCCTGCAGCAGCTAAGGTGAGGTGAATATTACTCTATTCTTTTCTCCTAACAGTTTATTTCCTTCATTACTGTCCCCTGGGGTCTGCTTGTCGTTTTAGAGGTAGAAAATAACCAAGGGCATGCTTGTGGACTAAAAGCAGGCAAAAGCATGAGCAGGGGGAGAGTTTATCTAGGAAATTAGTTATTTCTTTACTCTTGTGAGAACAGTTTTAGGCCAAAATTTTTGGTATATGAAAAAACAAGTTCTGATTTGAGCTTTTATCTTCTGCTCATGTAAACATCTTTAGTGACATAAAGCATTCCCATAGATGCTTCAGTTTCTCTAAATTGTTTCTCTTTTACTGTGGCCTTTTCCTCTGTCCCCATCCTTCTGCCCCTTTGCTCTAGCATTAGTGCCTGTCTTTGAACCAGCTTGCCAGTGTCAGAGCTCATCTGTCTGGAAACCAACCCACCCCAAAAAGGTGCAGTGAGGGTTGTGTGGCAGCTTTGCAAATGTTGTGGTGGTTTGAGAACGGGATCCTTGTCTGCCTGACTTTAAACACATGGAAAAAGCCCTGAGGGTGGATCATTTGGATCTGCAAAGGTTTAGTTGCTAGTACAACTGCTTCTGTTGTAAGAAGCAAAAATTTACTTGCTGTTTGCCTGGACAAAGGAATCCTTCAGGTGATGCTAACAGGTGTCATCAACAACCTGTGCAGTGATCAGCCACCTTGGTCTAGCATCCTGTATTACTCTGCCTCTGATACACAAGTGAAGTCAGAACAAAATTGCCATGCTGGCTTTTGCACTCCTGTTTTGTGGCGTAGGAAAATGAAGAGTCTACACAGGTACTACTCAATCTCCTGCTAATTAACCAATAGATTGTGTTTATGGATACATTTTTCTTTCACTCCTTGACTCTATCAAGGTGTTGGAGTGGTCCCATCTAACTCGGTGCTGGGGTAAGGAGGATGAGGGTTGGATGCACAATGGGTTACTTTAAATAGTCACTTATTGCCTGGGGCATGCCAGCCTGCAGGCTTCCTTAAATGTGAGCTTATTTGTGGAATCCTTATTTTGTGCACTAGTCTAGCCAAAAGGTATTTTGTCCTGAGGGGGAGGCAGTGAAATGCAACTGCAAAGCATGCAGGAACTGTTATGGAGGCCTCGGCTTCGGATCTGCCTATACCTGTCACAGGGTAAACAAAGCACCCTGGGAGGACCTGGGGTTAGTTGAACACCTTGGTCACACACTAAGCAAACTATCCCCCAGGTGTGCTTGCAGAACAGACTCTCCATCAGCATCCTGTCATGCACAAAATGTTTATCCAATTTGTCAAGATAATCTTTCTTCAAATAAGCTCAGGTCCTAGGTCTCAGAACAGCCCAATTTCAAGTAGTATAATGTAACTCTTTTTTTTTTCTTCTTCTTCTTTGCTCCCTCCCCCCCTCCTTTTAATCACTGTGTCAACTTTTCCTTGGCTTTAAGCAAACTGAAAGTAATTATATCATTCTCAAGTGAGTTATCTTTTGACCGCGTTAGCTGATTTGTAAGTTACTTCAAAATGTTCCTGAGTTGGGGTATCCCTTTCCAAACACAAGTTTTCAGATGCTTCACCAAGTTGAGCTCATCAATGACCAATAATTTGTTTATACAGACACACGTAATAGCTATCTAATGATAATTTATTTAGGGCATTTGTAAAGAAATAGAATTTAGATTATTGTTTTTTTTCTACTTTAATGGCAGCTTTACCTATAGTTCTGGATTTCCCTTAGGAATTTAAAAGAGCCCGTATGTTGTCATTTTCTGCTTGAAGCTGTCAATACATTTTAACTCTATTCTGAAATATGGATTAATAATAGATCAAGTATTACTGCCTAAGACAATGATGACTCTTATTTTTGACAGACAAGAGAGTTTGAGTTTTATTGCATGCAGGGTATTACTTTTGTGATCACTTGCAACTGTCAGATTGGAATTAATTTGTGCATTTTTTATCCCAAGCTCCCCCAAAGAACTGAGTGTATATTCAAAAATAGAAAGCTAAATAATATGTTTTTCTTCTACCTGATGTGTTTCATTCATTGATTTCCTTCCTCATCCTATCCCAAGTAATACTACAGAATGTCACTTCCTTTTCACTGAAATTATAGTGGAATCACAGTTTGTGTATTCACTCACAGTTCTTTGCACCTAAGATACTTAATGTAAAAGGACTGCTGTACATGTTATTTAATTTTTAAAATTTGTGCATAAATCCTTGCTCTGAGACAATGGGTGTGTTCATCTGGTGCTGTATGGTCTAGAAGCGGTCAATGGATTAATTAGGAAACTCGCAGGAAGAGTTGAGTAGCAGCCTATATATACTTACACTGCTTCCATTGGCACAATGGCCAAGTCATGCACAACAGCCAATTTTGAGTTTTGCATGAGAAAATCTGTGTTTAAAACTTGATTTTTAAAAGGCATTAAACAGCACCAATCATTGTTAATGATACTTACCGTTTTGGGAAGAATTGCCATGTTTAAGCAGTCTGGTGTATCTTATTTATTTGTGAGGTAGAAATGGTAAAATGTGCTGTTATTATTGAATTGGAAGAGAAAAAAATCTTTAGGATTAAAAAATCCCCATGTCCATTTGTTCACTTTGCATAGATTCCAGCTAGATTTAATTGGCCAGGCTTTTATAAGTGGTAGACTCCCTCTACACCTCTGGCAGACCAAAGGAGCTATGATGGGTGAACAAACTTGGAGTTTTGATAAAATGTAGTCTCTCTACCCCATCAGTTAGTTCTAGAAGTTCATAAAAATAAACCTATGGACTACAATATAGCAAAACCCCTAAATGATTAAAAAATGCCTAGAGCTGCTCTAAAGATAAGTGGTATATTTACATAAGTAAGGGATGTGATAACTAGTAAACAGAACTTAATTAATAAAGATTGCCATTACGCAGCTGAGGACCTTGAAGCGCTTAACAATTAATTAAGCCTCACAACCCTTCTTCGTTATTGATAAGTGTTGTTATGATTGTATAGCTATTCAACAATAGGTAAATGGGGATCCTGTGCATTTAAGTGAATCTTTTTCTCAAGGTCACATAATGACTTGGTGATAGAATTCAGGAATCTTCACATCACCACCTGAGACAGGTCCTTAGGAAATATATTTTTACCATAGCGGGTGGGGGTGGGGAAAGAGGTATATTCATGTTGGTGCCAAAACAGCTCTTCTGTCTGAGTGACTATAGTCTTTGGTTCATGTGGAGTATGTGTTATAAGTACTATTCAGGGTTTTTTTTAATGGAGAATTTATCTTTTCTATTGAATTACCAGTCAACTAATTGATGGCCATGCATCCTCACAATTGTTCTAAGTTTTTATAATTTTATTTCTACCCACCCTTCCTCATGCTTTTGTTTGTATAACTTGGCTTGCATGTTTTACAGCACTTTTCAGATCGCTTGCAAGGCAATAACTGAAGAATTGTGCTGCATAATATTTTGAGTCAGAAAAAGTCTTCCTCTGGTTGATTTGATAGTCCCAGGAATCACTTTGCTAGTTGCCAAAGAGTGAAAAACTCCCTGTAAACAGGTGTGAACAGGCACACACTCTGTCGCAAAAGGGAAATCGAAAGATCAGCATGTCAAAACTAAATCTGGATTTTGCTGAGGTAAACTGTGTATTGCCTGGTTTATCAAAGGTAGCAGGAACATTGCTTTCAGGTGGAGCAGAGGCACCATCCTTCTTCACAGGTACCACTAAAGCTGTACATAAAAAAAGCTTTCCTTTCTGGGTGGTGGTATGGCAAAATTCTTGTTACTTTCCTACAGACTCCATTGCTGGCCTCAAGCAAAGAATGCATCTCAGTGCCCTGTGAAAATAATGATCAAGTAATCCCAGAAATCATTAGCCAGAAAGGGTTTCTGGCAAGAGGGAAATTTCCTCTAAGCCTGTGCTTGGACAGAAAAATAGTGAAATATATATGGACAACCTCAAATGTTTACTATTCAATGAGCCAGATCTTTCAAAATAATTATTGTAAAATTGATTAAAAATATTACTTCGATCACATCAGTGAGGGCTGGAAATACATCTCTTGTAAATAAAACAGGTTCTTAAATCACAAGAGCCTAGTCATCTACTTATGAAAACCCTGCTATTTGCCACCAGGCTATTGCAGGTCTTGTAATATTAAGTTTTTGCAACAGTATTGTGAGTAATTAAAAATAAGTTTTCAGATTGTCTTTTAACTTTGTGGGGTTTTAAAAAAGTGAATAACTTTTGGTTTTGTTGCCAATCTGGATATAATGTGCTGCTATTGATCTGTATGAATTAAAGCTTCATATTCAGTAAAGGCACTTACAATTTTTAGTGTTATGGTGAAAACAAGGTTCAAATCTGCCATATGCAAGCAAGCTGTACACTTGCCAGTTGTGTTAAGGAAAGTCTTTATGACCTGTTGGCTTCGTGAGGGAATCGACAGTTAAGAGTTAGTCTAACAGTATATGGTCAGGTTACTTAGTGGACAGCTCTGGACACAGCACCAAAGTAAAAATATGGTATTTTCTTTTACACATGTGTAAAATTAAGCTAAAGAAGCTATGGCTTCTACAAAGCAGTATGGTAGGCAAGTGGACAGGCTTTGCACTTGCATATTTGTTTTCTAGGGGTGGTTGATTTCTGTCATTTAAGTCAGAACTTTGCTGAAACTGAAGTTAGTCATAAATATGTTACTCTTTGAGTATAGGAAAATGTACATTCTTTTCAGCCTTACTTTCCCTTTCTCCTGATTTATTAGTTGAATATGATGTTCTTACTTGTATCTTGTCATATTTTGGAAAAGCAATGTTTAAAGCTTTATTTTCCCTTTTACTGAGAATATGTCACATGAAAAATGTAATCAGACAGTAGTGGTTCATGGGGGAAAAGCTTAACCTCATTTTGCAGACTCAAGAAGTTCAAATAATTCTGACAGGATGCAAATGTCAGTGCTTAACCAGAGATTGTCTCTGAACCTTTATGTTCATTGCTGCTTCTTGATTGAGTATTCATGTTGTTGTATGGAAAAAGAAAAGATTGCAAGATAATTCCTTACCACTCTGGCAAGCTGTGATCTGGGGTGTGGAGGGAATCATCTCTCTTATTTTGTCAGTGCTACTCCTTTGAACTCCTGGCTAAAAAACTATAATAACCATCTGTCTCAAAAAGAAGGTCATCAGGCGAGTGCTGAGACTTCAGGAAGTCTTAAGCAAACCTACAGAGTCGTTTTGCCATTCAATTGCTCCATCTTGAGCCAGGCTCTTCCTTACCAGTGTGTACTGTAATGAAAACACTAGTACTGCTCTAACTCCTACTGCTCTAATGTGCTTTTCAGCAGCCTTTGCACTGAATGCTAGTTATTCCTTCTGTGGTGGTGCCCTGTACACGCGGTACATCGTGTCCTGGAGAAGTAATGGTTAGTCATGATGCCTGAAGGAAAGTGTGGCTGAGTCTAATCATAAAGGCAATTGGATACTGGATGGTAAATAATATGTTGGGAAGATGAAAAAATAGGGTGAAAATACCCAGCTAAGCTTAGCCACGTACTTAAAAAATACGTGTTTGACAGCTTTTGGTATGAATATTTCCCACTTTTAAAATAACATATTCTGGTATTTCAAATTTGTTTACCTAGCTGTTGGGAGCCTGTTATGGAGACTGTGGGGTAGAAGAGTAGTACTCTCTTACTGCACCCTGCAATACAGGATGCATAACAATGACTGCTGTAGAAAGAGAAAAGCTGCATGGAAATGTTCCTAGAAGTCTTTTTCTCCTAAATTGCCCCAAGGGCTCCAGCTGCTTGAAAGACATGTCTCAAGGGCAAACTTATTCTTTAAGAAGACAAGAGAGACATCAGATCTTGGCAAACTAAGGTGCAAACTCTTTATTATGTGAATTAACTCCTTGGCTGCTAGGCTGTTTTTTTCTTCTTAAAGGTTGTTGTTAATATCTTCAGAAGAAACTGACCTAGAAATTGAAATTACTCTGAAAGTTCAGTTGCGAAGCTTGGCTGCACTGGTGAAATCTTAGAATTGATTGCATAAGGCTAAAGCATATTCCTTCTGGGTGAGTGAGTTTTGGCTGTTATGTTCTCCAGCCAGTGCAAACACACAAACTGTAAAAGCTGTTCGCAACTTCTTTTCCTTCATGTGTTGTTTTTATAAGTTGCTCATTGGCTTAATGGTTTTCCAGGAACTCTTTCTGTTTTTTTGTTCTTGCTATGAAATGCTGGGTAGGGTCTGTGCTTCAGAGTCAGCAGGAGCATAGACTTTAAGCTAGAATGATTCGGATTTTGCTTGCACCTTCAACCTGTACTGTATTAAAGCCTTGTAGGAACTACCCAGCTTTCTTGGAAATGCTTAGACTCAATGTTCACTATCACACCATTATATTCTCAGAGGTCTATGGTTGCTTGGGGTGTGGTGGGTTTGGGGTTTGTTTGGCACTTTTTTTTTTTTTTGAGAGTTTCTGTTACATAAATAAAACACCCACAGCTATCAGGATGCCAATAGGAGCCCATAATCATTAAGGGGGTATTACCTCATGAGGAGAAATCCCCAAATCACCTAAGAAAAGTAATTTGGAATAATAATTGTTTCCATTTCACTGACAGAAAAATTTTAGTCTTGCAAAAGAAGAAATGGATGTCTGTTTCGGTATCGGTAGGTACAGCTCTGCTCATAGAAGAAGATGTAATGTGGCCTCAACAAGAAAAGAAACCACACAGTTTTAAGCAGGTTAGATAATTGAGATTAACTCTCTGTGATCTTGCTGTGTTTTCATTTATTTCAAAACAGTCTAACATAGAGCATGTTGAGCAATCAGTTGAAAATCACGTGCAAACACTACCTAAGTACTGATAAGAATCATGGAAGTAAACAATGAATTCCTACTAATGGCTAAGTCACCAAGGTAAGATCAAGTCTAAATACACACCCTTAGTTAAATATAATTTCATTAACTCAGGTTACATGGCTTTGGTAAAGGGTTTTGTGGGTTTTTTTTTTCCCTCTCCCTGCTCTCCACTTTCTGATGCTTGTCAAATGAATTGCATAGTACTAATTCGTCACTTTCAACTTTGTTTGTACCAGAGATGTGCTTTGAGCAGAGCAATAACCCAATACAGTTCTGTAAATCTAACAGCGGATTGACAGTAGGTGCATGTGGTAATGCTGTCTGGGAAAGTCTGATTTTAGTACATTTTGTATTTGACACTTCAGTAACTGAATTCAACTTAAAATTTAGCTTATTCTCATTAAAAAAAAAAGACCATGGTCTCTTATTTCCAAAATTCACAGTATTTCCCCTTTAGAAGGCATCTTGCTACCATTTTTGTACTGCAAGATCTAAAGTGTTTCTAATCCCCTGATAACGTTATGCATTGTGCACTATGTACTTGATGCTGTTCACTCATCCATTTTCATCTGCTTCCATTCCGGAATTCTGCAGAGATGTGGTGAGGTGGTTTTAAGTTTAATCAGTTCATCATTGGTTTAATTTTTTTGTAGAAAATTCTAATGAGTATTTAACTGGTATTTCCATCTCAGAATTTGCCTTCCTTTGGAAGACACGATCTTCTTTTTAGTAGCATCTCAAGTTCTTCTTGCCCAGGGAGGTGATTGAGTCACTTTCCCTGGAGGGGTTTAAGGAATGGGTGGATGAGACACTGAGGGACATGGTTTAGTGTTTGATAGGAATGGTTGGACTCGATGATCCGGTGGGTCTCTTCCAACCTGATTGTTCTATGATTCTATGATTCTTTGCATTTTTTCTGCCTGTGCAGCCATTAGTCTGGATCAGTTGTCTTTCCTCGGTTTTCTGGCTAAACATCCATTCTAAAATATACAGATTCTCTATTGCTACGTATTCTGTGGTAAAACTTCTAATCAGCAATGCAGCAGATGAAAGCAATGGGCAAGCAATGTGAAGGAGAGTTCTTACTCCCACTGAAGATGTTCCTACTTCATTATTCCTCTCATGCTCCTTATTAAGTTCTATGGGACCTGTGTTCTTTTTGTAATGTGACAGAAGACTTTTCACCCTGCTGCGTACTGCCAACTGGTCCAGTCCCAAGGAGGCAGTTAACACATAACAGATGACAATGTATAATAGTAATAATTGAAATGTCCATGACAACGAGAATTTATGGGATCATTTATCAGCCTGCACAGGAAAACAAATTTCCTGACTACCATAGTCAGCAACCTGACAAGGGCCAGTAATAAGCTTTTAAAGGGGGAATAAAATAAATCTTGTAGTGGGAAAATATAGGCTCTCTTCACTCTAAAAAAGAAAGAAAGAAAAAAGTCCTATTTATGCACCGACGCATGATTTGTCCTATTACCTGGAACTATGGAAGTCCTTTATACCAGTAGTATCTTGTTATAATTAATACTGTAGGTGCTCACTATTTGTCCAAAAGCTGGACCTCCTTGTGTTAAGCAAACACAGAACAAAAGTTTAATTACTGCCTCAAAGATTGTGCAGCCTTGGGGAAGAACTAGAGATAGATGGAAAGATGTGAAAGAGTGTTATGAGACTATTCACCAACCTGAAGAGCAGTGGCTACAAAAGCTGAGTTGTCAAAGCACCATCTGATTTCTGGCAAGGTTGTTGGGAAAGGATGTGAATGAGCTAATAGGCTTGCAGGGTATTCTCACTGAATGCAAGGGTAGTGTGGTTGAAATTATCATAGAATCATAGAATCACCAGGCTGGAAGAGACCCATTGGATCATCGAGTCCAACCATTCCTATCAAACACTAAACCATGTCCCTCAGCACCTTGTCGACCCGTGCCTTAAACACCTTCAGGGAAGGTGAAACAACTACCTACCTGGGCAGCCTGTTCCAATGCCCAATGACCCTTTCTGTGAAAAACTTCCTCCTGATGTGTAGCCTAAATCTGCCCTGGTGGAGCTTGAGGCCATTTCCTCTTGTCCTGTCCCCTGTCCCTTGGGAGAAGAGGCCAGCTCCCTCCTCTCTACAACCTCCTTTCAGGTAGTTGTAGAGAGCAATGAGGTCTCCTCTCAGCCTCCTCTTCTCCAGTCTAAACACTCCCAGCTCTCTCAGCCGTTCCTCATAAGACCTGTTCTCCAACCCCTTCACCAGCTTTGTTGCTCTTCTCTGGACTTACTCCAGAGCCTCAACATCCTTCTTGTGGTGAGGGGTCCAGAACTGAACACAGGATTCAAGGAGCAGTCTCACCAGTGCGGAGTACAGAGAGATAATAACCTCCCTGGACCTGCTGGTCACACCGTTTCTGATAGAAACCAGGATGCCATTGGCCTTCTTGGCCTCCTGGGCACACTGCTGGCTCCTCTTCAGTCAGCTGTCAACCAACAGGTCCTTCTCCAGGCAGCTTTCTAGACAGACTTCTCCTAGTCTGTAGCTCTGCATAGGGTTGTTGTGCCCCAAGTGCAGGACCCGATATTTGGCCATGTTAAACCTCATGCCGTTGGACTCAGCCCAGCGGTCCAGCCTGTTTGCAGGGATCTGAAATCATGAGGGTGTTTTTCTGTAATTGTAAGTAAACGTGTTTCAGACTGGTATATTGGAGTGATGATGCAGAAGATGGTGTCAGGTGTAAGATGTGAAAGAATCTGCCAGGAAGATAATTTATGTTTGATGCAATAGTAAAAGTCAACCAGCTGAGAAATGGAACATATAGTCAAAGAGAGGAACTAAGAAATGATTTTTCCCTTGAAAAGACAGGAGCAAAACAGTATGGTGTGTAATTGTGGCTAGAGGACTGTGGCAGGAACTGATATGAGGTGGTCTAGATAAGAATTGGCTCGTGTACTTTAATGTTTTGCAGAACAGCTGTGGAAATCATTTATACAGAACTGTAGAGGAAGCTCTGGCTCGAAGGTGCTTCCTGATAATGGTATGGTCTCCATACTTCAGTTGACAGAATGGACATGACAGGTGGGGAAGATGGTGGTATTGCCAACAGTGAGACACAAAACTCGAAGGAAGAGAATTTAATACATCTGCTTTGGAATTGGTCTGATTTTTATCTTTTAAATGTGGCACAGCAGCCAGCGCAGCCTCAGATGTGTGCTGACCTGCTCTGCTGAATAACAGTGGTTAGAGAGATGCATGGCACATTAGCAGGTATCTGGCTCACTGTGGCAGAAGTGATGTAATAGAAAGTGTCGTCTTTTGCCCTGAGCTGTTACTCCACTAGCAAGAATTGCAGAGCAATACAAATAAACAACTTATCCTCTTTAAGGCATCTCAGTTTACTTAGTTGTCTCTCTACTGAGTTAGCCTCTCTCTGGCTTGTGAACTCAATCTGCTATTCTGGGTCTTACTGCATTTTTGTGCTAAGCATGCCTCTAGCTTTGGGAAAGCAAAGAATAACACTGAGTGTAGGAACAAATAATGAGAAATTTTTCTAGGACAACGAAAAAAGCATTTCAAATCTCTTTATTTTTTTGATGAAGTGACAAAATATTCTGTGTGTATCTAAATAGAAGAACAACATTGCTTTTAAAATTATGTCCAGAAAAGAGAATCTGGTTGTGTGAATACCAGCTGCTGGCTCCACAGCTCCTCATTTAAGAGGTTTGAGAGGAGGCAGCATGTGATAGGGAGATTCTGACTGACAGGAGAAAAACTTGTCCAGGAAGGGAAGGAGCCACACATTGCCAAGTGTTGGCTCTCTAGTGTCATACAGGCAAATAAGTCAACAGTGTGTACTAAAAGTGATGTTAGGACCATGTGATGTTATATCCCAAATTGCACTTGATAAAGGTCAAGGCACAGGTTTGTTGTACCAATAATCTTGTTGTACTCCAGGCTAAGCAGGTGGTAGCTGTGGCTAGTTCAGTGAGTAGATGATGTCCTGGCATGTTCCCAGGGCTGATACTGGTATAGGATTTGGGTCTGAGTTGGGAAGCAGCAGTGTTACAACTCATGAATCTTGGTCTTCTGCTTTTCTTCAGTTTACAAAAATGTAGCTGATCTTAAATGATGGATTGCAAAGATTTTTTTTTTTTAACTGGCATTTTTAGTACCTTTGGCTGGAATTGGAAAAGGGTCTTTTCGCAACTATATCCAACCCATCAGCACAATCTGAAGATCTGCAGTTGTATTTCAGTGGTTAATCCCATCTCTCATGTCAGAATGCCTAGTCCTCTTTATAAATTACACCTGCCCAACAGTACACAGTACATTGCCCAAATCTCAACACCTGGGGACACTGGGGAAAGAGTACAAGTTAAATTTTGGAGCTGTTTATGAAACAGTCCAGAATAAGATGGTAAATTGTTGTATTTTATAGTAGTTCAAAGTTTACCAATTGAATTATCATGATCAAGTAATTAATTGAACTTGAAACCATTGGCCTTGTAAGGTTTTTGCTGTATGCATGAGAAAATCTGCAGATATGCCTGATCCTTGTAAACCTGAAGCTCTGGGAGAAGGAAGGGAAAGTTAAACACCAAACAGCAGCCAGGTGCTGTTGTTAGCAAATATTTTCCCAATAATTAGATCAGCCTGTGGTGGAGCCAGATGGTGCAGACAAGTTCACGTTATTAAAAACCAAAAGGTAATGCACTTTTACAGTAAATTTCACTTTCCGTGTCTCCTAACTACAAGATTTTTCCCCCCCCTCCACTTTCTATGTTATCTTTTGGCAATGCTGACAATTTTCTCTTATTCTTTTGGAAGTATTTTCAACATTGCACAGCTGTTTATTTAATATGTCTCTAGTGCCTCAGCAGATAATAGCAAGTCAGTGAATATTTACCTTATTTCTGAAGAGCTATTCCATTCAGCACTCCTAGTGCTCCATTTGACACTCTCAAGTGAGCAGCATAGTGTTTTAATTTTTCTTTACTTTGGGCATTCAGTCACTCTAGAATAGGACTATTTCTCATGTTCTTTCTCCCATTATCTTTTCCTTCTCATCAAATTGTAAATAACTTTCTCACCTCTTTTCCTGGCAGACTTTCACATTTCCATTTGACAGGTTTGAGTGACCTCATAGAAAAGAGCAGTTCCCCTAACCTTCCCCTGAAGACTGCAGAGTGCTCAGGAAAGTACCTTGGGGTGTTGTTAGACACACTTTGTCTTTGCTTGTCTTTGCAGACAGCAAAGTCTGTTAACGTAAATGCACTGGTAGAGTAGAAGGTCCAGAGGGATACAGGACAGGTGAGGAGTGTAGTCAGGACACTAAATTTCAGGAAAATAGACTTACAGTTCTTCAAGTAATTACTCAGTAGGATCCACTGGGACATGGTCCTCTGAGACAAGGGAGCAGAACAGAGCTGGAAAATCTTAAAGGAGGCTTTCCATAAAGCACAAGAGCACTCAGTCTCTGTATGTGGAAAACCGGGCAGGGAAGGGGAGAGACTGGTATGGATGAGTCGAGACCTGTTGGTTAAACTGAAGAGGAAGAGAACTGCACGGGCAGTGCAAGTAGGGACGGGTAACCTGGGATGTATATGGGAGCACTGCCCAGTTATTTAGGGATGAGTTCAGAAAGGCCAAGGTGCAGCTGGAGATAAACTTGGCAAGGGAAGTAAGGACTACCCATGGAGGTGGTTGATTCACCTTCTCTGGAGGTGTTTAAGGCATGGGTGGACAAGGTGCTGAGGGGCATGGTTTAGTGTTTGATAGGAACGGTTGGACTCAGTGATCTGGTGGGTCTCTTCCAGCCTGGTGATTCTATGATCCTATGATTCTATGACTAATAAGAAGGGCTTCTACAGGAATGTTAGTCAAAAGAGGAAGGTCAATGAGAATGTACCTGCACCTGGGTTGGGGCAATCCCTGTTGTACATGATGGGAGATGATGTGATTGAGAGCAGCCTTGCAGAGAAGGACTTGGGGGTACTGGTTGGTGAGAAGCTTGACGTTAGCCGGCAGTGTGTGCTTGCAGCTCAGAAGGCCAACCATATCCTGGGCTGCATCAAAAGAAGCGAGGGAAGTGATTCTGCCGCTTTATTCCTCTCCTGTGGAACCTCATCTGGAGTACTTTGTCCAGTTCTGGAATCCTCAATGGAAGGAGGATATGGAACTGTTGGAAGGGGTCCAGAGAACGGCTTATAAGATGATCTGAGGGCTGGAGCACTTCCCATATGAGGACAGGCTGAGAGAATTGGGCTTGTTCAGCCCGGAGAAGAGAAGGCTCTGAGGAGATCTTATAGTGACCTTCCAGTACCAGAAAGGGGCCTACAGGAAAGCTGGAGAGGGATTATTCATAAAGGCTTGTGGTGATAGGATGAGGAGGAACAAGTATGAATGGGAGAAAGGCAGATTTAGGCTAGGCTTTAGGAAGAATTTCTTCACCATGAGACTGGTGAGACACTGGAACAGATTGCCAATGGAAGTTGTGACTGCCCTAACCCTGGAGGTGCTTAAGGCCAGGTTGGATGGGGCCTTGGGTAACCTGATAGAGTGGGATGTCCCTGCCCATGGCAGAGGGGTTGGAACTAGGTGATCTTCGAGGTTCTTTACAACCTTAACTATTCTATGATTCTATAAAGAGAAAGAAACCCCAAATACCAATTCCCTGCTCTGGGAAAACTAAACTGTGTTTAATATACCACTCATTGTGGTATTGGTTTAGGGGTGGATCCCAAAACTTCTTAGCACTGCTTCAGCTGAAGTCATAAATCTCTAATAAGCTTGTAACAACCACTAAACACCACTTCCCAAACAAGCATTTGTGGAGGGAATGGAGGAGGCTTTTTGTTGCTGATTTTGTGCTTGTGCAAGCTAAGTCAACCTGAAGAGACTGAGATATATTCTCTTTACTTTTCAGAAATAAAACTTACCTGCAGCTGAAGCTAGGGCATTTGTTTAACACTATTCTTTTTCACCGCAGTATGACACAGCGCACTGCTCCGTGCTGAATGCATGATCATGAGAACCTGTTCTGGTCTGAACAAGATAAGTTTTGTATTGTACCTAAGCATTCCTTCATTTAAACCAGATTAGGAGTTCACTGCATCTTGAAGAATATCTAGAAAGGGAAATATTTTTCAGGTCACAAGTGTTATTTTTGTACTTAGCCTTAATAGTGCATATTATATCAGCTAGGGCACTGCTGTAATAGTTTACCAAATCCTAAATTTTCAATAATCCCACTTCCTTCTCTCAAAATTGAAAAGACAGTGACTTCCCTGGGAATGCATGTCATTTCAGCATTCTCTTTGACTCTATTCTGCAATGCTGCAGTCTGTTTGCTTAGTAATCCCCCTGTCTGTGTAAGTTGTTAGGGGTAACCAAAGGCAGCTGATTACTTACTTGTATAAGGCAGGAGATTGGGTTCTTTCATTAGTTCCCATAATGTTCTTGAGAGCAACCAGTATTCTGCCTGACTGAGTTTTCGATCCTTTAATTCAAAAGATATACTTTCCCTTGGTATATTCAGTGACCCTTTATCTTGATAGGCTATTTACTTAATAAACTGAACATCTTAGACAAAAAGCCTAACCTTTCTAAATAAAATAAAACAAAACATTATCTCTGATTATAAGGCAAAATGTATTGCAACCAGAGGGGAAATATGACATGTAAGTTCCTCATGTCACTTTGCACCTTTGTAAGATCATTGATTTTCATATGTTTCTTGAATTGATAACTCTAAGTGGGAAAAGGAATATTACTATCAATTTTTCACAGCCTTAGAGATCTGCTTTTGTTCAGTGTCTTATGCTGAGGAAGCTCTTTTCCATGCTGATGAATAGCTTTCATTTGCTGAAATTAATAGAACACTTGAGGTTAAATTGTGCCATTTCTGTGTCCATTGGTGAATAGTTGTCATAGAAGGAGCTGGTTACTGCGTTCATGCTTTGCCCCGTTCTTAGGGGTACATAAAAATTCTGGGCAGCGCTTATGGGGGCTGTGGCTCACCTATGTTCTCCCCTCCTGCTCTAAACACACATGGTGAGCTGGAGCATGGAGCTGGCGTGGGCTCTATGTACTGTTGCTATCCACTTGCTTATGACTGAGTGAGTCTTTCACTGGCCTCTTGTCTTTAAAATCCCCCAAGGTCAGAGTCAGATTGCTCTTCTTTTCATACCTTGTGAGTCAAATGGAACTTTGCTTTAGAATTCCAGGTGCTCGTGTTCAAGTCTGTCAAGAGCCTCAATTTAAACTATTTTGAAGATTTTTACATGAATCTTCTCCAGCTTCTCAGGCCTAGTATTCTCAAGGAGAGTTTGCTGTGCTGAAAGATAACCCTTAGTATGAGAAATAGTGGATGGCACAGGCTGGAAAAGAATATAGGAATGTTTTTGATGCTGTTGAGTAATCTTTGGCCCCATAAGTTATGTAAAATCCCTTATGTGTGGATGTTTCTCCCAAGACATCCCAATATTTCTGCTCCCGAGGAACTCGGTATGTGTTTGCCAAGTTGCTTAAAGAGTGCACTGAAAATTATTCCTGTGTAATAAGAAAGTTGAAGTACAAACACTCACTGCAGTAAGAGTAAAGAATGCTGTGCTTCATGCTGCGGCTGAGCCTTGATTTGATACCTTCAGTTATAGACTGCCTGAGGTAGAAAGTCTTTTCTATGCAGGAGAGGTGTGATGGATAGCTACTCTTCCCTATGCTTCCACGATGCCCTACGTTTCTACACAATGGAGGACATTGTTAGCTGTATTTGGTAATGCAAAAAATAGGGATGGTGGGGGAAATGGAGAGACCTCTGTTTCTCTGCTACCACACCTGAAAATGACAGTGCTGTTCTTGTAGCTTGTGTTGATGGAGAGCATGCTGCCTGGCCCCATAGTCTTGTAGGCTGTAGTATTTCAGTCTATATACAAACTGTTTAAGATAATGGATGGTGTCCTTCTCATTCTCTTTTTGGAAAACCGAGTTATAGAAAGGCTTAGCAACTCACAGAAGGTATACAGATCAAAGAAATAAACCAAGCTCTTTTTCTTCTTAGGCAAGTCTGCCAGTAGACAACTCTTAGCTAATTTGAACTACAACCTGGTACAAAGTTGATTTTCATTGTCTGATGAACCCATAATAAGCAGGGAAGTTGTCCTGATGAACTTCTGTTTCAGGTAATTATTGTACTTGCCCATACTAAAGGGGATGAAATGGATACCTGGGTAGACTGGGATAAACTGGGCAGAGTCATATTCTAGATAAATGAAGGCATGATAAAACCAGATTAGGGTACATGGCCCTAAACAAACTTAACCAGCGAATGAGAAGACAGTTTCTGTTCATCAGTGAAGTGAGTTTGTAAGACAGCTTTCTCATAGTGGGGACAGAAAGCTAGAGTGGTTAGAATGATTTGTTTTCAAAATTCAAAGCTTTATGAATTCTTATAAACCCATCCTGAGGTGTTACAGTGACATCTGGGAATGTGTGAACTCTTCAGGCTTGTTTTTCTTTTTGTTATGTTTGTTTCTTTCCCTTGTAACTACTGTGCATCATTATGTAAGAGGGCAGGGGTCTGAGACTGGGTGGATATTATCTGCTCTGGCTGATGGAGCACCAGCTCTGCTCTACACTTGGGGTTTGACCATGATTACAATCAAGTATTGGCAGTTTTGTAGCCTTTAAATAAAATGTGGGCATTGTAGATGGAAACTTATATGGGAAGAAAGACACAGTTCTATCTCCATTGCCAGATTTCCCAAAATTTTCAATGATCGTTCTCCTGTGCTTTGTTGCAACCTCTTTCTTTTCACTGCGATTGTATATCCTGTGTTTGTTGGTGGGGAAGAAAAGCAGCAACTGCCTTCTGCTACCATTTCTCAAGTGTAACTCTGTATGTCTTGTTTGTTCAAGTAGATCAGCAATGGGGAAATATGTGAGCTACCCACATGATGCTGGGCAATTTCAATACTAGATGTCCTGTGGTTCATACTCCTCAGGATTGCATACTTCTGGAAGCTCTTCCGCCCCAGATCCTCTCTCCACCTCTTCTGCATTCCCTGTAGCTAAAGCAGGGACTTCTCCAAAATAGATTTGGGCAGCCTGTGTGCCTGCATTGGTGCTTAATTTCACCTAAGGCATTTTAAGGCTTCAGGAGGGAGCAATGTTTCCTCATACCTGTCACACATCACTTATGTTACCTGTTGCTGAAGGAAAACACAATATTCATAGACTTGGAGACCTTTAAAGCATAAAACCCAAACTAACAATTTACTAAATTTTCCATTGATCTGTGTAGGCAAAAATGTCCACTGTAAGATATCTTCTGATATTTTTGATAGTTGGACTGAAAACTGTGCAAATTGGTGAGTTTTGCAGAATTATTTCAGATAAAGATAACTATAGTTTGCAAAGAGTAGCCATAGTCTCTGAGCAAAAGTGTTCATCTTGTTTGGAGTGATCTGTAAATGACTATGTCTATATGTTGTGTGTCTTAGAGGATGTTGAAAAGGTGAAATGATCTGTGAAAATGTTTGTGAAACATGCATAATTTCAGTGGACTGTGGTGATAGTGCCCTTCTATTGAATTCGTGTGTCAATTTCCATGGATATGTAAGAAGACACCTTTGCTGGTCATTGGCCCATATTGACATAAGGCAGAAAGCAGATCTATAATGAGGTGTTTATTTTGGATTTAATGCTCATTGCAGTTAGTGAAAAATCATCAGATTATTTAAATGCAACCACAATTTTTTTTTCTTAAGGTAAATGTAAGGCAGCCTAAAGGAGCAGAGACTGTAGAACCTTGTGAACACATTTAATTTGAGTCTAATAATTTCAAACAAATATATGACTCAACTTCAATTAATTGGAGGTTCCTTTGTCTAACTATAACATTTCTTATCATGTAAAGCATTAAGGCAGCATAACATATACAAGACAAATATTAAACAAAGGTATTATGGATGGGAAATTCCTAATCTAGCTCACTATGTTGGTATGGTGGAAGTTTCTTAATCCAATATCTGATGAAGGAAGGAGGAGAGAATTAATTTACTGCACACTAATTACTGAGGAGTATGCACTGTACATACAGTGAAAGGCACTGAAATGAATACTTGATAAACAATATCTGGCAAATTAAAAATCTGAAATGTTAAATGAAATGCAAATTAAAAATCCGGACCGTTAAATTAATTGAATGCAAAAAAACCCTGACATTAACTATCATCGAGGGTCAAAGTTATATCAGCAAAAGCAAAGCTATTCAGAGTTAAATCCTGCTTCTCTCTCTGTGATTTACTTGTTGTGAATGGGTGGTTACTAGAGGAGCCTCGAAGATATGGATGAATTTGCATATGTGAGGAACCATCCTTTCTGCCTGCTGTGCAAAACAAGTCTTAGGAAATGATAGGGGTGGTTCGAACCTAAAAGAACAACTGCTGAAATGAATGGTTCCCTTGGGTACAGGTGAAATGCAAGACCCTGTTGCAGTGTCTGTACCAACTTCAGCTAAGCGTGTACAGGTTTTAATCTAGAAAAACTTGGTTTTTGTCTTTTGCATTGTATTTTAAGCCTAGTTTTCTCTGTCTCATATCTTGGTGGGATGAAGACTGGAAACACTGCATTGTGAGGATGTAAGATGTTTCTAAGAATTAACTTTTAAGAAATTAATCAAGGTTTAATATATACTCACATAAGCATATTAAATTGTATTTGTCCTAACAATAGGCCTATAAAGAATCTAATGCTACAAATATATATGCAGACTTATAAGACAGTTGAAGTAAATAGAAATACGTTTTAATGATCATACTGCTTCTATCAACTATGTCAATGAGAGAATAATAAGATAGGCAAAACTTAGTATTTAAAATTCTAGGACACACCATAAACTGCATTAACAAGGGTCTTACATAACCAATTTAAATTTTCACTTGTTTTCCTCCATTTTCATGTTTATTCATGGTTGCTCGTGCAAGGTATAGTGTTATATGAAGTGAGTGTGAGAATTTCTCCAGATGAGAACTATTTCTGCAATGTCCACCAGGTAAAGGGGGGCTGTGAGGAGAATTTGGAAACATTAAAAAAGGTATATTGTAGGCCAACCTTAAAGTTATGTATCATCTGATTGTGAAAGGAGATGTGTTATTGCTGAGTATTAAAGTTGTACTGACTTGAGTGACTATCAGGAAGGGCAGGCAGCATGAGTTCTGCATTTTAACACCAGTTTCTTCAAGTGCTGGGTGTTCCTCCAACTGAGGAGCCTGCTAGAGATGAGAGGGATTGATTTCACTGTTTGAGGACCAGACATTCAGAATGGTAGCTTTCATGAAGTGAGAGTGTTTTTCAGATGGAAAGTGATTGCAGCAAATTCCAGGTTAAACTGATATCAGTATTTGAATTATAGGCAAGAATCATAATATAAATTGCCAATACTTAGTCATTAAGGAGAGACCAATATGAAAGAGAGTACTGCTAGTAAAAAAAGATGGTGTATCTACCCTTGTAATGTGATGACCCAATTCCAGTCTACTATCACTTAAAGACTAGAAAGAATGTAATGCAATTAGTTCAACGTTTAAGTAAACTGAATTATAGCCTATCACTGTATTTCTGTTAATCTTGGTTTGTTCCAATGTGTTTTAATAGGTTTAGACATACAGTAGCAGGTCTATTACAGTTAAAAATAAAAGTTCTTATGTGCTTGTAGTGTCTCCCACAGTAATGAAGATGTAATTATACTGATGTAAATTGAAGCACCAGAGCTAGGAGGGAATAGCCTCTCCCCTACTTTAATTCATTGAAAGATTTTGTCTTTGACAGGCACTGTCAAACAAAGTGATGAGCTGAAAGGCAGGATTTTTTTTCTGTCAATTGATTTGCTTGGGGAGAAAAATGATGTTTGGTTTTTTTTTTTTTTTATTTTTTTTTTTAGGATGGCTTGAATTCTGAGACGATTCTCAAGTCCTGCTTCTCCTGCTCTAGGATAGCAGCAATTCCTGCATGTTTTCTGATGAAACGTGGTTAAAATCAGACTTTCTGCTCTGACTGTACTGTTTGCAGCCTGAGAACAAGAAAACATGTTTGAAGGTAGCTTGAGGTCACCTTTTGGGTTCCAACTCTGCAAAGAGCATACCTGGCTCCTGCTGTAAATAAGAAAAAAAGTTGCCTTAGAGATGATTTTGTTTTACTCAACTGTGATAGTCCTGGACATCTATTCTTTGCTATGAGAATAGCAGAATGCAGCATGCTCAAACCATGGTTTCTCCCTTGGTAGGCTGCTTCCAGATATACTTCATGTCAGGTGCAGTGAAAGGCTATTTGATGAAAAAAACTACTGACTTGGAACGTCTCCTGCAGGTTTGCTTCTACTTTGCCACTGCCTGACTCTTATAGAAGAGCTACAACAGAGGGAGACTCCTACCTGTCAGTTTATTTTTCTTGGCCCTCAAATACGACTTGTCCCACCAAACTGTTAGCTTCTTTAGAAAAGATTATAAAATTTTAAAATAATCATCTTAGAATGAAATAAAGTTATTGCTGCCAGCTCATGCGTTCTGTGCTGGGTTTGTATGTGTGTGGATATATATAAAAATAAAAAATCCCTAAACCAAAATCAACACCAGAAGGTGTCAATGTGTTAGGAAACACTTCCCTTCAGGCAGTAGTTTAACTTATCAAGTGGGGTTTTTTCTGTTGCAGTCATGGACTGAAACAGCATTTTTTCTCCTAGTCCTCTATCTAGCAGACCCCTCTTTCTTTCCCTCAATAACTTATTCTTTTCTTGCTTGTGTTCTGCCATATTTTATGCATATTGCTAAAGCCCAGAAACAAAATGCTAAATTTAGCCCGGACAGGAGATCTACTCCTTGTTTTATTGCCTGGCTGGGACATGATGTCTGAGAAGGGAGACGTCATCACTGCTGTAAGAGAAAGGGATTCTGGAGGAACAATCTGAGTAGTGGCATGTTTCAAACACTGCCTTAGTGGTCTAGTAGCAAGGCAGGAAGTTTCCACAGAAATTTCAGTTGTACCAAAAATCTCGAGGGGCACCAGAGGGGCTCTTCTTGCATCATCATGATCCTCCTTCCAGCCAGCTGTTGGTTATATGTTCCTCATCAGATTGATTACCGAAGATTTCATAGGGACAGGTCAAGGCTTCACTAACTTCTGATTTTCTGGGTAATGCAGGTGTCAAAGGAAATGTTTGAAGCAACCTGTCTATAATGCCTCTCTTAGGAGAAGTTCTCACAAGTTCTTACATGAGAGATTTGTGACACTACTCTCCCCTAATCAGTACTTACAATCAAGTTTAGGACTGTGTTTGAAGTGAAAAGGAGTTACCATTATACGACTGGAATAAGACTGCTACTTTTTTTTTCTTTCTGTCGCTCTTCTTGGGTAAATATTCTGAGTTTTTGCACATCTATTTGTTGCCTGGCAGCCAGTTGACACCTTTCTTTGGGAGTGAAAATAGGGTGTAGGAATTTTGCAGAAGCCATAGACTGGGTCTAGTAGTCACTTGCTGCTGGCCCATGGGGACTCCTTTCAGCAGAAGGCATGGCTGTGGTGACTGTGGCAGTATCTGAGCTGTGTGTGCCCCTGGGAGAGATCTTCAGCCTTCAGTGCTGGGAGTCCAGTACCTTTCCCAGTTGCTGAAATTTACTAAGAGAGATACAAAAATAAAATGTTTCATTTTTACTTTCCATTGAACTGATGGCTCTTTAGAAATTGGCTGTTCCACATGCTACTCACCTTGCTAGCAAAAGCATCAGTGATCAATGAGGACAAAGTGATTCTGTCAGCTCACCACATACATCCAGAGCAAATGAACACATCAGAAGCTGATTTTGTCCTAGACCTGCTTTTGATTTGTGTATTTTTCTGGCAGACTTAGGCTATGCCCTATTACTTTCTTACGATAAAAGAGAATGTTTCTTCTACTAGAGCTTGCAGCATGCAGCTGCAATAACCATAGGGGAGCCCCAGGTGGTCTGATTTATGGTGTTTAATGTGAACCCCTGAGGTTCTGCGGGGAGACATTATATAAGGTATAAAACATTTTGCAGAATTGTCTTGCCACACTTCAGTTCTCACTTTAAAGTGGGCCTCCTTCATTTATCTCTTTACCCTAAGATAGGTTATCTAAGTACATGTTTATTAAAGAGCTCCTAAAGCATGTTAAAGTTGCTTCTGAATGCATTCTGACTAATGGTGATGATGACAAGGGTGAATCATCACTGAGAACATTGTGCTCATCAGGATAGTTTCTCAGCTGATGGAATTTGGCAGAATGCCACAGAAGAACATGGCACTGTTTTGCTGATTGATACTGGGCAAAGACTGATATCTTGAACAGGCGACAGAAGCTCTGATGGAGCTCTGCGGATCTGCACTGGCCAAGAGCATGCAGTTCATAAAAGGAAGCCCTGAACTTAAATAAAATACTTTTACTATATGCTATTTATAAAAGGAATGCTATTTACTAAATGCTAGCGTGCTGCTTTGAGGATGTATCAAAGTTAGGCAAGGAATGAGAAGCTGTTCACTTAACTTTGCTAACCTAATTAAGGTACTGGCTACAGATTTCATTGCTGTCCTTCTAAAAAACAAGTTGGAGCAAGCTCGGATAGTGTTACCTGCCCCACAGGAAGTCTGCAGTGGGAGTGGTAGAGGAGGTGCACTGACTGCACCCATCCACGCATCTGCACTGGCACCAGAAGCAAAGAGTGACTGGCTTAGCAAGATGAAGGGATGTGCCCTGGGTTTTGGCTGAGTTTGTTCAAACAATAGTTTGCTCTGGCAGGGAGATGAATTTCCACCCCTGGTATAGCCCATGACTCACAGTCCGTGCTAGAGCCCTTCTCAGTATGCCTTCAGTGAGAAGGGTTGCAAAATATCATGACAGATTGAGATCTCATCTTTCTTCACTAGCCAGGGGAGCTTAGATTCAAGGTTTAAATCTAGATTTCTCTGTGACTAGAAATAATGTAGTTGTGTAGTAGTAGTTGCATCTTACAAGCACAACAAGGTAGTTCTGAAGATGGAATTCATGTCCTGAAGTGTTTTGTCAAACAAAATGACAGTAGCTGAGAAAAAAAGGTACTTGCTATAAGTTGAAGCTTGCTTGATGAGGAAGTGCAAGAAATAAATTAGAAAAAGCTCTGTATGAGTGCAATGATTAAACTTGTACTGGATCAAGTGTAGGGGTTTGGTTTTGTTAACTGTCTCCATTCCTAAGCTACTTACAACTGAAACTTCCTTTTTTTTTTTTTTTTTTTTTTTTACAGAGAACAGATGATATTTGATGTTACAGCACTTGGTTTCAGCTAATGAAAAGAAGACGCAATCTGTAATCTTATCTATTACTTGTCCTGTATTACACCCTTTAATTTACTACATTAAAGTAGCAGTAAAAAGCATTCTGAGAGAGACAATGGACAGCCTCAATGCAGTTTAAGGTTGTGTATTGTATTACAAAATTGCTCTCTTTGGATGGGGAGAAAGGGGGAGATATTGTGCCAGTTTACAGGAAGGTTGGGCAAAAGGTCAGGGAAAGTGCGTGATTATTATTGGTTTTGCTAAGGCCACACCTATGTGAAATGTTTAATGCTGACACAAGAATGAACTTGAAACATGTTTGGAACATACAAGCAGTGAAGATAACCAGAGAACTTAAACTGGAATTTAAACTGCATTGAAAATAATAAATAAAAGAATCTGCTACAGGATGGAGAGTCCGAAAACAAGCAACAGAGGACGTGTAGTAAAGACCACTGTCATCTTATTAAAGATATGGAGTGTATTGTGTTTACAGAGCTTGGAATGAAAATGATCCATTAAGAGTAGTTTTGGCATATGAAAGAAGAAGGGTTAGTTGTAGTGTAAAGTGAACATACTTTGTAAGCAAGATGGACTATTACTGTGGTGCAACTGCTGGATATGGAACTTGTAAATTTATACAGCTTACTGACTTGTTGTTTTGAACTTACTGTAGCAGGACGCAGAATCTGTTTTCTGCATTGCTGCAAATTTGCTTAGCTTTGCTATCATCAGTCTGTTTGTGACGGTCTCTACTAGTTCAGACTTAATGCCAGTTGCAACTTGCTCACTGCTTCTGGCTGCAGTAGAACCCAAACACAGCTCCTGTACTTATGTTTTATCATAATACCCTTCTTCATCTCCTTCTCTGAAAATCTTGCACAGTAGATATTGAACCCTAAAGGAGAAGTGACTCTTAGCAGACATAATTTTGTATGAGTAATTCACTTTTAAAGCTTGGATATATTCCATCTTCCCTGTGACTAATGGTACATGAACAGAACATAATTGTATAATCATTTTTCAATTGCTTAATAACTCATTTTCCTTGTTTGTAAGATGCTGTTTTTTCAGCGTTTCAGAAATGCGAAGACCTGCATGCAGTAATGAGTGACAGACAATTGTTTATTTTTCAGCAATAATACCATTAAAGAGAACCTCTTTACTATTTGAGTCCTGACAGCTGGCCAGATCCTGACATTCCTACTTATCTCTCTCAACCCAGTGAAACGCCTGCTGGCAGGTAATTAGTCCACAGTTTCACATCATGCTGTCTTTGATGACAACGCTTGCTTGAGGAGTTCTTGCCCCACCACTTCTGCCCAGTTGCCAACATCTAAAATGCCAACGTATCGTGAACTGCAAATGCTACACAGCAGGCGTGAGTGCTGCTGCCCCACAAATATTTCTAATGGTGTAGTTGGTAGAAAGGGGTATAAAGGAGTAGGTGGGAACTGAAACTTTTTAAGATGACTTTTTCTATTGGAGGGGGATAGACTTGCTAAGATGTGGAAAGCTTGGGCAAGAGGGAATTGATCCCACACTCATAGTATATAATGTTGTTTCCAACTGCTGGACCAGCTATACTGAAGAAAGTTGTTCAGGAAGAAAAGGGCAGGCAGAGGAGTAGAAGCAGAGATGACAGTGGAAATGCATGTGGATCTCCGATATGGCAGAAGAACCGTGAAAAGTGCATGAAGACAAGGAATATTCCAGAAGCTTTGACATATTTGCAAATAAAGCTTTGAAGATAGGACCAGTGTAGGAAAATAGATGTCACAGGTGTCTTATGCTGTTTTAAAGAGTTGATGGCCATGTGTGACTTCACTGTGTTGTATTCTTAAACAGATGAAAAAGAGTATTTATTTTTGAGGGGGAGAATGGATGCCTGAGCCTCAGGCGTCAGTGCTGATATTTAGTAGTAGAAAGAGAAACCTTTTGCCATCAGGCAAGAAACTTACGTTCTTTCAAACAGGCAATTGACAACCTGTGCACAAATTATATTGCCAGGAACAGCAAGTGTAACAACCTATTGAAATAAAAAGAAATTCAAGGCACCCGAGTCCAGATGGAATAGGACTGAAATACAAAACCCAGTGAATGTCCTGTTCCAGTAGGGCTGTGTGATCCCAGCTAAGATACACCAAAGTTACACCAAAAGATACACCAAAACCCCTGTTACATTTGGTAGCCCAATATCAACTCTTGATTTGGCTTATGTGAATTCATATTTTACTCTTGGAGAGTTTGATCAGTGGAATCTCATGGTAGATTTCTAGAAGACTAATGAAGGGAATTCGCTTTAGGGTCTTGAGATCTATTGAACCTGAAAACAGATCTCAGAGCTGAATGAAATTCATGGGAATTGTGACTGAGGAAATTTGTACATATATCTGAATATTATAAAAAGTCTCAGTTGTTACTTGCAAAGAATATCCAACTTCTCCAGAGTTGCACAAAAAGTGCATTTGGAAGTAGAAAAATGTGTAACAGAGAGTAAGGATTTGAAGCTTCAGGGAAGTGAAATACAGTTTTGAGAAGCATGCTTATAACTGTATTGCATCTGTCCATGGGTGTCTGGAGGTTGTCTTATCTAATGTAGTTGGTGACACTGCAAATGAATTAAGAGGATAATGGGGCCATTTCAAAAATCAGTGTTCAATCTTGCCTAACAGAATGATGTTTTTTGTTCTGGCATTTAGACCTTATTATCTGCTTCCCATACTCCAGATAGTTGCCAAAGTGAGGAAGGAATCGATTCAGCCATCTGAATCTGTTTTCCCCTCTGACAGAGTAAAGTAGCTGGGTTCGAACTGAGACTTCTTCAGAGGAAGAATCTGGGGTTTTCTCTCTTTTCTCCTCTCTCTTCATTTTTTCACCTGGTGTTTAAATATTTGGATCATCTTTTAGCAACCTCAGTTCCTTCATGCATGGGAGCTTCTGCAGATTGCCCCAGTACAAGAGCATTGCATTGTTTATTTTTGTTCCACTTGGTATGAATTTTTTTAGACATCTTTTTTCTGGCGTTACCATAACATGCTATAGCAGGCTGTGTTCTCTTACAACCCATTCCATGTTGAAATGTAAACCCATTGCAACACAGTCTGTCTGGCATATGTTGTCATAGCTTTTAAAAAGTTGCCCTGCTTTTCTGTTGGCGTTGAGAATTTTATTAAATAAGAGTATTTATTTTTCTAGATTCCCCAAGGGCAAAAGCAGGTAAAAATCAGATAGCTATGTCTAATTATAACCTTATATTTCACATTAATCTCTCTTAATTTTCTTTCATCCCACCTCCAGCATGCATTCTCTCATTCATAATTGCCACTGGATAATTTGAAGTCATTTGCTTACTCAGGGCTTTATGCCATACACTCATGGACTGAGGCAGATGAATCCTTCGCAAAAAAAAAAAAAAAAAAAAAAAAAAAAAAAAAAAAAAAAAAACCAAAAACCAAAGAAGCTCATTCCTGCTGCATAGGTAGCTCTATTCCTCTATTCCCTCCCTGTCCCAAAGTTGCTGAGCAAATTGTTGCTATTAATTTTGGAATTGGTGTACTTTCCCTCAGGGAAAAGCTAAATGTTTAGAGGAATGTCACAATAGTCTTAAGACTGACTTTCCTTTTTCTGGAGAGATATTCCATGCTATGTGTTTATTGACAAAATACCTAGCATGTGGTTACTCCTTGGCTGTTGTGGGAATTTCATTGTTCCCAAGGACCTTGGATGTTAGAGGAGAAAGGATTGCTCAGCTAGCTCAGTTTTGGTCCATGAGGGATTTTAGACTTGCAGCACTGTTGACTCCAATAAGGGTGCTGTAGCTGATCTTAGTGATAAGTACAAGGATGATACCTTTTAATTTTCTCTCCCTCTACAATCCATGTTGTTTTGCACCACTTAAATATTTTAAGTATCTGGGGCTTGTTTGCAGTGTTTGAAACATTGAAACATTACTGCCTCTTGATCCACAGGGAAAAAAAAGCCTGCCTTTCCTCCCAAAATTGAAACTCTAGGAGCATTCCGACTGAACAAAAAAACCAAAAAACCAAAAAAAAACCAAAAAAAATTTCCAACATATGGCTTGATCATGGGGAGTTTTTTTTGTGTCATTTACCCTAAAAGAAGATACAATTCCATTTTCTAGCTCACTGTCCTGTTTCCAAGTCCCTTGAATCTGTCTTTCTCTTTTTACAGGGTTAAGTCACAGAAATACTTTAGTTCATTAGATATGGCCAAACAAAAGGGAAAATACACTTTTAGTTCTTAAGCTAGCCATGTCTTGGGAAAGACCTGCCCCAGTTTCCAAACAGACTGAACTCCTTGTGTAGTTTTCTTTCCTTTGGTTTTCTTTGGCCCCACAGCCCACTGAACTGGGCAGAGAACTGCTTTCACTGTCAAAGAAATGTGTTTAAACAAAAGCAAGTCCTAGGAAGGCCTCTTGTGCCTCAAGAGGGAATATTCCCATTGCCTTCTCTCTTGCAGTTTGGTCACTAGTGGCTCAACCTCAGTTTCTTTTTCTTTGCCCTAGGGAACAACATGCACAGGGTTTTACTTATCCCTAAGCACTTAAATCCCAGTTACACAACATGTCTCAGTGACCTGTTTTTCTTTTGTCTTCAGTGAGAACTGAAATCCTTACTATTAGAGGGAATGGTCCTACACAGCACCATAGTCTGATGTTGTATCATGTATTTTCTGCAAGGCAAATGTCATCCCATTGGGTTAACCTATCGGACACACATTGATCTCTTAGTTTGTATTCACCTCCTTTGGTCAAGAAGTATGCAAAACCTTGGTCTTCTACACTGGCTAATGTTTTCTGCTATTCACACTGCTTTCAATCCATTTTATGCAGCCCTATTTTTTTGGTCAAAGTCTTTCATACTCCAAGTCATTTATCTTATAAACCAGCTACTTAGTTGCAACTTCAGTGTTAAGAATTTACAGTGTGATACAGCTGCGGGGGGTGGTGGCTGAAAATCAAACATTATCAAGCAAAAGCACATGCCATTTCTTGTGTATCTTATTCTCCAATTCTTTGAAGTTTAATCTTTTCAAAGGAAAAGCTTTTCAGCTACTTTGTGGCAACAACTCAGGCTTGTAACTTTTGACTGCACAGTGCTCCTAGTTCATAAACTGATCCCATCCTTTTCTGACAATTAATACTAAAGCAAGTTTAGATTGCATCTTCTACTGCCTGGAACGGTTTGCCTACCTTGGTCTCTCACACTAATTCTCTCTGTACCTTTTCAAATTGCTTCTAAAAATCCTGACATCCTTTAGGGCTCTACCAGCTAGCTTGCTATCAACCAGTCCCTCTTCACACGTGGATTTAGTCACGTATCTTCTTTGTGGAGCTGTAGAGGACCAAAGAGGAGGCAGGGTAACTGGGTGCTGGGCCCCGCACAATTTGATCAGGATATCAGCTTAGCAGTGCCATAAGCCTTTGAAGGCACCCTTTAGCTTACGCTTCAGCTGCATTAGGATGCAGCCCAGGGTGGGAGATAGTGCAACTCTTGTGTATACTGGGTGAAACTTGGCATGGCCTTGTCCTCCCTTCTGCTTTCTACATAGTGCTCTGCAGAGCTGAAACCCCATTACTTCATCCCACTCTTGTACACTTGTGCGGACTACAGGCATCCACAAACCAGCATACAGAGATGTGTTTGTGGCTACAGTGAGGGCTATAAAAGGAGGAACACTATTTGCATCCTTTTCTTTTTATGTAAGGAAGAAGCATTCACAGGTTGGCTCTCAAGGCTCCTCTTTATCTGAAAAGTGCTATCTTCATTACTGGGTTAAAAGTGGAAATACTCTAATACTGTGAGAAGATTTATTTTTTTGTGTGTGTGTCTAAATGTGCGTTGGTAAACAGTGAGTATAATATCACATTGTCTTGTAACTCATTCTGCAGTCAAAGAATTAATTACATGAATGTCTTCATTCCACCCTCACCTCCCTGGCTTTTGCTTCTGTTATGTAGTAATTCTCCTAGCACTGGATTATAAGAGTGGTATTTATACCAAGACCTCTAGATTAGTCTGTGTAGAGACACTCAAGAATCGTGACCGAGAGCTTAGTGTGTATGACAATATTTCCCATAGCAGGTTATATGTTTTAGAGCATTCTGCATCCTTTTTTAAAAAGGCTCAGTGCTCACAACTGGGGCCAAATTTTCAAAAGGGAGATGTTTTGATGCAGAGCTTGAAATAAGGGACTGTAATGAAAATGTGGTCATTACCTATCACTTTGGAAAATCTCTGAGCTTATTTCTTTTCTTTAAGAGTACCTTTGCTTAAACACTGATATTCATAAAGACATCTTGCCCTTTGTGAACTGACAGAAAATATTTCCTGAGGATGTTACTAAACTCGTACATGTCAGTGGCATAATTGTTTCCATGGAAACAAACATACTTTTAAAGGAAAATAATAATAAAAAAAAAGCAGAGGACATATGACAACATAAAAACGGACATAGCAGGTTAGAGCAAAGGTCTGCTAAGATATGAGTCCTGTATCCAATAGTGGTCAACAGAAGGTGCTTGGCGTGGTACGTCAGAACAATGCAAGCATATGGGAATGGTACCTTAGAAATTCTTTTAGCTTTAGCAGTTTAGACTCAAGGATTTCCTGAGCCAAATGTGGCAGCCTTACAAGCAACTTGAAAATGTTTTTCCTTCCTTGAAAAGCCTCGTACAGCACAATGACATAGCTTTGCAATCAGGTTCTTGCATCAGTATCGTTCCATAGAGGCCACAGGGGAAATTTGACTGTCTATAGTTGTTAATTCAGTTCTTCCTCAAGCAAAACGCCTGCTAGCTTTGCTTCCTTAAATGTTTCAATATTAACTGTCTAGAATCCATCACAGAGATGCTTTAGGGAAAGAACTGGGGTCATAGGGTTTCACTCAGAATGACAGTTGGAAGGGAGCAATCCTCTGTATATTATTACACTCTTTTATCCTAAAAGCTAATAATTTGTTCAATTTTTCTTAATATCACATATCTAACATGACCTTGTTCACTTCACCTGCCCTTAGTCCATGCCCTTGTCCATCTCTATCAGGATTCTCCTTATAAAGCAGGTGGTTAAGACAATGTGCTTCCTGTCTTTTTTTGTAAAGAGGATTTCATACTCTCATTTGAGTCTGAAGGCAGAGTTGAAAGAAATGTGGTTTCCAGTTGTGGAAGTGCATAAACAATATTTTTTTTATATATACATATTTCTCTGTTCTAAAGTTAAAGGAATACCATCTCTGTGCATGCTAAACTGTGGCAGGGCAAACCCTCCGTTGTAGCTGGGGAGAAAGCAAGAGATGTGCCTGTGTGCCTAAATGCAAGATGCTTGACCCTGGGTGACATGCATAATCATAATACCCCACAAGTCTGAGTTGATCATGATTTGACCATACTCTGCTGCAGACCTTCTTATGTCCAGAGCATGATGTACTTTGTGTTTGCCTATGGGGGCTAGTAAAATATTATGCTGGGGAAAAAAATCCCTGATTTATTAATCTTTAAACAAAAAGTCCACTTTGGGTGTTAATTGAAATTTAAATTCAGGTGTAAACCTCTTTGAAAATACATGCTGAGTAATTACAGGAAAGAGGCCAATTTCAGGCACAGCAGTAATTACTGAATTAGTAGAAAAGTTCAAGAAGAGCTTCAAATTTCATATCATTGCTTAGGTTTCTGAGGAACAGCTAATCCTGAAGTGATTTGGCTTCTCACACCTGTATGTTTTAGGAAACTCCACTTAAATTTCAAAGAAATCTCTGCATGAATAATTCCAGATGTCAATATTTTGCAAAATGTTGCTTTGTTTTCAAATGCAGAAAACTGACTAGCAGCCCAAAATTTCAGTGATGGTTGAATCAGGGAGAAAAGCTTTGTTAGGCAATTCCTTTTTGTTGTTCCCTCAACTTGATGCTCTCTTGATTGATTCATTTAAGTGGAATTCTCTAGTATAACCTCCTGCATGTAGTGGTGTGCATCATATATACTGCTTTTCAAATTGTTCTTTCCTGAGTAAAGTATTCATATTACTTACTTGACCACATCAATTGCTGCTGAAGAATTGTGAGGAAATCCATATCCTCACCCTCCATGCCAGTGTTACAGTTAAGTTGCCCAAACATATCTTAAATGCTACCACTTCAATGTCATATTTCAGGCCATTAACATTTATGATAGTATTTTGCTCTGGATAACAGCTGTAGATTGAAAGATTGTAGATTGTAGATGAAAGTTGCATCTATTTTACAAGTTTTAAACCTCTTTTTCTGAGAACTGTTCAGTTGTGATCAGATATTGTGATGTAGCAAAAGGAAGTGAGAGATACACAAGTATTTCCATTATACTAATGAGAACTTAGGAGTGGATATCTGGGATGAAATTTTGACATTGTTGAAGTACAGTGCAGGAGACTTTTGGGAGTTTTTGATGGTTTTGGTATAGCTGGTACAATAATGGACTAGATACAGTGGATGGCCAGAGGTGCCATTCTGAAAGTGAGGAATCTCTGGAAAAAATGCTTGATAACATGACTGTGAACTTACAGGAAGAACCTGATGAAAATTCTGAAATATCGAAGCTTTCTATTTAATTTCCAACAGATCCTAGAACATTATTGGACACGTCTTTCCATCAATACTTTGACAACTTTCCTTTGAGAACAAAAAATTTACAGTCAAACAAATCAAATGATTGAAACAAACTGGCTATATTTGATACCAATTAATTAGTGTGTCACTCCCAGGTTCAAAGGACAATTTTGTTTACTGAAAAGACAGGTTATGATTGCTTCAGAGAGTATTTAAGGCCACTGTGGTAAGGCAAATTCAACCGGTAACTTGGAGCACTTTTTGAACAGTTTAATCTCATGTATCATACATCTACATGGCATGTGATGCTGTTAGAAGGAGAAATATCTGATACACAAATTACTTGATTTTGTCTGCTTTGTTTCTTCTTTCTTGCATTTTGATGTATCCAGTATCTTTGACTAAGACAGACTGTCAATATATATTACATATCCTAAGAGTGTGATGCATACATTTACAAATATACAAGAACAATATAGATGTGAAAATCACCAGGAGTCTATTTTATAATAAAAATACAATATTATATAAACTTTTTTCTGATGCTCTTTTCCGTCCATATTGATTCTCTGAATGAGCTGCAATCAGGCAAATCCACTGTCAAACTCGTCAGAAAGTACTCCCAAATTGTGAAATCATTCTCACTCATTAATATCTCAAAGAATTAAAATTGAACAGTGGAACAACTCACGCTTTTTTCTTTTCTTTGAATTGTATCCATTACATAAAACCAAATCCTGCATGATATATTTTGTACATACCTGTCACACATTAATCAATAAGAAAGAGAAAGTTGTGCAGTGATTAAAGGCTCTGCTGAGACTGAATGATCCAAACATTATGTTAAATCATTTTGAACAGATTTATTTAGTTTTCAGATGCAACTCTCTAACTTATACATGCAACTACTATCTGCAACTGTGGCAATCTGAGATGGTGACTTTGTGAAGTTTATTTAGCAATTAATATATTTTAATATATTTTTAACTGTTGTTACATTCTTCTTAGCCTATATACCATATTAGGCATTGACATGAATTAACTAAACGAAACTGAGAGTAAAAAAAAAAGCTCGTGTAAAAAACCAACAGATGTCTTCTTGAGAAATCCACAAGGAAAAAGACGGTTCTGGTACTTGCTGTGCAGAACTGTGAAGTTTGAAATTAAATGTTCTTGTTATCTAGAAGAAGGAATACCCTTGGTACCTCAACTTCTATCTGCGTTTAGGAGGCCTGGGTGATACTTTCAGAATTATTGTGGGCAGTATTCAGGCTGTACAGGGCTCCCTAAATGACTAATAGAGGAAGATGATAGAAATGTCTGTACAAGGCAGTCCCCCTAAGTTAGGTTCTCTATTTATTTTCACCAGAGACTGGTCTAGATTGCACTGGTGAGGTCTACAAACACCTGTGGTAGGTGATCTCTCTAAAAACCCCAGTTGGCTGTGACGTGAAGCTTGCTGTGACGATTTTGCCCAAGCGCACAGACTCTCCCCATGATCCTATACTTAATGATAGTTCATGTTTCTCCAGTTCTGTGGTGGTGGTTTGTTGCATGGTTGGGTGTTTTTTTAATTTTTTTTTTTAAGCCATGAGGGATGGAAAAGGAGGGAAAATCCACAGGATAATTAAGTACAATAGCTGTATATCTGTTTATTTTATCCCATCTTAAACCTTTCTGACATGTACTGATGTCTGTAATGTAAGCACCTTAAAGGTGTGTGGGCCATCATATTCTTTGGTAGTGTTTGCTTTAGGAACTTAGCTGTCTGAAGGTTTTGATATCTAAGAGGAGTTCCATGTTCTGGCATGATGCAGCCTGCAGACTTCAAGGAGAAAAACAAGCCCAGCAATGCAGACACTAGTCCTCTTTAAAGCTGCTGGAGGTAAAAGCATAGCAGTTCAGGCATTTAGATGTCCAGACTGAATGTAAAGAGATGAGTGATTGTATTTGTAATACCTTGGTGTGCTAGCCGATTCATTCGACCAATTAATAAACCCCTGCCCTGAGCATGAAGCAAAGCCTAGTTGGAAAGGTTAATGTCAGACTCGGCTCAGTTGAAGTTATCTTTCTGCACTTTGCAGGATCTCCCTGATAATGTTGTCATAAAGTCTGCTTAATGAAGCAGAGCAACATAATGCAGTAGTAACACTTGGTACGTCAGAAATAGCCATTGGAGGATCTCCAGTCACTTTGGACAGCCAGCTCAGTATTGTCCTTTGCCAGATAGAGAAAGACCATGTTCTTTAGCAAGATGAAGAATTTACTTCTCTCTTTTTTTCCTTTTTCTTTTTCTTTTTCTTTTTCTTTTTCTTTTTCTTTTTCTTTTTCTTTTTCTTTTTCTTTTTCTTTTTCTTTTTCTTTTTCTTTTTCTTTTTCTTTTTCTTTTTCTTTTTCTTTTTCTTTTTCTTTTTCTTTTTCTTTTTTTTTTTCCTGTTTTATAAAGGCTATTTTGTTTCTTTTTTTTTTTTTTTTTTAAAGAAAAGAATTTATTCATGTTCTTCATGATCTCAAAGCAAAAATTACTAAGGGGGCCACAGCAGGGGAAAAGTCAATGAGAGTTGAAACCAGGAACCTATATGTGTGCAGGAGCAGAAGGCAGAAGTTCTATTGGGTGAGTAGGATCTAGACTGTACTTCTCACTTAGAAGAAGCTAAAGAAGTTCTGCAGGATTGAGTCCCATCCTCGCTGGAGGTGACTGGAATTTTTCTATTGATTTCAACAGGGGCTTCACTCAGAACAAAACTAGCTCTTGATGCTGGGGAAGATCCTCGGAGGGGTTATTTCTGCCTACCTGTTCCATTTTTTTGGTGAAACTTTCTCAATTTACTCCCTCCTACACCCTTTCTAAAGATGATTTTCATTTTGATTTTTTTTTCCCTTCAATAGAACTCTGGTTTCAACATCTCACATAGCTCTAAGCAGAGGTTTGTCTTGTGAATGGTAAATGCTCTTGTTGTGAAGGTTATTTATTTTTTCATTTGACATAATCAAGCTAAGGTTAAAAGAACACTAAGTAGTCAAGGAAACTCACTCCCACATCTCTAACCTTATGATATTTGTTTTCAGAAGGCCTGAAATGGAATGAACCCTGTTCTTCCATACCTCAAAATAACTTTGTCTAACAGTTGGATAAAAAGCACATCTATTACACAAGTACTTTCAAAGAGATAATTTGGAGGTAGTAAATATTCAGCTATGAAACATCCACATGCCATCACAGTTAAGCTGCTAGTACTTCTGAGCAGAGATGTAGCTGTGTATTTGAATATCCTTAATCCTTTCCAGTGCAAAGTAAAAAGGGCTTGTGTGTGTCATTGTGTATCAGTCAAGTAACTTTTAGTATGTCCTGACTGTGGTAGCTGTTTGACTAGTAAATATGCACCTATATATTGTATATGAAAAAGTGTCTTGTTTAGTAGCTGGCCACAGCAAGATCAGATTTCTGGAAATAGCAGTTGGAGAGCAATAAAATCTCATCAGATTCAGGGGTGGTCAAGGTGGTAAACTAAAAAAATAGCTTACCAATGACAAGTTTACTATGTGCCTTGTTCACTCAAAACCCACTTAAAATGAAGGCAAATGCTAAAATGCATAGGAGCTGTTAAATTTGTGACTCTTTCTAGAGGATTTGTTGTCTACTTATGTTTTATCTCTTGTTCGATGAGGGAAACTTTTCAAACACGTATTTTTCTATGGGTTGGTTGAACCAACCCAGAGAACCAATCCAGTTCTTCAGCTGCTGGTACCAGACTCATTTACAACAGTGAATATGTGGAGGTTTGTCCTTACTGTGAGAATCCAGAGAGCAGAAAGCTTTTAATCTGAGTGATTCTTAGCACTGAGTCGTGGGCCCAGCTTATTTCTGCTGTGACTCCAAGTGCCTAAGGACATACAAGAAAAAGTGAACATTTCCAGATTTAGAAGGAGGCCTGTTTCACCTGTAACAACAAATACATGGGAAAAGATCACAGAATTCTCTTTCTGCCTATAAATCTGGCCCTGAGGCTTGAGGCTCGTAGGTTTCACTCGTTCTTTATAGTCTGAAATGTATCCTATGCCGATAAAATCTAGGAAGGGGGCAAAGCCCTGCTCCAAAGAAATGACTGAACAAGAGCCTCTCTTTCTGAAACTCTGCTGCTTAGATAGCAAACTGAAGTGAATCTGGTTTCATGGTAATGCTGTGAAGAGACTAATAAGAAGGGTGTGGGAAAGGCACCAGTGGGGCAGGGTCTGGCAGGAAGGGGCTGTCCTGGATGATACTGTGGGGTGGCTCCAAGGTAGAAGCAGCCCCCAACTCCCTGCTCTGGGCCAGAGGAGCCCCTCTTTCTGACAGGAAGCTTCCAGGTTTTGGGTCAATCCTGAATAGTTTTGCAATAAGGGGTGTGTTGTGAGAAAGCTTCTTCTGGATCAGGGCAAAAAGCCTCCCCTGAGCCTGGCCACTCTGGTTTACCTCCCTGCAGGAGGAAACCTGGCTGGAACCTGCTCTGCCTGAAGGCGCCAGGTCATGTTGAGAGATCAGTCCTTACTAAAGGACTCAGGATGATGAAAAGAAATCCCCACACCTCACACTCTTCTGTGGATTTCTTTCTGTCTAGTCCAGGTAGTTGTTATTCCTACATGTTCCTGCCTCCAATACAGCTAACCTGCTGTGGCATGGTGCTGATATATCTGGTCACTTGGAGGAAGTTCACTGTCATCATACTTGTCCTTACAAGATTTATGTGTGGAATGAGTCTCATTAAATTAATAGCCTTCACCTCTTCAGCATAGGATATGTTTAAAAACATCTGGTCCTAAATGCTGGGTGAAATTACCCATAAATGAAATGACAGGGTTGGGAACCTTGCAGCCCTGAAGCAAGCAACAAAAATGTCAGATCTCATGGTCCCCTCCATTCAAAGGTGCTGTTCCTTAGAATGCCTGAAAAAGTACCTTCTACTGTGTGTACAGCTTTTTTGCAAATCTGCCTGTAGTGAATGTAACAGTACAATCTCTGACAAAGCCTGATGGCACCTTCTGAACCTGAGACCTTGAAAAGCAGCTGTTTGTAAGCACAAAGCAGTGCCCCTTCTCCAGCCTGCTGGCAACTTCGAACTGGTATAACCATGGCTAAAATGGAAATACCTCTAGTCATAATACTATGATCTTCCATGGTATTCTCCAGACAGGTGTCTTTGTCAGTTCTAGCTAAAAATGATTTGCTCTTGGCTTCAAGGCTCATACCAAGAGGGAGACTTTATTGCATGTGGATTTTGTTTTTTAAAAAAAGTATCCTCATCTGAGCTATGAGGATAACCTGCTGAGCAAAATTCAAAAGTGAAATATCTAACACTGTTCTGGGAAGGACATTGCTGGAAAACAAGATATTTAAACACGTGTTATCAAGGGTATTAGGTATTTAACAGGAAACTGGATAAACAAGCAGATGTTTGCCAAGGACCCTTTTTTTTCCCTGATATATCGGTAAAGAAATTAAAAAAGTGAAAAAGTCATGTTCCCACATGAATGAAAGAAAATATACTTGAACTTATTACTGGTTTGAATTTCTTCCCACTCCAGTTACTTGAATTCTTTGTTTTGTTTTCATATGAATTGACCTAATGTTTTAGGGCTTAAAAAATTATACTTGGAAGCTTGGAAGGTTTCCTAATACTTTAGGTTTCGTGCAGACACTCATGCTGTTAAAATCCAAAGGAATTTAAATTACAGGAGCTGATGGTTAATTTTACTTATGACATTTATGCTGTGAGGAACACTGTTTGTGTGTTTGGGAGTGATCTTGTAACTTCTGAATATTATAGTAAATGTTTCACTATATAAATATTTCAAATGAGGCCTGGGTGTTTTTGCCAAGGTGTTGGACTGTAGCTCTGGGATATGCATTTACCTGTACAATACTGGACTGGAATTGGATATAAGCACTACAGAGCTCACAACAGATTTTTCTCTCTTTGAAATGACTGAGGCTGCACTCAGTTTCCTTCTTATAAAGACCTCTGTTGTGTCAAAAAAAAGTATTTGGAGTTCAGATGCAGAGATCTGGGTAATTTTCTGTGGGAGAACTAGTAGAAAACGTACTGGAGATGGACTGAAACTGTTTAAAATTTCCTTTCACACTCTATTAAGGTGTTTTCTTCTTTGCAGTGATCTTGCTTTTTGCACAGAAGAGGGAGTATATGTAGATGTATTGGTATGTATCAGCTTCCACTTCAGCTCCCAAGTATTGCAGTTCATATGTAGCTGCATACTTTTTGGTTTTGTCCTACATACAGTCAGCATAGAATTCAGAGTAGTGTAGGGACTCTGCAACCTACTTCCTTTATGTGAATTACCTCTTTAGGTTTTTCTTTACTGTCTTGTTGACTTTAAAAAATAAAGAAATCTCCTTCTGAATTTTCTCTTCATTTGCTCTCTCCCTTCGTCTATAGTTTCTTACTGTAAAATGTCAACAAAAAATATATTAGTGCAGGTGTGGTCAAGTGAGTTTGGAATAAAACAAGATCACCCAAGCCTGGATGCTGACACTGTCCGAACTCTCTTATCTGTCTTTGTTACACGGATTTACTTTTACCTTGAAGTCTTTGGAGTAAATGGAGCTTCTGACTCAGATAACCACTACTGTATCAAGTTCATGTAATGTAGCTTATTAAAATAACATTAGATAGTTAGAAGGGATGGTCCTTTTACAATCTGTTTAACAAGGAATAAACTGATGCCTAAGGCACTGAGCATTGCCTGTGAGATAGAGAGCCCTAAATCATTGCTTTCAATGTGTATTTAAGGGAGCTAAGTTCTGTGAGGCTCAATGTCTTGCAAGGATTGGCCCCTAAGAGAGCTGTTAAATGGGCTCAGATACAAGAGGTGTTGCAAGTGTGCACCTGTCTAGTGACAGCAAGTTAAAAGAGAAGTTCATGAATAAATCATTCGACAGGTTTTATGAAAGACTTGGGAAGAGAGAGGACAGCAAAAAGGATCTGTAATGCTAATCAAAAATGATAGATGTTCTAAAAGCATGTGGGAACAAGCGAATGTTAGCAGGTGTTGTAAATGTTAGCAGAGGCTGAGCTACACTTGTTAAACTGCTTTCTCATAGGTTAAACTAAATTGAAGATGCTGTGGTTCAGCTGAATAGTTTCAGTGAAGGAAATTGTAATTTGGGATGGATGACATCTCTCAGACTCTGGAGTATCTCTTGACTTCTTTAATACAGATTCTTCTTTCTAGGTCTACCCTGGGCTCCTTATACAAATACTACATAATACACTTGATAATTTCTTCTTCAGACATCTAATTTTTGGGGCAAAATCCTAATCTTCCACCACCTTTCCCAGAACTTCTACAAATCTAAGTTTGTTCTCAGTGCCTGTTCCCACTGTATTTCATACCATCAGGAGCAGTTTCCAAGGAGACTACCTCCTTGTGGGTTGAATCTTCAGCAGGTGTGTATTAGCTCACCCTGAATTCTGCAGGGTGAATTGTTCTGGTTTGTTTATGGTATTAAGTTCACCAATCAAACTTCCAGCTCTATCAGAAATGAAAAAAAAAAACCCCACACTGTGATTTAATCTCCTTTGACTATTCTTGAGGGTAACATTGATTATCAGTCTGTGGCTTCAAAATAAGTAAGTTCATTCTGACTACAAAATGTAAAGACTGCTTGCAGAGTATGCATCATGTTGCAGCGTTGGCTTAAGATTTTTAAGATACAGCAAGTTCTGGAAAACAATATGTTTGCAATTGATTCCCATAGGTCTTAATTTTCAGACCATTAGGAGACCGGCCTGCAGCTCTTCTAGTTGCATTGTGTAAAATCAAGAACATCAGGATTCTGATGAAATTTTTTAGCTTTTTTTCTTCCTTTGGCACTTTTCTCTCTGTGATGGTGATACAGGTGGCAAATGTGAAGTAAAATGTACACTTTTTTTCCTACTGAAAGCCCAAAGTTAGTATTTCATGGAGATCATTGCTGTGTCTTTCTCAGCAGGTCCTGTCTTGGAACTAATTGACTTCCTGTTTGGTGTGTGTGTTCTTGGGGGAGGTGTATGCAGTTTTTACTCTAATTTGCCGTACACTGGGCTAGACTCGACTGTGTATAACATTAGAAATAGAAAAAATGCTGTAGGCAGTTTGTCACATCAATTTATAGGTTGGATAGGATCTGGATAACCATATGAATTACTTTACCAGTCGACTTGACCTTTACGTATGGTAGTAAATTGTGTGAAAAGAGAACATCAGTAACGTACTTAAGGACGGGTGGAATTTGAATCTGAATGGTCTTGATTTTGTAACAAATCAGCCACAGAATAAGCATGCGTCTTCTCTCCCCACACCCTCCCCCCAATGAAATGATGATTAGAACCAGGACAACAAAAGAGCCACAGGAGTGAGCACATCTATTTATTAAATTATTTTTAAAATCATCTTTAAAACACTAAATTTGCAACTTCTCTTAACACACATAAACCAAGTACATGATTTAATGGTAAAAATATGAATGTAGTCCAGTCTTGCTATTCACAAATGTATTTTGGGCTATTACTTTAATAACTGTGGCCCTTAATGAAAGGTATAGCATTGTGTGTACCTCTTAGGATGTTGTATTTCTAAGGATATCGTGTGTGTGTATTCCTGTCCTGGGAAGTCTTCCCAGACCAAACTCTCTCTTCTGATAGTTCCATCCAGCAATATGGTAGTGTTATTGCTACTACTACTTATTATTAATGCAATAAGTGAGTAGTTCCACTTTTTTTCTGTGCCCCTCAATCTTCTCTTGCAGCTTCTTGAATCAGGACTTTGGCATGACATGCAACTTCATTGGCTTGGGCTTGAAAAGTGGCTTTGCAACTAACTCAGCCATATCACCACCATTGTTTTCACATGCAGCTTGTTGCAGCATTGATTTTGCCAAGAAAGGTAGAAAAGGAAAGACTTGAAAAAAAAGAGAAAAAGTGCAAATCTGGGTCTAGAATTAAGGAATTAAGTTTGTAGGGTATTGGATGAAATATATGAGGTTTGAATTTCTAGCTGAAATGATACAGAAACATATGGTATGGTGAGTTACTTGTGTAAATTTTTAGTTCAGACTAATTTCATGGGAGCAGATCTATTAGCATTCAAAATATATTGTTGGATAGGATAAATGAGCTAAGATACAATGTGATTAGTCTTCCAGGAATGGGACATCGACAACTTCTATGGGCAACTTGTGCCAGTGCCTCTCTACCCTGATAGGGAAGAATTTCTCCCTCCCAGCATGACTTTTTCTCATTTAAAAGTCTGATCATACAGTGCTGGAGGTAAACTTCCTGATTTTCATTGAAACCAGCACTGAAATTGTAAAGGTTAGAACTCTGAATTTTTCAAAGCAAATTTAGCTTTAACTAGTGTAACCAAAATCTCTCAAGCATCCGTCCCACTCTGATTCAATTGGACTTGGTACGGAACCGTATGTGTATTCTTGTATATTTATTGTGGCTTTCCCCCACCCCCACAACTAACAGTTGAGCATCACTGCAAATACATATTCAGGTGTGACAATTTCCTACTGTATTTGGGTAAATGTTGTAGAAAACATAATGCTGTTAGTCTGTTTACTCAGGCTCTGTACAGATGTAACGTTAGTCATGGATCAGACTTCGTTTTCATCTTTCCTTCTGCTTCATTGCCCACATATGGGGTTTTGAGCATGAATTATTAATAATTAAATCATTTTAAATTTTGGAAATGCACCAATTGTTGTCAGATTTTAAATATGTTCATTTTAATTACATAGTTACCATTTAATGCACAACATGGATCTAAGGCGTTCTAATTGTTAAAGAACATTTTTTCACCTCTCCTCATTGGTGTAAAGTAGATTAAGGATATAGAAATAGTTCTTCATCAAACCCACTGAATCTTCTTTTAAGTGATAAATTAATAGAATATGAATGTAAGAAATGACCATGAATAAACATTTTAAAGGATGTATGGTTTTTAATCTGTGCATTTCTGCAATGTTAATAATACTAGGGGGGAGGGTAAAGTTTCCAATTATTTTATCTGCTAACTGTAGATATTATAGGAAAAATAATAAAACAGAACACACACACAAAGTGAGGATTAATTATTTCATATGGATGGAAATCTGAAGTCACTCCAGAGATGCTATTGCATCTGTTATTGCTTTTCTTTCAGAGGTTGGGGCTGATGGTAATGTTCCATCAAGAGCCCTGGAAAAAAATTACATGCTAAATAATTGAAGCTTGGCTTAATAAAATGGATTTTGAAATATCCTAATCATGCTTATTTTGATTTTGCTGTAACCAGCAGCTGATTGAGCCCACTTGCCCCCTAGATCTTGGATCAAGGAAGTTCAGTTTGGAGACTGTTCCCCAGAGATTTTCCACTAGGACTTTAAGATCATGTGTAGAAAAAGGTGGTTACAAGGGGATCTTCAAATTTCAGCAGAAACAAGTACTTATATTTCAAATTTTGTGCATGTCACATCCCAGCCCACTCACCCCTGAATCTTGAAACATAGAGAAGATAGTCAGCTGTTTTCCCTCAACAATATTTGGACACTATTATTTTTCTGATCAGTCTGTGCATACTTCCATGGAACAGCCAGAAGAGAGATGGAAATGAGTGGGCTTTGTACAACTTTCTTAAAAGCAAAACCTATATCTGTAATGAACAATGCTGCAAATAGCTTGGGAGTTTTCTTTTTTATTTAGATTCACTCAGAGTGGGAAATATCATCTCTGTACATTTCTGTTTCTATTTGATGTTACTGATAAATAAAGGGAGCGAGCCCAGAATATGGAAAATTCAATCAGTTTAATCTTCAAGGGACAGCTTTCTGTTAAGAAGTAGCCTTTTGCAAAAGTGATGGACTTGGTTAAGATTCACCCAAGGGTGAAGCTGGTGAAGGACCTGGAGCACAAGCCTTATGAAGAGAGACTGGGGGAACTGTGATTGTTTAGACTGGAGGAGGCTGAGGGGAGACCTTATCACTTTACAACTACCTGAAGGGTAGTGGTAGTGAGGAGGATATTGGTCTCTTCTCCCGAGTAACAAGCAGCAGAACAAGAGAAAATGACCTCAAGTTGTGCCATGGAGGTTTAGATCGGATATTAGGAAATATTACTTCACCAAAAGAGCTGTCAAACACTGGAACAGGCTGCTCAATGTGATGGAATAACCATACATGAAGGTATTTAAAAGATATGGTGCATAGGGACATGGTTTAGTGGGCTTGGGAGTGTTAGGTTTACAGTTGGACTTCATGATATTAAAGTTTTTTTTCCAACCTAAATGTTTCTGTGATATGCAATCCTGGGTAGAGTATTAAAGTTCAGAAAGTGCATTTTGTCATCCCAGCCTTTTGAAGTCAGATCCATCTGATTTTCTTCAAGAGGAACCTGTGATATATCTGTAGCCATAGTGAAGTGTTCCTGTTAGGTAACAGAAGTGTTGCAGAAACTCCTGTGCTATGGCAGAAAGGTTTCCTCTTAGGACAGTGCTTGATCTACTGATTGCAAATCTGATCTCTATATCTGGGAATTGTTAGAACCATCACTGTTTTCTAAATGGATGAACCTTTCTAGAACACCAACAGTCTGCACTTTTTTACTTAGTGCCTCTGCTAGCTCTCAGAAGTCCATTTGAGGAAAGGAGACTGGTCTGAATAGTTCACCAGTCAAGGTAACACACAAATAAATAAATAAATCACAAACTCAATATCATAATCCTCTAAAACTCATGTAGCTAACCAACCATCAACACAACCATCAAAAGCTACTGGTAGAACTTCACAGTACTTGATATACAACTTGGTTAGGTTTGAGGCACCATTGTGAAACCTGTTTTCATTGAATTCAAATGAATGTGTTGCACAGGGAAACAGCCTCTCTATCCTTCTGTCATTATCCCGGAACTTTGGGCCTTGAGGACAATTGTAATGGTTGTAAGATTAAATGATTCAGCTGGCTTGTCTGTGATTAGAATCACTTCTATCCCAGACCATTTGAAAGCTACAGAGATTTTTAGAAAGACAATAAAAATATTTTACTCCTTTGTGGCACAGAGTATGGGAAAACAGAGAACACTACTGGCTGACTGCTGTTAATAGGAATTCCATTTCTAAAAAAAGAAGGCAGACGATCGGATTTACATTAGACTTGTGACTAGAGAGAGATCCAAATGGAACTCTGTTTGGAAGAAAAATTCTTGTTAAAGAGAGAAATCCATGTGCTTACATGGGAGAATTTTGAGCAAGATCCTTTGGTATGAACAGGTTGGTACTGGTGCACTCAGGGAGGTTCCACAGAATTGCATTAGGTTTTGCTCCCAGAACCAAGCAGATAGTACCTCATGGAAATTTTTACCTCTTCCTCCTCTTTTTCTATTTTTTTTCCTAATGATTTGTTGAAACTGGAGGAGTAATTTTAGTTTTACGTAGTATGAATTCCAAATCTACTGGGACTCCTCGTAGGTATAAGATGATAATTAGACTATTTCAATACTGCAAATGATCTGAATTTTCTTTCAGCTTGTCCCAGTATAGTATTAACTACTCATAATTTACATAGCTAAAATGAGGAGTTTCTGAATACTGATGAAGTTGGAGAATGTATTGTAGAAATCATCATTCTGCTTACATTTTCTTCTGGAGTTGGTTCTCAAAAGTTGTACATAATACTATGTTATTTTAATTTCATAATGTCATTTAAATATCAATATAATAATATCTACATTCATACTTGCATAAGATAGCAATCTAGTTATCTAAATTCAGCTTTAAGCTTTGCACCATTGAAATTAATAAGATTCTCTGGAGTTACGGGACGTGATCAGGATCCAGGTCCTCTGGAGTTAGAACTACTGACCATACACAGAAAGACTTTGAGTAAGTAAGGATTTGCAGGCCTAGCTGCTTAATCTGTTGAGTCTTCTTGTTGTAACCTATCTGGAATTTTAGTAAGAAAACAATTTTCCACAACTTGTGGTACTTAACTGGTTTAAGCTTTCAGCTTGAAACCTGATAAGCTTTGCAACCTGTTGCAGCTTTGGGATTTTATTGCTTCTTGCCGCTTTCAGTCACCATATGGTCTGCTATTCACAAACTCTGCCCTAATGAGAATTACTCTTGCAGGTAATTTTCTAATGATTGTCTTGGGATAAACAAATTTTTCATACTTGTTTTGCTAATGTATTCAAGTAGGTTCACAGGGGAAAAGATTAATCATCTAAAAAGCAAGCCGGTGTCTTTCATTATGCTAAAGGATCCAAAGATGATCAGAGCAAAGCCACTCGTTGCTATGGCAGCAGATACCTTTTTCTCCCTTTGTGAGGTAAATGGCAGCTCCCAAGCTGATTGGCTAAAATGAGCTTATCCTAGTGACCAACCATAGGGAGTTAATTTCATCAGAAAGAGAAAATGGTGGGAAATCCTGCCATGACCATACAAAGGAATTTTCATTAGAAACCAACAGAGTCAGAGCTTCTCTTTCATTATAATTAATACATTCCATCTAATAAAATAATTTAGGAGAGGCAGACAATACAATTAGCCTATCTATTATTTTCTGTATCCACATAAGCTTCAACCTTTTTTCTGCTAAGACCTACACTCAAAGTAAAGCAACTCTTATTTTCCCCATAATACCTCTGTTACTGAAGACTGTCATCAGGTTCCTGTTTATATAATTGGAGATAAGCTAATTGTAGGCAATACAAAAGGGTTGGCATTCTTACAGGTATTTGCTGGAAACACTCACGCTATGGAAATAATGGACCCAATAAACTATAAATAGGAATGTTTCCCTTTGGTTTATGGTGGTAATTCACATAGTATTTCTCACTTTCTCAGAGGAGATGGTTTTTTTTTGGTCAGATTCAAGGGCAGAAGTTCCATGTTAGTTCACAGATGAAAGGAAGGGATAGTAATGAGGCATTAGAGTAACAAAGAAAGGACTTAGACCAGCTTGCTTGAGATCTCTCCTCCTGTGAGCTTTCAGCTATGGCCATCTCACCAAGTCTTTCAGGCAGGACTTCCCTTGAAGAGGTTGAACTTGTAACTTCTATGCTGTTTGCAGCACATAAGACATCACAGATCAAAAAAGAGGTGGAAGGTTATATTAAGAGTTGAAAATTACTTACTACTGATTATGTATAAGTCACTGCAGAACAGGATATAAGCCGAGCTGTTTTATGTGCTTTAGAAGAATTGTTTTTCTTTTTCACACTAATTGCTTTTAACTGACATTGGTCAAGGGAAGTTGTTTATCTATGCGAATTTGTTTTGCAAGGGCCAAGGAAAGCACGTGGTATCTCAGAGAAGATTTCCAGTCTCTGAACCTGGACTTCTGTTTACAGTTGATTTACAGCTTATTTTAAGGTTATTGGAGGGGTTTAATAATAAAAGCAATTATTGATGTCAGTTTTTATTTGATCCATATATTCATGTTTCAGGAAAAATTATGTAAAATGAAGTAATTCAGTTCACTGAGTACATTGTAGATTACAGCCCCTTTCTTGATTGTTACTAGATGTTTATAAAACATGTACTATCCCAGAAGATAGCAAAATTTCTATCATATCAAGTAATGGGAAAACTGTGCCCTGAGACAATTATTTTTAGTATAAAGCATCTTAAAATTACTGATGGTTGGTTTTGTACAGTGCCTATTGTGAAGGTTTCACAAATCTGTAGTATTCTCTGCAATTGTCATTTTATACCTGTGAGATGAGAGAATAAATCTAGAATTGAGTAATGTAATAAAATTACAGCTCTTGGTGCTTTAGAATGCAAAGGTCATACAGTAAAGTATCAGTTCTTACACATCTGCTTTATTTACCCTTCTTGTACATAAAGGGGAAAGAACTGGGCTGTATCTAACATAAGCGGAAAATCAAGACAGTGGAAAGTTTAATTACTTGCTTAAAACCACAGTGATTCAGTTGGTCAGATGAGATTACAACTCAGTAGCTGCTGGCCCCTTGCCCAGGCTCGCTCAGTATCACAAAGGTCTTAGTTTACATGTTATTCTGTAATACCAGGACACTTTCAAGAATCGGTTTTCTGCACTGTATATGTGTATACATGCAAAACCACTTATGGACAAAACTTACATCTGTTTTTCCATTTAACCCTGCTAATTACATATGCAAATCTACAGCTGACAGATTATTTGCCTTCATCATGTGCAGCTGTAGCAACTTTGTGTGCAAATGGGCTATACCACTGTAACCTGCCTTTTTGCGTCTGCAAGCTTCTGGGAATCCTGTTCTTTGTTTAGCTTCTCAGGTTGATGTAGTGAAGCTAGTTCACCCAATTTCTAAGCAGTAATGAAATAAGACCAGCTTTTCTAGCAGTTGAACTCTGTCTTGTACTGTGTACGTTTAGCTGTCGACAGGAGGACAAGCTTCAGACTCAACATTAAATGTCTTCATCTGAGATATCCAATCTTAATTGCAAGTTTATGTGAGACACGTAAGCAACAGCTTGGGTGCTCTGACATGGCCATAGTTAACAGCTCAAAAAGGGAATCATAAAAGGCATGTGCAGCCTCTCCTAGATTAAGCCTTCATCCACTGGCATATAAGTCTTGATATCTATCTTGAATATTGATCTGTCTTGAACTGAGGGTGGGACAATGACAGTGTAAAAATATCAATGATGTCTCTCAAGGAGTTAATGGAGCTACATATTTCCAAGAACAATTCCTAAAGTTAGTGTGAAGATATCTACTCAATGGCATACTGGAACATAAACGTCGATTTTTAGGTGGTTGTGCTGTAGGCTTCTAGAAGGGGAATTTTGCAGGGAGTCTCCTGATTTATAAACCAGGTGAGTTAATGTCCTTTGCAAGCTGTTTTGTGAATCCAGCCCTACCTCTCCACAGAGTTCAGCACAGTTCACCTTGCAAAGAGGGTTGTTAAATCAAAGCCAACTGTTTAAACTGCTTTAAAATTGACATGTTTTCATGTTTTCATGTTTTCTTCTGTAAAGGGTGACATTCTCAGGTGTTTTAAACCTTGCTGAAAGTGGCAAATTTTAACCATTACCCTTAACTTCCATTAGCAGTAAGAGAGTTAATTATTTGTTTCCACTCTAAACAAAGACGAATGCTGAGGAATTACAGTCCTTTCCTAAAGAGGCCCCAGTAGGGTGTTTCTTTATGAAGGACTGGTGCGCAGAGTGGAAGAAAGGCTGAAACAGATCCCAGGCATATGATAAAAGTTTTGATGGGGAAGCCAGATTAAATTTCTACCTCATATACCATCATGTAACGTTACAAGCAAGGTGACCAACCATGGTAGAGAGCCAAAGAGTGAGAAGGGGTGGGGAAAGAGAGGGGAGGGGGTTTCCTTGCTTAAACTTTCTGAGGCTGTGGTCATAGGTTTATGTACCGCTTCTCCCTCTTCCAGCAAGAAGCTGACTTGGAGCCACTTCTTTAGAGAACTTTGGAGATTAAATATCTGTTAATAGTAAGAAAGCAAATCCTCACTTTTCATGAAAGTGGAGTAAAAGGAAAACAAAGATAATGGTTGTCTCTATGGCAGTTCACACACAAATTTTATTGTAAGTGGTTTCAGAATTTTGCAGTCCTTTGGGACTGAGGTTTTGGTTCAGTCCATGAAATCAGTACCTAACCACAAAGTGTGGATTGGAAGCTTGGATCAAAATGTCTACAGAGATAACAAATATTTTATATATTTGATTTGGTTTGATCCAGTGCAGGTTAAAATTTATTTAGTTATTTAAAATAGCCATAGAACTTCTTATATACCTTTGATTAGTATTTTCAGAAGTTTCAGTAAAAAAAAAAACAACCTCAGAGCTGTACTTTTCCACACTGATATTGTATTTTAATTCCATTTTCATTGACAGAGGAAGAGGAAAGATTTTTTTTTAAAAAAACAAAAATAGAAAACAGAAATTTTTTTTTGTTTAAACAAGTTTTTCCACCAGCCTGTTCTCTAATTCTCAGCTGGAATTTAAAGTAATCCCTCCTTAAAAATCAGATAAACAGAATTCAATTTCAGAATGAGCATTTTTCTACCTGGAATTTTAAAACCGTAATTTCTGAGGTAATCAACAACTTGTAATGTGCTCATTGATTACAGAATTTTATATGTTTGAACTCTCCAGAACTATGATCTATGTAAATTCTAAGTGGAAAAGGTATTTAAACGTATACCTGTTTAATGATCTGGCTTTGAATGTCTGCTCATAAAATGTGTTAATTTGATGCAAGGGCTGCAGGGGACTTGATAGTGTTCTGCTGTTCGTACTGGTCCTATTAAACTAGTGCATCACTGAACCAGTAGGAATTGACTTAAAAAATCCAGCACCAGTCTCAAGAGCGTGCTTTTCTATGTTTTTGAATTAGGTCAGAACATGAAGATAAAACAAGCTGTTGTACACAATCCATTTGCAGCCTGTGCTGTCAAAACATGAGTAATGGTGCTCCTACAGATGGTGTTGACAATGTATTTTCTGTCACCAAACAATTTCTATTTTTGACTCTTTAATTCTATCATTGCATTTCTGTTCAGCACCCTTCGATTTGTATTCGGTCTCACTATACTTTGGCAGCTGTAATTCTGTCACCTACTTGGAGCTTTCTTTGGCAGCTGTAATTCTGTCACCTACTTGGAGCTTTCTTGCAACCATTCTGACATACTCATAACAGGTACAAATCCTCTTTGACAGTGCAGTATCTGTTTTTATCAGCGTGTGGGCTGCTGCCAGTGATTTACAATCAAATGTTAATAAGATTTGTCTGTTCCTTGTACTGTGTTTGTTTAAGCACCTACTGAGTCTTTTCATGAGTTGCTTCAAATAAGATCAAAGGGTTGAGAGAAATGTTTATCAGTCTGAGAATTTACAGTGATGGTGTACTTGTAAACTGAGATTCCTAAAAATTCATAGCTAGTAAAGCTCTCTGCACACATAATTAATGACTTAATGGTAGATGACAAGATAGAATACTTTTTGGAAAAGTTTCACTTTAGAAACAAAGGGTAAACTGTTTCCAGACTAGAGAGAAGGGAGAATAAAAAAAATGTCAGGGTCAGGCTAGATTTCCCCTATAGATACCACTAGAGCCTCTGTCCCTGCAGTTGAATACAACAGCTGGTAAGCAGCAAGCAACAGGAGAAAAAGACCTGCCTTTAATCCAGTACAATGTTTTCTTGTGCCCATTTTACTGTAAGTCTCAGTGGCAAGGGGACAAAGGCTGTTGACTGATCTATGCAATTAACTCCTCTAATATTGCTTTCAACTGTCTGCCCAGAGCGACAAGAGTGGATGAGGTTTAGTTAAAGTCTGGGAAAAATACCCTTTTAATAAATAACAGAGGGGGACATTTATTTATTTATCGAGCTTCTCTTTTATACCCTTAAATATATTTTGGAACAGTGCAGGTGACGTGACCGAAAGTTAGAGTGAACTCAAATAACAGCAATGCAATAAATATTTTTTTTTTAATGGTACGCTCTTAGTACTGTGTGCAGTTGGCATGAGGAATAAAAATAGGATTTTTTTTTTCTCTCTGGTGTGCACATGTGTGGAGTTGTATCCTTTCTCTGTTTTACGTAGTGTGACTCGGATGCAAACATTTAAAACTAATTGACGAGTGCACTTTTCATTTGGAGGCTTTATCTGTCCTGATGACAAACGTGATCCCTTAGAAATAAACAAACATAATCCAAGCTGCTATGTATTTCTGATGTGAAAGATGCAAAGGTAAAATTGTGTTTAATGAACTGTAGATGGAAGCCTTTTCCTTTTATCTGAAGAGATAGCATGAATAGGCACTGCACATACTGTTATACTCTGAATCAGTGCAGTAAATCTGAAGCCTCCTATGTAGGTTCTCTCTATGATGCAGATGACTAACAAGTAGTATCTTGGTCACTAATTATAGAGTTGTTTGTGTGAAAGGAGACAAGTGAACAGGAGTTTGTGCTATATATGAGGGCTCAATGTGTGCTATGACTATGCAGTCACACCAATGAATGCACCCTTGATTGACAAAAAAGGAGCATTTCAGTAAGTACAGATGTTCAGATATCACGATAATGAACGTGCAATAGGCATATAGAGATAAGCATTGCAAAGCCCACATAGTACATGGTAGAGGATATCCTTATTTATTGTTTATGTCTTGGCCAGATGTTTTCATAGATATGTGGTACTTTGGACAGTAAGGCTTTAATGAGAGTTGATTGTACTAGGCAGCTTTGTGCTTTCATCATACCCCTATCCAGGAATGGGCTGGACAGGATGCTACCATGCTCTTTCCCTTTTTATCAATCTAGGGATTTTGGAGGAAAAAAAACCAAACCCACCTGCATCTGAATAGCTGCAGAGTTGAGTTGGATGGGGCTCCTTCGACTTTGAATGTGAAGATGAAGAATTTGGAAGGCAGAAGATTTCACTGTGTCCCTGAAGAGCATTGATTACCTGCTTGCAATTTTTCATATCTAATAGTATCACAAATTTATCTTTATTTATAGGTTTGGGTTTTTTTATCAGCAAACCTGAGGTCATTAGGTGTCTTAGCACTCAATTGTCCTCTAAAATGCCTGAGAGGAAAGGCTATTGAGGAGCTAATTTAGATTTCATCATGTGGCATTTGCTAGTATGGCAGCAGAGTAGGAATTGGGAGTGAAACCACCGGATCATTCACATATGGCATTAAGTATAACAAATATTCAGTCTATGCCAGCTTCTGTTGAATAATGCTCATATATTATGTAATGAACCTATTAATTCCCTAATATTTAAGCTCCTGTTCAGTATATTCCAACCATGGCTGGATAAGCTTGTATATGTGTTATTTGTCTATTAATAAGAAACAGATTTAATGCTAGTGGCTATCAAGGGAGGTAAATTCCACTCCAAGTCTCTTTTTCTTTTTTTCTTGAATATCAATCCCCCCTATCCCCCTATCTGCATAAGGAAACTCTCCTGTTTCTGTAAGAACTCTAAAATCTTTAAGAGGTAATTGCTAAATTAAAGTTATGGTGGCTTAATAGGTCACTGAAAATTGACAGTGATTATCTGGGCTTGATCTGGAAAGGTGGCCATGGCATAAGTTTTGCTATGCTGTCATGTCTGACCCTAGGAGGGAAATAGAGAAGTAAAAGCCAGCACTTATCCTTCCTACCTTTTTAAAAAATATGTAGTCCTTTCTTAATGTTTGATTAAAAGAAAATTACATCTTAAAATTGTATCTTAAAATTTGACTCGAAGAACCTCTTGAAACTCTCTACTTAAAAAGAAGAAAGAAAGGAGCAGTTATATATTTGTTTTCCTTTTATATTTCCTTAACAGTGATTCTAGAGAATTATGTAATGTTGAAATAAAACATGAAAAATGTAATTTGGAAAACTTACTGAGATTCTTCCTACCCCTTTAAATTTTGGCCTAGACTGTGTAATTTATAGGATTAGGGGAGATCTGGAGTCCTTTGCCCCAGAAAAATATTTGAGTTTCATTCTCATGTAAAAAACATGGCAACGGTTTCATTGAGCCTTTTCACACTGAGGGTATAAAGTAATGACAGCACTAGTCATTGTAGTAGTACGCTGGTTTTTGCTGTCTCAAACAATATTTGGATGCAACTCCCATTTTTAAGTCTGTCTGATTCTACCTTTCAGTCAGTTTGGGTTTTGCCTCTGATGTTTCTACTGGAACACTTCCCCAAAACTTCTCTAAATCTGATCTGTCAGAGCCCAGTTGCCCTCTTTGTTTGCTTCATGTTACACAGCTATGCTCTAATGCTAGCTCTTGTCTGCTTACGTGTTTCTCCACCCCAGATCTGTATCTTGCTGGGCTAGAAAGAAGTCACCAGACTTCTGTGTGTCTTTCTCTGGGTTGTGGAAAAACTGTTTTGAGTGAATTTCTGTGATTCTTGGAGTAGGAGAAAGTACAATTCCCAAAACACCACCTTCTTTCTTCTCTGATCAATTGCATACCAGCTGGGGATGTTCTAGGAACATTTTTTTCTAAAAATAAGATGCCTGAATTGTAAGTCTGAATAGTGTATTCCAAGAGAGGATATTCCTAGGGTGTGGTGAATTTTTATAAGAGAGACTTTTTCTATTAAAAGGGAAGCATTCCTTTGATGTACTGGATGGAGGAGAGGAGAAGCCAGAAATCTCAGAAGACCTAACTCGACCAATGCATTCAGTTTGGCTTAAAAGATTTGTTATTTGTGGAATGTTAATTAATTTTATACTGGGATGTTATCAGAGGCTGCCTAGAGTTATTCTGTACATTCTCACCATTCCCTACTCTGTGCAAAATAAATAAATAATACGCCCCCCTCCCCGCAACTTACATTAGTGTGGTCTAAACCTAACACACAGGTGGGCTCTGCTAATGCTTCAGTACTTTCTCATATCTGATCCTTTCCAAGAAAAGGAATCTCTTTGCTGTCACTGCTTAAGCACTTGATGTTGCATAGGTGTAATTAAGCCTCCTAATCTTTTTTCTTCTCTGTTCTTTTTTTTATAAATGTCTGGTGGTTATTGTAAATTTGTATTAAAATTGGACAAAGCATTTCTGTTTAATGCTTATTCTCAAATTCCAAGAGATGATAACAAACAGCTGCACTAAAAGAGAGGATATGGGTTAAAGACAAATATAAGCATTAAGCAAGTCTCTTTTTCTTTTTTTTTTTTTTTGAGGGATACAGGTACAATTGTATATAATGGTTTCAGAAACAACATGCCCAGTCCTGAATTTCATTACCAATTCAATATCTTCTTCTTGCTGGATTAAAAGGTAGTTAGGTGCTTTGATTTCCATTATTATTACTCAGAATATCCTTGATTGGAGGTGATGTTGATCCTGTTTATCATAGCTTTGGGTATGACACTTTAAAGACTGGGAATCATGAAAGAAGACTCATTCCTGATGTTTTGTATTTCACTGACTTGGTAAAACAAAAAGTGCCAATTGACCAGAAAAGACCTGCAAAATTTGACAGCACTAAACAGACTAAAATGCAATCCAAGGCTGTTTACAGTTTTTTGTTATTCACAAAAAAAATTTCAGTCAAAAAATCTTAAGCTGAGTTTCCAGAGAGAGATCATATTAAGCGATATGGGCTGGTCCCTCTGCAGAAGTTTAGGATGAAATATCTTATACATGATTATTGTGATTCCTGTGGGCCTGGCCTCAATGTCCTTGCCTGTCCTTCCAGTCATTTAACAACAATTTATGTACTTTTCCACTTAGGCAAATGGACTTAATACTTGTAAGGCAGAAGAGCTTGGAATCCTATTGCTTTGTGTCCTTTTTTTAAACTTTAAAATGTTATGCTCCCCTAAGAAAAGTCAGTGCTTACAAACGGAGGCTGTGTGTCCAAAAGAAATGATCTTTCAAGGGTACAAGCAATGAAAACCTTCATAAAGTTCACTGTTTATTTCTGGTTCTCAAACTAGAGAAATAATAGTAAATTTCTGTTCTACGCTAATTGTTTGTTAGTGGATGTTGACTGTGTTAGGGTGACTTGATTTAAGAGTAAATAAGGAGGTTTTGTTGGTGTGTGTGCTTTTTAAAGGACCTGTTGGGCCTCTTTGACCATGATGCATCTCTACTCATTACTCTTTTGCAAGATGTTGATTCATTTACTATATCACTGTGATAAGTAGAAAGGGAGTAGATAGCACAGGGCTACTGCTTGCTTCCTGTTAGCTGAAGTCAGATGTCAGGCTAGGCTTTCTGATCTCTAGCTTGATTGATAAGTTTGAAGGAGTGTGTGGCAGGTATGCAGGTCAGGGGGATAACAGCTGGAAAACAGGCACCCAGCAGAGGGACCACACAAAGAGCCAAATTCTTTCACTTATTGCTGAACAATTTCAGGATAACTTGGTGGTCAACATGATATGATCTGACATTTGATGCAGTGTGTAATCTCTGGATATAGCCATATAATTATGTTCTGCATTCTTCTCAACTGATAAAATGCTCTGTTACCAAGTGGGATGATGCCAATTGTTTCTAAATTTAATTTTAGCTGCAAAATAATATCCAAGATTCAGCAACAACTGTCAATATGCTATTGAGTACTCAGAGATTTTACATGTAATTTTGAACCAGCTACATCCAAAGAATTTGACAATTTCTGCTTCTCACTGGTCATAGAAAGAACAGTTGCTGAACACAGGAAATGTTGGATGGAACTTTCTCCCTGCTCAGAGGTGGGGTTGTGTCAACAAGTCTGTACTTGGATATAAGCCATGCCAATGTGGCATCACTGGTAATGCAATGCTCTGGATAAGAGGGGAAGGAGCCCTTTGTGTGTTAGGATTATGTGATGCACTCTAGCCAAAGAAACCATGGTGTTCTGGTTATCTTTGACCTCCTCAGTTACTGCTATTGTACTCATGTGGGTACGCTACCCAAACTTGAGAGGTCTTGTGTAGGCACCGAATACACACAGACTTGGCCTGTTGCCTTTTCATTCCCATTCTATGCAGCTCCTACCTCTACACATCCTGTCTGCCTCTCTGGTAAATAAATTTGAGGTACTTCTAGCAAAGATTTCAGGTGCTCTGGCCATGTTGATATTGCTGTAAGGTTACGTGCTGTGCCTGACACTCAATAAGGCTGGTAAGTCATGAAGTAGAGTCCTGTGAAGGAGTGTGTCCATGACCTGCCACATGGTAGCTAAAGGTGACAGTTCTTTGTGGTCTGCCCCTTAAGAAATTAAGGAGATGATGTCTTCTCTTCCCTGTATCAACATGAGGTTTCTATACTTTCTGCAGTAGTTAAAAACAACGGGTGACATTAGAGAAGAACTGATGTTTGAGCTCAGTGCTGCCTGAAGAAGCATGGGTTACTGCCATCCCCTTTATAAGGGCTGGTTTTACACCTCTCTTGGTAGGTTAGAGCTAAAACTGGTTTAAGGTCATATCTTTAGCTTTGAATGGATGGCCCAGGACTAAATAACATCAGTTGAGACCTGGATTTTGTCACTTTCCAGAAGATTTAAAATCATGAGATCAGACTCCCTTCCTGCAGCAAGTTAATTCAAAATTAAGTTTAAGACAGAAAATAGGCAGGGGTAAATGATGGCTTCTAGTAAAAATACCCTTCTCTTGCACACGTGTGTTATTCAGTTTTGTTCTTTCACATCATATGATGAATTGGTGACAGACCCTGTGCACTGACACTTGTGTAAAAGTCATGAATACCCTCTTGGGAACAGTGCTGTTAAGCAATAATCATGCATAATCTGAGGTTTGTGTGGTCTTTTGTTAACATTAAAGCATAAATGCATACTACTGATTACAGTTATGGATACATTAGGGTGCTTTCTTCCCATGTTTAGTGACAGTGAGTTGCCTGATAAAGGCATAATCCAGCCACAGTAGAACAACAGTGTTTCATGTTCTGATTTCACATGTATAAAAGAAATTGCCTTAATTTATTCAGGGTGCATTTGTGAAAAAGTAGTAGTGTGGCATTTCACCAATCTACATACATTTTGATAATATATTTGGTGGCAAATTAAATTTAGGTTCCTTAAGCAGTAGCTATTAGGTGCTCTGACTTCTTCTCTTGCAACCAGTAGATTGATTTCTACCAATGGGATGCATTCCACGTGGTATTAAAGAGTCAAACAACTTCACAGGTAGTTTTATAGGAGTGCTTGTTTCACAGTCAGGTGTTTGTAATGTACCTATGAGTAGCAGGTAATACTCCTCCTCTTTAAAATCCAGGTTGATGTTTTGAATTGTGTAATTCCACCTCTTTCCTTCCTCTCTCTCCCCTCTCTTTACTACATGAGCTCTTTTGCAGGTGTCTGGTCTGACCCGTCAGGTGGGTCTCTGTTTGCCTGTCAGCTTGGGAGCTGATGGCCTTACTGAGGTACGGCTGAGTGAACACAGCGGAACAGGGTTAGTCTGAATTGCAGGTGTGAGCAATCGGCAGAGATCTCTGCTAATCCTGGGGATAGTGGAGCACCCTAGGCTGAAGCAGACACAGTCAGGAAGGGCTAAATGAGGTGCAAAAGAGAATGAAAGACAAAATTAAGTGCTGTGGACTCCTTCTCCCAGGTGGCTTGAGTTATTTAAGGCTTGTAAAGTGAGGAGTTCTTGTTTTTCAGCAACACATAAGGGTGGAGATTTGGAGCATGGCTGGGAATTTGTTTAAATATATAACTCTATGTTTTTCTATTACTAGTTTTATTGGCAAGTCAATGAAAAATCCTGCCCACTTTAAGATTTTTGGGTTTGAAGCAAAACCAAAGCCCACTTACACTTTGTCTTCCTCAGTATCTATGGAGACCAATTAGCTGAAAGCATGGTTGAATTTTGGGCTTTATCATACGTGGTACGTGGGCTTTTCTGAATGCCAAACACATTAGACAGTCAAGGGAACATAGGGGAATGGATTCACTGAGAGACTGCTTTGAGCATCTAAAGCGTTGTACAGGCCAAATGCAGAGGGAAATGCTAGAGGACAAGGGATGTGCTGAAGAGAGCATTACAGTAGGAACAGGACATGAGAAAGGTTTAGGAAAATCTAATAGAGTTAAAAGGGACATGTTGCTGAAGAAGAAAAAAATGGTGTTACTGGAGCTGATAAAGAGAGCGCAGTAGAAAAATGTAGAGGTGATTTACCCCATCTGAACTGCATGCCTTTGATCTACTGAGTAAATATTGCTTTGCTTTATGAGTTTTTAAGTTCCTCTTAGGCTTTGTTTTATCTTCAGGGCTGTCCTGAAATCTTGTGAGTTTCAAGTTCACGTTTTTTTTTTTTTTTTAATTTCTATATTGTTTTCTGTATAATCAAAATAATAATCAAAAGATTCTAGATACTAAGGTTCAGAAAAAATAATAGATAATATATCTAGACTCTAATATCACAAAAGCATCTACTATATCCATAAAATTTATTTCCTGACCTTTAATATTAACAACCAATAAATTTAATCTTCAGAGATTTTTGCTAAAAATGTTAAGCTTTCTTACAGCAAAGACAAATTTAAACTGCAATGTATAATTTCTACTCTATGTTCCAAATTTTGTAATGCATGTAATGCAGAGAAAGGACTGCAGGATATTACCCTTTATTTGCAAACAGGGAAGGGCACTTACACTAAACAAAGTATGCCTTAAAAAACTAACAAGAAATTGGAGAGGTACAGAGAAGATTAAAGTGTTCCTCAGCAATGGCAGTTAATCCAATTTCTCAGCACCAATTTTGCTGCACTTAAGAGGGGATTGTATTTTGCATTCCTGATCCATCAGGTATGAGCTAGTTTAATGCAACAATCACCTGTGTTTGCTTGGTATTTATCTCTAAGCATAAATTTTACAGTGGCTAGAGTGATACAGTGGTATGACTTTTGCTCTTCACCTGCATCTCCACAAACAAAGTCTACAGTTTGTGTTCTCTGAGACTATACTTCAACTTTATTCCACTCCTTGTTGGCCTGGTAAAATGTCACTTTGTCACACTTAGTCTGCTTGTAGTATAACCTCTCCTTTGCATTGTGGAAACACTCCAAAAACACAGGAGATGCATACACAAGTCCCTACCTCTACGAGTATAAACTGAGAGGACAAAACCAGACACAGAATAAAATAAAGACCTGTAACATGTGTAAAGTGAGCAGAACAATGGCTGAATTGTAACTTGTTGTTTGGTTTTCAAGTTAAAATCCCCAAGAAAACCCCTCCTATCAATTAAACTAGAAAGGGGGTGTGTGCACGTGTGTGGAGAGCTCTTGCTTTCCTTCTACTAGCAGCATCCTCCCTCCAGTCTAGAAGCACAGTTCACATAAAAAATGTTGCTGAAGTCAACAGCAGCTTGTGTATTGACCCTAGGATCTCCTGGGTTGGGCCCATTGTGCTGGTTTATAGAGGGGTCTTTTGAAGTAAGCCCTTGGGAGGGGCGAAGTTCTTGAGGACAGAAACAGCCAAAGAGCAGCATTAATGCTCAGGTATCTTTTAAACCAGATTTTTTTCCCTCTTCCACTTTATCTAATTCCTCCATGTGATATGGATGCAGATGTGTGGAATGAATTCATCCAGGGCTTAGAAATACCATTTCGTATGTGTACCCACCCACATAATTGCTTTCCTTTCACGTATTGCACTCCTGTGCACACCTGTGGGTTGTTGGCAAGACTTCCTGGATATCAGATGTACTGAACACATGACCCATATGGCTCTCATAGTATGGTAAAGTTACAGATTTACACCTGGGTAGCCTTGATGGTTGATTTATTGCATTCCTGGTTTCATCTTCTGTATCCTTTTGATTATGTTAGAAGTGTATGATGGGTATTATGACTAGTGTGCCCTTCTTATGTACAATTTTATATTTTTCTTTATTCATATTTTAAGCTTCATGACTGATTAGGTTATTCCTGTTGCTGATATTCACTTATTTTTACAGGGAGGTCTGCGATGTTATTTATTCTCTCTGCCACTAAGCATGCCTATAAATAAATTAAGGATAATGCTCATCTACTTGCTCATTTTCCTGTGAAGATCAAGTACACTTGAGAGGCTGTAGGATAGGGTCAGAGGGTCTCCTGCAGGGCGCTGTGGAGAATTCATTCACTCTGGAGAAAGTGGAGGCCAGGCAGGGTAGAACAAGGCATCTTAGACTGCACACTGTAGCATGGCATTAGGCAATGGAACCAAGCTTTAAATAGAGGGAGATGATAGCCATTTCCTATTTTAATGTTTCCAGCTTTCTAGCATATATTCTCTTACTTTTAAGCTTTTGACCATCTCTTAGATATGCTCTCAAGTAGCTGCATTTCTTCCTCCTACATAGCATGTTTACCATTACTGCTTTTCATATCTGGACTGTTTGTGGATTGAACTAGTTCATCTATTGTTGTAATATTTTACAAAGCCTCATGTCAGGTGGGATGGTACAGTGGTTGTCTGGGCAGTGTAGGTGGGATGAATTCTGGAAATACCTTCGACTACAAGTTTGCTCCAGTTTTAAGTCATGGAAGAATGGCTATTTTAGCCTTGAATCCATTATGCAGGCCTGCCACTTGGTGCAATGACCAGTCTGGTTAAGGGCTTGTGTCATTAACTAAAACATGGCAATCACACTTCTGCTGGTGAATTTAATTATTTTTTACTGAAAACGTATTTTCTTGGCACATATGGGTGGTATGAACTCTTGCCTCTTAATCTGTTATTTTTTAAATTGCTGTTGCTTTTAGGATAAACTAGAAGTGTAGCAGAAGGACGTAATGTTGCTGTGAGGTAAAAATTTATACTCTGTGCATTACAGCTTTGAATCTTTTTGTGCATATGTTCATGAAACTTATTCTCTTATTACTGGTGAATGAAATTACTGAGCATGAAACTTAGGCTGGATGCAGGGAACGACTTCACTTGCAGCAGTTCTCAGTGTGGCCTTTTCTTTGTCATCCCCAACTAACAACATCTTTTCCTACATGTTACCTTGTAGGTATAACAGTATTTCTCACCTTGATGCCCATGTCTAATTTTCAGAGGGAGAACTAGAAAAAAATTATTATAGGAACTTTTAAAGGCTACTAGTTATGTAAGACCTAGGACCTGTTTTGTGTTTATTAGAATGGTAGTGCTACAGAATGTCACTGTGATACTGTAGGGCAGAGGTTGCCTTGTTCCTGACATATAGGAAGAAGGTCACTTACTGATTTACTAGCACCATTTCTTAAAGGACTTCCCAAGGGAACTCTTTCATCCAAATTCTGATAACTTCTAATCTTTCTTATATTTCATGGATGCAGGTGGAACCACAGTCCAAAGGTTGTTTTGGCTGCATACTATACAAATGCTGTACAGTTATGTTGTATAAAAAATAATTTCCCATTTTCATGTTGGGGTTCTGCGATTTCCACCTCCCCTCCTTCTTTTTTAGCTTCCGCAGTTACAGATTAATTCATTTTAACTTCCTCAAATATTCCTTTCAAGGAAGGAAACAGTCTTTAACGCGTGTGTGTTTTAGAGATTTGGGATATTGGAAAGATCAATCAAAATAGACAGCTAATTTCCTACTACTGTGCAATTCACAGTCTGTAAAGCACTTTCACACAAATCTGCTAGGTTAAGAAAGAGCTACTAACCCAGCAGTATGGGGTTCCTGAGACATGAACTACAACGCTAAACGCTAACCATTTCTCTTCTGGCTCTCTCTCCTAGTTTGGGAGCATAGAGCTTGACTCTTCTTCCCAAAGCCAATGATCATGTATTAAAAAAAAAAAAAAACAAAAAAAGAAAAAAAACCCAACAAACCACATCCCCAGGGAGCATATGGAAGGGAATAAAACAATTTGCTTGCAAATAGGAGGTAATTGGTATGTTAATTAAAGTTGACTTTACCTTTCTTAATGTTAACCTCCTTATTTTCTCCAGTGTTTCAGGTAGGGGAAAAGAATTTATTCTTTAGTATTCTCAAGAATGAGATTGGATAATAGACACAAATGAAGTCCAAACCTAGTACAAAAAACATGAGAAGATATGTCTCCCGGCTGCTTTCCTAATACAACATAAGGAGAACGAGATAACTATCTGAGCAGTCACTCCACAGCTCAGACTTCAAATTATAGTAATTATGACAATTTGTGCCAATAGCCATGAGGTGGGTTTTTTTGATGTGGTTAAAAATAACATCTGTAAAAATCCAATAAAAAAATTACATTTTGCTAATTTTCTGATAAGATAATGTTTAACTGTACTCTGTGCCTTCTACTGCCATTTTCAATTAGAGTATTTCCTTCTGGGCTTTTACTGTCTCATCTCATGGATCCAACTCCATCCTGATCAGTTCATTTGTTTTAACTTTCTTAATTAATTGTTTTGTGTAGGTTTTGCCTTTCAAACTGATATCAATCTTCCAGACTTATTAATGTGCTGATTGCTAATGCGTGATACAAAGCACAACTCTGTTAAATTGTTCTTTCTGTCATATTAAATACAGTTTCCATATTAGCCTGTTAAACAAAATAATTGTAGATAATTTAGAGGGTAACAAATGACAAGAGTCCTGTACCTGTGAGAGGAGAAAAAAGTTCTGTTTGCAGCTCCTGTGAGCTGGCTTTGAGTACAATTCTAAGCCCACATGTACAAGCAGGATAAAGATGAAATAATACTAAGAAATTGTAGGAGTATTACTAAAATAAAAATAAAAATTACTTTTCCTACACAGTGCAGTTTCTTACATGAGGAATAATTGGGGAAAGAAGTATGGGATCCAATACAGCTGAATGCTTACCTCCTTGTTTATTCTCAGGGAATTTTCTCTTTTGTGTGAATCAGTTCAATTTTATATTTCTGAGTTAAACAAGGCAGATGCAGTTTTGGACAAACATGGCACCATCCTCACATGTATCTGTTCCATGTAGCTTGACTGAAAGGACACATAATTTGGAGTCATGACTCTAAATTCTGATTTAGTTTAATTGATGTATGAAAAGGAGCACACCTCTCTGGGGATGAGGGCTATCCTTGAAGCTGTCACATAGATGACCTGATGACCTTCAGTGTGTGGCAATGCAGAATTATTTCTCAGTAAAGTCACTAATCCCTATATTATTTAAATTAACTTGAGATTATGACCGTAGCAAACAGCTGGCACCTTTTCCATGCTGTAGTATCACTACTCTACCTGGTCAAGCCAAGGTCTCATTCTGCTATCTATTGCAAAACTTATTTCTGAATACACTCAGTGATCACGGAACTGTCCTGGAGATTTTACCTCTGGTGAGAGCAAAGAGATGCTTGAGACCTGCTGACAATCTCCCTTTCACAAACATTACATAAATGATAGCATAAAGCATGAAAGAGACACATAACTTCAGGTGTGTTCTCTTAAGTCTTTAAAAGACAGGTAAGGGCTAGCAGGACACTGTTCACAATGATAGTTGTCAAGATGCACTTTAGGAGATTCTGAAGTGCAAATTTCAGAATTTACTCAGCAAATTTATCTCGGTTCCAAGTGAAATAAGACAGTTTACACCATTGTTTCAGCACACTCAGCTAAACTGAGATTTTGCTGAGGTTTGGAGGCATGTTTTCATTAAAATTTCTGAGGTACCAGTTTCAATGCATGGTAGAACTGGAGTGTTCTGAAATTGTAAATTCTGAAATAAATGAAAAAATTTTTCCTGAGTTTTGCTTGTTAGAGTACTGCAGAAGTGACTTACCACTCCGCTATGTATTGTTCTATATTCATTGATGCTTCTTAATGCTTCTGATGTGTTTCTGATTTCTCTCCTTTAAGCCCTGCAGAAGTTTCCCTGCACCTGTTTTTCTGTATTTTTTTTAACTAAGGGAACTCAACCTTTTGTCCTACTTGCAGCCCCTCCTTCTCACATTTATACTGTTTTTTTTCTCTACATCATAGTAGTATATGCTTATCCATGTGTTGCTGTTCTTGAAGTGAGACACAAGTATGCCAGTATAGCTTTAAAGGAATCGCTGTTTAACTTGTTAGTCTTAGCATGTATATTGCAAGATATTGTGACATAACTAAGACCATATGTATGCGTTTCTGGAGTCTTTGTCTGCTAGAGCTGGTAGAATCCCTGCCAGCCACTTCAATGCAGCAGTTATATTGTGCACTGCTGCAGATGGTTGCTATGGAGGTGGTTGTTCTCTTCTTACTTGATCCAAACCTGGCCAACTCTCCAGGCTCTACCAGCTGACTCCCTGACTTTCAAGGTACACTAGCATTGGTGCTCAGGCTGCTGAAGGGAGCTTACAAGATGGTACATTTTTCCTATCTGACTACAGAATCAGTCAGAGTAGTTGCAAAACTTGCAGTGGCTGTGGATCACGTACTGAAGATTTTCCTGCCTTAAGATAACTTCCTCCTTTTTCTCACAGTGAGGGTTTTCCCTGTATTTGAGGCTATGCAGTAGCTATATACTGGCCCCACTAAAAACTATAGTGTAATTTCCTATTTCCTCCTTGTAACAGAAATCCCTATGCAGTCTCCATAACACTGTAGATCTCTCCAGTTTGCAAAGTAAGAAGCAGCATCTTGAAGGTGAATTTGCCTCATATACAGGCAAAGGTTGGCTGCTGTAGACCTAGAGATTCTCTGAGCTTCCTGGCCTTTTTATACTCAAGACCCCATGTGCTGACACAGATTTCTCAGCTCTGATATTGTCTAAGTTGCTCATAGAATAAGAATAATAAAAAAACGCCGAGCATTTTGCTTGATTTAAATTTTGCAGGAAACCAAAGCGGAATGAACTTTGGCTCCTGTTCAGCTGCAATCTAGACATGAATTAACAGGCGCTTCAAACTTAAATTAGACGAGTTAACCATTGAATGCAGTTCAGCAGCACACCAAAATAAATCCGTCTGACATTTATGACATATTTCATTGTTTCTGTAATCTAAGTAACACAAAAGGTGTAAGTCACAGCACAATACTTTATTGCATTTCTTTTTGAAACGCTGTCCATGAATAAATTTAGACTGGAAATCAGAAGATTTGTTACTATTAAAGTGGGAAATATATGATTATGTTGCTGTGATGGCACTGTACTTCAGCTGCCCACAGTAGGCTGAAGTTCATGATCCAGTTCTGCTCCAAGATAATATTCCCTGGTATTCAAGGATGGGTTATTTAAAACAAATGTCAAGTGGTTTTGGTTTCTTCATGTACCACTTTCATTCTGGAATCATCAGAGTGCATAAAAAAAGCAATTTTTAATCTAAGATAATGTAAGTTCTGGCAATAGGCTGCTTTATTTGTCTGTCTCTTCTGTGTCGAAAACCCCAGATATTTTCATCACAAAAAAAAAAGGAGGAATTGGGATACTTCCCAATGCTGTCCAACTGAAAGACGCAAGATATATGATACATTAACTAATTAGACTGCAAATTTTCTCTGCATTCTCAACTGAAAGAATATATAATGTACTTATACTTATTCATGTAGTACCCATGGCAGATCTAGCAAAGCATCTGTGACCTGCAGTCGTTAGTCAAACAGTTTTCTAATGCCTCTGTCCCATTCAGTTCAGTGCTGCTTGATAACTGACATATTAGGTGGATAGATTACATACTGGTGACCAGGACTGGGCCATGAACTGCCCTCACAGGCAGCCTGCCTCTGTCCTTATGGAAGGATCTCACACAGTTGCTAATCTCAAGATAACAGTAGCACTTTATATATGCCACATCATTGGCCCAGCTGTGGCAGTAAAGGGAGGAAAATTTCAGTGAGTCATGCAGGTCAAAAGCATGAAAGTCAAAGTATAAACACAAGAAAACCATGTGCATTTAAATATGGTGGACCATAAGAAACATATACACAACAAAAAACATAAGATCTCAATGACCGATGGTTTTACAGCATAATTTAGGGATGAACTGTTCCTAAACAATTTTTCCAGTGTATTAAGCACTAACAGCATCAGGCATGCATGTCTTGTTCCACTCTTTCTCTTTTTTTCTTGTACAAACAAGTTGAATGTGACCAATACAAGAAAAGAGCCCACTCTCCACTTATGTGTGCACGTTCCTTTGTCCTCTTTCCAATATCCCCTAGTAATGATGGAGTGCAGGATCGTGTTCTGCTCTAATGTCTTTCTTGTAAAATTCGGAGGGTAGTGCTTGTCGTGACCTTCGGGAGCAGTTTTTTCCATTTGGAAGGAGGCAGGAGAGAGAGCATTGAATTTCCACATGCTAAAAGGAGGAAAATCAATCTCAAATTCAAAGCAAGCTCCTTGATTCATCAACAATGACTGCATCTCCAGCCTTAAAGAATGCAAAGGCATCAGCAGGAGCAGACTGATGAAGTTAATATCTTTAGACTGCGTTGTGAATGTGACCAGAGTACAGTATGCTGTATGCTATTGTAAAATGCTGATGATGCTACTTGCAGTGACTGGTAGTATTTTTAACCAGAAAATTTTATCTGAAGACTAAAGAGATGGGGAGCTCAGGTAGTTTTAGATGTAACAGTGGGTGCATAGTTTCCTGTTGGGACTCTTATGGGATCTGCATATATGGTTGTGCATTTCGGAGGCTTCCAAGAAATGCATCCAGATAAAGGCCAAAATGCAGACTCAGATTATCTGTGAAGATTATAAGGATGCTGGTTTCCCCTTTCTCCCTTCCCTGCAAAGTGCTGGTCTATTCAATTAATATTCTGGGAGTTGTTGGAAATGAACAGCTATTTAGTGTAAGTTTTTTTTAGTAAAGAGCAGATTGAATACTTGAGTAGAAAGTCTTTGAAGAGCTTCAGTTCTTTGGCAGGCAAGCTGGATCCAGGCTGTGAGTCCTTTGAATCCTTCAATGTTCCTTACTTGTTATCTTTAAATTTGAGCTAGCCAGTACCTCCTGTCTGGGCTTCAAATTTAGCCTTGCTAATCCAAGAGAAAAGGATTGCATCACTAAAATATCAACAGGAATTGACAATACCTGGTTTCCTTCAGGTTCTGGGGAACCAACAACTGATCATACCATTCATTTCTAAGAAGTAGTGTTTTCACCTTAAAGTGAAGTGGCATGGGCATCGTCAAGGGAGGAAGAGATGATGTTGGTGCACATTCTTTCTCTTGATAAAATGGTGCTAACTTTCACCATTTAACTTTTGTGAGGGGAAAGATTTCTCTATGGTACACCTGCTACAAATTGAACTGTTGGGTCTGCAGGAGCATATGAACTTTCTAGTAAAACCACTAGCAGGAGATTAGATCTGATGACAGTATATGTTTATTGTAAAAAGGGCATCCACAACTGAAGAGCTGCTCTAATGTATTGTGAAATGTTTTGGCCATTGAGAACATTAAATGCTGAAATTTGCATTTGGGAAGAAATATGCAGTCAGATTATCATGCACTTTTTCTGTTGTGGACTGCTATACTTGTATATACAAAACAATGAGAACTGCCAGTTGTTCTTCCTGCTGCTTTTGTGCTGTTGTTGACTGGGAGGAGCAAGTTGTTTATACTGTAGGAACAAACCCACATATATTAGTGAGGGCACAAGTAGATACTACTTTGAACCAGTGGACATTTGAAGGTATTAATTTACTTCCTCTAATGGTCTTTATGAACTTTAAGAAAAAAAAGCTGTACTAGGGGACGTAAGGTAGGGAAATGTCAGATTTAAGTGCAGTGATGATTTATTTTCTTATTGTTTTTTGTTCTTTACTTGCCTAGTTATGATGTCATCTTCTTGCACAATGTAGTCAAGGTTAATCTTTCAGTACACACTAAAGTTTTACAGTAACAAATACGTGCATTTAGTGATCATATGCAGATTTGTTTGTCCACATTTTAGTTCTGGAAAAGTACAGAACTGACAGAAGAAAATATACAGGGTCTTGTTAAAATTTATATAAGAAAGGTTTTAGTTTAGGTGTATTTGAGAATCAATAAATGAAGTTGGTCTTATTCTAATCCTTGGTTTGAGTACAGTTATAAGAATCTGTAGACGGTTTTGTATGTTGTAATAGCATGTCTCCAGAAAACATTTACAACTTGGTGAGTATGAGTTAATGGTGTATTGAAATTCAGGTTGCTAGTAAAAGGAATTATTTTATCAATGAGATCAAGCTTCATTATATTTGCCACTGCTGTAACTCAAAAGGCAATTTAGTACCCCATGTTGCTATATTCATTCAGCTACAAAATTATTTTCCACTGTTGTCAATGAATTACAACTGTTTTTGTTTAGCCCCAGAAAGACTCCACTGTTGTGCCTGTTATTACTTATGAGATGTCTTTAAACAATGTTGGACATAGCATCTGAACCCATACCAAGTTATTTTAACTGAAAGAACAGTTACTTGCATGTCTCCTTTTTATGTAGATATCTGCAGTGGTAAAGGAATGCATTTTGCCGTGTGTCTGTATATGATTTTATGAAGAAATCTCTTCAATAACTCTTATAAACAAACACATACGATCAATGTTCTTCCACAAGCACACTGAGATATGACTAACTGCTTCCATGTCAATTCTTTCTTTGAAAGTTCAAAATTTTGGAAAATAGTGTTGTTTAGCCTTTTGGGTCCAGATAGGTAAGCTCAAAGATTAAATGGTCAGGAATCTTTTGACTCTTCATAAAAACATTTAGAACTTCACTAAATTGATCTTGTTTTCTCTCTTTAGAAATCTATTTCCTTACTGGGTGAAGACTTGGTGTGATTTTTACACTACATAAGGTTAAGTTACTGATTTCTTTTTTTTTTTTAAGTGTGAAGTTTACTAAAATTAAGTGACAAGATTATTATATAAAAAAAGAATTGATCTTTCAGTCCTCTCTGTCTAAGCTGTGATGACCCAGTGTGGTCAGCATTAATCAAATTCTGCTCTAACTGAAGTCAGTGATTGCTTTCTTGGGGTGAAATATTAGGCTAACAACTAGGTGTTTTCAAAAATCTTATCCTTGCAAATGTTAGGCAGCATGAGGATTACCTTGTTTTGCTTTGCTGGAGTGTACTCAAAAAGCTGGAGTTATCAAATTAGTGATCATTGCTGCAATTAATATTGTATAGTACATCTATATAAACTCTTCAGGAGGGATAGGAAGGGTAGGAGAGGAGGTGGAGTAGCCTTCTTTGTAAGGGAGGACTTGGACACCTCTGAGATGGATTGTGGCAGTGAGGAGATTGAGTGCCTGCGGGTTAAAATCAGAGGAGCCCATAAGAAGCCAGATTTTGTGATGGGAGTCTGTTACAGGTCACCCAGCCAAGGAGAAGCAGCTGATGAGCTCTTCTTTAAACAGCTGGGGTCAATCTCCAAGTCAATGCCTCTTGTCCTTGTGGGAGACTTCAATCTCCCTGATATCTGCTGGAAGTACAATACAGCAGAAAGGAAGCAGTCTAGAAGGTTCCTGGAGTGCATAGAAGACAGCTTCCTTGCACAACTGGTAAATAAACCAACAAGGGAAGGTGCCCTCCTGTACTTGCTGTTTGTCAACAGAGAGGGCCTTGTGGGGGATGTGGCAGTAGGGGGACGCCTAGTACTTAGTGATCATGAGTTGATATGGTTTTCTGTTCTAGGTGAAGTGAAGAGGGTGGTTAGCAGGACAGTAGCATTAAATTTCCAGAGGGCAGACTTTAAACTCTTTAGACGGCTGGTTGGCAAAGTCTCCTGGGAGACAGTACTTGAGGGCAAGGGAACCCATGAGGGCTGGGAGCTCTTCAAAAAGGAGACCCTAGCAGCTCAAGAGAAAGCCATCTCCGTGTTCTGGAAAAAAGGCCAGCAGGGGAAAAATACAGCTTGGTTGAGCAGAGAAATCTTGAGTGACATTAGAAAAAAAAAGAATATTTATAGGCTCTGGAAGAGGGGACAGGCCTCTTGGGTTGACTACAGGAGGGTAGGGTAGTGAGGCTGTGTAGGGAAAAAATCAGAGGGGCTAAGGCTGAACTAGAAATCAGATTGGCTAAGTCTGTAAACGATAACAAAAAATCTTTCTATGAATATATAAATAATAAAAGGAGGACAAGGGAGACCATACAGCCCCTTTTGGACACAGAGGGAACAACGGTGACAAGGGATGAGGAGAAGGCTGAGGTACTTAATGCCTTCTTTACTTCAGTCTTTAATTGTAAAGAAAGCTGTTCCCTCTTTGTAGAAACCCCAGAACTAGAGGAGCAAAATGAGACTCCCATGATCCAAGAGGAGGTGGTCGGAGCCTTGCTTGCCCAACTGGACACCCACAAGTCTATGGGTCCAGATGGGATTCACCCTAGGATATTGAGGGAGCTGGCGGATGTATTGGCCTAACCCCTTTCCATCATCTTCCAGCAGTCCTGGAAGACTGGGGAGGTACCACTGGACTAGAGGCTGGCTGATGTGGTGCCCATCTACAAGAAGGGTAGCAGGGAGGATCCGGGGAACTACAGGCCTGTCAGTTCGATCTCAGTGCCAGGGAAAGTCATGGAACAGGTGATCTTGAGTGCTATCATGAAGCACTTGCAAGAGAACTGGATGATCAGGCCCAGTCAACATGGGTTCACAAAAGGCAGGTCTTGCCAAACCAACCTGATCGCCTTCTATGACAAAGTAACTCGGCTGCTGGATGAGGGGAAGGCTGTGGATGTGGTCTTTCTGGACTTCAGTAAAGCCTTTGACACGGTTTCTCACAGCATTCTGCTACGGAAACTGTCAGCCTCTGGCCTGGACAGGGGCACACTCTCCTGGGTAGAAAACTGGCTGGATGGCCGGGCCCAGAGAGTGGTGGTAAATGGTGTTAAGTCCAGCTGGAGGCCGGTGACAAGTGGTGTTCCCCAGGGCTCAGTGCTAGGTCCAGCCCTGTTCAATGTCTTCATCAACGACCTGGATGAAGGCATTGAGGGTACCCTTAGCAAGTTTGCAGATGACACAAAGCTGTGTGGAAGTGTGGATCTGCTGGAGGGTAGGGAGGCTCTGCAAAGGGACCTAAACAGGCTGGACCACTGGGCAGTGTCCAATGGCATGAGGTTTAACACAGCCAAATGCCGGGTCCTGCACTTGGGGTACAACAACCCTATGCAGAGCTACAGACTGGGAGAAGCCTGGCTGGAAGACTGCCAGGAGGAGAGGGACCTGGGGGTGTTGGTAGACTGAAGATGAGCCAGCAGTGTGCCCAGGAGGCCAAGAAGGCCAATGGTATCCTGGCTTGTATCAGAAACGGTGTGACCAGCAGGACCAGGGAGGTTCTTCTCCCTGTGTATTCTGCAATGGTGAGACCGCTCCTTGAATCCTGTGTTCAGTTCTGGGCCCCTCACCACAAGAAGGATGTTGAGGCTCTGGAGCGAGTCCAGAGAAGAGCAACAAAGCTGGTGAAGGGGCTTGAGAACAGACCTTATCAGGAGCAGCTGAGAGAGCTGGGGTTGTTTGGCCTGGAGAAGAGGAGGCTGAGAGGAGACCTCATTACTCTCTACAACTACCTGAAGGGAGGCTGTAGAGTGGAGGGAGCTGGGCTCTTCTCCCAAGTGACAGGGGTCAGGACAAGAGGGAATGGCCTCAAGCTCCGCCAGGGGAGATTTAGGGTGGAGATTAGTAGGAAGTTTTTCACACAGAGGGTCATTGGGCATTGGAATAGGCTGCCCAGGGAGGTGGTTGATTCACCTTCCCTGGAGGTGTTTAAGGCACGGGTGGATGAGGTCTTGAGGGACATGGTTTAGTGTTAGATAGGAATGGGTGGACTAGAATATCCGATGGGTCCCTTCCAGCCTGGTTGTTCTATGATTCTATGATCTATCATCAGCCTATAGAAAGTCTGATGCTGTGGGCTGAGATCTTTTCCCAGGTGGCCTTGTGAGGAAAAGAGTTTTTCATCTGCAACTGCTCCTCCCTCTGGTAGATGTTGTGGGGGTGATTCTGTACATCAACCCTATGACACCTCCTCCATGCTTAGTTGGGGTGAATGAGACAAGTCACTCAAATGTCTGCTTATCTGAAGATTGCCCTGAGTGGAAGTGCTCCTGTGGGCTGCAGGACTGGTTGGTCTGCAGGGGTGGCAGAGACCTGGAGACAAATTGGTCACTGGAAGTGTTCTTCAGAGTTACTGCTGTTTATTGAGCCCTTAGCTATCTATATCCAGAGAAAGTATCTTTCCATGAAATCTAATGAAAATTCAACAACAGCATTTCTGAAGTATGCTGACAATGTTCATTAGAGAGCTAGGAATATGTTTGTTCATCACCAGAACTGAATTAACTTTCTTTGTGCTAGCTGTAGTCGAGTTGACCTCTTTCACCTTTAAGAAAAACAAAATGTTCTTCTGTGGAACTATTTCCTCCTCCTCTTTCAACCTTAGTCTTTTCCAGGGTAGCACAAAAAGGGAGTCATGAGGCCCTCAGTGTAGTAGGTAGCCTAACTGGTATGGTTGTGTCATGAGAAGACTGAGGAGGTATGGAACTAAATCAACAAATTCTGATTTGTTGGTTCAACTGAGTACAAACTAAGGAAAAATCAAGTTGGAAATGGAGAGCAAATACATGTGAAAGGCAAGCCACAGCTTGCAGTAAAGAAAATGTTTGCAGAAAATGCCAGCATTACAGGTTTATCTAGGGTGTGGTCTAGCTTAAGCTGCAGTAATTACCCAAGGTACCATAGCTGTGGCTGGAAAATGAAGTGATTTATAAACTTAACCCATTCGTGTCTCCTGAGACCAACCACAGTGTTATACTGGAAAAGCCATGGCTTTTCCAGTGCAATTGAGAACTCTCAGGTAAGATCACATGCTCCTTCATTTACCTGCCAAGAGGGCTTTGAGGCTCTGCAGTCTCACATCAGTTCACACCATTACAAACTAGCAAACAGAACAACCAGCCTTTTTCTTTTACTACTTATGGGTGTTAGTGATTCCATCTACTGTAAGTAAAGCAGTAAAATGAGAAGAAGCCTTTGAAAAATACAGAAGACCTGTGGGAAAAACGTTTACTAGATAGTTATATACAGGGTTGGGAATACCGACAAAGAAATAATACACGGTGAGTAAGGGAGACAAATTTAAACTTGCTAAATGTTGAGTGGAATTGTGTGTCTGTTGAATTATCAGTGGGTAGAAGTACTACTGTCTTCAAGATAGCTGCATAGAACTTGCCTGATGTATTCTGTTCTGAAGAAACAGATGACTATCCAGGAGGATGGCAACTTATTTAAGCAAATTTGGAGCACTGCCTTGAAAGATTGCCAGGATCTGAAGGGGTTTATTTATGAGGAAAGAACTCAAAAACTCTGAGTAGGTGAAGGCTGGCCAAAAAGGATTTTAAATCATTTGAATATTTAAACAGTAAATGGATATAAAAGATTGCCTGTTATGTATTTATTCTCAGGATCTGGCTGAAATGGAGAACATTAAAAAATGTGTTCCAAAATCTTTCATTCACATATGTACAGAGGCATGGCTTTCAAAGAAGAGATCAAGAGTTTATCTAATTCAATGTCCTTTATAAATGCTTGCAGAAGATCTAATTTGGGGCCAATAATTTCTGTTTTAGTCAAAACATTGTGCATGAACCAGTAAAAATAGAGCTGAGTCTACTGCTTCCCATGCTGACACATTCCAATGCTTAATCATCTTGTATAGCTCTTGTAATTGGCTACTCTGACCACACTTAATAATTTCCTCTGGCAAGAACTTCATCTTTAGTCTAGTTCAGATTTGTTTGGTTTTGACTTCAAGGGAATTAATCAGGAGCTATTAGTTGGGATTGGGGGGATATTTTTTCCTCTGCTTGCCAAACACTGTCATTTTTAGTAAGTCTTCTGGTTTGCTAGAATGATGCCCAGCTACCCACCAGCTCTTGCATCTTCTGTTCTTGGCAAATATTTATTGAGAAGGAGTCTGTTGTGGTGTGTTTTCATTTGTGCTATGTTTATTTTAAAAATGTTTTCCAAAGATGCTTGGCAACAAGAGCTGAGACTCATTACTGTGAAGAATTGGAAAAAAACCGCAAGCAAGTGAACAGCTGGTGTGCTTGGTGTCCCAGGAGATGTCACTCTTGGGATTCCCCTCCAAAAGTAAAATCAAACTTTGTATTCGTTTCTCTCTTCATGCATAATAAATTGTAAGAAGCTGAGAAAAATGCTAAGCCAAAGCCTGAAGAAAATCAGTTGGAATTTGACAAACTCCCACTGGCTAAGTACAGTCCTGGCATACGGAGAAAGACAGTGGTTGGACAATCTTCATTAATTTAGTATCATACATTATAGGCACTTGTCCTTAGTTTGCATAGGCAGATCTCAGTCCCTGCACTGAGAAACATACAACAACCTTTCAGGAGCACTATATCAGCCTAAGGGCAAACTATGTGGCATGCAGCAGTATCAGAAATAAATACTAAATCTGTAAGTACTGGGAACTAGCCTGGCACTCCAGTTGCACTAACTGATCCTGAGGAGGAGAGTAATATAAGGATTTTGACTAACTGTGTGTGTTGCCCTGTGTAACACGGACTTCCCTTCCCTTCCCTGCCTGGGAAGGCACTGTTCCTTAGCTCGCTTTTCTGGTTCACTACCCCAGGCTGAGACACTTTTCCTTAAAGACTTTTCTCTGAATGCTATTTGTTTATCTATTTATTTACTTGAAGAATCTGCTCTATATTTTCTCATTTCTTTTTTTATCTTGACTAAATATCTTTCTAGCTTTGGTTTTCACAGTCCCATCCTTTCATATGTACAAGCTCTGAAGGGTGAGGTTCGCATAAGAAAGGACAGACTGCGGAACCATAGTGCTCTCACTAAACCTGACCATTGTAAATCTCTCCCTGACATCCCTGTACTTGAGATCAGTCTCATGTGTCTTATTTTCCCTGTTTTTCCTGTGCAGAACTGTGACTTCTGCCTCCTTTGTGTCCTCTTTCTAGCTGGTAACATCCCTGTCATGCTTAGTAGCACTTCATAGAGAAAATGTTTGTTGCAGTGTTTGTCAAAGTTACTTGCAGATATTTCCTGTGCTGATTTATTTGTTCTGACTTATTACAAATAACATGTGTGGCCAAGTTGAAAATTCTAGATCTCAGAGAAAAACAATATGAACCAGTATTCTGGGGGAATGAGCAGTTTTCATTTGCTGATCAAAGCGTTAGTGTGGTTTTTCTTGGTAGAGTTTACTATGGAGAAAAAAAAAATCCACTTGCACTCATTTCTCTTGTCCCTCTGTGCTTCTCACTGCCTCTGTCTGTCTCAAATATTCTTTTCTTAAACATTTTTATTTGTTGTTCAAATATTTGCAGTCCTTAGAGCAGAAGAAATTCAAGCATTTTGAAAACACAAAAGGGCTCCTTAAGCTCAATGAAAATTACTGAGATATTGCTTTAAAGTGGCCTGCTTAAATAAATTAGAGAGTTCTACAGCTCTTAAATGCCCAATGGAGATGAAAGAAGCACCTAGAATAATAGACTAGGTCACACTTAAATGAATCTCATTTGAAGAACATAACAGTAATAAGATAAACTGACTCTGTGCTAAACTGCAAAAGCAAGGACAATAAAATACAGCTCCCTTAAGTGAATCTCTCTTAGAGGAAGTGACCAGGTGACAGACCAGAGCATGAAAATGGAAAAAAAATATATTCAAGTTGTTGCAAGAATCAATCTTTCCGAGTATCAGAGCAAAACGTTACCGGTTTTACAAATAGCTTTTCAGACACAGAAAGGCTTTTTAAAGCATTTTGTCTTGTATAGAAACAACTTGTTGACTAGAGATACATGCAATATGAATTTTTTGCTGCAGGTAGGAACTAATAAAGAGCTGATTTAGAGTGCTGGACTTTTCTTTTCCTGTAACCTCTAAATCTATGATTTAACCCCAGAAGGCGTCAGAATGTTGTTGGGATCAGATTTTTGTCAACAGGCCCTGTGAAAATTGAGTTTGGTGGGTTAGTCAAGATTATGTAATGGCAAACATTTGGAAAAATTTGGCACAGTTGTCAGCCTTTGCTCTGAAAGGGCACAGGATTAAATGAGCATAAAAATTTAATTGTCCTCTCACCCTGAATAAGGCTGGGGCTTTCCATATTAGAGTCGGGCTGGCTAGTTGAGCAGCAATTTTTATCTAGCTCCTGGATAAATAGATGCATTCAGCCTTCTTGGAACTTCAACCTTCATTAATACAAAGTTAATCACATAAATTAAACATATATATTTTGCTGGAAAAACTCTTAACAAGCTCCATCCTCTACTGGATGGGAGAAAAGAATCAGGCATGTGTACATATTTAGCCTGACAATGCCAAGATTTCTAGAATATGTTTAGATTTCTGTCCTTAATTTTCAAGGACCAGATTGGCAGCTAGTGTGAATTGTCTGCCCTAATCACAGTGGAGTTAGGCCAACATATACCATGTGGGAATTGATTTGCAGTTCGCTTGAGGCTCTCAAATTTTCATTTTCAACATATTTTCTTTTTTAAACTTCATTTACTTTGCTGTCATTCAGTTTATTACAGTGGATGTATATGGGTGTGTAGTTGGAAAAAACAAGCAAAGAACAGGCTCTTTAGATCTTACGAGGACAAGGGTATCCCTGTGCTTCAGTAGAGAAATGTAATGAGTGTAAGATACTAAATTTGTGATACATAATGACATTTTACATTCATATGGTCTCTTTTATTTCACATAATCCCACAGAGATTTACAAGTATCTTAATAGCAACAAACTGTTTCTGATTTTTGAAATGAATTATTCTGTTGTTAGAGCAGTTGGTCAGTAATAGAAGTGATGTTAAATAAGAGAATAATCACTGATTACCTGGGCATTTAATGGAGTTCTAGGGGGAGTTGTTCTTTTCAACCTCCCCCCATAAATGGCGGTGTGTTATGTGATAATGTTGACTATAAGCCATAAAAATAAGGCAGGATTTGCTTAAAAGCAAATGCTTTGTATTTAAGGTTTACCTTTTCTTGTGTTTAAAATATGAAATTACAGAGTGAAAGGAAGTGGTAAAACTTCCATCACTCAAAGCCATGAGAATGCATCCACTTGTTCACACATGCTCCATAGCTACTGAAAACACAAGTCTCATTTTACTGACTAATCCAACACTTGGATGTGTTTAAAGGACAACTTTGTCCTAGCCCAACATTTTCATTTCCAAGTAATTAAGAAGAAGAATGTGCCACATCATACCTATCTTTTATGTATTTGTAAGTGATGAATAAAATATTCAAAGTGCAATTACAGATAGGCAAAGTGGTGCACGAGACACAGAGCTCCTTTGGATAACTGAAATGCCTCTTTTGAAAGCTGCCTATGGAATGTAGTGGGTCTATATTACATATCTAGGTCCACTGGGGTGTACTGATACACAGGCTAACTCAATTCACTGAAAGCTATTTTTTTCATTTTGTGTCTAATAGATCCTACCAGCTCCTCCTTGGCTGGCTCCTTGCTCTCATCCTGCTTATTTGCTCTGTGATGCACAATCTGGTGCCAGCTGCTGATGAGCTGGGCAGCAAAAGGGATCGGGGAGCTCTGGTGCTGAGTCTCCCACTGTCTTACAGAGCAGGAGATGCTGAACAATCCTGTGAAATGCTTCCAGCACTGTAGTGAATTTTACACACAGTCTGCATTTTCTAAATCTGACATTCAACATTAGAAGAGCAGGAGGTTGTCTACCTTAAACTGGCCGGGAATGATACATCTTTTCCTATGGAAAAATACTGAAGTTTTTAAAAAATCTTGCATGATGAATTGGAATGAAATGTTAAAAAAAAAAAAACCTTATGTATACCAATATACTTGTGTATGTGAGTGACTGGCTGGGAAAGTTTCTTGGAGAATCTCATTTTTAGGAGACCAAACAAAAGAACATGTTTCTGGCATCTTAGCTGGCTTTCTGGAAGCCTTTGTCCCATTTTGAATTTTGCAAAGCTTGAGTGGGGAGAGAGGCAACAAAGCAGAAAGATAAGGAGCACTGAAAACGTGGGGAACTTTTTCTAGCACACTGCTCTTCCCTTTGCTTTGTCCTGCCTCTCTTCTCTTCTGGAAGACTTCTGTCATTTTAGTAAAGATGGAGATTAACAGAAGTGTTGTATCTAGGGAAATAATTTTGAATTTTTTTTCCCGTTAAATGTTTCCCACATAATTTTTCAAATGTGCAAGCACTGCACTTCTGATTGGAAAATTACCACGGGAGGCAATTTCTCAGCTCTGTTTTGATTATTCACCAATGAAATAGTTCACAGTTACTTATGTGGCCATTATGGCCATTTTTCATATGATTAGGTCTTTTTCTCTGAGTTGTTTTGGCTAAAGTGTAAGGGTTTTGAGCAGTAGAAAAGTATGTTTAGATGGATAGAATTATTTCTCCAAATATGCCTTCTTTTCCACTGGAAAGGTAGAATTTTTGAACATTAAAAAATAATATGGGATAAAAAAATATACAGTCTAAGAAATGCAAGTACTGATTTACAAGTTAGAGTAATATCATACAGGGGCCTTTCATTGCTCCTGTTTTAGAAATGGGGAAGAAAATCAGACCTCTGAGAGACTTTGAGGAAGTAATTTTGGAATTAATATACTGTTGTTTGATATTGTTATTGTCAGGTTTATTTAGTGCATCTAAGAGGTTATTAGGTATTATATTTTACTGCCTCAGAATACTAATCATATACCATCAGTTTTTTCTTGTTGTTAATGTGTATTGTTACTGGAATTTCAGTGTAAGTGAATACAAACTGAAAACTGGTGTCAGAAAATGTTTAATGAAAGACTTAATTAGCAGAATGAGACTTTTGTTTGAAAAAAAAGTCATCTTTTTTTGTTACTACTGTACTGGTAACTCCATTTACCTTTTCTGTTTAAGCTTAATAGTGGTAGGACGCATCATTTGAATATAGCAGCAAGAATCTTAAACAACTACTTTGATTAAAGACAATTAAAATAAGTTTGCTATTAGGTGTTAATTTTGCTTCTTGGTACATCGTGTTGCCAAACTCCACTTGCAAAGTGGTTGCTTTGTAAGACACTTTCTCCTTTAAGAATGGCAAGATGAAGGGAGTGTTGTCACTTCAGCAATATATTATAGCTCAGAAATAAGACCTGGGGAAGTGAAGATGTCTGCCATCTCTCAGACCTAAAGAATTTAAAAGGCTGCAAAGTTAACAGAAACTCTTAATTTCATGGCACCTATCTTATTTTCACAGTGACCCATGAAAATTGACACAAGACAGGGGTATGCCAACGCTTCTTGAAGGATAATCAGTTTATTACCAAAGAATTGAGAACTTAGAGGAAAAAAAAGTAATTTGCTTTATTTCTCCCTTTCAGCCAGTACAATGTTTCCCAGGTTTGTGATCTAGTTTCAAGTGGAGAAAGGTCTGTGCTGTGCAGAATGCACTGAAAAATAGCTGGATTCACTGCCTTCACTGCCTTGTTTTGAGATAGTTCATGCTCTGGCCAACCTCAGTATGAGTAGAAATAAGTTGCATTTGTAAAGGCTGTAAATATTTTTTTCCCTGTACCTGTTGTAGTCTCTCCTGTAGGTAAAACAAGCAGTATGTGATGGTAGACAGGCAGTATCGTACAGCTGGGTTGGTTTTCGGTAGATTGCTGATGTTGAAGTATACAGGTGAAAGCATGCAAACCAGCCCATGACCAGAGCTGTTTGAAACCAAACAGCCTCACCTCCCTTTCTCCAGGTTGTTTTGTGCATAAGTTATGACAAAGGCATCCGGGCAGACCTAAAACCCACATGTGCTCTTGAGACTTTAATGCTGGCTAGGGACTGCCCTGTCCTTGATGGAAAGCGACATAGGCTGTACTTGTGTCGGCACACTGCTGTGCAAATTCATACTAGGGGGTTGGTAGTGTAGTGCTGCTAGTCAAGAACAAAAATCTTCAGTGGAAACATTTTTACAGGTGCCTGTCCTAGAGGCAGTGGGTACTCTGAATTCAGGAACAGATTTTGCTGTGTGTGGAATGACTTTTCTAACAGCTTACAGCATTAAGGGTAAGGAGCAGTCCTCATAGTGTTGAATGCCCCCACTTCCTCCATCCTATCCACAGCAATAGAGAGTGCTCAGGAGCACTCTGCACTGCAAAGGATCAAGTCTGTCATCTCTTCTGGTGTTTTCAGAAAGAAAAAAAATCACAATTGAGAGTCTCCAAAAGCCTCTAGTTTTTAATGATCCATCTGTACCTTTCCATTGTGTTCTGCTAGAATAGACATTTAATTTATTTTAAAAGATCTGGGGTGTTCAGTGAACCCAGTTTGCACATTTCTCATGACATATCCAGCATTCCAAGTAAGGGCAACTTCTTAGCATGTCAGGCTACAGAACAATGCAGCTTTTTTTCTTTGCCCCTCTTTCTCGTAAGGAATACAAGCCTTCGAGAAGAGAGCATCTCTCATTATATAAAAAATGTGTGTGCTTGGTTGTCTATCATATAGGTGGGAAATATGAGCTTTAATAAAAATGAGCCATTCTAGACCTGGGTGCTCTAACTCTGATGACAAAATTGATAGCCCTCATAGCTGAAAATACATGAAGGAAACAAGTGTTTAAAGGGGAAAATTAGAGTGTTCAATTTAATCTATAGAGAAATAGCAGCTTTAACCCTTTGGGGGAAGGAGATAGTTTGTAGTGAGCTGTGTGAACTACACCTTTTTGCATTGGAGCCATAGTCCCTGGCACAAGCTTGTTAATGCTGTTGCGATAGAAGTAATAACAAAATCCTCTTTGTCTCAAGTTGGTATCTACAAATTCTCACAGGGAGAAACAAAACAGAACAACACAACCCCCCCAACAATCTAACATGTCAAACCCTCACTATTTTCACATGTGAAAATCCCCTGAGAGAAATATTGTGTATCACTACTGTAGATAGAGTACATGTACTCAAGAACAAAGAGGGCTTAAGACGAAGACATGGTGAATATATAATAACTCTGAATAAATACGTTAAGTCCTCTCTTGTTTCTTTGCAAGAGCTTTTCAAGAAGTGAATAATAGTAAAGCTCTCCAAGTCACTTAGGGCCTGAGCCTGCAAATATCTACTCATATGAGTACTTCTTACTCATGTAAGTAGTCCCATTGAAGTCTGTAAACCTGCTCATGTGAGTAAGGCTAAACAGGTTCAGGGTCTAAAACACTATGGGGGAGACAAAAGCATATAGAAGTACAGCCCTAAGACTCTTCAGACATGGAGCAGCAAAAGATTTATCTGAGGCTTCCAATGTAAAGCCTTGTAAATTAGTAGGAAGATCTAAAAAATCAGGCCGCTGCTGCATTGGGAAGCAATGGAGCTCTCTTAATATGGGGATATAGGGGTAATGTGATGGAAAGACTTAGATGTAGTGTGTAGTCTAGCAGTTGTATTCTGTGCTCCTCACAATCAGAACAGTAGCTGGAAGTGTAGTGAGCAAATAATTGTAGTAATCAAGTCACGATGAAACAAAGAAAGAGCAACTGGCCAAGGGAACACAAGTTTGGCTGGCTGAATTCCTGAAGGAGAGTAGGATTTACTACACAATGTGGGATATAAACTTTGATGCATTTAAATTATCTCACAGACTTGTTTGCTTTTACTTTTTTAAATAACCCTTGACTAAAAATAAACAGTTGACTGTGAATTAAACTGATTAATTTTTTTCATAGCAATAAATGGGAATTTGCTAAAAGTCAGGGCTTGCTTGTCTTTTAAACTCCAGTGTAAAAGTGATCATTTTACCTGTGTTCAGTCTGATGTAACAAGGAAGAAAATTCTTCTCATTCTAAAGCCCATACTGTAGAAGTAGAAAAATCTCTTCTCAAAGTTTTTTTTAGGGGGAGGAGGCACAACCCTAGCTACATATTTATGGTCTGGAGCTGAGAGCAAGGTGTGTGCATTGCAGCCATTTCAGCTGTGGTCTGGCTGTCTCTCTTGTGCAGTCTCTTGAAGTGAGTGAGTCTCTACCCTTCAATAAAAAATCTTGGCCAGTCTTGTCTTATTATTCTAAATATGTGCAGCTGCCTCAAGATATTTTAGGATATGGGATACAGGAATCTGCTGGACTGGTCACCTTGTCCACTTTATACCTAGGGTTGATTTGGATGTGTGAATATAGGAAGGGCATGAGGGTGGCCCAAGGGTCAGTTGTCTTCCAAAGACTAAACCTGTGTCCTAATCTTCATTTTGCAGGAAGGAAAAATGAAATTTAGAGAAATTAAGGTCTAATGTCATGAAAATAAATGGGAAATAAACAGAAGATAATATTTTGGAAGATCTGCTTCCCACTATTTCCTCAGTGAGACATGAATTTCTCTGAAAAAGGGAGCCCATGAGACCACCTGATGGAGATCCAAGACTTGCCTTGCGCTTTACTTATTGTATCATTTATGTGTCAGGTGGATTTGCCTTCTGTTTACTGGGCTGCTCTTGAACAAATGTTTCTTAATGTTTGAATATAGGTGGGATCTTTGGAAAGTGTTACTGGTTCATTGCTATCAGTACTATTTTCCTTTGTGACTTGTGTAATTTTTAGAAATTTTTAAACCAGGCTCAGGGAGTCTTATCCATTTGTTGAAAATGTCAAACTGCTCTCTTGTTGCTTCCATCACTCTTGTTGAAGGTACTCAAAGTCATCTTTTCCCAGTCAATCAACTTGTCCTGGATTTTCTCTTCTCTAAGTAGATTTTTACTCAATAACTTGGATGTTTCTGTGAACTGTGACTGGACTTGAAATTCCTTGATTCATTTGGATCAAATTCCATATCTCAAATACTGAGGAAACCAGCTAGCACAGACATTCTTGCAAAAACTATGGGTGATGAAAGTGAATCAACGCTATTCCCAGGAATACGAAAGAAGTTTAGTTGTCTAATTCATAACACTGTAGACTGGATCATTTTGACTTTGATTTTGTCATTTTAAAGCCAGTGGTACTTGTATTAAATTAATGGATTGTCTACCGGTGCAAAAAAATCTGTCCTCTACTCTTTCAACTTCTCAGAGAGATTTCATCTTTTGCCTTTTCTCTCTCTCTCTTTTTTTTTAAAGAAAAATAAAGAAACATTTAAGGAGGGGGGAATAGACATATGAAGCTTGTGAAGAAATACTATTTTTAAGTAATGTGCTTTTTTCAATGACAGCTTAGTGTTTTTGTTAAACGGCACCACTTTCAGCTTTCAAAAAGATTTAGCCAACAGTGCTCACACTGCTTTCGACAAGGTAAACCTTGCCCACCCATTATAACCTTTAGGTCATTCCAATCATGTTATTTCTCCCATAATGCCAGAAGTAATGGAGTAGGCAGGAAGTGAAAGTAGAAGTTATACAGCACTGCTCTCCTGCCTTTTGTTTGCTTGTCTATAACTACCTTAAACTACTTCCTTCTCATCATTATAACAATGGGATGAAATGGTTCTTTATAAATGGCCATGAAGTAAAGGCAGGCTGCAAAGGCTTCTGTAACCTATTATTATGACCTTTCTCTCATCAGTAATTGTTTAGCAATTTGTACCTGAAAAATCCAAGCTGTCTGTAATGTGCCACACAAGGTGTGGCGAAAGGGCTTTGGAGACTGCTAGAATAATTATTAAATACCAATGTAGTGTAAGGCAGCAAGTCTAAGCAACGTGAAAAGGCATCATAAGATTGAATAATGAACTCATCTTCAAATGCCCTGGCTTGTTTCTGTGGAATAAATGCATGTAATTTAAGACAGAGGGATTGCTGATGCTGTACTTAAATTCACTTCATTAAGAAAAAACCCCAAACAGACCTGGTGCAATTGTGCCACGGGTATCTGTTGGCAGAAACCAGACTTCATAAAAAGTCTTGGTGTCTCACAGAAGTAGCTAGAAGATGGAGGCCTGAAATACACTCATACTTTACTCGTAAGCTGCAGGGTCTGTTGTAAGCACCATTTCAGTGTTGGAGCTCACCTATTTGTTTAGATTAAAGCTGTAAGCCAAATGACCTTTCTAAACTCCTTCAATTGATCTCTGGTGGCAGAAGCCTTATAGTTATGTTTTCACTAACTTTTTGAACACAGTAACTAATAGAGTTGTCCTCGTGACTAGAGATGACTTGTAGCCAGACACAGTAGGCATGGAGAAGTGTAATACAAAATGAATATCAGTAAATATCTGTGTGTTCTGAACATTCCTGTATCTCCAGTAGTGCTGTGATTGCAGTGAAGTCTTTTGCTTATGTTTTGGAATTGACAAGTCAAACTTTTGAAGTTTCCAGTGTTTGCCTTGAGCCAGATCATCTGAGATATTTTGTCCAACTGTTCCTTGTCCTTGCTCTGCCCACCCACTATTTTGTGTGATTTGTCTTTTGCTGGCCCTTTTCCCATACCCATCAGTGTTTGCCTGGTGAGTGCCAACGCTTTCATGCTTCCTTCCCTGAATGGCTCCAAATTTGCATCTCATGCTAACAGCGCAGCTGCTGGAGTCACACTCTCTGTAAGTGGCTGACACACTATTTACACACACTTCTTTGCGTAGCAACTTGCTTCTTGGCCAGGTGAAGAAAATAATATTGCTTGACTTTATTTTTCACACTCTTGTCTTTTTTTAAGGGGAAGAATTTTAAAATATTTTGACAGACTTATCTACTTTTGCAGCTTTGGCAACAGCAGATATTGGCTTATCTCTTTAGTTAGGCTTTTTTTCATGATGATTTCTAATACAGTCAGTCTGGGTGGCTAACAAGGGACACCGGTGCAAAGCACCAGCCATGGAGATGGGGAAGGGTAACTGGCTGTAAAGCAAACAGTCTGGCAGCGAACTGTCTTGTGTGCCCTCTCCTGGCTGGAAGCAGCCAGCTCCCGGTGTTGCTGGCAGCTCTAGCAGATCAAGTAGTGTGATATAATGTAAGGATCTATGCAGAAGACTAGACTCCTCCTCTGTAACCTCAGCTATTGTCGCTGCGTGTTCCTTAGTAATTCTCTAGAGACTCTGCCCTGTGGGCACATCTTTTCCAGCCTGCTTCCTTCAGCTCTCGCCCTATAAGTTTGGCAGGAAGATGCTAGGGCAGCTTATGGGATATGCTGGTCCCCTTCAGCATGAGGCTGTTGGATAATGAGATGTAGGTACTGACATCCTCCCTTCAGAACAGAGCTGAGTCATTGCAGTTGGCTGTGAAAGTCTGGAAGAGGAGGCTGTGGGATCCAGCTTGTCCTTCGAAATTAGGATTATTCTAATATGCTAAATTGTGGGCTTGCTACCTGCTTCACAAACCTCGTTCCCAGTGGCTTTCCTGAAGAACTTCATCCAAGTCCTTATGTGACTTTTCCAGCTTGCTTCCTCTTTCTCCTTCTCTGGAGTACAAAGTCTTTCAGGCCTTGTTATTCAAATCCTGGCTGCAGCATGGTTCCATGCATCAGCAAAAAGGCTGTCACTCTGATTTATTATTTGTATTATGAGGAGTGTTGGGGCTCAGGGTTTTGCATATAGTAGAAACACAGAACAAGAAGGCTGGTGCTTCCTTCAGAGCTTGATGCTATAGTACCTGGTTGGGCAGGTTTAACACTTGCCCTGCAGTTAGCTTGCTTTAATTAATATATGACTGCACTGAATCAAGGAGTCAGCATTTGTATTTTACTCTATCCTAAGGAAGGAGTGATGAATTCATGGTTGCATTTGTTTGTCATTAGCAGATACCAAGAATAGTATTGACATCTAGTAGGGCGCCAGTTTGGTTCTTCTAGTGTACAGAACTGTTGTGAAGTATGCACTGGACTTTACTGTGCTCTGGCCTCGAGATCAGATGCCAGATCTGCTGTTACAGGTCCCTGTGTAAGGACTTAGTGGCCTTAAAGCTGTGGAGATGGCTGCATTTTACTGTCATAGTTGCTGTAGTGTTTGTACAGTATTCCTTTGAAGGAAAAAAATGCTGCATCTTTTAAAACTAGCATATTATATACTGTTATTTAACCTAGTCTCCCCAATGACATTTTACATTTGTGAAGGATGAGCTAGACAAGTGTGTAAGCTGTGCAGATAGATGCACGAGTAGAGTAGCATAGATGCCAGTTTTTTCTCTCTCCCACAGTACTTTATTTAGCAACATTTTACACCAATCTCTTTCAGCTTTCAAATCCAAATGGACTGGTGATGGAGAAGGATTTTTTTATCTGCTGCTAAAGAGAAACTGAGGCCCTAATCCAGCAAATATTTATTCCCGGTCTTAACTTTGAAATTAAACATGCTCACTAATCTTGGCAAGATGAGAGGACAATTTACCTTTTAGATGAGTCCACCAAACCACTTTTCAGTTAGATAGCTGTTGTTTTTCCTACACAGTAAGGAGTGTCCATTTAACATGGCTGTTGTTTGACCTGTTTTAGTTTGTTTCCAGTTAATGAGAAAGCAGTGAAAAGTGTCTTCCCTTAAGTTTTAAATTTGTGTAGGAATTTTGGTGAATTTCTTGAAATTCATCAGAAAGCTTGGCTTTTAAGTTAGGCATTATGAGTATCGAATTAAGCTGTCAGCATGTGAAGTGATACAGAGAAAGATGTGTACAAGTACACTCACATGAACGCACACATGCATTGCTCTCCTCTCTGTGCTGACTGGTAAGTCTTAACAGTAGAACTAGAGGCTGAGAATTACATTTTAGTAATTCTTTTCTAGTTATGTCAGATTTCTAGCATGCTGTTAGAGACATATGTGTCATCCTCACCATCACCCAACATATCATTGCTGTTTCAAACTGTTACCAGAGCTGTTGACACAGAATATTGTGTCTGTCGACAGCTCCAATTAGTTGGCGTGTCTGACTACTGACAGCACAGTCTACTTTTGTTTATGAAGACGGTGTGAGCTGTATCTCACTCTCACTACCTCCAGTGGCAGACAGATGGATAGAACTATATAATCATCAACGGAAGCGGGTGATATTCTGTCTTCACAAATCATCATGTGGAGCAGAACCAACGGCCTTTTGTCTGCTTTCAGAAATGACTGCAAGATTCCTCCCATCTGTCAAGTTATGAGGATGAATATGTATAAAATACATCAGATATATATGCAGGGTTTTGTATTGTGGTTTGGGGTTTTTTTGTTTGATTGGGGGGTGGGAGGGAGGGGGAAAACTGCTTCTTAATTTTCACCAGATGTTAGCTATGAGATATGGAACAGTAGAGGGAGAAGCACAATCATTTTCTATCAAATTGAACTTTCTTGAGGTAGTTTTCTTTTTCTGAAGGAATGGACCAACCCCTCATCATTTGCAAATGTGGAACCCCGTTGATTTCCTAAGGTCGTGCAATTGCAACTGAGCACAGAATTTAGTCTATTGCACTCTTTACATGTATTTAATCCTCTCTATTGTGAGATTACATAATCTTAGCAGCTGCCCAACTAGCGATGTTCTGCTTTTCATTTAGTAGAGGCTACAGATACAAACTATTTTTAGATATACTGGTCCAAGTTGCAGAGTGGTTCCTCAAGCACAATGTATATTCAGTTCAGGGAGTGTTTGTACTGAGAACAGACACCCCCTCCAAGTAGGTAAGTCATATAGATTTAGTTCATTCAAGAAACATACTGTTTAGTATCCCTTAAAAGTCCTATAATTTAGTTTTCTGGAATACAGTAAAGTTAATTGATATACACAGTTGTTTGATTGATTAGTTTTGGGGGTTTTTTTAGGAAATAAATCTTTCTTTTTCCTTAATGTATTAAAATATCAAGGTTTTCATCAGAACTATTTTAGAGCCAGCAAATTCTTATAAAGGAAAAATATGCCCACTAGAAAGTGAAGGGGAAGTGAGAATATGAATTGTCTTTCTGTTATTTCTCTGCCTAGTTTTCTTGCTCTGTAATGTATAATATTTCTCAGCTTTCTGCTGCTGTTACATGTACTTTAACATTTAAATGCTGATCCTGCCTGTTAAAAGTTAATTAGTGTTTATTACTGACTGAAGTGAAAACAGGATTTGAGTTTTATCCAGGAATTAAAGAATACAGATTTGGTCATACATTTCCTATATGAGACATAGCAAATAATAAGTGCCATTTCCTTATCCTTATGAGATACAAACTCTAATCTTGATAAAATGTCCTAACTATCCTTGCATAGCCAGCAGGATCTAGCACATAAAATATAAGCATGTACTTAAAAATATCAGAGAAGAACAGTGGTTCATAGCATTTTTTGTTTTGCATTTTACTTCAGGATCAGATTCCTACTAAGACAATTGGAACAAAGCCAATGATATCCAGGGTTGTTCTGATGTTTTTCCCCTCCTTTCTTTCCCCTCTTTTTTTCTCCCCACCCCACCAGTGTCTTCTGCAAAACTAGTAACCTAATGAGCAATATTTAGTGGGAATTATGAAAAAGACAGATTCTGTGGACCTTCAGAGTAATCTCTGCTGGAGTTTAAAGGAAAAACTAAGAGTTTCATCCTGACTGATTTCACATAGGGCTTTTCTCCATTAGTGAAAAGAACCTAAAACTGAGGAGAGATGTTACTGCTTTTGATGCAGGCCAGTTTCCAGTGTGTTCAAAGCAACAATTATAACAGGTAAATCAGTAATATAAAAGCATTGTATTTGATTCATAATTTAGCAGTGATGCATGTTTTTCTTTTGCACATTCTCAGACAATTGGGCTACATATGGTAAAATAATCTTGACTTGGAATTTTTTAGTAATCAAGTTTAAAACTGGCATGATTTCATAATGATACTCTGGTATTTTCTCAGTTGTAGGTAAGCAATGATATGAGATAGTTGCACACTCTGAAACTCAGCTGAAAATTTTCAAATTCCTGAGCAGGCCACAGGACATAGACACATTTTCTGAAAATGCTTGAAGTCCAAGGAAATTCATTGTGAGCCCATAGCTAATCTAAGAACAAATGGCCAGCTAAGTTAGATACATAAATATTTTTGATTTTTTTTGATTATTAGCTTGACTGTACTCATTACTGTGACCCAGAGTTCCTAGTGAAATACTGTATTGAAGTCAGGCTTCAAATGAAGGAAGTCAGTGTTCAGTTGAAAACTCCAGTAATTAGATAGTAGGGATTATGTGGGTTATAGTAAGAGTAACAGGGACAGTTGACTAACTCCTTGACAGCTGCTGAGCATGTGTAATTATGACAACAACTACTGTGTATCCCAGGTCTGGAAGTGGGACAGTAAGCAGAAGATTTATCATAGAACCATAGAATCACCAGGTTGGAAGAGACCCATCGGATCATGGAGTCCAACCATTCCCACCAATCTCTAAACCATGCCCCTCAGTACCTCATCATTTGCACTGGCTTTTCTTCTTCCTTGAATGATAGGGCCTTTTATTTCAAGGCCATGAGAAAGGCAGAATTATTAAAAACAATGATGGGCTGGAGTAGCCTCAGAGTGCAAATCCACTGACTCTGTTACTTTATAGACATGGAGAGGTGCTGTATAAGTGGTTTAATGAGAAAGTTCTTCACCATTGCCAGAAACTGCAAGCTCTGCCCTACTTTCCTCACTTGCATGGCAGCAATAAGGCACATTTAATTTCAGAGAGACACCCTTCTTGGGATTCAGATGCTGGAGAGGTTAATGGGTGGCCTTAGCCAGGTGACTTCACACAAACATCTCTAAGAGGTCTGGTCAGTCTTCTTATCTCTAAACACAACTCCTTTCCCCATAATTTTTCTATCTTCTTGTCCCTAGTGCCATTTTATGCAGGTTGGAGGATTGCCAGCTCTGATGCTTGATTTTTATTTGTTTCATTATGTATTTTTTTTGTTTATTTTTAGATTTTATGTTTCTTATATAGTGCCATACTAGGCTCTGAAATAGGAATAGTATTACTTAAATAGCTGTTATTTGTGCCCTGGAACTCAGCTGGGGTTTTACTGGTAGCTGAGGACCCCATCACCACATGGGTAGCCATTGCACAGAGAAGACACGCAGTCAGATATAGCCCCTGTAACCAAATTGAATAAGCAAACCAGGCAGAAAAATGGGTTTTATTCCTATTTTTACATATAGGAATTGAGGTACTCAGGGATTGGGTTACCTATGCAAGTCTGTGGTATGAAATAAGTTCATATCTCTTGTGTTCTTCTATGTGCAATAACCACAAAACAACCTTCAGGCAAATTTACCTGTCACTCTGGTAGTTAAATGAAATTTTCTCCTGTGGTAACTTCTGCAAGTTTGAACTTGTTCTGAGTACTTTTCAGAAAGGACAAGCCATTGCAGATCTGTGCTTTAAGCAGAGGGTACCAGGACCACCAGCTTCCCAAGAATTTCTCATCAGGAAAGCATGTGCATTTCCTTTATTTAGACCAGTGACTGCACTGGAAATACTTATCACAGAAACAAATTCTGTATTTCATGAACTGTTTGTATTGAGGAAGTGTTGTGGTCTGAATAGATTTTAAATTAAAAGTAGAATTTTACTTCAAGTTTTTAAAGTGTGGAACCAAATCCTAGCAGCTGTAGTTGACTTGAAAACAGTGGAGTTTCTTCAAGGAAAAGTTATTGCTTATCTCTAGAGGAAAACACCACTTGCAGTTATGTAATTGAGAACGAGTATTCCCCTTTTGTAGGTGGAAACAGAAATATAATTTTTAAATGATGCATGCAAGATGCTGCAGGTTCAGAGGGCTAAGTTCAGCTTTAAATGAGTTGAAAGTCAGTTCTGTGTTAAAGCCACTGGACTGTGCCACTGTTTATTAGTGCTCTATCAGCACTAAATGCGGTTTTTGTCTTATTTTGCCTGGTTTTCTGTGTTGCCAGGTGCTAATCTTGTGACCTACCCTAATTCTCAGAGTTCTTTTCCTATTTTTCATTGCAGGATAACAAGTATCTTGACTGTAATCTATTAATTGAATTGAATAAACTTGTTTCCCTAGCAGTGAGAGCATATTGTTTGCACACAGTGTCATCCCAGGCCTTCCAGCTATCGAAAGATTGCCAGATATGTTTATTAAACCCCCTGAGCTTGGAAAGAACACAGAAAACTGTCATCTAGAGCAATAAGAAAGTGCCTATCTCAGCTGGAGATCTGACTGTTATGAATAAAGGAAGAGTTTGTGGTAGAGTTTTGAGATGTAAAGAGAAAAGGCTTCCCTATGGTGCAAATGTGTTGGAACCCTCAGGCGAGAAAAAAAATATTGAATTGTTGCTGGCAGTACAATGTAATTATTGAGTTAGCTACAGCAATGTCTGTGAACTTCTGAGGTAAAGGCCTGGTGACTTTTTTTTTTCTTTTATCATTTTTTTCACCTCCTCAGGATAAATAAAATTCCTAATAATAACTCCCCCTCCCCCAGTCTTTCTTACTAGTAATTGAACCACAAATATCTACAAAATTTTCAATGATTTTGTGCAATGCTAGGTTTCAAAGTTCTTGTTTGGCAACTGCTTCCTTTTCCTCTTCTGTTGCAAGTGAAATGCAAGCTAGCCAATAATGAAAAAAAAGATGGATGTAATGGTAAAGTCTCCTTCCAGATCTAAACTTTTCTTTACTGCAAATAGAGTCTCGGACCTGGAGATTCTGGTTTGTTGCACTACATCTGGCTTTATTGAGCTTTTCCCTGTTAACATCAGGATTTCACAAACAAGCCAAGAGAACCAGAGCTGACAAATCTAGATTTGAATAGTTTCTGTGAAGAATGTTTGTATTGGCCTGAAATCTCATATATCTGAAGGTAGTAGATTATACACCTTCTGTATAAACCTGTAGATATATCTACATCATAAATTGCTATACTTTTGATTGTCATCCCACTTAGAGCAGATAATTTCCTGCAAACTAGGAATACAAACTCAATTCACATTATTAAAAAGGGAGAGAATTAATTTCTGTTGGCTTGATGATTCCTCATGAAGTTTGTGGTGATTCTTTGGGAACTGCTGGTCTAGATACTGCAAGGTACTGGAGTGTTCCTTATACTGCTTTTGCACAGTCCCCTCTATTAACTGTTAGAAAATTCTTGGTAGCCATTTTGGAGAAGAAATTTCTGGTTCATGCTAATTAAACGTATGCACTTTTGTTGTTCATACATTCTTAGGTCTTATTTCACTATTAAAATAATATTTTTATTGAATATTATCTTTATTGATTTTTAAAAAATGAAACAAAAATCTTACAGGTGTTTATTTTGGCAACCTGTGCTCCACAGACTGTGTACTAGAGTATACACTCTTAATATTTAATGGTGAGAAGACATGGAAAATGTATTGTGTAGCAAATAACAAGCAGTAAGGTAGAGCTCAAACAAGGGCTGATACTTATCTCTTGTTCCCATAAATTGCCCGACACAATAGGGATTTTTCCAACCTGTGACCTGGGTCCCATGTGTCTATATCCAAAATATATTGTTGCCATTGATTATTTATGTTGCCATCGTGCCTCAAGGTTCCAGTCCAGATCTCTGGGGTTTGTTGTGCTGTATCATTATTGAAGCATGCAGCTAATATTGCTCTTAAAGCTCTTCTGGTCTAAACAGAATAGCTGTTTCATAAAAGTCTGTTTCTAGAAACAGTAATTTGATTCACAAGATGATACACGAGTGGCTGCTGTGCCTGTGCCTACTGTGGTTCAGTGTTACAAACCCTGGTGCTGTTGTCAGTATGCAAAACCTAGATATGTAGTTAGGTGTTTTTATTCCTCAAGCTTCAGGAAGGACTTTATGTTTACAGGCATGTAGTCCTTTACTTTCTGTTGCATTGTACTCAGGTTTTCCTTCCTTTTCTAAGGGGAATTAAATTTATATGAAATTGCAGTTGTATTTGTGAGGTTTCTGTAAAATATTTTTGGTTTTACTTGACCATTTTCCAGGGAGATATATTAAAATGTTCCTGTGGTCTGTTCCCTTCCTTGCATCTTTTAGCAGAGGTGAGCTTATTTCTTCATATCTTCAAATGATGACTCAAAGTTGTGAGTTTTTAAGATTAAGGTTTCTACTCTTTACCTCTTAGATGGAAGCAAAGAAGAGAATTTGAAGTGTTTGGTTTCATAGAATCACAGAACAACTAGGTTGGAAGGGACCCATCGGATCATCAAGTCCAACCATTCCTATCAAACACTAAACTACGTCCCTCAAGACCTCATCCACCCGTCCCTTAAACACCTCCAGGGAAGGTGAATCAACCACCTCCCTGGGCAGCCTATTCCAATGCCCAATGACCCTCTGTGTGAAAAACTTCCTCCTAATCTCCAGCCTAAATCGCCCCTGGCGGAGCTTGAGGCCATTCCCTCTTGTCCTGTCCCCTGTCACTTGGGAGAAGAGGCCAGCTCCCTCCTCTCTACAACCTCCTTTCAGGTAGTTGTAGAGAGTAATGAGGACTCCTCTCAGCCTCCTCTTCTCCAGGATAAACAACCCCAGCTCTCTCAGCCGCTCCTCATAAGGCCTGTTCTCCAGCCCCTTCACCAGCTTCGTTGCTCTTCTCGGGACTCTCTCCAGAGCCTCAACGTCCTTCTTGTGTTGAGGGGCCCCGAACTGAACACAGGATTCAAGAAGTGGTCTCACCAGTGCTGAGCACAAAGGGAGAATCACCTCCCTGGACCTGCTGGTCACACCATTTCTGATACAAGCCAGGATGCCATTGGCCTTCTTGGCCACCTGGGCACACTGCTGGCTCATCTTCAATCGGCTGTCAACCAACACCCCCAGGTCCCTCTCCTCCTGGCAGTTTTCCAGCCAGGCTTCTCCCAGTCTGTAGCTCTGCATAGGGTTGTTGTGCCCCAAGTGCAGGACCCAGCATTTGGCCTTGTTGAACCTCATGCCACTGGACACTGCCCAGCGGTCCAGCCTGTTTAGGTCCCTTTGCAAATGGGCTATTTTGACTATGGGCTGAGGATCATGGCTTTAGTCACCTTCAGTCATACAGAACATGCAGAGCTTACAATGACTAGCAAGGCGAGAAGTTCAGTTGCATGGTCCTTGCATGCAGGCAAGGAAGGGAATCTATCACTTGCTATCAACTGATGCCAAATTCTTATGCAGGAGGAAAACTGCTGAAAACTTTTGTATTCAGTGTTCCTTACCTTTAGTGTATTTGTGGTGCATTTTCTGTAGTATTGGCGATCGGAAGATCACGCGATGTACGGAAAGAATAGGTAACGTAGGCTGCCAACGTGGCTTTAAGGAGGTGTGGCAGTGGCGAGAACCCGCTTTGTGGGAAGGTACCAGGAGGCGTGGTTAGTTTTAAGAGACTATATAAGACTGTGTTGTTATTGAATAAACGCCCTTGTAGCATCCCCATATTGGTGTCTGTGTTACTTGGCCCAGAGGCGGGGGTGGTCTCCGTGCCGTTCTCCCCGGAGCGGGTTGTTGTTGCGGAAGGTACTGCAGCAATTTTCTCTAAGTACTTGCTCACTCTGCCTCCTTTCATTGTTTAATTCAGATAGGCGATTTGGCTTTGTTATTTAATAAAGAGCTTCACAGAATGGTTGTGACTGGAAGGGACATCTGGAGATCGCCCAGTCCAGTCAGCCCTGCTACAGCAGGTTCACCTACAGCAGATTGCACAGGATTTCATCCAGGCAGGTTTTGAATATTTCCAGAGAAGGCGATTCCACAACCTCCGGAAAGCCTATTTCAGTGTCCATCACCCACATAGCAAAGAAAATAGAACACTGTGGTCTAAAATAAATAGTGGTTAAAATTCATCAGTAGTCTAACGAGGATGCTTTAATCATGTTTACACAGTAGCACGAGTTCAGAAAATGCTATAAGACAGCTTTTACTAGGAAAGATAATTTTAGCAGGCCATGTATAATAGTTCTTGGTGAATATCTGAGACTTTACTTTTATTTCTACCTGGGGAAAAACTGGGGGGAAATTCTGTAGCACCAAATATAGCTCAAGGTTTTGCCTGCAAATTCAGATGTGTATTACAGTAAAACAATTTTCAGTTTAAATAGGTGTCATGCTAGTATTGTAAATGAATTTAATCTTTTTTATATAAAAATGACATGTATAATCTTTACTCTGCTGAACTTGGTGGCAAAAATCTCACAGGTTTTAGTAGAGCAGAGCCTTCCTTTCCTGATGTCTCTTTTACACAGGGAATTTTGAGGTGTCATAGTCTGACTTTTGAGATAAGCTTGGACTGAACTGCCCAGTTTAAATCTCTTGATGAAGGAATTCTGTAGAAAAAAATATTTTACAATTTCATCTTTTTGTTTAACATTTAAAGTAAACAAAACAGATTTAAGAAAATATATATTAATTTTAAATATATATATATATGAAACAGGGAACTACTGAAGATGCTGAAAAGAGGAAAACTCTATTCACATTGAAGTTGCTGTGAAATTGACCCAACTTTTTTTATACATTCTTGTAAAAAGATGATGTAGGTCTGTCAAAATAGTTGTTACCAGCTCTAGATTTCACTCCAGAATTATGTTAGTTTTGCTTTATAAGATTTTTCAGTTTTACTTTCAGATCTTGGAAAATGAAAAATACCACAATATGTCTTTGTTAATATAAGGACAGCTGCAGAGTACTAAAATGTCTGAGTCTACAGAAAGTGAAACAGTTGCATGTATACTTTATAACGCTCATTTTTTCCTCTAAAAATTCCTTAGTGGTGGGTTTTTATTTTGTTATGACATACATAACTTGAAGTGAGGGGGAAGCAACCCCAGATTTTATTTGCAGCAGAGAGGTAGGTATAAAACAATTGAGCTTGGGTGACTTTAATATGAAGTCATTTCTTTGCAGGTCTTTTACCCAGAATGACAGTCTGTGTTCCCTATTACCCCTTTACACAATATTCAGTTGTTGTGATATCGTATATATGCATTAACAAATAAAGGAATGCAACCACAACAATTATGTTCTTCTTCTGCTTGATTTACTTGTCAGTATGCATTCATGACACTGTAAAGTATCTCCTTCACAGCCTTGTCAGGCATACCTTTTTCTCCCCATAATGTCAACTTAGTACAGCAGGCAGGCCAGGTGAGCTTGGCTCACTTTCAGGTTTTGTCTGTCTCTTTATCTGAAATTTTAAAAGGGGGACGTCAGAAGAGGTAATTGCCATAAATTACACACTGTCTGTTGTAAATTGTGATGAGAACATAATTGAAAATTGAGCTGAGAGGCACTTCCTGGATTCAAACTGTACAAGAGCCAGAGGACAGCTTTAACAATTTGTGGTGGGCCTGCGAAGTCTTTTTTTCCACACCTCTCTCTGAAAGTGTAATTGATTCCGGTGCTGTACGCCTCTGTGTCAAGGGTTGGCCTGAGGGTCCTGGAGAGGGCTATGGAGATGATTCTGTGGGGTTCACACAGATAATTGACTTGTTTCATGTAAGCACTGTGTGAGGGGAATATCAGCATTTTCTGACATGAGAAGTGGAGTTTGACTGCTTGTGCAGAGATGTCACTGTTCAGAAAGGGATATTGTTCAAGGTTCCCAGGCATTGTGTGTGTGTTTGTGTTAGCCCTGGTATATTTGTACCTTTTGGGCATTGCTGGTGGTTGAGATACATATTAGGGTTGGGAAGAGTTAATTTTACACTCTTCCACCCATTTTTTCCTCCTGTTTGCCTCTCCGCTAAATAAAAATGTCAAATGCTAATAAACAAATCAACTCAAGTAGTTATTATTAGAGACTCATTACTAGGACAGTTAAGTGACTGAAATGGCAGGTACAGGAATCTCTACCAGAAGAGGACTAAGAATTGACATTTTCTTTGGCCACTAAACCCTGCTGTTGCTGGACCAGTTCAGGGTCATGACAGAGCCGCCTGTTAAGAGGGATTCAGTGTAGCAACCTTGGCAGAGCACTGATCCATCCAGAATTCACTAGAAACCACAACTTTGTTCTCTGAACAAATTCTAGCCCAGGTCCAAGTGATGAATTTGAAAGCTTGATCCCATTTCATGGCAGCATTTCAATCTAGCATACATTTACACTTTTAAGTCCATTTGCATTCTTTTAGATCTGTGCCTACTTCTCACCCAATTGTAACATTTATATGCAATTATTTGATGGTATTTCCAAAGAAGAAGGATGACCTTTTTGCAAAAGCCTCAGTAGACTCCTGGACAGATAATATGCAGTAATAAAGCAAGTAGCCACCTGCATCTGGTATCCTTGGCTGTACACCCCTGGAATGGTCTTTACTTTACTGTGTCTTACAGAAATCCCCTGGAAGCTGACCTGGGAGAATACTGAAGAGAGGAGGCAAGGATTAACATAAGGGCATGCAGTTTTAGACTTGACCCTTTCTACATCTTTTTTCCTGCAGAGATAGAATTTGAGATACACAATCTCACACAGACAATCAGGAACACCAGAAAATTTGTGCATTAGGCCTTTATGTAAATCATGTAGCAAGCTACTTTGCATATTTGGAAATAGATAGTTTATATACAGCATTCAATGATAAAGTTCAGTTTATGATGGAAAGGGTACAGTCGTACTCGGGCTTCTTCCTCAGACTAAGATAGACAGCAGGGCCCTGCAGAGCATGATTGTCCTGAATTAGTGAAGCTAAGGGATTTTTGGATAGTTGCAGTTCTTAGTGGTTTTCAAGCTCTTTGTTGGCTGCTGCAATGATGTAAGAAGTGGTGCTGGTGGGTTACATTATAGACCTGATAAAATGATTGTCTTGGCTGAAAAGTCCTAGAATTATATTTGTGGGACAACTGAGGCTAAAAAAAGAAGTAACTTTCATGACAAATCTATTTTCTTTGTTTTTTAAAGCTGGGATTTTTTTTTCATTTCTGACCTTTACATTCTCACTAAAATTAACAAAAAGTACCTGACACAGTTTGGTGGCTTTCTGTGGGCTGCTGCAAAGAGGGCATGGGCTTGTCCAGCAATGATATGAGTGGAGTTCCATGTTGATAATTTGTTTTTTGATCAGGATTTGTTTTTCTTGTTTATTTGATGTCTGCTGGCAGTTGTATTTTGTCATGAATTAAAATATAGCCTTTCAGTACAAGTACCAGTGTGTTACTACTGGGTGAAGTCCTTTGAGAATTGTTGAGGTGCCGGTGAGGTGAGTCTTTGGGTCTCCGACTGCATCATTGTGTTGCTCGTTCCCTTTCTTTAGGTAACTTGATAAGGGCACCTTTTTTTTTGGTGTGATTTTTCAAGTTTTGTTGAAATAACTAACACAAATATGCCACATCTTCAGTTCTGGATAAGAGACTGGAAATAGCAGGTAAATAATTATGATACTGAGGCACTAAGGGGAAAGAGGCATTGAGTGTGGGGTCCTCCGAACTTGAAATCTTTGGGGAAAGAGTTGCACTGATGTGTAATTGGTGACCTAATTTTGAGTAAAAGCCTCAACAAAGGGGATTTTATATTTAAAGTATTGGTCAGCACAGTATCTTTTCTACTAAGTGCCTCCGGGGTTCAGTGGTGGTGACATGAATGACTTGTTTTATATTTTATGTCACAGTAGGTCTGACTAGTTATTTCATTTAATTTGATTGGACTCGTATAGCTTAACAGAGAAAGGAGGAGTTAAACTGCTGTACTGGAAAATGTGGAAATTACAGTCTTTTGTTTCAGTAAACCAATTGGTTTTCTGAACAGACAATCCTAGTCATCATGTCTTGAAAGCAGTACAAAGCAGACTGGGCTGTGAAGAAACCTTCATGTCAAATAACCTGCAAAGAAAAAAAATATCATCCAAGACGACTAGAAAATACTCAAGAGGTTTCTTTAATGAGTCAACAAAAAGGTGTGGGGGGAAAAAAGTGTTATTTAAGTATGTTTTTTTGAATGCACATTCATGGATTTAGTCATATTTGGACAAAAATCTTCTAAGCTGTGTTTGATGGCATGGAATACAAAGGTTTCTATTTATTAACAAATGAAAAGAACTTTTGCTGATGCTAGAATGCCAAATACCTTAATCTTTTCAATACAGAGGTTTCAAAACAAACAGAAAAGATCTAAAGCTGGAAAAAAATGTGGAACTAAAAGAGGGCACACAGTTACCCCCAGCGAGTTATAATTAACGTGATAAAACTGTTTTGCAGAGACAGGCTCGGGAAGAAATATTGGTACCACAACATGGAAGATGAATCACCAGACTAGCTGTGAGAAATGTTACGTTATGTGGTGTTAAAGAGATATTGTAATGTGACCAACAGTTTTAGTGTCTGGGTTCTTGAAAATCAAGGAGAGAGCAGAGAAATTGTTACTGAAATATTCCAAGGCCCCAGAACATGGTCTATTTAGTTTATTAGGAAGAAGATTAAGTTGCAATTGGATGTGTAGGTACCTTTTCGGAGGAAGAACACTGGGTATTAGAGGTAGACTTAATCTCCCTGTGAGCCTTGTGTTGGCATGTAGCAGTTTATGTGCAGATCACACAAAAAGTGTCTCAAGATACCTAAATGCAGTAGACTCCTTGTGCTCCAGGTATTGGTTAATATTCTGGGAATGCTTCACGTTTCACTTACTTAGCTAGCAAGGAAACAACAGAGAAAAGTGATTGTATGTGAAACACCTATGTCAGAAATGAGGTTTGTGTTTTCAGTGGCATGGACAATTAACCAGTAGCATAAGTTCCCATGAGAAAGTCTGGATTTTCCATCTGGGGATGATATGTGATCCAGATAATATATTCTGGTCTTGGTACAGGATTAACTGGATAAAATTCTGTAGTCTATTTTTTACAGACATTATCCTACCAAATTGTATCTTTTGGTCTTCAGAGATTTGGTTCTTCCCAAAATTCAACTTAAAAACTAAGGTAGTGTGATACATACCCTCATTTGCTATCAATTATCCTAGTTGTAAAAACAAAATCCAATTATAAAACCAGCTGTAGGATGAACTGTTCTGTCTGGTCCTTCTGCCAACAGGTTTTACTGATAACTTAGGTAGCATTTTGTCTTTCAAATGTGTGCAACTGGGATCCATAGTCCCAGCTAAAACAAATTATCACCAGATTATATAGTAAACACATCTTTTTTTAGCACAGTTTTTTTCAAGGTAATTTGTAGATCCTTTTGGTCCAAAATCTAGAGCCTTTACTTGCCTTTTTGAGTCAAAACAGAAACACTATTACCTATTAATAGCCCTGAGTTAAGTGGTCCTGATTTTCAACAGAGGATGGTGGTTACATGCCGCTTGGATCAGTCTGTGTTGTCATTCTCGGTGAGCACTTATTTGTGGTGCATTTTCCCATAACACATTTTTAAAGCTTTCTTAATATTTGGCTGTGCTTGTGGCATATAGTGTTTGCCTTATTGTCTTTTCTAATTTATGGCACAGAAATTGTTCTCATTTATTCAGGAAGTTTTCCTCTTTAATGATAGGAAAAGTAGTAATGGATTACAGGTGAAAATAAGCACACAATTAACCCAGTCAGACTCGTGGGGTTTGTTGGTGCTGACTACTCCCTAATCAGTTGCAATTAACACTAGATGAGTGTTGCCTCTCAGTTCTCTTAATACTTGTGTAATTGACCACAATAACAAATTTACACCTCTGTGTATGTTGAGGATTTTTTTTCTCTTCACAATTGCACTGAGAGTTATAAAACATTTTGTGTGTTGTGCAGATTTTTCAAATAAGAAATCATTAAATAAAATGCAATAACTTCCATATGGGAAGAAAATAGGCATTTTAAAATCAATGCATTTAGTTTGAGAGTTAAATATCTGAGGGCTGTGGCAGAAATTAAGCCTGAAAACTACATATTACCTAGAAGAGAATGATTGTTAATTGCAGATATTTGGACTGACTTACTGCTTTGTCACCAAATGTCATGTGAACTTTAGTTGGGGGAATAATTTACTATCTTGTTTCACATAAAAAGAGATGTGCACTAAATACAGCAGAAAATTGAGACTCTGTGCTGATGGGGCCACAGTATTACTGAAAATAGGTAGAACAAGACGAAAAGATGGATTGAAGATACAGACATGGCATTCACGCTCCTCCCTACCTCAGTTTAAATGTAGTGATTTCCTTGCAATGTTTCAAATTGAGTTAATTGACTAAAAAAATCTTACATTTTGTAGGCATCATTGTAAAGGGAGAATTTGGAAAGAAGATGAAAAAGTAGTTCATGATTTCCTTCATAATTATGAACAAATCTTCAGCATGTTTGCTTTCTTTCCTTTCTGTATATTAAGGGGCAATAATAGGTTATTATTACTTAGAGGATTCACTAGTGCTGGGGAAGAACTTTTGAGATAGTGAAATCTAGATGCTGTAGGTTGTATCTATCATAGCAACATGAGGGTGGTTGCTGCTGGGGACCTAACATTCACACTGTGTGTTTTGAATCATTTTATTTCAAAGCTGCCTCTAGCCTGGCCCTCTGGACCTAAATGCCTATGACCGCTGTGGTAAATTAAAATAAATAATTAGAAACGGAATTGGGTGTGATCATGGACCACATCTTCCAGTTGTTTCATGAGAAAGAGATCCAGTTTGTGTGCTCTAAGATCAATGTGTTTGGAACTAAAGCACAGTAAATGAGGATATCAGGAGTTTTGCTTCAAAAGCACACTCTTGACATTACATGTTAATCTAGACTCTGTCATAGAAGTAAGCTGGAAGAAAGAGGTAATAAACTCACAATTGAGGTAATTCTGCAAAGATTTTTTTTTTATATATAAACACCGAAAACAGTATATTTAATTATGTTACAATAGCACCAAGAAATTCTCAGAACACTTTGTGCTGGACACTAGAAAGGTAGCTGGAGAGTGCATGCCCCAAAGACTTTCTGTTTTAAATTGGAGAGGCTGATTTAGTAGAATAATGTAAGGATTTATAATTCATAGCCTTGCAGATTACCTTACCTGAAGCTCTGGTACTTTTAGTTCACATCTGTTCTAGTGAGTTTAAACAAAACCATGAATAAAAGTTCAGCAGCAGACCTCTGCTGCTAAGTCTCTGATCTTCTAGTATTGTGAACTAGCTGCACCACTGCAGTCAACAGATTTATTTGCTTTTTTTTTCTGACTTCGTGCTCTATAGTCACTTTCTTAGCCTCATGAATTTTATTTTATACCTATAAATATATGCATAAAAATGGTGTTCATCAATGTTTTTAATACTTGGTGTGATCATTAGCAAGACATGGTTGCATTTTGAATTTTGTTACTCTGTGTGTGTAAATACCTGCATTACCATCTGCATGTGCTACAATGGTATTTATAAAGGCTTCAGCAAAGCAAACAGCAGCAACTCAGAGGGGAAGTAGCAAACAAATGCTAAATCTAAGAACTGCTAAATGTAATGTTGTTAGTTAAGTGCTGCATGGGAGGCCTGGGGGGTCAGAATCCAACTCCTGTTTGTGCATACTGTTTGTAGGGGTGACCAGTGACTGCGGAGGTTCAGGTGGAAGTTGAAAATTTGTTATCTGAAGAGGAAGCTTCAAGCTTTTCTTGATCCTCCCATGAAAAAATTCTGCTTTATAATTTAAAATGGGATCTTTTCTCAATACTGAAAAGATGATCTGTGTCCTTAAAACATAGGTGAAAATCTGGAATTTCACTTCAGCAGAAAATCAGATCTTGTGTCCTCCAGAAACAGATGGATTAAAAGGACTGAAGTGTCTATACAGAGAAAGGGAATGATCACAATATATCTAGAGGGGAAAAAATGGCTCTCTAGATGGTGATGATTAGACTGCATTCTTTTATATCAATATTTCACACCAGTTTTCTTTTCTGTGCACACTGAAGAACTCTAACCCAAGTAATCCTGCTGTCATTAGTCAGAAACTGCAACTATTCTAGATGAATTATTGGATAGTATGGCTATTTACTACCACCAGCGGTGTGCTGTTGCATGAGGACTGATAGGCATAGTCCTGCATAATATCTGTAGGACAGGATTGTTGTGGTAGTTTTATATAAGGTAACAGATTTTTCAATTTCCTTTTTATTTTTTTAAATTTACTTGTAACAAAATGCACAAGCAGATTCACAACGTTCCCTAATTACCCCTCTATTTAAAGTCAACAGTATAATGAAAAGAGCAGAAGCTGTTTTACCTTCCATACCAAAACATAACTCAAATATAGATCTATTTTTTTGAATTAGTTAAACGTTCAGTTTTAATAGGCCCTTTGGTATCTCTTCATGAAAGGCTCTTGCTCCATGCAGCCTGAAGTGTATTCTACAGTGCTCTATAATTTGTGAAAGTATACGTTAGTGGAAAATAATAGCAAAGGGCTGCCAGAAGACCCTTTGTCTGTATGTATTGCCTTGTTTCACATAAGATAGGTTTCCCCCATGTTTATTTTCTGAATGCACTCTTTGTATTTGTAATGGGAATGCGTTCTTGTTTCATTTAGTTCAAGAAATTAAATAGTATAAATTGTTTCTGGTTACTTGACTGTTTGCTTGTCTTAGAAAGCACTTCAGAATCTACTGCAAACTGTCAGGGAAATACTTAAGTTAAAATGAGGTGGGGAAAGAAGAAGGGAGTTCGGGTTTCTAGGTAACTTGCGTGACTGATTTTTATTTTTTTAATTTACATATTATTAGTTATCCCTTTAAATAGTCAGTCCTGAACCCTTCGAATATGTGCACCTATGTTTGACTATGCAGAAATCTGGTGGAACTCTAGAACTGTAAGAAATAAGTGGAGATTTCTTTTAGTCCATGGCTTACAGACAGTAGTCAGCTGCTGTGTGTGCCTACCCTACATCCAGAAATCCCCCCAGCCTCCTGGTTGTAGGTCATACCTGCCTTTGGGAATGCCAAGTCTATGTACTAAAATACCCTCTAGTGGGATTCTGCATCTCTATAATGGTGTAAAACAGTATGTAGTTTGTTTAGGGCCTTTTATTTAGTCTACTTTCTTTATAGTCTTTGGAATCCTCTCTTTTCAAGTTTTGCCAGGAAAACTGGATAACTAGACCCACTTTTAAAATGAAGGTTGAAGTTGTTTTCACAAGTAGAGGCTGTAGGAGACTGTCAATCATTCAGAAAATTGAATGGCTTACTGAAACTCAGTTGTTTTGATTAGAGTTTCTTGTAAAAAAAAATTTATTTGGGGTTGAACTACTATGGGAAGATATAGAAATAAATGAGGGGAAATGTCTCATGATATAACTGTGTGGGTTTCTTCTATACTATGCTGAGCTGTTCTTGTTCACCCAATGACAATGGTGTTCTTGAGGCTATAAAATACTTTAGGACACAGTCTGTGAGCAGCAGCGGGCTCACAAGGGCATCAGAATGGACATCATGTATCAAATTGAACAAATCCATCTAAGTCAGTGCATCTTATTTATCGCCTTATAATGCTAAGAGACTAGATGTGCAAATACATCACATGGAGGATCCTCCCCTGATAGTGTCTTGCTGTGTGCCACTCATGAGCTGATGAGTTCCCTTATACATAGGAGACATCCTAGAAGTGAGAAATAATACAAATTGTTTCTGTAACTGTAACACCTAAAAATCCTAGCTGTTAACTGGAAAAATATTGTGTTGAGCACTGTGTAATTGTGAAACAAAGAGGCTGTCCTTATTGTTACTTTAAATCTGCTGATCTCACCATAAAATATAATTTACATAGTCTGATAGAAGCAGATACAGAACTAGATGGGGATTTTACAAGCCATGACCTACACATTTAACTGTTTTCAAGGGATCAACGCTGCAGCTTTCACAGTTGCTTGCAGACTACTATGCTCAGAAGTGATGTCCCTGGAATCATGTGGGTTCATCCAGTGGTCTGATCCTGCAGAATGAGCGTAAGGACCATTGGCAGCGCATCCTCTCAGCTTCACTAATTCTAAATTCAAAACCAGTAGCTTCTTTCAGGTACACATTTCAGGCACGGGAAACAAATTCAAGTGAAATCTTTCAGACATATTTGAAGAAGCAGATAAGGAGAAGGCATTCCCCAGTATGTTTCTGTTGAAGGACTAAGGTTTACATTTCAAAAGACACTTGAATTATTTATGAAAATGAAAAAAACCCACCAATTTTAGAGAAGTATCTACTAAACCATTATAATAAAGTCAATGAAACAACGAACAATTTCCTCTCATATTTCTTTCATTCAGTATAACATTAAAAAGAAATAATTAAAAATAGTTGTAAATATTTCTGTTACAGAAACATATTCTTAAATGTATGCTTCCTTGCACTTGAACTGTGTTGATTGAACTAGAACTTGCTTTTATTGTTCTTATTGTATTTTCTTCCTTTCCCTTTAACAGAAAGACAACTTTTACCTTAAGAGACGTCCTTCTCTTGCCACCTGCTTCCTGATTTATTCTTTCTTTTATGCAACTTTCACTGTAGGAAAAAGGTAGGAAATATTTTTTTAAGCAGCAGGTTGCCATTGTGAAATGTCACAAAAAATAAACTGGAACCTTGATGTCGTTTTTCAATTAATAATTCCAAAGGCCTACTGTCAAAAAGATTGACCATTTTATTCCTTCTTTTAAAATTTTTGTTTTATTTTAGCCTTCAGATGGGAGGGAATGGGTTTTCGTGAATCCTACATTTCAAAAGAAAGTACTTATGCAAAGAAGCTATTCTACATTCGACATTTATTTTTATATTAACTTAAAGGAAAAGTAGTAAAATAAGAAAATATTTGGTATTAATCATCTTGCAATCCTTTAAATAGAAGTTATATTCTCATAATACTTACTGGTTGTAGCAACAAGAGTAGTAATACAAGGTTTGCACAATACTGAGAATTATTAAAATGCATCAGTATCCATTAAAAATCACTTATATGATTTTCAGTGAATAAAGCTTTTTTGTAAGGGATGAGGACAAGAGTGTTTACACTGTGATGTGATTATTCAAGTTACCATGACCATAACACTATGGACGTAGCAGTGACCTGTTAACCTTGATATCCTCAATAGCAGTCATCCTTCTTAGCTTCAAATCATCCGTTGTTGTTTAGCCTCTAAGTGTTAGAATAAAATGTACAGAATAAGTCTACAAAAATTATGTAGTTTTTTTATCAAAATGGGCGTTAATTAACATTATCTGTCTGTATGTTTACAATCTAAAACCAGAGCATATTGCGCTGAAATGATGTAGGCCTGTGCTTTGCAGTGAGATTCTTCTTTGAGATCTAAACTGTACTCCCTCTGATTGAGGTGTTTAAATCTATTCAAAAGATTCATAATTCTCTGTGCTTCACTTCTACTTCTCCTGTTTACTTTATCTTACTGTTGTTTTCATGATGTTATCTTATGTGTAGAGGCATTGCAAATGAAACCAAAATCGGCACTGGGAATCAAAATCAGTTTTGCCCTGGAAAATACTTCTTTTTCTTTACAGGGAAACATACTTTTTTCCACTTTAATTGCAACTGTTTCTTTTTGTGTAACCTTGTAAAGACTTATGTGAAGGCTAAATTTCATTTACTCATTCAACACATGGGAGTCCTTACAACTATTGACATAGAGAGACTGAGACACTGGCTAACAGGAGAGAGGTTATATGATTTAAGATTAGGGTATTGATGCTGGCTTCTGATACCAGGGATGGTTTTGTCTGTCATGTTGTCAGTTGTGTCTGTGTGGCGCTTGTGCAGTTTAGCAGTGATGAAAGTCTGTGGAATGAATACAAAACAGCTGAGGTTTAATATATATGTTGGGACTTCTGAACATTTCTCGCTTGCTCACTTTTATAATCTGAATTCACAGCTGAACAGAATGACATAATACGGGAAATTCAGATATTTTATTTAAGGGCAAAAAAGAAAGGAAAAACAGCAATAAAGCACTGAGAGGAGAGAAAATGCCTCTACGAATGTAACAGACATGAAAGAAAGTAAAGGAAAGTTAAACATTACCATAGGGCAGGCAGGACACCTGCTAAAGAGCCTTCTGCTGCCTCTCACAGCTGGAAAGAAAAATGAAAGAGATGCAAACAACTGTTCTGGAAGCATGAAATCAGCCTTTTGTCTTTTCACCCCTCCTTTTCTGAACAGTTACAGTATGCAAAATTTAGGGGAATCTCAAAGTGTGCAGAGGAAAAAAATTCAGCAGGCTCTGCATATAAAAAGCTGAGCCATGGAAGCGTGCCTCTTTGAAAACAGGAGCATGTTTGGGAGCTTCCCGGTGCATTGAAGAAAGTGGTAATTAATGCATAGTGAATGACTTCGAATGAAGGTTGAATAGGGGCATAACAATGGGAAGGTTTTTTTTCTTAGTTTAAAGTGTTGAAAAAGAAAGCTGTTAAGAGATGGCTACTGTGAAGCTACAACTTCAATCCTTGTCTTCTCTGACTTCCCTTTATAGACTGCGGTGGGTTTTGTCTTGTATGGGTTTCCAAATACAATGAAGTTAATTTGCACCAATTTCATTTTGTGTATGCATTTGGGATTTTTTTAAGTGTTTTTTTTTTTTTTTTTCTTTTTTGGCAGGGCTTGGTTCTTTGATGGTGCTTTTGAGCAAATGGTTTGCCCAAAGTTCAGATGATGTTAGCTCCATCCTCTTTTTCATTTACAACATCAAGAGGATAACAGAGAATAACTTTGTTGCCCAACATCAAGGCTATATCTTCAGGCTACTAGAAAGGTAGTTCTCAGAAAGTGTGTCTTCTAATATTTTAGAACCTCCACAGGCTTCAGATAAAACAACTATTAAATACAAAAAGCTCACAGGGATCCCAAGGAAGGTTAAACTCGCACAACCTCCTTCATGTTGAACACCTGAAATGTATTTTTTAGACTGTTGGAGTGTTATAGTGAAGATAGCAGTGAAGTCTTATATAACTGAAGACAGAAAGAATAAAAAACAGCAACCTTGTTTAAAGAGAGGGAATTTTTAATGGAACATGAGCTAAATATAATCTACCCTTTCCATTGAAAAGGGAATTTGGAGACTGAGCAAGTCATTTTGGAGGGGTCTTGGAGGCTGGTTCTTTTATTGGTACGTAAGCAAGAAGATCTGCAGTTCTACTGTGCTTGATCCAAGACCAGGATTTAGGAGGCTTGAGGACAGAATAATTGAGATTCTTTGGAGAAATGAAATAGGAAAGCTAGTGTGCTCAAAATCATTTCATGGATGTTTCTATGGTTGGTAGTTGCTCTTAACACCAGTTGTGCCCTGGAGTCTATTAAACTTGGTACCTTGTTCCTTTATCACATAAATCTTAATTATTTCTAAGGAAGGTATGAAATTAAAAAAACACTACACTAGTCCCAAAGTGTGTTTTGTTTTCCGTTTTTTCCAGAGGTAGGCAAAGAAGATACAGTGTTCACTGCATATAGTCTAGCAGAACTCAAACCCTTTGGTACAGGTTTGAAAGGGAAGTGGGCTGTGCTGGTTAGAGTATGTGACTTTAATTGAAAAGTTGTCTGCTTTTGCTGCTTCCATGGAGCTACTGTCTGTCCTGGTCAAGGTGCATATCCTCTCCTAGTACTTAACTCCAGCAGGTGTATTATTACCTTCCACTCCTTAATATTTATAAATGGACTGTGAATTCTCTGTTGCTGGAACTGTGCTTGAAAATGACTGTTGTCAATATTATGATAAGTGATGTTGATTTAGGTATATTTTTGTACTGTTTTCCTTGTGTATGCATGTAAATCAGAGTTCCTGACACCCCAATGATCCTTACTGCTCCTAGTACTTTTAGTAAACTGAAAATGCTGATATTGAGTTAATTCTCTGTAGGCAACTAGATGCATCTTCTGAACTGCTTGGAACTCAACATCTGCATTTTCAATGTACCTTTGACTGCGTTAGAATGGTATGCATGTGTGATGTGGAATACTTGCTTGAAAAAAATTAAAAATCCCTAGTTTATGTGTGTCCATTTTTTTGCAACATATGTTTGATATGGATAAAATTCATAATAAAATTAAAAAAATAAAATTAATAAAATTCAAAATCTTGGATAAAATTACCAGGCTAAACTAGAGCCTTCTACTTATCTGTGAAATTCTGTTCAATTTAGGCTGACTTCTGAGCATTCTTGCTTACACTTTCTAGCTTGCACCCTCAGGAAGCAAGCCCTTAGAAGCCTGCCAGAGGAATACGTAAATGCTAGTGGTTCAAAAAGCCATAGCCATCAGCCCTAGAGCAGGGCAAGGTATGTGGGGGTCTGTGTGAGTTACAGGGGAAATGCTGGAACTTGGCTCCCCTTTCCCATCATTCCTGAGACTTGGTATATTGTTGTGGAGGTCTGTTTGTCCTTCAGAGAGAAGAACAGTACCGCTGAGCAGGATGAAATGGGGGTTGGAATCTTCAACTCTCCCATGCTTTTTTTTAGTACGTACTCTTGTTAAAATGGTGGTAAAATAAGGCAGATTTATTGGTGGAAGAGCAAATGGAAGAAATCTGAGGAGATCAATGCTTTGTGTTATGTGAGGAAGGAGTGATTGTGTTCCTACTGCATGTATCTTCCTACTCAGTGTCACAGCAGCTTTTAGTCCTGGCAATCAGGAGCTGAGAAATTATGATGTGTTTAGGTGTACTATGCAGAAGGTATGGAAGGCTTCTTGGTTTTAAATGTCTTTTATTTACAAAACTGTGAGTTTGTTATCCAAACAATATAATAAGATGAAGGTATTTAGCATCATAGAATCACCAGGCCGGAAAAGACCTCTTGGATCATTGAGTCCAACCATTCCTATCAAACACTAAACCATATCCCTGAGCACCTTGTCTACCCGTCTTTCAAATACCTCCAGGGATGGTGACTCAACCACCTCCCTGGGCAGCCTGTTCCAGTGCCCAATGACCCCTTCTGCAAAAAATTTTTCTTATATCTAGTCTGAACCTCCCCTGGTGCAGCTTGAGGCCATTCCCACTTGTCCTGTCCCCTGTCGCTTGGGAGAAGAGCCCAGCTCCCTCCTCTCCACAACCTCCTTTCAGGTAGTTGTAGAGAGCAATGAGGTCTCCTTTCACCCTCCTCTTCTCCAGACTAAACAACCCCAGCTCTCTCAGTCGCTCCTCATATGACTTGTTCTCCAGCCCATTCACCAGCTTCGCTGCTCTTCTCTGGACCAGAACTGAACACAGGATTTGAGGTGCAGTCTCACCAGTACCGAGTACAGGGGGAGAATCACCTCCCTGGACCTGCTGGTCACTCCGTTTCTGATACAAGCTAAGATGCCATTGGCCTTCTTGGCCACCTCGGCCACTGCTAGCTCATGTTCAGTCTCTGTCAATCAAATATAGTTGTTAAATCCAGCAGTCACAAGGACTTGGCTGCTGACCATTTCTGAATCTGTCCTCTTGTGAGTCTTGAGCAGACTTTAGTGATGAGATTCTGTACTAAATTTGTTATTTCTCTCCCTTATTGTATGCTCAGGAATGGATATAGTAAGAATGACATGAATCAGGAAAGGGTACCTATAAACTTGGTACTTTCTAAGTTGAAAAGTAAGTGTTACCCTGCTTTTCTCGGTGCGCTTGCATGTGTGTATGCTATGTATACTGTTCTATAGGGAAAAAAATATCGGTGTCAGAAAATGTCAGGAAAAGATGTAATGTAAGAACTCCCTCTGCTGTAAAAACTCCCAGCACACAAAATGTGCCATAGCACTAGCTATTGTGATCCAGAAATAAAATGTTTCCTGTGAATTAGAAGGATACTGGGTTGGATTAACTGGATGACATTTACCCATCTGGTTTTTATTTATTGTTGCCCTTTTCCATTCACTGTAATTAGTGCATGGAAGTGACAATAGGCATACACAGCACTTTGATCTACAAGGACGTACCAACATTTTGAGCACTTTCTGTTATTTTTTTTTCCAGTGACATTTCTAAAACTTCTATTATTTCTGTGAACTGAAGAGGCAATTTAAGGCACCTTTTCTGTTTGCAAACAATTTTCAAATATAACCTCATACTTTCTGAACTTTCTCCAAGGGCCTCATAAAATCGATAATTGTCCATTTCCCTCAAAGTGACTGGAAAATTGAAGGTCTTAGGATACAAAATTCTAATCTGGATTTCAGGGTGCTCCTCATAGACAGTGCTGCTGAAAGGTGCTCAAACCCAGTATCTCTCTTCTCACAGAGAGAGGAGCTATTTGGAAATATAACCCAACTTGAGCTCCGGAAAACTGTTTTTCTTTCTTTTGAACTTTTCTCTAGCTTGAATTTAGAGATACTATTGCTGGCTATTTCACAAATACTAATGGTGCAGAAAGAGACTACTCTATCAGTGATTCAAGGTTTGCATTAGTGTGACACTTACTTTAAAGATGGGGCATTGACAGGATGTTGCCACATACAAATATGCCCACAGACAGTCCTATGTTAGTCTGGTCATAGGGAATCAGCATCTTGGCAGCACATCAGGTAGTTCTCATGGTGGAAAGGTGATGTATACACTCAGCTGGTGGCCCTGCTAGCACTCAAGATAAGTAGCAGTACGTAGTGGTATGAGTCAGGTTATTCTGAGGATGTAAAAAATATCTCCAGAGAAACAACTTTAAGGCTGAGACTATTTATCCATAAGAAAGGATCCTGTAAGGAACACCACTAAAATCTAGAGCAAACTTTATTTACAACAAAGGAGGAAGAATATGATACATTCTCCACAAAGATATAAGTGCATGACAAGTGTGGCTGAAAATTGAGGGTTCTTGTAAGTAAACATGTCCAAAATCTGTGACTTTATGGCCAAGAAAAAAAGCCTAAAAGCCATTTCTAGCACAGTGTTGAAGTGAAAGCAGATATTAGAAATAAACTAACAATTTGTAATGAATAGGAAAAGGGACATAAGCAGCAGCTGATATAGTTCAAAAGTTATGAAGTGTAGAAGTTTGGTAACAGCCACTAAAGCATCCAGGATAAAGCCATGTGAAAGGACTATAAGAAGATGCTTGTGGTTTTTTGTTGTTTTGTTTTGGTTTTTTTTTTAAATGAAGAACGATGCATTGGCATAGCTCTGTTACTGGACAGAGTCAAGAAAAGCACCTGTTCTAAGGTACACACAAAAACAATGAATTTTTTGTTTTATCCTCAACAGAAAAAGACTTCAAAAACGGGATGTGCCTATATATTGGAATACTGGTGGAGTTCCAGAAGTCAGGAAGAGAACTAATGTCCGGCTAGTGCTCAGGATTAGAGAGGTAATAACAAACTGAGGCATCTGTTATCCATCCTGGGCAAAATAATGGAAGACTGGTGATATAACTAATAGGTTGCATTTTTCTGTTTCTTTCTGAAGATAGAGCAAAAATTATGAGGCATCAATTCTGATGTGTCTTCATCATTAAAACTGTTCTTCTATTCCCTCCTAACTGTGAATCCTACACCATAGTCAGAGAGCACAAGTAATTAAATGTATGTTCCACCGCAACGTGGTAAAAATGGGAATGTATAATTTGTAAAAAATATATAATAAATAGATGATTTTTGTTTTAGGTTCTGAGTATTGGTTGGGCTGATGATAGCCTGGGTTATGCATCCCTAAAAAGCATTGAAACTGGATAAAGAAGCCATGGTATTTAAAGCTGAAAGAAATGCCATGCTGTGATTACCTTAAAACCTCCATCTGTAAGGTAAAAAGATAACCAATTAGATTGTAAAAAATTATAATTCTAAGCTATTGTTGGAGGCTATTCACATTTGAGGACTAGTCTACGATGTTCTATACTGTACTAAAATAACATGCCTCTGACTCATAATAAATAGTGCTTATCCAGCTGGTTCCCAGTCACAGGACTGAAGGTGTTGTAGGCTGGGAACCATTTCCAATAAGTGGTTTCGATATGGCCCTACTGTTTTAGCAGGTAAGCTAATTAATATTGTAGTTATGGGCTGCTCTTTCTCAGTTGGCCTCAGTGTTAAAGAATTTACTAACTCAGACATAGCCAGTGGTCTAAGGTTCCCTTTAAGCCTCAAGCTTTTAGGAAATCGAAGTGATCAAATGACATGTCCCGGTTGGTGTGCTCTGATCCTACCAGGTGTACTTCTCCAAAAAAAAGGGATGAAATGATTAAGAGCTGATTTATGCTCTGTCATCGTACTGCTCTATCTGTTAGACTAACTGCACCAAGGCAGTAGAATTTGTCTGCAAGTGAACTGGAGTACCATTTCCCATTGCATATATTGGTGCAAAGTGTTCTACAGCTGAAGGTGTATTTGTCTGATATCTTTACTGCTTTTTTTCAGAATACGACTGCTCTTAGTTTTGGTTTTGACTTTATCTTTACACAGGAGACATAACACATTGAAATATATTGCCATGTAGGCAAGCAGCCTTATGCAGTGATATCTACAACAGGCAGATTAGACAAAGATCACACACTGAAATATAGTGGAACGCTGTGATACAACCAAAGGCAAAAAAAATGCCTCTACTTTGGCTTTGCTACTCCCTCTTGTTACAGGAGTCTTATAATGTTTTACAATAATAAATATCCCACCAAAGTCTTGGAAATAGTTTTCAAATACTTATGTAGTTTATATAATCTATAGCTGAGGATGAGTGTTATATATCTTTTAGATCTTGTATTCTAATAGGAAGAAGATGGTGACTGGAAAAAGATTGAGGACCTCTGGGTGTTTTAGGATGAGTGTAACTCTTTGACTTGTAACCACATCCTGAAGTGTGGGATATTGCATTGGCAGGAAGCTGTAAGAATAGTCCAGACAAATCAACATAATCTTGACTACACACACCAAGTTGTAGGGAACAGTCCAGAATGACTAGTATATATCATCCAAGTAATCCAAGAACAACAGTTCTTTCTCATTTTTGTTTTTCTCGGTATTCTTCAAAAAGTTCAAAAGGTTACAAAAATCATAATGTTTAGGGGAGAAAGGAAAGCAGTGCAAGGAAATTTCCACAACTACCCCCAGGCTTCTCTTCAGCTCTACAAACAAATGTTTCAGTAAGAGTTTTGATGGGGAATTGTGATGTTTTTCTCAGCTGTGTCAGAGCTTATACTCAGAGATGCTTTCCCAAATTTCTATAGTATAAAAGTATTGAATTGTGAATCTCAGAAAACTGCTTTTCTCCCTTTGTGTGATTTCAAATAGTGTCACACCTGATCCCACTTGCACCTGTCCATGAAATCAAGCTAAAGTTTGGCATTTCGATTTTGAATGGAAATCCAGATGGTACAGAAGTAACTAGTTGAGTCCAAATATTTAATGTTAAGAAGTACAGATATGCCAGTTGTTCTAGAAACATGTGAAAGTGAGAGAGAGAACATCTCTACAGTAAATAAGCCATGCTCTGCCTATCCCTTTTGGCTATCCCTTTTGCTCATCTCTTTTGGCTATTTGGATGAAATGCAAACTGATTGCCAGCAGGAGTGCCTTTCAGGACATACAATAGGTCATTGGATACCTACTGAGTACTTTAACAAGTGTATCAACTGGCGTCAAGTGTAAGTCCATATCCTGGGATGCAGTAATTTGTTTGGTGTGGTGCTGATACTATAGAGGCTGGAATTTCTGACAGAAATAAGCAGTCCCTCAAAGTATCTTTCATATATTTGCCAAGAAATTAAGTGTCCAAAATATTTGAATGTCAAATGGGATAGAATAGGAAAAAAACCTATCTAGGAATACTGTTTTTTTTCCAAGGGCAGAAGTGAGTGGAGACACAGTTAAGGCAGACCACTGGTTCTTGAGAGTTTGTCATTCATCTCTGCTCAAACACACCATTGTGTTGAGCCACTGCAGCCTCTTGCTCCTTGTTTCTTGCCATGTAGTTAAAATTAGCATTTTGACTAATCAAACAACAACTTTTGAACATTGGAGGGGGTGGAGAGGGAAGGGGAGAAGCATATTTTTATCAGTTACTTTTGACTTTGTGTTGTCCTTGTTTTTCAGTCTCTTTTGCTACCTTTGAAAGTCTCAGCCAAAGATTTGGAGCTAAATTCAGCCCTGATGTAAAACCGCACAGTTTTTCTAAAGCTTTTACTAGGTTCTGCTTTGATCCTGTAAGACTCACTTTTAGAAGGTATGACACAGTTTCTTCTCTATAAGAAGGTGATTTTTTTTTTCCTCCCCTGATGCTTATCACAGCAGCAAGACAAGCACAAAATTGACCTGGGAAGACATTTCAATAATCAAAAATCTCTCTTTTGTAAAATTACCACAACTAATATTTTACTGAACTTCAGCTTTCAGAAGTCAGTGGGTGGAAACTTGCTTTCTCTCAGAATACAGAGGAATGCTAGTATTAAACACGTTGGACTGACAGTGAACTTTGCATAATACCCTCAACTCTTCTCAAGAGATGAAGTAGTAATATTTCAAAAAGTGGCAGAAGCTTGCTCAAACTGGTATTTCAGAACTGACCACCTCAATAGAAAGAACAAAAAATTTTGGTTCCACTGACTTGAGCTTGGCCTTTCCTATCACTGTAACTTTTTAAACTTGTATACATCCTGCTATTACATCTGAAGGTAGTATACCCGTCTTCCATACAAATAAGTTTTGACCTGAGTATACATGCAGAAATCCTCTTGATTTCGCAGAGCTTCTCCATGAGAAACACTGACTGGCTACAATTCACAGCTTTTAATATACTGAGAGAGTGTTGGCAGTGGAAGAGCCTACATGAACATAAGAATTGTTAATGTACTGTTTAGGTCTCATGTCACTTGAAGATGTTTAACCCTTTGTCTCAGAAAGTTATCATGGAGATAGTTTATGATATTAATTGCTCCACTTGTTAATTGTATTACCTCCAGATCTTCATGTCATTCATCAAAGACTATCAGAAGTGGAATGACAAACCAATTGATGAGCAGAAAGGTATTTGGCAGGACTGCTTTCAGTCAAAATATCCCTTTAATGAAATGCCATGGGGTGTAGTTGGTTAAGAGAACAAAGTCAGGTTTGTGGCAGCACTGTCGGTAATTTGAGAGGCTGTGCATCTCTGCATCAGAATCTTGTGGAAAGAGTAATTGCAGCAAGTGTCAATCTTAAATATCAAAAAAGACATTGTGACCAAATACCAGTATCACGTTCTGTGAGGTATCGCAGTTCAAGAAATAGCCCTGAAGCATTATGGTGTGTCAGTTATCTGGACCCTTTGACTGGAAACTGCTAAAATTCCCAAGAGACCCAAAAGAAGTTGCCAAGAGTTCAACTCATTGTAATGCTGTTTGATAAAACCTAGAAAAGAGGTGGACTGTGCCCAGCTAAAGACTATTGGCATTTCTGTTTTATGGGTTATATTGCTAGTAGTAAATAGTAAGGTTATAAAGGAGTACAGAGCAAAACTTAGAGTGTGAATTAGTAGGTTTTTTATGTCTAGTGTCATTCAACGTCATGGTACAGAAAAAAGTGGGGTTCAATTCATAAATTAATGGTCTGTTGTAGAAATTGGCTTCTGCCTCTGACTGTAACCAACAGAACTTTTAACTTAGCTTGTATGATATATTTTCAGGCTTATAGACTAAGCAATAACACTAACTAATGGGCTTGAGTATTCTTTGGACCCTACTATGGCTGTTCTTTATTCTTTTATTTAATTTTTTTTTTTACTTTAAAGTGAGAAATGTACCACAAATAATTTAGTTAGCATACAAAAAAGACTGACAGGTCTTTTCTTAGAGGATGAATATTTGCATTAAAAAATGCCTTAATAACTACATATTAATTTGGTTTTCAGCTACAAACTGAAACAAACCATCTCCAGTAAACTGAATTCCCTATGTTCACACTTGTTGAAGAGATTCACGTGTCTAGCTCATTGGTGGAATAAAACTCCTTGCAACTTATGTGGAAGTAAACCAATTATAGCTTATAGTTACCTGTGGGAGGAGCCAAATTGGTGAAAAACCTTGTTCTGGTGAACTCCCCAAGCAAAAGTCATTGAGGCGAAACCATCTACTAAAAAACATTTCCCCGTCTAGTCCCTCTCTGTTAAAACAAAACCTCACAATCTGTTCTTACTGTGACACCACTGAAGGAGCAGCATAATTGCTAAATTTTGTAAGGAACAAGTGAACTTTAAAAAATCTTTGTGGATAGGTGAGAGATCTGACAAAACTGAGGAATATGCCAGAAATTTGACAGACTCTAAGAGCCTCAGAAGAACCTTTTGGATTCTGTCATCATGAGATTAGGATTCTCCTGGAGAAAATGCTTCATTTATCAATGTCAGAATTTAGGATTAAAAAAACCCAACACAACATGAAAATGGGGATATGGGCCTTATATTTTGGCCATATGGATTGTGTTTGAACATGGGGATTATGGTACAGAGGCTGTTTCCAATATTTCCTACTTTTGATGTCATTCTAGGCTTAACCCTATTTTTTACTCTTTATTTTTCAATTAAATTTTCATCCTGTGGGTGACTCCATTTGTAAATTCTATGACCCCACTTGGATTGTGGTTCCTAATTTAAGAATTACTGAACTAGATGTTTGGTTTTTTTTTTTTAATGTTGGCACACCTGAGCAAACTGCAAATGTTTAAAAAGCAGATTGAGTAATTACAGCCCAACTTATTGGATGTTTAGAAAGTTATCACTTGTAGATGGCATTAGATGAGGGGAAGGGAGGAGGGGAAGGAAAAATGGGCAAGAAAGGACTTGTTGAGAGAGTAGCAAGGTAGGAGATGGATAAACACAAGGTGAGTGATGAAAAGAGCAACTGGTGAGATTCTTGGCAAGAACCAAGAAATACATTGCAGAAAACATTTCATGCAATGGAATGGACTAATTGCTCAAGCTTCTGTGACTATGTGACCTATCATCTCAGGTATCCTCCAAAACCAGGAAAGCCATAGATAACAGAGTAAAGAATTTCCTTTTATTTTTCATATGCATTTTAAAAGGAACAGGGTTTTTTTGACAATATTTAAATATTAAGTAAATGTTATTTGATAATAATCTGTCACTTCATCTGAAGAATTAAAAATCTTCATGCTTGAGCTGTTTTTGTGTCATCGCTTTTTCAGATTATATCAAGTATAAATAAATTATATTACTTACAATAAGATGCAGTTTTTGTTTTGCTGCAAAAGCTTAAATGAAAATTAAAGCAAAGTTGCTTGAAGACTAAAAATCTGGAGTGCATCTTATTTTAGAGCAGGCACTAGAGACTTTAACACAGAAAGTGATAGTGAAACAGAGCAATGGATGTTATTGCTCCCTTGTGCCTCTCTGAGAGCACTCCAAGAGTGCATCTCCTTTCTTTCTAATTCAAAAGTTTATTTAAATGTTGCACAACAAGCACCAGCTTTGCAATATCCCTCATCCTACTCAGCTAGCACACAGCTGCTTTGAAAATTAGCCTGTCAAAATCACAGAAAAAAAATCTGCAAATCTGACTCTTATTTATAGAGGCAGGATGGTAAATAAATTCAACACTTATACTATTACTTTTATACCCAGTACATTTTTCTTTCTCCTGAGGGCAATACTGGTTAATTCAAGAACTATTCTTGGCTTTGGGGTAATGTTTTCCTAGTAGTATTATACTTTACCTCATCATTTGCCTTATAGCTGGAGAAGTGGTGGTGGTGGTGTAAGGAGGAGTGACTTGTGCAGTTTGATTTTTGTTTCATTCATTTGGTCTCCACCTCAACTTTCTGAACCTAGAGTATTTGTCCCATCAGATTTGTGCCTTTAAAGCATTCTCAATCAGGTTGAAGCTGACTCTGAATCTCATCATCTTTTTGTCGATTTTAAAGAAAACACACCATTTATTGTCTGATAAGTGATTGAGCTGCAGTTGTTCTCAAGGAAGCAAAATAGTCCAGGGGACTGATTGTTGTATAGAAATTGTAGTCACAGCATGCCAGCAAATATCTTTCCCTTGGAAGAAGTTATTTTAATAAGTATCTTGCTAACTTCAAAACATGCAAAGCAATTCAGAATTTTGTATTTTGCTTTCCCCAAGACCCGACTGGTTACAACAGTTTAACTTTCTCTAGGTTAGTAGATTTTCTTTGTGTGTTTGATGAGTCTTGGATATGGTGCTTGTTCATTGATGTTCTTGGAATAAGCAAAAGAAGTCAGAGAATGGAAAGCAAGCAAGGAGTGATGATTTTGTAGCATTAGTAAGTTGAAGATATCTGGTCTATCCATTGATCTCGAAGGAGACAACTGCATATACATGATTCCTAGACATTGTTTATCCATACTCTTCTTGAAACCTTGATGTAGGGAAGACTCTGCAACAACCAGGTGATCTGAATAGGTACTTTGCTGGTCCCACCAGAAGGGTTTGTTTCCTAAGGTTTAACCAGGCTTTCTCCTCACTGCAACTGCTGCCGTTACTACCTGGTCTGTCTGATCTGGCATGGAAAATAGACTGTCCTTTCCTGGTATGTAGCAGCTTCAAATACATTGAAGGTGATCTGTATCCATGCTTTTCTTGAAAAGCAACCTTCCCACATGTTTTCTGGGCCTCTGATTATATTATATGACTCAATAATCAATAATCATCACCTTCTTGTATTCATGCATTTTATTTCAGGGCTAAGGAAAATCATATACTCATTTTTTTGCTTTCATGTCCATGGTGATGCAGTCTCCTGAAATGTTGTTTTCTTGGAAACCACAGCTTCTACGGAGTTGCGTGACAGAGCTGAGTGACAAATTATCTGAGGGCAAAAGCAACAGAAGAATGTCCAATCCGTGTGTTGCTGAGAAAATCCCCTTTTATGCATGGGCAGCTGCAGTGACTTCCCTCCTGCTTTTCAGTTTGTAAGCAGCAGAACAATAGAACTCTTTCAGTGTCTGTAAGCGTGGTAGTTCAGATACTTTGATAAGCATATATCTGCCTTGGCTAAGTAATAGGTATATCCTCAGCTTTAAAATCCTAATGAAATCGACAGGATGGGACTTCAATGGCAGCAAAGTAGAGGGATGAGGTCCTAATGCTAGAGTTACAATTATGGAGCTGTTGTATTGTATGGAGCAATGGGGCACTCCAACTGAACCCTCTCCAGGCCCTGTGCAAGTACAGGATAGTGAACAGCCTGCCAGGAAGGAATTATGACTTAGGGAGCGGTGACAGACCACAGTGTAGAGGAGAAAGGCAGGAAGAGTAGGGCTGAAGTTGTTTTCCTTGCCTGGTTGTTGGGGAAGCAGACAAAAATGTTACTGCTCTTTGCAACCAGTTAGCTGATGGGTAGTGACCTACTCAGATCACCAGTGTCCCTATGTGTGTGATTGCTCCCAGGTCCACTTCTGCTTGTATGAAACTAGTTCATAAAAATGTTTTCAGTTAATAGCTAAAACCAGACTTTTTCACCAAAGTCATGCACAGAGGAACTGTCAGAGAGGAGCAGAGTGCTGGTTCCCAGAAAGGAGCAGAGTGCTGGTTCGGCTGCAGGCTGGCTACAGCACCAGAACTGCTCTCCTGAATAAACTGACCTGACCCAGTGGAGAGCAAAGCCCAGCTTGACTCTCCCAGTGTTCTTTTACTGATTGCTGTTATACAAATGTGAGGGCATTTTCCTGTGCATTAGGGGAAAAAAGCCTTCTCCCTACATGTCTCTCTCTTTATTTAATTTCTTCCTATAAAAACCTCTGCAGTAAAATGAATACAGCAGATGTCTACTCTTCTGCAAAAAGATTATGCTTTGAAGCCACACAGTAGCCTCACTTTTCTTGGCCTTAATGATGTCAACTAAGCTTTGAGAACTGTATTTAAAAAATAGTTCAAGTAGAAGAAGGCCATTCAACTGCTAAGCACACCTTTATTTTTAATAGCCAATGTGTATATGTGTGTTATGTGTGTACATGGATACAGAGTTCTTTTCATTTCTTCTTTTTCTTGGGTGTGAGTGCAGGCTGATTTTCTTTTTTTTTCCCAGTTTGAAATAACCAGACCAAGATTTTCTCCCTCCCTCTTGATACATGCAAGCAGTTTCCAATGAAGTGGTTGCCTGGTTGCTGACTGCGGGGATCTCCCTGTGAAAGGAAGTGCGTGGCTTTTGCTGGGTGTTGAGCTACAGCTGCCTAGTGCTGTCTCTCATCAGAGATGAGGTGTTGTAAGTTGCAGCATAGTGCCACCAACGTTATCTTCACAAATCCTGCACATTTGTAGATTTATTCCCCTCCCTTCCCCTTCTTCCCCCAGTTAATTATTTTCACAGAGTTTCAGCCTTAGCTGGTAAACCTATGATCTTTTCTAGCAGTATTTGGAAAGCAAACACTTTCCAAGTAAATGATATGCATGGATTGGTAACTTGAACTGGAAAATCTTCCCAATGCTTGGACTCAATTTCAGGTTTTCTCTGACTTCCTACTTTCTGTTTGACAAGTATGTTTTCTTATTGTGATACTAAGAGTCCTGTGCAGTGCTTTGTTTCGCTCTTATAGAAAATGGTACTTTTTCACACTGTCAAGAAGACAAGAGACCAAAGAAATCTGAAAAGTGAAGCTCTGACTTTTGAATAAAGATAATTACATCTACTTGATTAACTGTGTGGGGTACATGACATATAGTGACAGAGTTTTCTCTCTTATCAGAATTTTTTACATACCAGATTGTTTATCTGTAGAAAGCTGACCATGTAACTGCTAGTTCTGGTGTTAAGTCCATTTTAATAGCAGAGAACTAGAAGGTGATCCGATAGTTTTTTAGAAACCTTTATTTATGCCAGTCATGATTTTGCTTCTACAAAACCAAATAATCTCAAAGACTTTTAAGATGCAAAGTTTGGGACAAGAATTATTAAAGGTGGTCAGAAGCTCCATTTGGAGAAATAATTTTCAGTGGGCTCTAAAATCTTAAATGGGAAGCAACGTTTGCATGCATTGTGTTATTACCTCAGTTTGAAAGAGATGAACTTGTTTGTAAGAGACCTTCTGTGCTCAGTTCTGCTAAGTTGAGTTCTAGGTAACCCAGAGAGGCTTTCCAGAAAGTTGAGTGTGTGTTTCTTTGTTCCAGGGTATTACGAAAGGGAATCAGCAAGGGCCTCTGGCTAAAAAGTGCAAGATGACCTGCAGTATGCAAGTGCAGGAGGTCAGCCATTTGATGTGGAATATATCTTTAGGCTGTTCAAATAGCTTCATAGCTGGGTCTCAAAATGTGACTTCCTGCAGTTGTGACCCATGGACCTTTCAAGTGCAGTGGAAGTCTTCATAGATCAGTAATGCAGTTTCCAGGACTCTCAAACATTATTTGCTTCTGAGCTGTTTTTCTGGTGGTTGAAACATTAAGACAATCATCCAACATTTTCTTCTCTTCTGAAGTGCATTCTATTAAAATATCTGTTTTGTAAAAATTTAATAAAGCAGCTCGAACTTTTTCAAGGCTAGACAATACTTTGAAAACTGGTTCCAAATCTCTGGCCTCAATACGTGAATACTAATTGTATCTTATCTACTGTTGGTTATTGAAATCCCAACCAGTAGGAAAGCTAATCTGACATCTCCATTCACATACACTTTCTTTTGAGCCTCTATACAATTCAGTCAGTGTTATCAATGATTAAATATCCCAGTCCCTACAGTTTTAACCTTCTTTTTTATCCCTTAACTTTTCTTTTTGGTTGTTACTTTCAGTTAGTGAACAGCTCATTTTTTTGAGTAAAGACATTGTGAAATTCACTTAAAATGGCTGTTTGAAGATTTTATTTTAAAAAAACCTCTGTGGACAGACTCTGTCCTTCATTACAATAATAGAAGTTATCATTGTCTTCAGCAATATCACTCCAAATTTGAAGGAAGTTACAATCTGAACTAAAAGACATAAAATACATTTGAACTTGTAAACCATCAATTAAGAATGGCACAGGTGTTTGTTTTCACTGTGACTTATTTTGCTCACAGTTAACATATAATTATTGAGAGTATTCTTAAGGAGATATATGCAACCCTTGGAGACATTAAAGCAGATGGATTGAAATAACTGAAATTAGAATTTGACCCTATTAATACAATAATGATTAAAAGTGTATGCACTTTGTTTGCAGTTTCCAGAGCTGCATTTCAATGGTTTTGTGCAAGCTATTTCTACATTGAATAGTTCTCTAATTTCAATTGTCATGTTCAACTTGGAGTAGATTTTAAAGCATAAGTGCAAAGCCAAATGTCCAAGGCACTGTCCATTTTACATTCAAATCACAGACCAAGGTCTAGGACAATATCAAAGTATATGCTGGTATGATTGAAAAATATGCTACAGTCCTTGGACCTTTGGCCAAAACGTGTTGAGTTTGCAGTAAAAATTGCAACCAGCTATACATTTTCTGTTTATGTGAATTTTGTTGACTTTTTGTGTAACCTCAATTTATTTACTTATTTTCAAGTTTGTATAACATGGCAATAAAGGGAAGAATTAAGTGAAACAGAGACCTTTTTGCTCAGACCTTACAAAGGAACAAATACTTGACTCCCACATAGGAAGGCAAGATTTCTGTTTCTTTGTGTTGATTCACTAATGTCAGATAGGGGACTTATATTAGTGTCAACTTAGGAGCATTACAAAGGTTTGAGTATTTTATTTGAGACAGGAAAAAATGAGGGCAAAGGGAATTTTTTTAAAGGGAAGTCAGTTTTTGAGAAATATTGGATGACGCCTTTGTTTCATTAATCAAAGTTAACAGTGAGGATGAAGGCTGGCAAATGGTTGAATTTGGCCTCTGTCCACTGTGTGTGTACGGTCTGCTTGGAACATGGAAGAACCCCAGTGCTTACAAGCAATTTGAAATGGCTTAACTAACAGAAGTGCTACTAATCTATAGAGGTTTTGTTTGTTTGTTTGTTTCAGTATTTTCACTTCTTAACCAGGAAGCATGAAAGTCTGGGCATCAGCCCAGTCTTTTAGGAGCCAAGCTGAAAGAGTTTGCTTTGTTTTTCATCAGATACAACCCTGTTCTCTTTCTACAGGATTTCTCTCATATGTCTGCATGAGACTTCAGTCAGATTTTTGCCTGTGAGAGGCCTGAAATGGGTATGCAGTCAGTATCATCAGCTTTGGATATTTTTCTCTCTGAGTTCATAGAAATACTTAGTTTTTCTCTTCAAGTCATAACTTCTGGTCAGGTGTGTTTACATGACTGAATTTTAATTTAATGCAAGAGGTAAATTTTTCACCTTTGCAGTTTGCAAGTGGACATCAACCTTAAATAATTGGTTATGAGGATGGCAAAGGACTTGTTATTTTGTAGATTTTTTGACCAGTAAGAAAATTTTGTGACTTTTGATAGACATAGATCATTGTAGTTAAATATAAAGTCAAGTGGCTCTGTATAAAACAAACTAGTAACTGAGTGTAAAGCCTGGGCAGGTATTTTTTATTTTTGTAGTTCCATGTAACTGTGGCAGTTGCACGAATAGGATCCAAATTTAGGATACAGAGAACAGGATCCAGATTTGCATTTTGGTATTTCGTACATTTGTATACTTTTAAACTGCAATGTACCATATGTATTTGTGTTTTACATGTTTAAGAAGCCCATGTAAGCACAGGCTTCAGCAGCCATATTTGAACTTAGGCTTCCTACAGTTGGAGGAGACAAATGTATGGTGTTCTTATATATATTTTTTTTCTTCTTATATATATTTTTCCCCTGATTTTTTCCCTTTCGTGTGTGATTGTATGCTTTGCTCTTTGTTTAGATGTAATGGTCATTGCCACAGATTGCAGGGACAGGTCTCAGGGAAACGTTTTTAAGCATCCCAAGATAATAAGGAAAAAATACATTTCTTTCAGGTAAGTAACAATTTGCAATGTTTTGTGGAAACTGGTGATTTGGAAATGGCTGATCACTGCAAAACACGAAAATTTAGATTATTTCCTCCCCCCAAATGTATAGGAATTTTGTATTTAGTTGTGACTTGACACATGTTCAGAACTGTACAATTCAAACACCAGCTCTGGAAGCAGATCTGGGTTGTCATGTTTCATTATAGCTATTGAACTATTGCAAGCATGCTATTATGCTGTAATGAAAGGGGTCTTCTTCTCTTTTCAGCTTGCAAATCTATGAGAGATACCATATGTCATTAGTCCTTGGCACAGATTCTGGGGAAAAGTGTTGTCTATAGTGCTAAATTATAGAAATAATATAGAAAATGTAGAAGCCTTTTCCCTTAAAAACATGAAGGAAACACATTTTTGTCTATTTTTTTAAAGTATATAATGATTAGACATCACTTAAAATATTATTTCAACCACAACTCATATTTTTGGAGAGTGATCTGGGTTACATTTGTGCAGATATGTAAGGGAAGGATTTGGCTCTATGGGACTGGGACACAAGTGCTACCAGTATCCTGTGAGTGCAGCGTTCCCTGCTGAGACCCTTTAGACGGGGGGGGCCTAACTGTGGGCATTACAAGTGGGTTTACAAGTTACAAGTGAGGTCCCCCAGGGCTCAGTGCTGGGTCCAGCCCTGTTCAATGTCTTTATCAATGACCTGGATGAAGGCATCCAGTGCACCCTTAGCAAGTTTGTGAATGATACTAAGCTGTGTGGAAGTGTGGATCTGCTGGAGGGTAGGGAGGCTCTGCAAAGGGATCTGAACAGGCTGGACCTCTGGGCTGAGTCCAGCGGCATGAGGCTTAACAAAGCCAAGTGCTGGGTCCTGCACTTGGGGCACAACAACTCTATGCAGAGATACAGACTAGAAGTCTGTCTAGAAAGCTGCCAGGAGGAGAGGTACCTGGGGGTGTTGGTTGACAACCAACTGAAGATGAGTCAGCAGTGTGCCCAGGTGGCCAAGAAGGCCAATGGCATCCTGGCTTGTATCAGAAATGGTGTGACCAGCAGGTCCAGGGAGGTGATTCTCCCTCTGTACTCCTCACTGGTGAGGCCGCTGCTTGAATCCTGTGTTCAGTTCTGGGCCCCTCAACACAAGAAGGATGTTGAGGCTCTGGAGCGAGTCCCGAGAAGAGCAACAAAGCTGGTGAAGGGGCTGGAGAACAGGCCCTATGAGGAATGGCTGAGAGAGCTGGGGTTGTTTAGCCTGGAGAAGAGGAGGCTGAGAGGAGACCTCATTGCTCTCTATAACTACCTGAAAGGAGGTTGTGGAGAGGAGGGAGCTGGGCTCTTCTCCCAAGTGACAGGGGACAGGACAAGAGGGAATGGTTTCAAGCTCCGCCAGGGGAGGTTTATGCTGGACATTAGGAAAAAAATTTTCACAGAAGGGGTCATTGGGCATTGGAATAGGCTGTCCAGGGAGGAGGTTGAATCACCTGCCCTGGAGGTGTTTAAGACACAGTTGAATGAGGTGCTGAGGGGCATGGTTTAGTGTTTGATAGGAATGGTTGGACTAGAGGATCCGATGAGTCCCTTCCAACCTGGTTATTCTTTGATTCTGTGATTACCAGGACAGGATCTTAGGCAGAAACAAGGCTGTCTGCATCTGGTGCATCATTGCTGTGCTTGTGAAAGTAACAAGTGAGTAACACTGGAACTGTACTGGGCATCTGAGGCTGAGGTCTACACTTACTTTAACTTGTTCAGATAATTTCTTCAGTAATGCAGGTGAATCAGTTCCGATATTCTTGAGAAGTCACTCAAATAGGCTGATATTGCAAGGTTGTTTTTAGAAGATTAATATGGATTTTATTTAATTTGTAAAACGTACATGAAGCATAGTATCATAGAATCATAGAACAACCAGGTTGGAAGGGACCCATCGGATCTTCTAGTCCAACCATTCCTATCAAACACTAAACCACGTCCCTCAAGACCTCATCCACCCGTGCCTTAAACACCTCCAGGGAAGGTGAATCAACCACCTCACTGGGCAGCCTATTCCAATGCCTAATGACCCTCTGTGTGGAAAAACTTCCTCCTAATCTCCAGCCTAAATCACCCCTGGCGGAGCTTGAGGCCATTCCCTCTTGTCCTGTCCCCTGTCACTTGGGAGAAGAGGCCAGCTCCCTCCTCTCCACAACCTCCTTTCAGGTAGTTGTAGAGAGCAATGAGGTCTCCTCTCAGCCTCCTCTTCTCCAGGCTAAACAACCCCAGCTCTCTCAGCCGCTCATCATCTGTTCACCAGCCCCTTCACCAGCCTCGTTGCTCTTGGACACCTGGGCACACTGCTGTCTCATGTTCAGTCGGCTGTCAACCAACACACCCAGGTCCCTCTCCTCCTGGCAGTTTTCCAGCCAGGCTTCTCCCAGTCTGTAGCTCTGCATAGGGTTGTTGTGCCCCAAGTGCAGGACCCAGCATTTGGCCGTGTTAAACCTCATGCCATTGGACACTGCCCAGCGGTCCAACCTGTTCAGATCCCTTTGCAGAGCCTCCCTACCCTCCAGCAGATCCACACTTCCACACAGCTTTGTGTCATCTGCAAACTTGCTAAGGGTACCCTCAATGCCTTCATCCAGATCATTGATGAAGACATTGAACAGGGCTGGTCCCAGCACTGAGCCCTGGGGAACCTCACTTGTCACTGGCCTCCAGCTGGATTTAACACCATTTCCCACCACTCTCTGGGCCAGGCCATCAAACCAGTTTTCTACCCAGGAGAGTGTGCACCTGTCCAGGCCAGAGGCTGAGAGTTTCCTGAGCAGAATGCTGTGAGAAACTGTGTCAAAGGCTTTACTGAAGTCCAGAAAGACCACATCCACAGTCTTTCCCTCATCCAGCAGCCGAGTCACTTTGTCATAGAAGGCAAGCAGGTTGGTTTGGCAGGACCTGCCTTTGGTAAACCCATGTTGACTGGGCCTGATCACCCAGTTCTCTTGCAAGTGCTTCATGATAGCACTCAAGATCACCTGTTCCATGACTTTCCCTGGCACTGAGGTCAGACTGACAGGCCTGTAGTTCCCCGGATCCTCCCTGCTACCCTTCTTGTAAATGGGCACTACATCAGCCAGTGGTACCTCCCCAGTCTTCCAGGACTGTTGGAAGATGATGGAAAGGGGTTTGGCCAATACATCCACCAGCTCCCTCAAAACCCTAGGATGAATCCCATCTGGCCCCATAGACTTGTGGGTGTCCAGTTGGCCAAGCAAGGCTCTGACCACCTCCTCTTGGACCATGGGAGCCTTGTATTGCTCCTCTATTTCTGAGGTTTCTACACAGAGGGAACAGCTTTCTTTACAATTAAAGACTGAGGCAAAGAAGGCATTAAGTACCTCAGCCTTCTCCTCATCCCCTGTCCCTGTTGTTCCCTCTGTGTCCAAAAGGGACTGTATGGTCTCCCTTGTCCTCCTTTTACTGTTTATATATTTATAGAAAGATTTTTCTTGTCTTTTACAGACTTAGCTAGTCTGATCTCTAGTTCAGCCTTAGCCCCTCTGATTTTTTCCCTACACAGCCTCACTACCCTCCTGTAGTCCACCCAAGAGTCCTGTCCCCTCTTCCAGAGCCTATAAATATTCCTTTTTTTCCTAATGTCGATCAAGACTTCTCTACTCAACCAGTTTGGGGTTTTGTTGGGTTTTGTTTGGGGTTTTTTATTGGTTTGGTTTTTTTTTACTTGAGGGGTTGAGGGTGGGAAGGAGGTGAGGACTGGTTTTGATTTGTTTCAGTTTTTTGTGTGGTGTGTTTTATTGTTTCTTTCTTTTTTTTTTCTTTTTTTTTTTTTTTTTTTTTTTTACTGTAAGAAAAACCCCTACAGGAAGCAGGAGGAAGCTGAATGTCTTAGAGTTGTTTAGAATCATTAGAAGAGTTCCCATTAATGTCAGTGGACTTTTGATTAGGCACTCAGTATAAGATCAGCTTTTCTGAGCTGAAGAAAAAGCCCATCTTCCCTGATACCACCTTCTGTGAGCATGGCCAGTAGTGGATTCTTAAGGAAGCCACATTCTGGAAGCCAAGAATTCAAAGGATTCCTGAGGTGCCACTGAACCAGCATGTCATTAATAATTCACATTAATTTGTTTAACCACTGTTTGAGGCAATTTATGTTTTGGCTTCAAGAGCATAGTGTAACGCTGCCTTGCACAACTGAGTTCTGCATTGTATGTGTAGACCTACCTTATGGAGGTCTGTAAGGGCTCCAAAAGCATAGGAAAGTAAAAAGGGCACTTCATGGGTCAGATGTGGAAACATGGATGGGATTAACTTAAGTAAGATGAAAAAATGCTGAAAGAATGGTGAATTTCTTATGGTTTTGATCACCAATCATCACCTGAAAGAATATTAAGGAGTGAATTACAGCATTTGCAAGGCAAAGACAGAATTCGTTATTTGGCAGTGGTGGCCCAGGATGGATAAAGGACCACAATGCATCCTCATATTTCTTTAAGAACTGCCTATTTTGAATGTTACTTTTAAGGAAAATTAAAAATAAATTATTTAACACTGTGTTATTTAGATGTCTGTTTTCTGATATTCACTTTCAGAAATATCACAAAATTCAGTACTGTAATACTCTATCATAGGGATTTGTTTGACTTGTGTGTTAGGATAAGAGGGAGTGCCTCTAGTTGTATTAGCTGGAGGAGGATTGTGAACTATTATCTTACTTTGTTATCTGAGCTAGGAGTGTACAAGGAAGTTTCTTCTACTAATGGTTGAGCGGGTCTTCAGATAAAGCCTTCCACAGGATCCCTATAGCCCTAATTAATCAGCTGTTAAAACAGTAGTTGATAGACAGGCTTGCTTTAAGTTTGAATTGCCTGCAATCAAAGATAACAGGTGAGTCTCATTTGGCAGTGAGATATGGAAGTAGAAGAGTGATCTGTTATCAAAATGATTATGGTACTGAAGTAAAAATTGAAGTTTTCAGAAGGAAACAGCAAGGTAAAACAAAAGGGAATCTTTTCTACTTTGATCAAAATACCTTCACTTTGGTGACTGTTTTAAACAAGCTGAATCCATTTTATATATCTATGTACTAAAAGTATGCATTATCAAGGTCAATTTAGGGTTCTGGAGAACACTTCCTACTCCAGTAATATTGCTAAAATCAGAGGCAGGTAGTGCTAACAAGGTGTTATAGCACTTACGGCTCCCACAGGACAGACTGTTGGCCAACACACCCAGCCAGCAGGAGTGAGCTGCAGGTTAAACGGCTGTGTTTCAATTCAGGAATTTAACATGGGTCTTTCTCTTTCTGTGTCATTGCTCTAATCATCGAGCTGTAGAGTGAGTTATTTCCATACTGAGTAAAGGGGAATATTGTATCCCAGTAGCTGGATCACTTATGTGGGTGTTATGCAGGCCTGGGCTTGAGTCTCTCTCTGCTGGGTTTAGAGCTGCAAAGAATGACCATTTTCCCCCTTATATTCAGCATTAAAAGACAGATTAGAGAGATAATGGTAAATTGTTGGGGCACTAGGCACCTGATTTATTTTAAAAGTTTAATTCATGATTGACTCTTGTATCATACTACCTATCAGGGACATCTCTTGGGAGTAATGCCACTGCTAGTCACTGCAGAAATACTGATAAAAACATTCTCTCAGTCTGGATTCAGTCTACATTTTAAAATCTCTGGATGTAATAAGAGGGTACCTACTTCATAGAGGCATGTAAAAAGCCTGAGAGAGAGAGATGGATCTCCCTGTAAATGACAAAACACTTTTCATGTCTTTCAGCCTGGGCATTGTTTGATAGTTCCATGTTCACAAGTGGGACAGAAAACCTTCTAAAACAGAGATGCTGTTTCTTTTCTTTGACTTCTCTGTTTGCAGGTGAATATTATTCTATTGACCTCACTGTTTAGTCTCAAAACTGATGCTTGTCAGTGCTTCTGGAAATTAAACTACCACTGGCTTCATATAGATGAAAGCAAGCTGGTCACTGATCATGTGATAGACACAAACAGGGCAGCAGCATACCCTACAATTCTTTCAAAAAATGTGCTGAAGTCTTCAGTATGTGTCTTAATACTCATTGGAAGCCTCTGGAACTGTAACCATTGGAGGTACTTTATTTTTTTTTTTCCTGGGATGCTTCTGTCATTGGTACACAGAGTTTGATTTTCCATATTCACCATGGGCAGACATTGTAGGGTTTTTTTTTCTGCTTTCCATATTCTGTGTCTTGGGTCATGGACCCTGTATTTCTAGGTCCTTATCTCTGCTAGAAATTCTGTCCTTCTTAAGCTCTAGTACTTGTTAATGCTTTGCATTTCGGGGGCCTTTTCAGCTGTTCCTGCTGGCTGGAGGCATGCTTCTCTAGGCTAACACATCCTTCCCTTGTCAATATTTCTTTTAAGCTCAAAAGACATATCCTACTCTTAAGCCACTCACTATCTAGAAGATCATATGGGTCTCCAAGATCATATGTGCACACCACTGCTTCCAGCACTGTGTGTATACAAAAATTTGTGTTCTTTTTTTTTTTCCTGGGTAAGCCCCATTCCCTCTGCACGGTCTCATTTTATTTCAGCTGATGCTTTTCATCATATACCTCTAACTGGTGTTCCAGTGTTTTAGATGTTATTTTTGACACCTGAATTTTACTTGCTCCTATTCTTTTTCACTTATGAAAAGGTAAAGAAAAAAAGTTTTAACTTTGTTTTCCTTTTCATCCCTTAATGTTCAGATTTTGTACTGATTCAAGTTTCAGTTCTGCTGTGCCCTCAGGTTTACTTCTGAAAATCCAGCATCCTGGTGGTCACTCCTTTTGATGCAGTCTGTTTTCTCTGTTTCAAGGTGCTGCTTGGCCCCTCAGATAATCATGCTTCTTTTCTTGTGGTGTCTCTTTTAGGTTGGCTGCTTCCTGCATGTATCACCTACCACCTGGTGGGTAACATTATAAGAGTACTTCATGTTTCTAAAATTAAACTCTCTCTTTTATTCCAAAAACTCTTTGCAGAGCTGTTGCAATTAATTTAGTGCTGTATTCTAACTCTCCGGTTTACTGGTCAAGCTTTCTCCCAGTAGCATTCAAGTTCCACATAGATCACTACCCAAGGAGTCCACAGCTCTTCAGATCAGCAGGGCATTACAGCCATTTACCAGATTTTCTCATCGGTTCAATATGCATTGCTCCCAGGTACCATTGACCAGATTTCCAACAGCTGTCCTTTGCCAGGTATCCTGTTGGAAGTAAAGCAGTGATCATACAAAAGCCACCCTGCCTTAAGACACAGCAAAGGGCATAAGGGATGCATGTCTCACTTCTGTGAGCTCACAGTGTGCAGTTGATATGATGTCCCCGTATTTGCCAAACCAGAGCAGATTTTTCTGCTGGTGTCAAAAAATTACTTTTCTAGGACTCATGTTTTCCTTCCATTTTAGTCAAGTATCATACAATAAAATAGTAACACTTGGAATTGTAATGTTTCTATTTACACATTTAACTGTTAAGTAGACATACACATGCAGAGGCTATATTATAGACACATTAGAAGAAACACTTCCAGCACAGGGATTTAGCTACATGAATCCCATTAACATTAATGGAAGTTGTTCCCCTATATCCCCATGTATCTTGTTAAAATATACCTATTAGTAAAAGGCTGAAGCCTACAAAAACCAGCAGTTTCTGAGTTAAAACTGAAACTTCACCATTAACTTATCCTATTGTGCCTAGGTAATGCAACACCTTTAACTTCTCAAATTCAAAGATATCTTTTCTCCATTGAACTTAAAACAAATCTTGTCTTGTTAGTACAATAGGTTCTGCTATAGTTAAACCACTCTGTAACTCTTGATCATCTTGAAAACGTTTTCTCTTTCTACCACTACCATCTATGAAGGGACAATGTTACCAAAATATCTTCAAAACGTTTATGAGAAATGGAATATAAAATATAAATGGGCTAATGCGTTCCCTAGTAATAGATCATAGTGTTGAAGTATGACAGTGGTAAATTGTCAAGTACTGAATTATTGTTCTTGGCATTTTTTAAAATAAAGACTGAGAGCTTGATGTGTAACGTGTGAGTCCTTCTAGAGGAATGAATACCTGAAGAAACCAGATCTGTGAAGGGAACTTTATTTACAGTAAACTTATCTAACAGTGTAATTGTGGCAGAAAGAGAACTTAAAGTGAGCACCCCAAAATTTAATCAGAGTGGTTATACACATCCTAGACATAATGAGGAGGTTGCATTTGTGTGTCATGATAATGGTCTGTATTGCTGATGGTGTGGTGCAGCATAGGGAAGATGTAGCTGGGAATAAATGAGCTGACTTGACTGCCAGCTATGGAGTTGCCTTTCCTGAGAGCTATTCCTGAGTTACTGGAGAGGTGGAATTCAAGGGAAGATTAGCATGTCTAGAGGTCTGTACTAATGCCATTGTGTTGTTTCTGATACGTGAGGTAGCTCGCTCACTGTTGCCTCAGGTAACTTTGCACTGTGGATACAATAGAAGATCACGCTTTTATAGCTTTGATAATGGCATAACTTTTTCAGCTTTTGACTGGAAGCTGAAATAAAGAGTACCAGAAAAAGCAGGATCCATAGTGATATATTGGTAAAATATTTGGAATGTAGATCTGCATCAAATATAATTTCCTCCCAGTTTAACAGCAGAGATAAAAGGGTTACAGCTAAAGTAAGTATCGGATATCCAGTAAGTCCTGCTCTTTTTGAGTACAGCACAGCACAAAAATAGGCTTCTGTGCAATCCCGCTTTCGTTTTCACTGAAGTGGAAACAGCTCTTCACCTTTGGGCTGGAACCAGTGGGGGAAAATATACTCCTGTGCAATAAGAAATTACTGTACTTACACTGTATGCATGTGCTTATTCTCCCCTTCACTCCCCCAGAGTAGACTTCTGTTTTAATATACTGCAAATACTTGTTCTGGCTATAGGTCCCTCAAAGGTCTTTGTCAACCTGTGACCAGTACTCTGGCTCTCAACAAAATTTGGTCCTTACTAGACCTAGCACATGAGTTTGCTCAGTCAGGAGGAGCTCTGGTAGGGCTTCTTCCAGCAGCTTAACCACTAATAATAAGCAGTGAAATGAGTCATTTGTGCTTTATTTTTAATTAGAGCTTTAGTGAACTCAAGCTTGAGATTTCTTTTTTGCCTGCAGAGCTCAGGAGCTGAAACCATCAGCTCTCTGCTGGTAGAGGCTGTGCAAGGATTTCTGTAAAGAAACATCATTAGGTTGTTGTGGATACAAACAGTGGAGCAAAACCAACACAACATACAGATTCACAGGGGCAAGTTAGTATAATTCCTGTTGGCTTAATCTGGTTGGAAATGTTGTGCTTGCTCTGTTCCTGGTTTTCCTCTTCTACCCACCCCACCCCCCCCCACTCTGAAACAGAAGCCCTTAATGAGCGAGACAGCTCCTGATAAAGGGGAAATTGATATTTAGATAGGAGAGTTGTTTGTTTTAAATGTAATTGTTTATATTTTAGATATGTTTAACCAACTTAGCCTGAAGCTTTCAAGCCATGAACTGAACAAAAAAATACTTCCACCGACTCCTGAAGTCAAAAGATACATTTGCATTTTACACAACTTTTCACAACTTGATGTGAAATAATTTCACATCAAGCCTATTAACAAGGCCAGAACTTTCCTGTAGGAAACAAAGTTCTGATGAGCTATCCCTGATAGTACCTGTGACCCACTAAAAAATTGTTAATGCTTTTTTAATGACAAGTCAATCCAGTGTTCACCTGAGCTGCAATGCTAGCCCTTTGCTATAGTGACAGAGACAGTTGCTTTAAAGGAAGATAGTTCTTGAAATATATTGGAAAGTATTAGGAAAATGTGTTGTGCTGGTTGGCATTTTGTTACATCTTGCTGGGTTAAAATCCTTAATAGAGATTTAGTTCAATTTTTTTCTTATCTGGGTTGCTGTTATCTGTAGAGGCAAATCCAACTTGTTCAGCCTGTATGCTTTGTGATGTTGGTGCCAAGCAGTTGGGAACTGACTGTCAGAGACCTGGGTCCAGCTCTGGTGGCCTCCATCAGTTTGGTCACAGCAACTCTACACTCTCCTTCTTCCTTACCCATGTTTTATTTTGTCTCTTGTCTTGGAATTTTGTTGGGGTAGAAAATATCATGAGGTTGCTGAGATGATGTCCTTAATTTCAGCAAGCAGGAGACAGTGAAGAGTCATGCTATTTGTTATATATATGTCTTTATTTCTTAGATGCTGTAACTGTTCCTTTCTGCAACTGCATTAGGCAGGTAATAATTTAAGCTTCTTATGATGGGTGCATTCATTTTTAGCCTGGATTGTAATGGCATTTCTTTTGCATCCCTGGTTAATAGCTGGGAGGACAGGTTGTAATGGAACAACCAGTGCGGTAATGTTAAAAGGGTAGGAAGCAAGCTGTGCTGGGCCAAGGACCTGGGCTCTGCAGAGTGCTTCAAAGCGGCACGCGAAATATTAATCAAACAGTCAGGTGCTTCTTTCTGCACAGCCTAAATGCAGAATCCCTTGTTCTGGGGTCCAGGAAGAGTCATGCACATCACGAGGTTTCTGTGGTTCAGGTCTAGATGGCTCTAGCAGTCCTTTTGCTTAGAGGGCAGAGACAGCCTTTGGTGAGGGAAGCAGAGAGAGTGTCCCGAACCCAGGCTGCCTGCCTTGCTCCTTCTCATCATTGCAGCTCTACTGCGTGGCCTGCAAGAGAAGAAGGGGGTAGCATACAGGTGTATAGTATGTGGCTGGTGATGATTATATTCAGGTAAGAGACACAATGTGCAGACCAGCAGCAGGGAAGAGCATGTGGATATAGACATGTGTGTGTGGAAGGAGAGCTCATCTGAGCTGTACTGTTTTGGTATTGTCACAGGTTATTATTGTCCAGAGTCCTTGCTGAAGTTGTGCACTGGAGTGTCAGTGGGTCACATGAGCCAGGGGGTCATGTAGCTTCATGCAGGACTGGGCTAGTCTAGGCTACAGGAAGCTTTTTATTTCCCTTCATGAAGAATAACCTTGATAAAAGACCTCACTTAGTAGCATTTTTCATGCTAAGAGCTACACTAAATTACAGTTATGGAGATAAATTAAGATAGGAGCAGGCTGAGGGGAAGGAGAGTTTAATTGATATAGAAATTGGAGAAAAATGACAACTAGGATAGATAAGGCAAGGAGCTAGAGATTGAAATATCAGACTTGGTGGACAATATTTTAAAATGAGCACCCTCATTCTCCATGAAAAGACCAGGAGGAGGAAAACAAAGTGGCAAAAGAAGCACAGCAGAAAATGTTGGTGAGCTGTGACTGCTCTGTCACTAGAGGGGTTCAAAGCCAGGCTGGTTGGGGCTTTGAACAACCTGATCCAGTGGAAGATGTCCCTGCCCATGGCAGGGGATTGGAGCTCTATGGGCTTTAAGGCCCCTTCCAACCCAAACTATTCTATGGTTCTCATTGGAGATTATATCTTTCTCCATTTCTTTCTCTCTCTGCATCTCGTAGTGTTTATTACATGTTTTAGAAGTAAAATACAAAAGCTAAGTAGCTGAAAAATTATATTAAAGAGTATCCATATAGTGGTTCATCATTACTGCAGATTTTTATGTCTTCATGTAGTTAATGTAACCTTTTTTTGGAGTGAATTGGAAGACAGCGTTCAAAATTCAGTTGATTTCATTGCCTCACCGCTAGTTTGAATTGCTCTAATTGAAACAAGTATTATTTCATTTGATCTTGTAATTAAACAGTGTAATTTATATTAATCCATTAAATAATTGGGCTAATTGCTTTTACACTGATGGTATCTTAGCCTTTTTCTTTTAAATTAATCTTGGAACCAAGCAGTTATCTACTGAAAACAAGTAAGCCATGAGCAAAGAAAAGATCTTTCTTACTTGTGGGGATATTTTTTTAGGTCTTTTGATTAAAAAAAACTGTGTTAAAATATAATCACAAAGGCCCTGATTTAACCACATGTTTAGGTTTCTCATTCAACTGCTGCTCTGTAAGCTCTGGGGCTTTATTGAACTAGAGTCTAAATGATGAAAAAACAGACTTCCACCAGAATGTTAAGCTTTATATCTGAGGGAGGGAAAAGATGGTCTCATACCAGCAAAAGAAATTGGTTTTATTCCTGTTTCCGTTAACTTACAGAGAGTAACCTTTTTGAGTTACTCATCATAAGCCCCTTCTACTCACTGTGTGTGGCTAAGAATACGCACCGCTTTCCAGGGAATGGCATGAGCCAATAGCAGCTGTAAACTGTGATCAGATACACAGGTCTTAGGTGACTAATGGAATACAACAAATAATGTGCAGCAGTCAGCTTTACAATCTCTCTTTACATTGAAATCTGTTTATATGTGTTCAGATAGCATTTATTCATAGGAATATAATTGCAGAGATCAGATTGTGAACTATTTGAAAACCTGAAAGGTTCTCTTGTACTTTGAAAAATCTGTTCACAGTTTGCACACTTGAATATAATTTGACATTCTGAAATTAAGATTATTGTGTAGGAATACTCAGGATGCATAATCTTCTTCAGGATAAAGTAATTTCCTCATATGTCTGCCAGAGTTCACCTTTTTTAGGATGCTCACCTGACTTGTCAGCAACATGCTTGTTGGTTTAAAAGAGCAAAAAAGAAAAGGTGCAACAGGATGTTTGGCAAATGTAGGAGTAAGCATCAGGATACAGCGGATATGTCCATGATGCTTTGGTGTGTTGTGTTTATTTTGCTCTCTGTGTTATTTATTTTTGGTGTCATTTTGGATAGTTTTAGCCATGAAAGTGGTTTTTGTATACAGCCTGTGGTTCACTTGTGCTGTGGGATTGTTGGACTTTGCTGTGAGCAAAATTCTGCAGCAGTGGATGTGATAGCTTAGTGTTAGTGGAACAGGCAATCACTTTGCATCTGAAGGAGATTCTCCAAAATGATGTTCTGCAAATGCTCAAACTTTATCTTCTGAGCAAGAAACTGATAGCTTTACATCTATTTCACTGATTAGCAGTCCTGTGACCATGTGGGTCTGTTTGGTGCTTTGCTCTGTTATTGATTTTGTTATTAAAATGGCCCATAATCTAAGGACTGTATGAGTTAGATTTGCATTTATTCTGCATGTATATTGTATATTGTCACTTTATACACTGTCATCTGATAGTTACACATTGATGTTATAATATTTTTGAACCACACGTATTGTAATTTTGCTATCTTTGTTGATTTTCTCAAGTTTTCTTACTGTGTTGAGCTGGCCCAGGCAGCTGGGTTTTCCCTACCTGCCCTCCTATCCATTTGAAAAACAGAATTGTGTAGTTTCAAATCTGTTTCTTACAATATTTCTGGTAAATTGGAGTTGGATTGGACTTGTTTCTTATGTCTTCATTTTGTCTTTTTATTTCTGTATTTTACTACTAATTACTACTGTGGTGATTAATGTTCCACACACCTGGTAGCTTTGTTTTTTCTGGTTTTGAGATAATGTTAATTAATCCAATTTTGAAAAAACACTTGCAGTCCTGGTCTTGTGTCACATTTCTAATTCTTTCTGGAAACCAGAGGCTATATAGAAGCTGAGTAATTAGAGATATTTCTATATGTAACTATACTTACAGAAACACCAAATGGGTTTAAAGAGAATGACTATAACTCTTTGGTACCTTTATTTTATATAGGATTAAAACAAGGTCTATAATATTATTCCAGCATGTATTCATAGTACTATAGTGCAGGCTTTTTCTTTTGAAGGAAGAAAATCCACAACATAAGACATGAAAACTTCTACTCTTCAAAAACATCTAACTTGTCCAGGCACATTCTTTAAATGTCCCTGTAGAAGTTTTAAGGTTTGCTGTACTGATAGCCCTCTGCGTATGAGTATTAAATTGCATTAAACTGCCATGATTTTGTTGACTCTAGGTAGAGTAAGATCATAATATAATAGCAGATTGGGAGAAAGTAAAGCAACAAATATAGTAGATGCAATGCATGCCAGTCACATCCCTTACTAAGCTACGGGAAGGTGATCAGATAGGACAAAGATAAGGGTAGTTCAGGAACACAGAGAAGAATGAATAGCAGCTACTTTCAGAGTATTTCTGTTTATCTTGAAATGCCTGTTTTCTTTGCAAAATCACTAATGGTCACTATTACTGTAACTGTTAAAGTGACCTTTAAATTGCTTTACAAATATCAAGTTGGGGATGCAATCTACCTTTGCACAATAGTCAGTTGTCCATCTCAACTTGAAAAAAAGCAACAAACAAACAAAAAAATCCCCAAAAACCCAGAGGGTTTTTCAAAGTATTTCAAGCAAAATCCCTCAAGTATTTTTGAAGTGTTACCTACAGTCCTTAGATTTGCAATAATGTCACCTTTCATATAATGTTAGAACTGATTTTTGCCTTAGAGAATGGCTAAGGTCTTGGAAAATAAAAGGTCCCTGTCTGTACCCCTGATTTTGGTGCTCTGTGGCTGAAACAACATACAATTTTCATTGAATGTGGTGTGTCTGTATACACACTTATGTACAGAAATGTGCACATATGCATACCTGCTTTCTGAAACAGAACGTAACAAGATCAGTTGAGTGCAAATCTTTTCCTTAGCCCTTGATTCTGATGCAGCAGCTGTCTCTGGATATCTACTCTGTCTTATCTCCCAAGTTGCTCATATAGTCTCTCCTAACCCATCTGGACAGGTTAGTTAGAGAAGAAATTTGGGTCTAAGTGGCCTCATACATTTCTTACCTCCTGGACATCATCATGTTCTGTATTTCTCTGGTACTAACATCCCAGGTGATATGACTGATATTTCAATGATGATCTGACCCCTAGCTTGCAGATACTAACGCAGATGAATGATTCTGATCAAGGTTTCCCCAGCCCAGTTAGCTTCATTGTCAGCATCAACAGAGTTGATATTGAGATCCTGCAGTGGACTCTTTAACACCACTTATAGTAGGAGTTGTTAAAGATAGTGCCAAGTGAGGTTGTGTAGGGAAAAAATCAGAGGGGCTAACGTTCAACTAGAAATCAGGTTAGCAAAGTCCGCGAAAGATAATAAAAAATCTTTCTATAGATATATAAATAACAAAAGGAGAACTAGGGAGACCATACAGTCCCTTTTGGACACAGAGGGAACAACAGGGACAGGGGATGAGGAGAAGGCTGAGGTACTTAATGCCTTCTTTGCCTCAGTCTTTAATTGTAAAGAAAGCTGTTCCCTCTGTGTAGAAACCTCAGAAATAGAGGAGCAATACAAGGCTCCCATGGTCCAAGAGGAGATAGTCAGAGACTTGCTTGGCCAACTGGACACCCACAAGTCTATGGGGCCAGATGGGATTCATCCTAGGGGTTTGAGGGAGCTGGTGGATGTATTGGCCAAACCCCTTTCCATCATCTTCCAACAGTCTTGGAAGACTGAGGAGGTTCCACTAGACTGGAGGCTGGCTGATGTAGTGCCCATTTACAAGAAGGGTAGCAGGGAGGATCCAGGGAACTACAGGCCTGTCAGTCTGACCTCAGTGCCAGGGAAAGTCATGGAACAGGTGATCTTGAGTGCTATCATGAAGCACTTGCAAGAGAACTGGGTGATCAGGCCCAGTCAACATGGGTTTACCAAAGGCAGGTCCTGCCAAACCAACCTGCTTGCCTTCTATGACAAAGTGACTCGGCTGCTGGATGAGGGAAAGACTGTGGATGTGGTCTTTCTGGACTTCAGTAAAGCCTTTGACACAGTTTCTCACAGCATTCTGCTCAGGAAACTGTCAGCCTCTGGCCTGGACAGGCACACACTCTCCTGGGTAGGAAACGGGCTGGATGGCCTGGCCCAGAGAGTGGTGGGAAGTGGTGTTAAGTCCAGCTGGAGGCCAGTGACAAGTGAGGTTCCCCAGGGCTCAGTGCTGGGACCAGCCCTGTTCAATGTCTTCATCAATAATCTGGACAAAGGCATTGAGAGTACTCTTAGCAAGTTTGCAGATGACACAAAGCTGTGTGGAAGTGTGGATCTGCTGGAGGGTAGGGAGGCTCTGCAAAGGGATCTGAACAGGCTGGACCACTGGGCAGTGTCCAATGGCTTGAGGTTTAACATGGCCAAATACTGGGTCCTGCACTTGGGGCACAACAACCCTATGCAGAGCTACAGACTGGGAGAAGCCTGGCTGGAAAACTGCCAGGAGGAGAGGGACCTGGGTGTGTTGGTTGACATCCAACTGAACATGAGCCAGCAGCGTGCCCAGGAGGTCAAGAAGGCCAATGGCATCCTGGCTTGTATCAGAAATGGTGTGACCAGCAGGTCCAGGGAGGTGATTCTCCCTCTGTACTCCGTGCTGGTGAGGCTGCTGCTTGAATCCTGTGTTCAGTTCTGGGCCCCTCACCACAAGAAGGATGTTGAGGCTCTGGAGTAAGTCCAGAGAAGAGCAACAAAGCTGGTGAAGGGGCTGTAGAACAGGCCCTATGAGGAGCGGCTGAGAGAGCTGGGGTTGTTTAGCCTGGAGAAGAGGAGGCTGAGAGGAGACCTCATTGCTCTCTATAACTACCTGAAAGGAGGTTGTAGAGAGGAGGGAGCTGGCCTCTTCTCCCAAGTGACAGGGGACAAGACAAGAGGGAATGGCTTCAAGCTCCACCAGGGGAGATTTAGGCTGGAGATTAGGAGGAAGTTTTTCACAGAAAGGGTCATTGAGCATTGGAATAGGCTGTCCAGGGAGGTGGTTGATTCACCTTCCCTGAAGTGTTTAAGGCACGGGTGGACAAGGTCCTGAGGGACATGGTTTAGTGTTTGATAGGAATGGTTGGACTCGATGATCCAATGGGTCTCTTCCAACCTGGTGATTCTGTGATTTTATGATTCTATACTTGTTATATTATCATTGTTACTGCTACTTATTATTTGTACAATGTAATTGATATTTGTGAGACTTTACAAAAATTCTGGTCTCTGACCTTGAGGAGGGATGTCAAATGAAAACCTGAACTGAGGGGAGGATTTATGTTTGTGGATAAAGTGCTGAGATACATTTGGTTACTTAAAGCTTATTTTGTTGGGCTAGATCCTCAACCCCATTGATTAAGCTGTGTTGGCCTGAGTATTAAGTGAGAATTTCTCCGCACGGAGGAAACTTCTCATGATGAAAAGCAGTGTCAGCTCAGTTGATCCCTCCTTTTTGTGATAGTACAGGTGTGCTGGTGTCCTGGAAGAAATGGATTTTTCTGCTACCCATTCATCTTGCTGCTGAGATTGTCTCCTGGGACCCTTTTTATTGTGCAAGTTCTTCAGTGTCTGATACTGGTAAGGGTCATGCATCCAGTCAGGCTTCTGTATGTCAGTATAACTGCATGTGTGCCCTTTGATCTGTAGAAAATGCAAGATAACTTAACTGAGCTTGGTCAAGATGTAAGAATAGACTTAGCTGCAATACAGCTTGTATTTTGTGAATGCAAAATGATATTTTAAATGGCCTCTGTATGCTGGAAATTTGAAAAGTGCTTTGAGGTGAAAAGTAGAATTCAGACCTGGTTAGAGTATATTGAGTTCCATTGAAATCTCCGCTTTTTCAGTTGTATTCACTCAGGTCTGATTTTGACCCTGAATTAATCATAAGAGACTAAATTTAACTCTGTACAAATGTACTTGTATGTGCACCTATACATAAAAAGCCACAACCCCCAACGATTAACATAGAAAATAAAATGCAGCTAATTATTGTGCATTTTTTTAAAAGTATGTCTGCAAGTGATGTGTTTTCAAAACAAGCTAAGTAATAATTCATCAGTTTGTGTACCCCATGCTGGCTAATGAATAAAGTCAGGAATTAGGAAGCAAATGTAAATATGGGGTCTAATTCCCAACTGCCAAATTAGAAGTATTTTTGTGCCCACTTTGCACAGGTGCAAGTGACAACATAAGTTACAAAACAGCTGGGAATCTGGTCTCACAGTCTGTTGTACTGTTCAAATAATTGAATTTAAAGTGCGGTTCCTGACTAACTAAAACCTCTCCAGTTGTATTGGTCCTCATTTCCCAACCCCAGGCATGGGAGAAGACCAGGCCATTTGAGAAGATTACTATTCAGGCTTATACTTTCAATCAGAATCTGCAGGAAAAAAAAAATGCCAGTTTCTTTTATGGTGGCAGTTAATCTGTCAGGAGCGGATTCAAGTTTTGGCAAAGATCTGCGGTGAGATAAAATGAAAGAGCTGCCAAACAGCATTGTTAGCACGGGGAGGAGGAAGGGAGGGGAGCTGACATGACTTCCCCAAGTTAAATGCCAAGCACACCTACGTCATTTTTAATCAGACCATGTGAAAACCAGGATATTTATAGCTGTAGTAAGCTTTAGCGCTCATTTATGCCGGGGACAGTGTGTTCATTGGAGAAATGGATTCATAATAGCTAATGCTTATTTCTGCAAAGTTTTTATACTTGAGTAAGTATAGCATAAGCTAACAGTTTTTAAATAAAGCACATATAAATGATTAAAGTGCCATGTGATTTACAGCTTAGTAGTGTTGTTCTCATCATTTCAACTTCATGCTTTGACTGCTTTCGAATGTATTTCTTCCTTCTCTTGTCATTGCCATCTGCAATTAATACCTTGAAAGAGTTTGGTTCCAATTTTAGGATGGGAACTTGATTAAGATACTATTCTTTTCTAATGGCACCTAAAAAGTCTGTCTTCAAGTGTGTCTTTAGACAGTTGCTGCTGGGTGCAAATATGCATTTATGCAGTCATTGTCTTGGTCAGATGTTTCATCTGCTAAGACAGAAACAAGATATGTTTAAGGGGAGCTGTTAATAGACAAACATGACTGTGAGACTGCATCATTTTTGGTACCTGTCTCACCTGACTAATTTTTTTCTTGTGATCTGGATTTGAACATAAACTACTAAAATAATATGTAAAATTAAAGACCAGGAAAAGGTACCGTTTCTGTGTTGCATAATGTCCTCACACTACTATGCACCTGTAATGTAGGATCCCTGGAGCTACTCTTTCCTTGTGGTCTCCTTACTGCTGGGGCAGTTTTGCTCACAGACACCTGGATTAGCTGCAATAACGCTGTTTCCTGCCAAGAAGGAAGATGGGAAACTTTCCTTCCCTGGGTTTTCCCTTGATAACTTAAATAATGCTGTCATATTTTAGTCCAGGAAACTTTGTGCTACCCGGAGCACAATCTGGTTGCTGCTCCAGAGCACGATGGTGCCTGGTGAGGGGTGCTGAGCTTCCTGCTATGAGATCCTGCCACTGGGCAGCCTCCATCTGTCTGTGCCAACTGTCATCTCTGCTTTTTTGCTGGTTACCCAGTGCTTTAGGGCATAGCTTGTTCTTTTGGGAATGGAGAATTGGAAAGGACCATCAGGGTTACCAACTCTGCACTGCTGTAACTGCAGGTGTCTGCACAGTTCATTTCAAGTGTAGGTGACACCTGGTAGGATCCTTGGCCAGAATTATCCAGCTAGTTTTATGACTAAACACCACATGCCTATTTTTGTCCAGAAATATGCTGACTGCAGAGATTGCAAGTTCCCTGGATTTCATTTGCAGTTTCAATGTGAACATGCAGAATAGCATACTAGGTCACTGGGATACTCTTAGAAGATATGTTTTAAGTGTCTCTGTTTTTTTGTAAGCTTACATATTTATCCTCCATTATTTTTGAAAGTTCATAGTTTAGGTAGGAAACTCTTTCAGGGGTTAGTAGTACATTCTTAAGGAAGCGTGTTATTGATAATAATATACTGGGTGCATAGCTGGCATGGTACTCTGCTCTCTGGTTGGGAAGCTTCTAATGAGATCTTTTGAATATGTCAGCTGTTCGAATACATATGGTGAAAATCTGGACTAAACAGAGCTTTCAGCTTTTGTACAGCTCTCAACTCTATTTTCTCTTCATAGCCTTTCAATCTTTAGCTAGTATCTACCCTCCAGAGCTGATCAGGCTTGTTTGAGTGAAAATTAGGTCTTAATGCCTTTATTTACATCTGACCTGGATTTCCAGAATCTTTTGGGTGTGGTAGCTACCATCCATGATCTACAAGATAAAATAATAAATAAGTGAGAAGAGGATTTTCCTTGACCATGGAAAACTAAGTTTCTACACCTAAGATAAGCAGCTCATGTACGTAGAAATGCTTGGGATTTCATGCTGTCTGCAGGTGATTTTTAGTACAGCACAGGTCAAGAATCAGTCCTGGGAGGCCTGATTCACTTTATATGTTAATAACCTCAAAGTAGGAACATGAAGTGAAGTGATAATATTTGCCAATGACACACTCTTGTAGGGAACAAGTTAATGTGAGGTCAAAAAAACTGTAAAATTGAAAGTAATTTAAATAGACTAGAAGAAAGGTTAGATAAGTGCCTTGTGGAAGTTAGTTTAGAGAAATTTAAGGTATAGAGGCTTGCACAGCCATCCAGTGTCCTCCACACTGGAATTTCCTCCTACCTATGTCAGCTGGAGCACTTGCAAACTTGAAATGTAAAGAGAAGATATGGCCACAGGAGTTTAATTATTGCGACCACACCAGCAGCAGTGGATGGGAAACACCATCATAAATTCCAAGGAGCCACATATGTGAATGCTTATTGTAAGACATCTGGAGACTTCAAAGAAGCTGTTAAAGTAATTCCTAAGTAGAGACATTACTCTAAGTTTTCTTATGGCAAATCCATTTTCAGTGGAAAACCATTTTCAGTGGATAGAGATAACCATCTGTGCAAGCTTCAGATTTGAATCCTAGTAGAGGGCATAGTGCTATGGAAAGTGTAAGCATACCCTTTACTCTAACAGTAAAGAGGATAATAGACCTAATACTAGATACACTTTGAAATATTTCATAAGGTGTGTTTAATGACAGCTGCATACAAATCTATTCACGTTACAATATTGCTCAGATTTTTTTAATTACAAAATGACAGTTGGTTTTGTGTTTTTAATTTCAAAGCTGCTATCTACTCCTGATTTTTTTTTTCAAACTGCCGTACAGTAAGATTGAGAAATTGAGTTGGCTAGGACTGCTGAGTAACCCCATGAACTAATGAAGTAAACATTTGCAACCACTGTGGCATGGAAATCATCCAGCTTTCCCTGGTGTACACCTGCAGAAACCTGTGATTCACCTCTGAGTCACTCCGCAAATGTTAGCAGGGCAAAGCTGACAGCCATATAGAGGGCTCATTCTGCTACCAGTTCTCTCCTTCTCCCCTGGAATAATGACATTAATGATGCTTCCAAATGGCTCACGGGGTTGCAAAATGAAAGATCTAAAAATCCATGTGGCAGCTTGATTTTCTAATAGGATGCATTAAGTAGGACATCGCATGTTTTACAGGCTGAGGTTGATTAGACAATACACTTAAAATTTATGTACCTAAAGTGGTTAGAAAAATAGGTTTTGGAAGCTCAGATCAAAGCTCGCAGGGGGGTGATTAGATAAATAAAAAGTTTAAGCCTAACTGAGCAAATAATTGCACATCCTCTGAAAAGAACAGTTCATAGGGACTGATCAAATGTGAGTCACCCTAGGCACAGATGTCTTTCTAAGAATATTCCATTTAATTTTCTTAATGTACACCAGAAGCATAGAGATACTAGTGCTGATCAGTACATGCTCTTGTTTGCATAAGGAAAGGCTCTTTAAAATTAATGGAGAATGATTAAAACCACAACCAAGTAATCACCAAAAAAAAAAAAAAAAAAAAAAGATTTGGTTCCTGTTGTCTAACAGGGATAATTTGCTCTTTAGCAGTGATTTCCTCCTCCTCATTACAAGGTGTGGGCTTTCTGTTCTTTAGTGTATGCTAGAACCGCATAGCACATGCTCAAACTTAAGAGAAATGCAAGTGTCATTGTGGTCTTTGTTCTTAAGGGTCAATTTGTACTTTTGTTTGCAAACATCAGCCCTGGGAGACCAGTTAGAACCTTGGAAGCACCAAATAAACTGAAACCTGAAGGTCTGTGAGGTTCTTACTGTGCAAGATTGTTTCCTTGGGTAAGGAATGGAGTTTGAGGACAATGTAGGAGAGATTAAAGATGAGAGGTCTCTGTAGAGGGGAATCCCATTCCTTGAGGACAGATGTCTTTGAAAGAACTATCTCCTTCATTTAGCATGGTTTTTTGTGAACCCACCTGCAATCCCCCTGTCCTCTGAAGGGTGTGTATACAGTGAGGCTGCATTAACATTACAGAGAACAGCTTGACAGGGTGAAATTCTGCCCTCTAATATTTTCGCACATGTTCCATTTATTGTAACAAAGCCAGAATTTTATGTTTGCTGTTTCTGAAGTCAAATGTGTAATAGCAGGGAGCTTGGTTTCTTCCAACCTATTCCTCAGGACTCCCTCTGACACAAGGAGTACTGATGGAGTGAAACTTGGGAAAATGTAACAAGAAAAAGGTTATGCAAAAATATTCTGAGATTCTTAGAAATAAGCTCTGTGCACAATCTTGAGACATGCAGTACTGTCATATTAAAGGTGACATACAGATGTTTGGCATCTCACTGGCTGAATATATTCCTTACTAAAACACATTTTGCTTTACTTGTTTGCTCTTTGAACACCAAGCAGTAACATAAGGGTTACACAGCCTCAAAGAAAATGCAATCTGCTCCTGTATTCCCTATCACATCTTTTATGTATCTGCAGTAGTCATCTTCTAAATGATTCCAACAAGCTGACCATGGTAGGACTGGTGCATCCACTGGAAGGTTACAGTTAGTAATACAATGGGTATTGAATATCACTTTATTGAGTGGCTTGGAACCATGACTAACTCTGCTTGTTCTTAGTAATACAGAATACCCAACCTTCTGTCCTGAGCTCTTTTATTTCATGAAATACCTAATTTCTGAAGGCAGTTGATCTTTTCTCACTACTTCTTTCTTCACCTTTCCCTTCTCCACGTTCATGGCACGGCACTCATGTAATTGAATTTGTCATTATTTGACATCTAGTATGAGAGGGGCAATTCAGAAACTGTCTTGCAAAAGTGCTGCGTAGGTTTTGGTGTCTCTGGCATCACTAGCATGATTGCCAGCTTTAGGATAACTGGTTAGGCCATGCAAGCCATGATTTGTGATCACCTTTTGCATATACTTCACAGCTAACTCAGAAAGATTCCTGATGTAGTAAACAAAGAATTTTGTAATTCAGACTTTGAGAACCATTTGTAATATCCAGTAGTGTGGATGGGAGATAAATAATGAAAAAATGGGAGTGAATTTCCCACTTAGTTGGTTTACAACCTTTACATACATTGGTTTCCTTTACAATTTGGTTCTTATTTAGTGCCTATTTTTTTTGTGCCTATTTTTTTCCCCCTGTAACTTAACATGATGTATTTAAATTCAGGAACAATCTTGGGCTGGAGAACCAAAAGGTCTATAGAAAGTTTGACTCTGGTGAAAATAATTTGCTCTATAATTCAGATCAAGGGGTACATTTGCTTCTGCCAAGAGCAGAAACTTTTCTTTATCTAATAACAATTCACTTTTATTGATGATCACTACCACTTGTGATGTGTCCTTAAAACAGTTACCTTCCTACTCTTACCTCTTAAATCCCATTTCACTTGGGTGATATAAACATTTGATGTATGTTCATATAGAAAAGGGCTTGGTCTTATGTACAGAGGGATTTAAGGGTGTGCAGCACCTCAAGGTAGCTACCTGGTACTTTGGAAAATCAGGCACATTATATATCAGAAATTTCCCCTTGTAGCTGTTAAATAAATTTATAGATTGGTGTTTCTAAAACACAAAAAGTCTTGTTCTGGCTGAAAAGTTTATCTGCATAGAAAGTTAGAGTTTTTTCTTGTCTCATTTTTATAGGCTTACACTTCTTCTTCTGTAATATTTTGAACTTCAAGAAAATTATATTTCAAAAAAATGTATAATGATGATTTTTTAAATTTATTTGAATCAACATGCAGAAAATGTAATCTAATATTTTTTTCAAATACAGTAAAATTGATAAACTAATACTTAGGAAATTGAAAACAGCTAAATTCACATCGTATAGCAAGTGTTTACATGCCTTGAGAAAATGCAGCTATTGGAAAGGTCTCAGAGGAAGATTATTGTATTGTCACTTTACTTGTTGAGTGGAACTGCCCAATTCCCCCTTTTTGGTGTATACTTGCTTCTGTGAAAGAGAAGAGTAGTTCCAATTGCCTTGAATCTGGTATAAACCATATGTTTATGCAAAACAAGTGAATTAAACTGTGAATAAATCTATTTTCTGTGTTGTATCTGCCCTCTCTACCATGTCTTGCCTCTCTACTATGTCTTACCCTAGGATTACACCAAAGCTACTGAGTTGAAGTAACAGGTAACATATGGACTTCAAATTTACATTATGAAGAATTCAATGGAAGATACTATAATGAAGATCAACTTGGGTTTTAGTTGTTGTAATTTTATGGTTTGGGGCTATATGTGATAGAAGTGATAATTTGAGCATAGCATAACGGTTTCAAGAGGGTACAACATATTAACATACTGTATTTTCTTATTGATATAAAACCTTTTTTTCACAAGAGGCTTATTTCATTTACTATCTTGGCTACAATTTTTCTTCTTTTCTGCTATATGAGAACTAGGGGGTTTTTTGTGAGGAGGGTGGATAAAATGCAAAGGAAATGGGGTTTTATCAGGGTCCAATCAGGAGTTAATTAGCTATGACAGACAGCCTCAGTGTAGCCCGCCTAATCCCTTCTTTTGTGAGTTTAGTTTAGAGCAAGGCTCAGACCTGGGTAAAAGTCAGTAACACTGGCAGAGTTCTGTGAAATGTACACAATGCTGCATTTGCTAAGTATTTCTTCATGGGAATGTTCCACAAAGCTCGAAAAAGCCACACGGTTCCTTAACATCCACTGTCATTGAGTCAGAATATGTTGAAATTATTTTCAGTTTCAGAATTTAGCAGTGGTATTTTCTGTTAAAATGGGAATTTGTCTTAAAAAAAAAAATTCACATTGATCTAGTGCGCTGTCAGGAAAAGAGCTGCTTGGGCTTTTTTGCAAAACCAGCTGTTGCCTCATGAAAAAGTGAGATCCTTGAGAGGAATGATACCCTGTCCTTAGGACACTTATCTGGAGTCAAGAAAGGCACAACCTTAATGATGGGACTTTGGGCAACCCAGCTATTCTCTCTATATTTCAGTTCTCCTGCTATAAGATAGTAATTACAACATCTTCTGTCTCCACAGGTGTGCTAGGATGTTCTCACATATTTGGCAGTTTCGATACAAGCTAGACATGCAGTAGTGAAGTATGGAAATGCCCTGTTTCCTAAGGTCTCTGCTTTAACGATACCAGTCAGAAGTCTAATTTGTGGTCTAAAGGCAGGCAAAAATAATGCTGGATCTCAGCGTGCTGTGTAGGAGTCTAGTTTTAGAAGTTTTTATCTGTTCCTTTCCTGTGTATTGATGCTTCTCTTGACCAGGTAGTTCTTCATTTATTCCTCCTTCCCAGTCTTTCTTCTTCCTGGGATGGTTGTCTATGGCTTGGGCTCTTGTATAGAATTGTCACAAGGCATGACAACTGCAGCGTGAAATGTTTTCATCCCAATGCAGTTCTGGTCAACTAGACTCAAGCCTGTAATGTTTGGACTTGGTCCAGTGAAATGAAGCAAGCTGGTTTCAAGCAGCTTCGTGTATTTTCCCGAGGAGTTTTTCCCAAGCGTATTATCTACTGCTGCATTGTGTTTAGTGGTTAACCTCAAAGAAACGGGTTACTAATGTATTCATGTCATTCTTTTTTGTTACAATAAACCCTATGCCATTAAGTAGGTCCATATGACCTTCCAATGAGACAATAAAGACCTGGACGTGGTTACCAGTCATTACTTCAATCACACCTTTCATGCAACAGTGCTGGCCACTCTGATGTCCTGGGAAAAATGCTTGAGTTTTCCAGCTCTGCACTGGATCTCTTGGACTATTTTTGGGTGGACAGGGGATCCACACTGCCAAATTATTACTTGGTCAAGTGATAGTTAGATGCTTTGGAAAAGGAATCAATACCTGGAACCAGCCTGATAGTCCTTACACCCAGGGCTGACGTGGAGGAAGCGTTGTACAGGGCTTCTTCAGGCAGCACTGGGATTTAGTTATTTTTTGCTATGGGAGCTGGAAGGCTTAGTTATGGAATTGGACAAGTTTTCTGCTGTATAAGTATAGATCACTTGGATTTCTTCTGTTCTGTGCCTGGTTTCTTGACTACTGCACAGCAACTACTGAAGATCAAATTCTGTAAAAAGCAGAGGATGAAATCTCTGCTTCCTGAAATATCTGAGAACTGAAACTTGTTGCAAGTGTAATTCAGTCTTAGCCTAATTATTTTGAAATGTTGCCTGTGCAGGAAAAAAGGGAAGGAAAAAAAAAAGGTATGAGTTTTTACAATCTTATGAATTTCATCAATGTAAAAGCTTTTTATTTAGCTTCAAAACAAGTCTGCTACTTTGCAATAAAATTTCATTATGTCTCAGCTGAGTTCTGTTTAATGGAATTAACTTTCTCCCTTTCTAATTATCTTTTGGAACAGACAATCTTTACAGAATAATTAGTAATAGAAGTACACAATGGATCATTGTCTTTATTACTTTCAAGGAAATTCTAGATGCTGTACTAAATCTTGAGGTATGATCTTACAAAATGTAAAATATTTCCACTCCTTCCTCCTAAATTACATAATGCTCAACATAGTCAACATAATTTAGGCACAATGGGTGGTAACTTTGCTTCTTTGAGATGACAAGCTTTAAATTGGTTTTATAGAATAACTTCCCAATCTTAGTCTGATTAAGCAAGATTAGAGATAGGAGATGTCTTCAATTTATTTTCAAAATTTCTAAATAAAGGACTAAACATCTTCTTATTAAGGAGGCAAAACCAACTGTGCCTTCCCTTAACAGAACTCCAAATTTCCTTCAATGGTTGTTTATATTGTGGTGTTGTTTTAAAAAGCCTTCTTCTAGTTCTGCTAAATTGAAGTTAGTAACCACACAATTATGGGGTTTAAAAAAGTAGGTGCTTCTGCACTGAATGAAAACATACAATCATAAATTAATAAAAATAATACTGGTATAGGTAAGAGTAACTTGGAATATACGTCCTTTTCCTGTCTGATTTTCCCAAACATCATAAAAATTATTAGATCTAGTGAATTATACTACAAGATGTTCTTGTCAAAACCAGAGTGAAATAAACTAAGGAGAATAAAATTAATTTTTATATCAAAATGCTGTGTTTCTCTAAGAATCAAGGCTGAAACTAACCTTTCTTTGATTTAACATTTGCTACAAAACTGGAAGAAAAAAAAAATTGCAGGAAAAATAGGTGGGTCCTCCTTGGACTGCTAGTCTTTATAATTTAATTTGTTGAGAATTTAAAATTACATTAATTGTGCTTAAATAACTGACATTATTTGACACTGCAACAACAGAGCAATGGAAATGAGTGACAAACACACAAAAGACTTTTGTTATCTTTGTTTGTCTGCCTGAATAAATCTCAACAAGTAGTTCAAAGATGTAAATTTATAGCATACTTAATCATCATTAGATGGCCAATTCTATTGACTTTAAACTGTATTTCACTAATATTAAATAGTTTTGGTATCTGCTTCAGTTTTTCTCATGAAGAATCTTAATTTTCAAATCACTTAAATTTTGTATAGAAAGATCATCAAGAAGGATTGTACACAGTATTATGCTACACACATCTTTGTGAAATGTTGTGTGTTTTTATTTCTAAAGTTGTTTATATTATTTCAATACCACACTATTATTCAGAAATATAACCAATGATGGAGACAACTGATAGAGGTTTTAAATTTAGAAAGCACTTATTTTGAGATTTGCTTTACTTGCATGGATTGGTGTGTTTTTTAATTCTTGATACTACTCATCTGAGAAAAGCAAAGTTGCTCTTCATTCCCCATAAAGGTAGTATACCCTGACCCAGAAATGCCACAGAATGCAGAGTGAACAACCCCTTTAAAACAAGTTGGCTAAAACCAGTCATTCATAATTGTGTGTCTGAGTGTGCAATGAGATGTACAGACGCACTGTTGGATCTTGCTATAAGAATGCCACACTAAAGCTTTTTGTATATCCATTTACCTTTACTTGTAGAGGAAAAATATATACCATACTCTCTGGTAGCAAAAGCCTCTTGCAAACAGTGTTGGGGAGGATCTCTTATTAATTGCTTTCTTTTATGAAAATCCCACAAAATATGCTTAAGTACCACAAGCCCTAGAGTGAAATGAAATGTGTTCTACTTGCTAAAACCAAACAATTTAATTGAAATTATTTTCAAATTTCTCTTGAACTCTCCCTGCTATTTGCATTGAAAAATTAATAGAATTGAATCACTGTCAAATTTTCTTTTTGCAATATTATATTTAAAGGTATTGAAGGGATTTTGATTTAGTTTTGATTTTTGTATTAGATGTTATAAAACATTTTCTTTAACCTTGACCTAAATTTGATGTCAAATATTGTGGTTTGCTGGGGAAGATTTTAATTTGAAGCCATTTGTTTATTCTCTTCCCCATCCTCTCAGTTTGTCAGCAAACCGATCATTTATTAAATTACTACTATGTAAAATATTATAAATACTAATGAGTGCAACAAATATCATATCCATTTGTACCAAATAAAGGTATTTGTCAGACAGTATTGCAGTCTCACTTGAGAAGAGCATCTCTGGCAAACCTCAGTGCTCCTTTGACTCAGTCTTCACATGCTGTCTATTCTACTGAGCTATAGTCTTAAAGTTAAGCAGGCATTTAAAACAGTTCTAAGGCACAGTGCTATAGAATTGTTAGTGAGCTACAGAAGTCCTATGTCCAGAAGTTATTAAGTCTTGTACTTCCTTCTAAACCTGCTGGTATGGAAATGGTGGAACCAGTGTAGCACTGTAAGAGAAATGAGAATGAGTTCAGGATCTCCCAAAGATGTTTGCCTCTATTAAATATTCTGTATTTTTCTATAGAAAATTAATAGCCAAGTTTCTTATTTTCTCTTATTCTAGAACAGAGAGGGCTTGAAATGAAAACCCCCCTCAGAAGTTGAAGGGCAGCTCTAACGATGTTCTTAACTTTCATTAATGACATTTAGTTGAATTATTACATCTCTATGGTTGTTTATAGCAGTAGCTACATAAACTCAAAAAGAATATTTAATTTGCTGTAGCCTTCCAATAAAAATGAAATCAGAATTTGACCCATCTGGACTAAACATTAATATTTGGTGAGGGTGTAGTTTCCCTTAGCTTGCTAGCTGTTTAATTAATCAGCTGAATGATGTTATTTCACACCAGTCACTGGTTAAGATTGTAAGACAAAAAAATATCAGGATCTTCTCCTTTAGGCTAAGCAACAGCATCCCCCACTGAAGCAGGTGAAGATTTTTTTGTCTTGTTTGAGAAAAACTACTCCACAAAGTCTTGCAGCAAACTTACAGCTAGCAAATGCATTATCCTTTGTGTAAGAAATGAGACACACTTGTTGAATCACTCTCACTGGAAACAATTAACTTTTCAGTTTTCCTATACATAATAGGAAATATGAAGGGCTGAAATATGGTACCTTTCTTCCTGCAGGTCCCATGTAGCCTTACCCAGTAAGGCCTCTAGTATCCACCCTAAAATTTTGGAGAGAAAAGGAACACTAATGTCATACTTTTACTATTACTGGTTTTGCTCTCTCTTTCAGTAAACATAGATAAATCTTTCATTGCTACTTGTAGGACAAAACCAAATTCTGTTATTCATAGTGAATCCAAAATGTAGAGGTTAGGCATTTCAAGTTCCTAGACACTGAGAGATTTTGTTATGAAATATTTACTCTCGAAGGGCCAAAATCTCCTGAAATAAGCAATTTCTGGCATCTGTGACTAGAGTAGAACCGGGACCTTAACCCTTGATCTTTCTATTGAAATTTGAAAGGATTTCGATTTGAACAGCACAGCTGAAAACCCAGTTGGATGTTGAGCAAGCATTTCCTTCTGATGATGTAAATAAATAAGTAAAATGTAACACTGGATTGAAAAAAAAATGCTAGCTGGTCCCAGTAATTCCTGACTATCTTGTTATTTAATTGGTAGTACACTACTAAGGACATGCTAGAGTGCCTGATGTCTTTGCTGTGCTTTAGAAAAGGATGTACTAGTCAAGAGCACTAGTGCCTTCTTTTGAGTGTAACAGTGCGCTATTAAGCCGATAGGATCAGTAAACTTCCTAAAGCCTGCAGGATGAATTGATGTTTTTCAAAGACTTGTTTAGAAAAACAAGGGAAGTGAATGTTCATAGTCTTTTAAGCAGGAGAAAAAAGAGAGTGAGAAAGAGAGAAAACTCTCAACAAGGGATTATTCCTTTGTTGGTTCCATTCTGACAAGAAAAGATAACATGCACTGATGATGTTTTGCTTTTGTTTAAATAGTTATTTGTGCTGCTCCATGTGAGTGGGGGAAAGAAGATTTGTCATGTTGGTAAGATGCAACAAGCATCTTTAGATTTATAAACAGATTTATAAACAGATCAGTTACAGGAGATTTATAAACAGATCAGTTACAGGGAGAGACTAGTTTACAGCTTCAGTTCCTACACTTTTGTACAATAAAAGGCAGAAACATACAGTGATAATGGTCACTGATGACTGTAGTGGGCAAAAATAACAAGTCACTATTAGAGTGAGATTTTTGCTTTGTTGTGCTTTAATATAAAACATTCCTAACTTAGTAATGCTAGCTAAGATTAGTAATGCTAGAGACTTTGTGATAATACTAGGAAACTGGACTTGAAAAGCCAGGGTGGCATTTCCAGGTCAGTTTTGCAAATATATTTGACTCCCATTTTATTTTTAGTCTCCACAAGCAGAATCAGCAGAAATATCCACAGGGGCAAATACTGGGCTTCGACACCTGCATACTACTGAAAGGAATTCTGGACTGTTAATTTAGGGATCAGAGAATATGCCTGATATTCCATAAGAGTTCTATTTAAAATAGATGTAATAGCATAGCTCTTGGACAAGATACAAGGTTGGTGGTTGGCTGGACTTTGGGTTTCATCCACCTTGGGAATTTCTGTGTAATCAAAGGTATTTGTGCTCATACCCTTTTCCAGAGGAGCAATGCCTTCTCACAAAACCATTGACCACCTTTTCTTGTCCCAGGGTTGCCACTCCACTGTTATTGGCATGACAGTTTATGAGCGTGTTGTGAAGAAGGCAGCACACTTGGACACAAACTTTGCCAGATTAAAAATAATCCTGATAAAAGAGAGACTGAGATATTTTAACTCACGATCCACCACTGAGTTTGTTTGTTTTGCTGTTGTGGCATCCTAGCAGAGAGGTGGTGCAGAGTAGGGTGGAGATGCCAGCATCAATGTCTATGGGAACTTGATAAACAATGCAGAGACATCTTGTTTGCAATTTATATATCTTTATCATTTGGGTTTACAACAGAAATAACTGTGCCAGAACTCTTGAACTCTTGTTAATCTCCACTGAGAACTCTTGGGACTCTCTGCTCTTGTGTATCCAGTGTAGAAGTATTCGTCATTGGTCTAATTCAGCTCTTGTAGATGTATGGGAAGACTTCTCCTGGTTAAAAAGGGAACTTGTAGCAGCATTTATGTCCTGGGGATTCTTTCTCATGGGACTGTAGTATTCAGTGTCTGGTACTCTACTGCCTTATGTCCTGTGTTGCTATTTGTTCATGCTGATGTTAGTACATAAAATAGCACTCTTCTGATTTGGAAGCATTTTGTAATCCCTCAACACAAGTAGAAATGCCTACACAAAGGGGAGACCAATGAAAATGTTCATTTAACAAGTGCAAGGGCATTTGTACAAACTGGGATGCATATAAGCACAGAAGAATTCTGTGACAGTCTTAACTAGAAGTATATTTACATATTCTGTGGAAGTAAGTACTGTAGATATTTTCAAATAGAAATATTTTTACAGACATTCAGTCTTAGTCTTGAGGGAAAGTTTTCCTAAGAAAGTGTTTATTTACTCACTTGAGTGTAAAAAGAAAGAGCTGTGTACATTGTTTTTTTGTCCTTACCCTGACCATACTTCCAACAGGGAATTGGCATCATCAGATAGTTGAATTAAAATTGAAACTGTTCAGTGGAAGAGTTAAGATTTATTGCACTTAGGGCTAGTTTCTGACACATTTTCTCCAGTAGAATAAATAGTTGTTTTCTCTGCAAGTAACTAAAAAAGTAGGATACAAAACCCAGTATAAGTTCCAGAAATCCCCAGCATTTGTTAATGTTTATACTTCTGCAGTCATGTCTGTGTATAGAATCATAGAATCAAAGAATAACTGGGTTGGAAAAGACCCACCAGATCATTGAGTCCAACCATTCCTATCAAACACTAAACCATGTCCCTTAGCACCTTGTCCACCTGTCCCTTAAACACCTCCAGGGAAGGTGAATCAATCACCTCCCTGGGCAGCCTATTCCAGGGAATTCTGTCTAAATTCTGTCTAATTCAGTTGCCTTCTTTTTAGTTTGATTTGGAAAGGAGGATTTCACAGAATTATAGCTGCATTTGAATCCAAGAGATTTCTTTTGCTATAAAACTCTGAAGAGCCTATTATGCTACTGTCCTGTCTACAGTAATGTAAAGTGAAGCTGTTCCAGTGTGAGTAATGATGTGTCAGACTAATTGCTTTGACTAGCTGGGCATCCTCTGAGCTCACTGGATCATGAATACAGCGGATACATTACGTTTCATGCCACTGCACTCTGGATGTTGTGTTAGCTTCTAACTGCTTTTCTACTATTTTACTTTGTACCTATTGTGTTACGTTTTTGCTGTTCAGTGTTTGTCAACACCATATTTCAAAATACCATGGAACTGCTGAATGCTATGCAATCAACGTGTAACACTTAAAGAACACTGTTTTGTGTGGGACAACTTGCTGTTAGTTTGAATACCAAGTACCCCATTCACATTTTGGTGGATAGTTCAGAAATTTGATGTTTGCCAGATATGAAGTATTGAAGAACTTCATGTGCTGGATTAGTTCACTGTAGTGATCTCCTTTACAATAAGCAGCTAATAAAATTTTGTATGCAAAAATTTACATGACTTACATGATGCTATTTGTGGGTGACAGTTCAAATATGCAATAAAAAAAATCTTCAGATTCCTTTATTGTTTTTATCAGATGGGCAGACGATCTTTCAGAAGAAGAAACCAAAAGAAAATATTTACCTCCAACTGTCAAGAAAATATTCATAAAGCAGCTGTAGCAAATAGTCTGGAAGAGTTGGCTTGATCAGATGTATAACAGTTTATAGCAAATTGTTTTAAGAACTCAGTTGACACATGCCACAAGTAAAACTTTACAATGTTGTGCACAGTAGTAAAAATAATATAATAAATCTCCTTAAGAAACTGCTGCCAGGAAGTTTGCCTTGCCTTGTAGTGTAACCTGTGGATTCCAACAGAGGAGTACGGTAATCTGTTTAAAAATGCAGTTCATGGAAACATCACCCACATCCTGTTTACCAGCAAATACCTCCTCATCCGTTAGTTTTGGTAGCACAGCCCAGAACACCTTGCTGACTGGAACCCCCCACCCTGCATAAAACATAATAAACAAATTTGGTATTGGTGAGATTTAGTACAAAATAAGGAGGTTTAATTAATTCTAAATGGTGCTTTTCAGAGTGTCAAAAGCTCAGCCAACTGAAGTGGAAAAAGGGGTTAGAGTGGCTAGAGCCTGGCAACACAGCTAATCTAGGCACTCCTGAGCAAGCTCATTTCCAATGCTTACATCAGTACATCGGCATGTCGAGGTAGAGCTGCCTAGGGATGGCAAAGGGAACAAGCCACATTTCAGAAAGACCTGCTAATGTGGGGCTGCACAATTAAGGGTTTGCGGCAGCTTCTGTGACAAGAACGCATTGTCACAGCACAGGACCTGTGTTGCTGGACAGTGCAAGGTTTTCTGCACTCTGAGAGTCTGGAAGTAACCCAGACAAACTAGGGGACTGATGCTTGGTGCACGCAAAACCTGCTGAGGTGGAGGCTGTAGAAATACATGGATTAGATATACTGCTGTGGACCATGCTTTCAATCATTTTGAATCAGAGCAGTTCCACTGCAGCAAACTGTTGCTCTCCTCGTCCAAGGCATTTAGATAGTATTTTTTAAATTGGTAGTTACATGCTTACTTTAAAAGAGAGAGGGACTCTGCCCATGCAGGTGTTTGGCTTTAGTTTTCCAGTGTATAAGTCAAAATATGTTTTGAGTAATTGTGGTTTGATTGCTTAAAAGACAGACTAAATTGTTGAACTTATGTATCGAGAATTTCTTCTTCTAGAGGTCACTCTTGCTACTTATACCTAAAGGCTAACAGTTTGAAACACAAATACCATCAGTTAAGCTGTCAAATATTTTAAAGTTTTTTGATTGTATTCCCTATCATCATTTTAACAGTAGCCAAGTAATGCTTATCTACCCGATGTTGTTTCTGTTTAAATCAGTAACAGAAATACTGTAGACTATTAACACAGCACACAGTGAATAATGTTAAATTGGGGCAAAAAAGTTAAGAATATGAGCCTGGTGCTGAAATGGATGTGAGAGACTTTGTTAAAAATCCCCCTCAGATTAATAAATCCTCTGGTAATAACCCTTAAAAATAAGCTGACGCTTCATAGTAAGTTCTTATTCATTCATTATTTGCAAAGTGGGAAAAGGAAAACCTCAGTACTATTTGCTGAGTACCAGTCAGATGACCCACAGGCAACAGAAGCTTGCAAAGTTTTAATAAGCTAGATAATTCCTTTTTATAACTGTAATTGCTCATTTCAGCCACTGGACCATAGCAGCTTCAAATTCTTGTCTTCTGAACTCCTGTGCAAAGTGACTTTCTACAGTTTTTCATTGTACCCTCAGCTAAATTCATGTCCTATTTTGCATTTCAAGTTTGATCCATTGAAGAGGCTTAATGTTTTGGCCTTGTTTTTACAAAGCATGTAAACCTAAAGTGGGACTGCTTGTATTCCAAAGAAGTCTGTAGCTCAGTACTGCTCTGACTGGATCCACCATCTGTGCTGTTTCTTGAGGTGTGCAGGTCTGTCTTTAAGTTTGCCCTGAACATCCGTGTTGTCGCTGCACTTGCCCATATGGATCAGGATGTTCATAATGAGTTTGTCTCCCTGCAAAGACACTCCCTTACATTGTGTCCCTAAGGGGGGACATGTTAGTTCAAAATCTGCTTACTGTCCTTATGAACTATAGCAAGTTCTCTTGAGCTGCTATTAATATATCATTTATTTGTTGATATATCCCTCCCAAGGAAAAAATAAAAAAATCCACCCCAAACCAAAACCATAAACTGCAAACCTCAGAATTTCAACAAGAGAGCAATTTGACTTTTCTCTGACAAAGATGCTCCTAAATACATACCTTCTACATGCATCAAACTGGTGGCAGGCTAGGAAGAGATGCTGACTTTGGACATGACTGCCTTGTGCCACTCGGCTCCTTTCTGTATATAACTTTCTTTTTTAACATGTGTTTGTCCTGGATGGGGAAGATTTTGACCACAAGCACATCCTAGTCTTCCAAGGAGTGCCAGGGAAGGGAAAGTCTCATGGCTGAAACAAAGGCAGTGGAGGCTGAACAGTCAGAGGCTTGGTACTGGCCAGGCTCTGTCACAAATTTGGGGACAGTAATTTTCTCTCATCATGACTCAGTGCTTGCAACAGAAATAAAAAAGGGAGACAGAGTTTTTTGTTTGTGTTGAGCATGTCTTCAGATCCTATACGCACTATAAAAATTATTTTCAGAAAAGAGCAGAATCGTTGAGGAGGTTTCCTGTATGTTTGGAAGTTAATTCAATTTTTTCCTAGGTATTTCAGACTCTTGCACAACTGGCAGTTAGGAATGATCTACTTTTTCAATGAGATTTCTATTACAATGAGGTTGTGCTTTAAATTGACATATACTATTTGGGGCAGAATTTTAGGGTTTTTTTTCCAAAAGCAAGATATTTTCCTTTCTGACTCTAGAAGATGCAAGTGAAAAGTGAGGAGTGGAGGACAGGAAATTAAAGTTTCTTTTATCCTTGGGATTAGTTTCTTTTCAAATTTTGTGCAGTGATTTGACTTGCTATTTATTTTATCCAATATGGCTTGTTCATCAGAGGTGGTTTTACAATGGGGCAACTAGTGCACTATTCCACTCAAATAACTGACATAATTAAATCACAGTGAGATAATTTTGTCTTCATTTTATTCCTCTGCATCAGTCACTGACGTTAATTTAACAACACATGCAGATGGAAGATTTCTGACTAGAGGTATCTGTGATGATGTCAGGAATAGGAACCATTTCAGGATTTATTCTTCACTTGCTGGCATAATGCAGATGTTCTCTCAAAGGCTGGCAATAGCAAAGTAGATACCAGGGAGCACTGTGCGAGTCTTTCAGTGATCAGAACTGAAAGGTCAAGCTGTGCTAGTTCAGGGATATAGTTGACTCTGCCACAGTCGGATCTACCACAGGAGGGTGTCAGAGTTGTACCAGATTGATGTGGGCAACTGTTTTTTGCCTTTTGAAGTAATACGAATGTAATTGTTTTTGGATGTATGTGACTTTTCATAGCATTTCGATAGCATATCATGTTCTAAAAGGGTAAAGGAAAAGTGAAGAAGAGAAATGGGGGTGTTCAGACAATGACACATCAGCATTTCTTGATGTCTTATAATTTCAATCTATACACTAATAAGACTGGCAATTTTATGCATGAGTGCAAATCTTATGCAACAGAATGTATTTTGTCATTAACTGAATGGACAATTTTGTCACTATGAGCAATTTTTGCTAAAAATAAACAAATCCATTTTGTAACTAAATGCATTTATTTAGAAACAAGGGACGTCTGTCTCATTGGGAGGGAGTGGGTGTTTTGAGAAAGGAGTGGCTTGTGAGTCAGAACTCCTTAGATCTATTCCTGGTTCTGCCTCTTATTCATTACTGGTTGGATCCTAAATAAGTGGGAAATGGGCCAAACTTTCTGTGACCTAAACCTAATTATACCAAAGTAAAAGTCAAGTTTTAGGCAAAGAGTTTTTTAACCTGTCTTCCTTACTAAAACAGAATAATTCCGATGGAACAAATCAGATGTGCTTCTCCAGTCCATTCCCTTTGAATGCGTGATGGTGGACACACTGTTTCTGTTCTAGAGTTAGTCAATTTTATTTCCTACTCCTCAATAAACCACAGGTTTTTTTTCTGAAATCTGGGACTCTAAATAGCAACAGATACTTATATGCAGATAGTATGCTCAGTTATTTGAAGCTGGTGATGTCCATTTTTGTTTTCAAATTCCGATTACATGTTTGTTAAAAGTAAAATAAACAATTTCTTTTTTTATATAGTTAAGAGGATTTTTAGGGAATTAAAATATTTCATGGATAGTGAATGTATGTAATGACTCTGTATCCTCCTACAGTCTCTTACCCTCTTTGACTATAGCGATGTTCACTGCATTTCATTTAAGACCATAGAAAATAAAAGAGCTTTCCCCAGGTTATCAAATCCAGTCCTCTGTGTTCACTGGAAACCATACAATTAATTAACAGATAAGAAAAATCCTTAAGCTGTTATCACTGTCCCCGATATTCTTTCCATACTAAACTTCTGCCCTGTAGTGAAAACCCAAAGCCCAAACTGTGCTGTGTTACAGCAAAAGAACAACAACAACAACAACAACAACAACAAAGAAGTGATGTTAATGTCTTAAATCCTTGCAAGAGAAGAGAAGAAAGTATTTGGATAAAGCACTTATTTGTCAAATTTACCTTTTTGGGTGCTGCTGATAGGATATGAGATTACTTAAGGACAATGCATTTCCATAGTACATCAAGAGCCTGCCTTCCAACAGCAAAGCACTATTGAACACTTACCTTTCTTTCTAGAAAATACTTCCAGAGGATGGAGGAGGGTGATTTAGTGTGGTATTCATCCCATTAATTGCAGATGGGATTTTGTGTGTGTGTGTGTGTGTGTGTGTGTGTGTTTCAATTTAGACTCAACAATATGGAAGCAATTCTCAGAGGACAGAATGTTCTTGTTGCATGTATAGTGTATTGCTACTAAACATAAGAATAACTGAATCAATAGAATGTATAAATAGATATCTCCTCTACCCATCTGCGCAGCTACAATGTGTTTAATGTATTAATTAAAACTTTCAGCCAAAAGAAAAATGAAGCTTGAACACTAATCTGAAAACATTCTTTTTTAACAGTCAGGAGTGTACTGTATGAAACGGCTTCCTTAACAACCTAATTAAGTAAGCGAGAAATGTTGCAGCAGGTAGAGGATCTTCAGTGATAACAGCTATTGCAGATGATAGGATTTTTTTTAAAAAAGACTTAGCTTAAATCTGTTAACTTGTGAAAATTCAGTTGTTCCTGAGTAAAGGGAAAGGATCTTGTGCCTGTCCTAGGTTAAGGAACAGAGAGAAAGGTTTAAGTCCTACTTTGAACTCTAGCACAAAATCAGACATGGGTTCTCCCAGTCAGGAAATTTGCAGATAGTAGTGGGGACTACACAGTTAACTCCTTACTACGTTCATGTGAGCATACATTTCATAAGATGCATTTGTGCTACTAGAGCTAGGATAGTCTAAATGTATTTTGAAGAGTTCCAATGCACTCACAGATTTTTAATCACATTTCCTATGAAACACTATGTTGTGGGCAAAAAGTCATGCCAGTGTGAAAATGAGGACGTCTCTGATACTGTTGTTACTGAGGTGACTGATCACAATTTGTCTCAGCGCAGAACTGCAAAACAATTTACTCCTGTACTAGAACTTTCTCTCATTCAGAGATGATGGCTCACACCAGCAGCATTGTCTGACATAAAATAAAGTCTCTGTTTCAATGTGTACAATTCCTCAGAAAATTAATTTCACACATAGAGTGCAAATATATTACTAGTTTTTGATCATTTTCTCCATTGTTGTGGAGCTCTAGCAACATACACGCTACATTTCCTAGCTGGCAAACTGTTTTCTTAATAGATTTTCCAAGGTAGGACTACTTCCCATTGCAAGTCCTATTTCTGGAATTGAACTTCTCCTTCACTGAAAATCTCAAAGGAGGACATAAGAAGCAATAAATGGCTTAGTGTACAGTTGTAACAGGTACAAACCTATGTGGTGTAAAGTAACACTAATGTTACTAGTTAGCACATGGGCTGGACTATAGGAGAGAGCTCTTTATTCCACAAGGATTGAAAAGCCCAGGACAGGTTGAGCAGTGATGAGGTGCTTCTACTGCTGTGGTGCTGAGAAGGTTATACCAAGCAGTCTGCTCTGCTTTTCAGCATGGATCACAGAACGACAGCCCCTTGCGAGACAATCGTTTGAAAGGTCCAGGTTCTCCATACGTTGTAGTGAGATCATATTACTGACAAGCAGAGGACCAATTATGGACAGAAGCAGAGAGAGAAACCCCACACTCTGAAACCTCGCTGCATCATTCTTTTCCTGTAAACTAAAGTGGTTTCATATTACCATTGCACTGGTTTTTTTTAATTTCACCATGCAGTCCTCGACTGGTATGGCACATCACAAGTGAGATCTCTAGTGTGAGGCAGTTATTGCTTGGACAGTTTGAGCCCAATGCACAAGGTTGTTATAGTGGCCAGTTAAAGATGAATGCTCACCATCAGGGACAGGCAGGACTGCCAGATAGTAAACAAAAAAATAGTGTGTGACCCCCTGCTACATGGAAACTTTATGAAAAATCAGGAAAACTCAAAATCAAACCCCCTAACCATAACAAACTCTCAGTTACCTGGTATTTTATTCAATCATCAATTCACAGTTTCTTTAAACACAAGGGCTATGGACTTCTTTAAAAAATAATGAGCTATGATTCTCCTGTAACAAAATAACTTGAGGAGCTGGGGGTTTTTGAGGATATCTAAACACGAGACTGCAATCAGGAGAAAAGTTGAGGCAATTTGTATACTTTGTAGGCTAACAAGTTTTAATCTACTCCTGCTGTTGATGCTTTGCCATTTAATTCAGTGAGACTGTGCTCAGCACTAGGTGAAATTTAAGTAGTCATTTACAACTTAAAACTATGAATTTTCATATCCATCAACAGGCTGCAAAAGAAATTATCTAAAATCAATGCAAAAAAAGAAGCAGAACATTGTATTTGAACTATTTCTGTGGCACTCATCGAACCTTCAGTAAATTACCCAGCTAACTGCATTTTCCTCAGTGGTAATCTTTGAAAATGTTTTATGTTGTGTATTAAATACATACTTCGTGATGTTTCTTCTTTCCCCATTAGATTTATGTTATTTTAGCATGGTATTTTTTTAGTTACTAAAATAATTCAGCACTTTGTTTGTAGAACTCTTTAACGAACATTTGTTATCACTAACAACATTTTTTTTTGCCACTGCACATTAAAGATTCAGGACTAAGCCTTAAGCTGTGTAAGCTGATCTGGCTTCCAGTGAAGTCAATTCCTTAACTTTGTGAAGACTTTCAGTCGTAGCCAAGAGAGGAATAAGAAAGTCAGTGTAGCTGTTGTACTCATCTTATTGGTCAGACCTGTAATTGCACGAGGAAATGGAATGTTTTAAAAATTCTTTTGTTTGTGCTAGAGTATCTTATGAAAAATGTATTTACGGCCACTCTCTACTTTGTAGAGTGAGTTTGGGGTGGGGCAGGGTGTGGAGCTGAGCAAAATCATTCATTTTTAAAAGGGTATTTTAATTGAAACTATGGAAACTAAAGTGGAAAATAATTTATCCAAACAAATTTTGTTTTCCATAAAGATGTGGCTACATAAAGCACGCAAGCCCATTGCTTATTAGATTATTTCAGGCCTTCACAAGCTGTTTGCTTACTCCAATAGCAACTTGTTGATAATAGGAAGCCTTTTGTGAGAAACGGCCCAAAAAACAATAGAAAGCTTCAGAATTAGTAAGGTGTCTACGGAAAGTCTTAAAATGACACCCACGCTACGAAGGGAAGACCAAATTTGCTTTTTCTGAAGGGAATTTGTGTTTGTCAGGAAGGGTTCCTGGCGGCTTTGTTTCCACGCCTTGATGTGTGACCAGGAGCCTCCAAGCCTCCCGTCACCCCTGGCCTTGTTCTGCCACCGCGCTGCCCACCCATACTGACACCGCAGGGGGAAGGGTTTCAGAGGAGCCGGAATCAAAAGCGGAGGGAGGAAAAAAAGTGCTTTTCAGGGTCTGATGTGTGGGAATCAAATGAGAGGCCTAGCTCAAATCCGGTCGCCAGGCAACCATAGTGATATGCTGAGGGAATATCATTAAAGTTGGAAACTAAGCAGTCGCTCTGAATTAGCAAACCTGACCACCGTGCGGATGATGCGCCAGAGCCACCTCAGCCCCCAAGCTCTGTTTCTGCATGTAGAGGGGGAAAAAAGCAGCTGATTTGTGGAGTTTTTCATAAAAAAGACAATGGCTGTCCAGACACGGAGTTGGTGGTGAAATATGGTAACTGCCAGGCTTGCAGCTGGCCCTCTGACACAAGATTAATAAGTTGCCGTTTCCTAGCCGACCACAACCTAGTGGGAACTATCCGGCATTTTTCCATGAATTGTGGGTAACAACCTTCCCGCAAGCTGGCCTACTTTAACACTCTGCTTTCTGCAGATCGCTGAAAGTGCAGTAAACATCTGTGGCTGCAATGAGGTCAGCGGAGATGATGGCCGGCAGCCGCCACCTGAGATGGCCTAACCTCTCCTGTGCACAAAACCCAGGGCTGGTTTTAGACTGAGGCACCGTCCACTGGAGAGGTGGCTGTGGCCATGGGTTAAGCACTTTAGAAAGTTTTGCTGTGACTGGAGCATGGAGGGGGTGGCGGGGGACTGGGTTCGGAAATGACAATGTGACAAGAGAGCGGGGGTGAACCTATTGAATTAGATTTAGGCTGTGCTGGATATTATCATTGACATGAACAAGCAAAGCTTATCTGCTCTTTCCTTCTTGAAAGGTTGAATGAAATTGAATTACCAACCTCTGTATTTTACCACCGTTTGGCTGAAATGGCTCAGAGGCATACATGATCACTTAAAAGGAAGCCAGGTTGAGTCAAACTGCAAAGCGTATATATGTGTTTTTGACAGCAACGTCTCAAACGCAGTGTGACATGGCATAACATTTAGAGGTAATTTGATTACAGGCACTGTGTAATGCAAATCAGGCTTTCCCAAACATGTTAATTTTTTATCACAATAGCTCACCAATAGAGTCAAGTTTGGTTTATTTTAAGGTATACTCAAGCTACGTTTTTTATTATACTAAAGCATTGTAATATAACTGTGTGTATTTGCCCACAAATTATAAAGAACTAAAAGATTAGTGAATCCCCCGGCTTCTGTATTTCTAGGTTTAATTTTAAAGTGATGATATGATGAAAATCTTTCTTTATAAGAAATGTACATTAGAAGAGAACCATTTGACTGTTCCTTTAGGCTTAGAAATTTGGAAAGAACAAGTTGCAACTCAAATGCACAGTTTATTCTGAGTAGGAAAAAAAGTGAATGCATTTTAAAAAGTCATTAAGCTTCTATATGATCAGTTCATTAATTTAGAGCCACACACAGCTGAGTTACAAATAATTTTAGATATTAATTTGTTAGTGTGTAGGGAAGACCTGTCAGAATAACCCTGGATGTGAAAGTGTAAGATGTGTGCTTTCTATTTCTAGATTTTCTTCTGTGAAACTGCTTCCTTCTTTCTTGTCTCTGTTTCCCTGGTTTTACGTGGTACATTCAGAGACACAAATGATAAAGATCACAGAGAAGCTAAATTTGAATTATAATGTTAGCCTGGAAAGAACATTCTTAATTCTTGAGCTTCTGTTTTTAGAAATTGCTTTGTGGAGTGATATTATTCTGATGATTCAGAGCCAATGAAACTTTAAGTGGTAGCAGAGGCCTGCTGGAACACAGCATAGTTCCTCACATCCAGTGTCTGTCAGATATCAACCTAAAGACTCAGCATTGGCAGGTGGCTTCCATCAATGTGCTATATAATTGGCACTGGAAATCAGTCTGATTTGACAGCATTGAAGTGTCTTACTTGGTGGACTAGGAAAAGGTGATGGGAAGTGGAGAAATGATCTGGCATGGTTAGCTGAAGTTTGATCAATGCAGTCAGTGCAGACTGCAAACATAGATTCGAAGTGAAGCTGAGCTGAGCATAACCAGGGAGAAGCCCAGATGATGAGAACCCTAGATGAGAGCACAATCCGAATATTTAGTCATTCATCTTTGCGAAAAAGTTTGAGCGAGAAGTGGTAACTTTTCCTGAATCTGTGCTATAGCTGGAAAAATACGTTCTAGCATCAACCAGCCATGATTATTCCTTCCTAGTAGAAGTCCCAAGGTCTCCTTTTTAATGAGTGTAAAGATGTAAATAAAAGAAATATCCCCTAGTCCATCTTAAAGAAGAACCCAGAACATAAACACCAGTAAAACTTTATATGCTGTAAATGTTTCCTGCACATTTACTGGTCTACCGCAATCTTTCATCCATGCTTTTAGCTCCTGAAAAATGTGAAGTAATTCATGTTGGTTTATCCCTCTGCTTTGTCGGAAAGAGAGGAATTAGCTAATTCCAGTTACCTGAGCTGAGAGCTTAGAGCACATGCACAGACAGTTGCCATGAATCAGATGTTGTGCAATAACCTCTTAGTATGTAAATTCCCAAGTCTGTATGAACAAATCCCACCCCATCCTAATGAGCGAAAATCATAGAATGGTTTGAATTGGAAGGGACCTTAAAGATCATCTAATTCCAACCCTTCTGCCATGGGTGGGACCACCAAAATATGTTGCCTTTGACCCTGCAGCCACAGAAACATTAATGCTGTTTGCTGCCTCCATATCTTTTTGGAACAGTGTAGTTTTTACTTTTTCTCTGGTTCTTCATATAATCTCAACTGCTTTCTGAACACACACATTTCTCTTGTGAGATTTACCTGGCCTGGAGTGAGGGGATAATCTTAAAAACATGGGTCCCGTTTATTTAAGAGCATTCCTCTCATGATCTCTGCATGTCACAGAAGTGAGGATTAAATACGGTTCTGTTTCTTTGTGTATATTTCTCCCATATGTCTCAGTGATTCTGGACCTTGTGGATTCTTAGAACAGGCTAGCAACAGTTTGAATATTGTAACCTTTCATTCATTAATTTCTCCCACCTTTTATGGCAACAAAAATATTCCTAATCTAACAATTAACATTTGTTGCTATTCAATGCTCTGAATTCTTTGGAACTACCAAGGTTTAGGTTATTTTAATGGGGAATCAAGTACAAGGACATTAATTTATGGTTATAGTAATAGTAATTCATATTTACTGTGCTGTGAATCTACCTCTGAACAACAAATGAATAGGTTTTCCTGAATTGATTTACCGTGCGTGTTCTTTCAACCAGCCCCCCACAAAGCCTCTCTGGTCCTATAGGGCTTCTTCATCCTAACTGCACCTCACTGTAGTTGGCTGTTACCATAGCAGAGGTATTGCAGTGTTTTCCACTACCCATTCTGCAGCTTTTCTGGTTTCACTGGTTCCTGCAGTCAGATGAGCTCTTCTTCTCTTTCTACAAGGAAGGTGTCACCTGACTGACTGCAGTCCACTGGAAGAAACAGCTTTGTTCAAATTGGGATAAGAAGGAAATAGCCTTTCTTTGCTGCCAGCACCAGCCCTTCAGGTGTGAGGGCAGAGCTGGCTGTGCAGAGGAAGAAGTAGCTTGCCTCACTTATGGGATTTCCAGTTATTGCAGTGTTAATTCAGACCCATTTCCTAGCCACATGGCAGCAACTTGCTGCTCAGCTTTAAAAATCAACAATCAGTTTGCATCCATGCCTGTCTGCCTTGCTGTGTGGCAGAGGGAGAGGAAAGGGTGAGGTGCTGAGAGCTCAGTGGCTCTTGATGTTAACGAGAAGCTGATGTGATCTCCTGTGAGTGTTCTTCAATAAGTGATGAATGGGATGTGTAAGCACAAGAGCACATCTTCTTGTTACCCGTGTGTACCTATCTTGGTATCAGATATCTGTATTACTACTCCATCCATTGTAACCTGGGACTGTGATTGTGAACTAAATGTTCTTTATCTATTTAATAGTCTTATATAATTGAGTATCTGCAAAAATAGAGTAGCCTGGTCAAGAAACATCATTCTCATGTAATCCTGAACTAATGGGGATCATTAGGGGTTTGAATTTGTTTTGCATTTTTGTTTCGTATAACGACTCATAGCAGTGCTTTGGGTACTATTCTGAATCTGCAGGAGAGGAAGGCAGAGACTGTCAGTTTAGGTGCTGTATGAAATAATGTGCACAGAATAAGATCTTTCTGATCAGATGCTTTCTGACAGAAAGTAAGCATCATTGGATTTTTTCAGTTCTGAGGGCTTCCAGTGTAGAGTATAGAAAATAAGTTGCAGAGTGGCTAAATTCTCTTGCCTCTACTAATATTTCCACAGAGTTTTCTGTGGCACCAAATCCCACAACTATCTAGGCTGGAGCCAGAAATTTCTCCAGATGATCTTTGTCCCCTTGAAGTATTTTGTTCAGTTTTTTGAGTGCTGTATAAAACATGAACTGATTAGCAAATGAATAAGAAAACCCAATCAAGCTATGCAGAAGGTAATATATATTATATGTATGTTATCAGTAGCTCAAGTTCTGTCTTTGTCAAAAGTGTGCTCACTTTGCAAAAGCTAATTTTTGAGACAAAGAGAGTGGGTATTAGGCAAAACACAGCTGTTGAATTGGCTGATTGATTTTTATCCCTGCAGCACATACTTTTAATAAAAACTGTATACACACCCCCCCCTTCCCCAATCAAGTATATGACAAGGATGTGGTACTGCAGAACTATTCTGGGTTTCACAAGCAGTTTTGAACACCTAGCTAAGAGGAATTACCTCATGATCAGCTTGCCATTTTCTTATTGCAAATATTACAGTAAAATGCTAATTCCCTGCACCCTTGCTTTTCTTAGCCACCATTGCAATATGCCTGCAAGTTTGCTCTATAAGCAGATGTGATTTAACCCTTATGGTTTGTTTTATTCTTGGGTGCCAGCTGATGGCAGAGGGCCAAATGCTAAAAACCATAATGGGTGAGCAGCTGGGTCTGCATGCATGGCATCTTAAAAATTACTTACCTACTGTCCCCTTCATTGCAGTATGTCAATATCTTCCTATTTGACTGATGTGGTGGTAGAAGCAAGATTAACATCCTTGGGGAATAGCAAGGGCTGAGGTTTTCTCCTTTGCAGGAGAAAATATTTTAACATTGCTGAGTAGGGTAACTGCTGAAGTAAACTTTCTAATCCATAAACAGCAGGGCATTCTTTTTAGTTATGAGAGTTCAAAAGATTGCTTCCAGTTATTATTCTCATCTATGATTTTCCTCTAAGAAATGGTAGACCTCACAAACTGATCTATGTCCTGGACAAGCTGGGACTAAATTCTGCCTGTTGGATTTCTGTAGACTCTTATCAAGTAAAAGGAAGGTAAATTTGCCTTTGAGGGTAGAAATGAGCCATCATAAAATCAGTAAGGAACAGCAGTGAGAACTGTTTACTAACACTTGAAAATTTATAGTTTTGTATGTAATAATACTAGAAATTTGTTGTTGAGTTGGTAGAAATGGAGTGAAATTTGAAGTACTGAGATTACTTGTGTAAAACTAACTAATGCAATATGGTAGCCTGCACAATTTTGCATATGCAAGAAAAGAAACCCTTTATGTTTCATTTTATTTTAGGCAAGCAAGTAGTTTTGCTGTCAGCACCACTTGTAGCAGTAGAATGAAACTGAGTAATTTTAAACAAACCCTCAAATACTCTACTTTGTGTTAGGATTATGCAACTGTGAGAGAATAGTAACTTCTTAACAGAGAAGAAGCAGTGTGTGACATTTTGTCTGTCAGCACTGGTGAAGTGGAATACACAAGCTTATTTAAAATTATTGAGTTTTACTTCACATAATGATATAATAATAAAGGAAAAAGAAATGGCTTGGAGTATAATGAACCCAAGTCATACACGGCGAGGAGTATTATAGATTTGGTAAGGAACAGTATACACAAGGAGCCTGTCATGAATAACACCTCTTGGCATGGGGTTCCTATAAATTATTCTTGATAGTGTGGACACTGAGGAATAATCCTACCAAGACTGGTAAGTATATGACATTACTCATGTGTAGACTGCAAAGGGATCAGGCCCTCTATGGAGATGTGTAGTCTTTTTCTAGTACTGAAGGATTAACATGACTAAATTTAAGCGTCATGGAGGAATTTTAAAAAACACTCAGTGCTAGCATTTCTGCTGACCTAAATGAAAGAAGAGCTTCGACAGCATTGAGGACTTTAGAAAATCCTACTGGTTTCTGTGTACATGTTCTCAAATCCTTAACTGTGTGCTAAATCAGCCCTTCTAATTTAAAAAAAAAATATTAATGACCCACTTAACAGATGAAATTGAAAAGCCTTGAGAAGATTGTGATCAGGGAAGAGAATCCTGGTGATTCCAGAAAGCTTTAGATGAGTTTTAGAATTAATTTTGTTTTAGAAGAACTTGAATATTTTGTACAAAAATAACTGGGGAAAGGAGCATTCAAATTGGATGTATTGATTGGTACCAGTTACACTTTTGACCTTTGGAACATTCAGAGTGGAATTTGCATTGCTCTGAAACATAAAATGATGGTAGAGGTTTTTCTAAGATATAGATACAGATCAGACCTGGTATTTTTTCACCCTACATAGTCTTTATAATTCATTTCACTACTGCTGATGTTATTGAGGGTTGTGCACTCTTAGAGAGACATTCCTTCAGGTAGATAGATATTATTGAAGCTGAACTAGAAGTTAGCTTCAGGAAATTTATTTTGTGGGTCACTGTTTTAATTCAGTTCAACATATCTGGCTATAACTTGACTTCTTTTTCCTGCTTCTTTTGGACTTTATTATGCATAATTGTGATGTGGGTGGGGGGTGGGGAGACCAGGCAAAAATTGCTTCCTTGAAGTGCTAAGTAATGGGATGTGCCAGAAATCACTTGCTCCACCTGATGAGGCACAGGCTTACCTTTGGCCTCATTGGATGCTTCCAAAATAGTACAGGTGAACCTATTATTATTTTTGGTTTTGCTACCTATGAAATTTGATATCAAGCTGGGAAGGAGACAATTTCATCTAAACCAGTGAATAAACTATGATGCAAAACAGGTGAACTTTGCAAAATGCTGTGAATAGAATCCAGGATTGCCAAAACTTTCCTTGTTCCATTCTTTGCTGATAAAGAACCAGCTTCTGAAACAGTGCCTTATAAAAGGCTTGGTGTCTCCTTGGCTCACACACCAAGGATGGGTACAAAATATTGACTAGATGCATTTGTTTCTATTGGAATTATATTACTGTGTGTTCATGCAACTTACTGAAAAGAAAGACTTTTTCCTCCTTGTGTTGTGTTTAAATATTTTCCAGTTAATAATCTCATAATACTCCTGACAAAAGAAAATTATTTCATAGCAGAATAGACACATGCTGGATATATCATGTCTTACATGAGGACTGATTCTTCATTAGTGCCACAGTGGAATTTAGTATTGCTAACAAAGCAGAATGTGCCCACGATATTAATGTAGTGTGATCAACCACGCAATAAGGGAATAATTCATAGGCATGCACTAATAAGGCTTTGACTGATCTTTACTCACCCTTTTAATGGGAGAGAAGGCTGTTGTTTTGGGGTTCAGTCCTGGACCTCCTAAAGGCATGAGGATTATATTGTCTCTTTGAGGTATATAACAATGAGAGCACTGCCTCTTCCTGACAGGCCCTGTGCTATGCCTCTGTTAGAAAACAGAGCTCAGAGGTCTACCAAAAAGCCCACTGTGCCTGGAAATATCAGACAATGAAAAACTGAATTAATAGAATGTGACACAGTTTTACTGTAGCAGCATGTTTTTCCTTGCTTAAATATATTTTTCTTTCTCCCATCAACTGATTATTTGGTGGTCTTTTCAGAAAAATTGCAAAAAACAAACAAAAAAAACTTCTAAAGATATTGTGTTAAGGATTTCTTTTCCCCTTTAAATCAGTGTTTTAAAAAAAGATACCACATGAAATGTTAGACAGTCTGAAGCGCTGCAGCTGGTAGAGTTAAGAAAGTGGTTCTCTGACAAAAGAAACCAGGTTGTCTTTGACTATCCATTTGAACATGCAGACCTGCTTGTAAGCCCAAAGTAGAATTCCTGTCCAAATATTGGGAGTGTTTAGATTCTGCTTTTTGAGATGATCCCATATTGACACATGAGTTAGTAACTAAATTTGTACCTACATCTGTCTTTCCACACAAAATACCTGGGTACCTGAAGCTAGAGTTTTGACCTTGGATGGCAAAGTATCTCACTGGTACATAATAGATAATGGTTGGATTTCTTATTTCAGAATGATATTTGCCCCAGCAGAACGCTCAGTTGCTGGTTTTTGAGATGTAGGTCTAGGCGAGGGGGATTTACCCAATTTCCAGCACTCAGCCAGTATGGTCTTGGTTGAAAATCCAAATCCTCTTACATGCAGAGATGTTTTACTGTTGGCTTCAGTCTGGCTAGTTTTTTTCCCTGTCTCATTTTCTTGTGCTGCCCAAAGAGTTGCTTACCTGGAAAGGAAGGAGATGAAGAATCGCTTTCATGTTTTGGAAAGTGTGCATTTCTAAGGCAAGTTCTCAGCCTGGATTAAGTGAGTTATGAACTGTAATACAACACTGAATGTCTGTGACACCATGTATTAAGGGTCAGTCCTCAGATCTCCTCCTTTCCATCTCCAGCACCCCACTGCAAACCAAGTCTGGAAACCTAGCAACACCCACCAGTTGGACAGGGAGTTCTGTAGCAAAAGAAGTAACAAAGCAATTATGGTAAGCCTTTAAAGAGCTACAAAGTGAACATTTTGCATTCCTAAATCTGCCATAATACAAACCAATCTGTTTATATTAGGAAAGACATTGCTTTCTGTTCGTTCATCCCTTCCCAGGCTTGTCTGCACAGGGCTTGCTTTCCACAACCCATAATAGGAAAACATACCATTGCTCAAACCTTGGGAATTGGTTCCTTTTGTTTAAATATTACCCCTGCTGCACTTTCTCCATAACCAAAGTGTCTGCTACTGCTCCTATAAGGGAAAATCTTAGTGCGATTTTTGTGAAGCCTGATATTTATTCCCATTGGCCATAGGATTCCCTCTCAGCTGCTGGACTCTCTTCCCGGTTAACACATCTGGCCTTGAAGTTCTTTTCCTCAGCAACGCTTTAAAGAGTTCAGACATTCTGTGGCCCCACTGGCAACTCTCTAACCCTACTTTGCTGCCATATTTTCTACAGCTTATAAGAAAGTTTGGTTGATGTCCACTGCTATCTGACGCAAGAGGCCTCCAAGTCAGAAACACCTCTGCTTTGTTCCCAGCCCTGTTTAAATAAGACTATTTTAATAGACTACAATTCCATACATTCCTGGCATACGCAGGTAATTTAAAATAATTTTAATAAACTGAGTTAAAAATTAAATTTAGCAATAATGTTTCACTAATGAAGTACTGATAGCATTTTGAGCACAGTGCAGGAATTTAGTGGGACTTCATAATTATGGGCTTGCCTCTAACTAAAAATATAAATGACTGAATTCTTATCTGGCTAAAGAGAGTTGGATTGAGCTCTAAACAAGATGCCAAGTTTCAAGAGCTTTCAGAAATCAGATTTAGATCAGATGAAGGCTTAAGAAGCTAGATGTTTTGACAAATCGTATGGCTTAAAAACCCCATGAAAACTAATAAAACCCCCTCACCATTTTTGCTTATAATTTTGTAATCTAACAAACACATCGCTTGCTGTTTTCTGTGTGAAGCAGGGTAATGCATGAATAGCTCTAAGCATGTGACTAGGTCTATTGAAGGGTTAATTTTTTGGCGCATTGTTAAGTTCTCTGTATGCATTGCCATTCCAGAACCCAATCCCGCATTCTTGAGCAGCCAAATTTCCTCCAGAAGTCAGTGAGAAGTTTTCAGGTGCATAGGAATGGGCTACAAAGCAGAGAGTTTATCGAGAAACAGGGGACCTACCATTTTCAAACTAAAAACTATTCACCTCAAAAGCAACCTCTGTGTATTTTCTCAGCCAGAACCATTGAAAGAAAACCGTCGTTTATATTTATCCTCCAATACTGAGCTGAACAAGCATTGTATAGCCATCAAAGAAAACATTTTTTTAAGAGAATTCCCTAAACACGAAATGTTTCAATTTTTTTGAACCTTCCTTTCAGTAAGGTGCATTTATTTTAATACACACAGCTAGGCAATTATCACAGGTTGTTGCAAGTAGAACTACTTTGAGAGAAAAGCACAGTTCCCTTATATTTCTCTCCCTTTTCCCCCCTTCCGACTAGCAGTTTCAGCTCTTCCCCTAACCTCATTCGGACAGAGTGCCTATGAGCAGCACGGAATACAAAGAAAGGAAGCAACCCAAGTGTAAGTTTCCTTTGCCTTATGCCCCGTATTATTCTTTATTTGTTGTGCTAATTCAGCAGCGTAATTCCCAATTACAACCTCTTTGAATTGTTTTTGATGAGAACTGCTAACTCAGTGCAGACTATTTTTAATGAGCCCTACAGCTTAAAGAGTCAGAACTATATGGTACGAAGGCTCCATGTAATAACTGTTTAATAATATGGTCAGTTTTTGAAGTCCCATCACTATATATATAAATACATAATATCTGTGATGCGATTAAAATTTGTTTCTCGAGCCATAAAGCAGCCTGTGTAGAGTGTGCAAGTTTAACAACCAGGCCACTTTCGTCCTTTGTCCTTGCTGCGTTTTGGCGATGATGTGGTAGTGCCCTCTAGTGAAAAATCTTGACAAGTATTTTATAGAGTACAATGCAAGACTTTGTTCCAGTTCCTGATTCTTTCTTTTGGACTCTGTTTTGGGACAAAATTAATTAATGTCTGAATATTTCCAAAGCTAGGAGCTAGTGAAGGTATTACAATCCAAAAAAATGATACGTGTTTCCATACTTTTCAGAGTCAGTGGGTGCTTTTTCACCTTTCAACTACTGTATTAACAAATGACCTGTGGTTAAATACCTCAAAGAGGCAGAATTTTTTTTTTTTTTTTGCTCTTATGCGTATTTGTGCCAGCAGGGTTTTGCATGGCTGAAGCCTTACAAATTCAGCAGTTGGAGGCTCAATCCAGTTCCCAGGGAACGCAGTATCCAAACTCTCATTAGGCTTCCACAGTAGCAGGATTGGGTTCACTGAATAGTCATACAGAATTAAAAGATAAACAGGCAGCTTGAAATGTTACCAAAAATTTTGGTTGCTTCTGCTCAGGAAAGAGGAGCATTCAGAAAGCGGGGGAAAAAGAATGAGAGGAGGGGCGTGGGTGGAGAGGTAAATGTGTATCACTTGAATAAAATTTCAGAGACTGCACAAAATATGTACACCTTCATGGCAGTCAAAGACTATTTTCTCTTTGTGTGCTCCTACACACATTTTATTGTCTCCTTTTGACCATAACAATAAGATATTAGAATATGACCAGACTGGTGATCCAGTGCTTTCAAATATTGACTTACCTTTTAGCATTTTTCTGCAGCAATGAAACCACTGAACTATAGTTTACCTACAATGTAGGTGGGTTTTTTGTGCATGCTGTAATATACACTAATAATATGACATGTTTTTTCCATGTGCTCTTTAGTGAGAGCAGATCAACCATCGGTAATCCTGTAGTTTGTTGTCAGAGTGCTCCTGCTGTTAGTGTAACTTGTATTGAAGTAGTACTAAGCAGCCTGACTTGAAGCCAGCTGTGCTTGGTGCTGTACAAATATTAAAAAAAAAATGCAGAGACTACAAAGTCAGTTTATCTCCTAAATATTTTATTTCATTTAAATATTAAACTCACCCCACCATAAACGAACAAAAAAGCATCCTGTTAACTGATGCATTAAAGAGGTCAGATCTTGTATTTCTTCTGCGATGGGGAGGGGGGCTAAAGGGGAAGTGATGCTATTGACCTATATAAGCGCTATTCAAAGTGAGCAAAAGTTAACCTAAGAAAAGCTGAAATGTTCTGCGTGATCCTCTTCACATGGAAAGGTCAGAAGGTGGGGAGAGAAAATCAGCAGAAAAAGATGTGATTAAAATGAAGTTTTATTTTGGTTTCAGGTTAGGGGAATGGGAGCTGATTGAATGTTTTAGACATGAGAGCAGAGTAAGAGACATATCCCTCAGTGCCAGGGTTATCCATGTAACACAAAGACCCTTTTTACTTAAAAAGCTATTGCTTGTGATCTTTTCCGAAGAGAGTATCAATAAACATTCACCAAAGTTGCTCTTTTGATTAAAATGATAAATGAACATTGAAGTACTATATCTTGGTAGCAACCAGCATAGTGATCATAGAATTCAACAAGAAAACCAATAACAGCAAAAGAAAACTGATGTCTTACTGGCTCTGCAGATGCTGCTGATATTCTCAGAAATGACCCAAATATTTGGCATGCAATTAAAAACAAAACAAAACAAAAAAAGAAGTTAATTGTTTTTAACTTCTTTTTCTTCCCACGTTGGAACAAAATTAAAATGAATTAGTTCACTGATTCTCCATAAATGTCTGTAGTTTATACGTCTCTGAGTCACTGACATTATCACCAATGTCTGCACTGCACAGCATCTTGATTCAGCCCTGGTACCTGTCTGCACTGGAGCCTTCCTGCAACATAGGAAGCAAGCACCAGTGTCCTCCAGTTCCCTGCAATGCTCAAGGAGTGTTTGTACTCTACTCCTGAGTTAGGAATGGTCCTGCTGCTCCACAGGAACCCAAACTGTGCTACCACAAAATCCAGAAAAGGCAGGGCAAGACATAATGTTTTCCTGTGCACCACTACACATTATAATAAATACAAAATCTTTGTGTGTCCTAGAGGTTGCAATACATTATCTAATTTTGGGTAAGAACATACTTATTTTCATACAGAAGACACAGACTTCCAAATTATATGAATTGCTCTTTATTCCTTTAATCTGTCAACTTTTTTAAAAGTAATCTGTACTTCCAGCCAGGCTTTCATTTAAAGTAACCCTCTCATTCAAAACCTCACCTGTAACTTTATCCCAGCGGTAACTCTTACCTGCCATGCTAGCCCTAGGCCCTTGTAACACTTGACATCATCTTTTGGACAGGTTACAGAGCCTATTGAGACAGTTGTTAGAAGCAGATTTACTCTGCAATGTGGAGCCAACCACAGAAGAAAATTAGTGCATTTATCTGTCAGCATTAGGCTAGATTATCAATCCACTGAACAAGTCATAAGATCTGTTTTTTCTTTCTCTGGGGAAGTGAAATTGATATAGTGGTAGGCAGTAAAGGTGTCAATTATAAACAGGACATTAGCATGAGAAAGTAGACAAGGCTAGTTTTAGGCAACAGTCCTTTATAAAGTTTAAGTATAGGTTTGAAAAATAGGTTTTCCTTCTTCATAAATAGACTTTCTAAAAAGAATCTGCAGACTCCTTCCTTCAAAGCTGTTAACTTTGTTTTTCCTGCAAAGAAAATGGTTGATTTGGGGGAAAAAAACCACAAAAACCCCCACAAAACTCAAACCCTTTCTCACTCTTTTATTATTTTTTTTAAATAATTGCAGTACTGGTTTCTGCAAAGACCACAAAGTATTACCGAAGTGTAAAGTCTGAACAGGCAAGCCCCTGTATGACACTGAGCAAATAAATTGCAGTAAATTATTTACTGTGAAAATGAGTTTATTTTCCTGGTCACACTTAGCAGACTGCATAGTTTTCAGTTGATAAGACTGCAGTAGTACCCAGACATCCTCAGCCCAAATCACTGCCCTGTTAGTTGCTGAACAAATATCCTTCCTGAAACAGTCCCTCCATTAAATATTCACACAGGTGCCTACCACTGTTGGTTGCTTCTTAATTCTCTGGGTGGCTTAACAAGACTTTGCTCTAAGGTAAGCAGATGGTCCTTGGTAACTGCTGTGCTTTAGGGCTTTTGCCATACCTGTGAAGTATTCTATTACCAGGCCCAACCAACTAATTGCTTTTCTCATAATCCACCCACACACAGACATGCCTCATGGAAAAAATAACACAATTGCTCCTTGCAATTACATTCCATAGTATATGGATGAGTATGCTCATGAGCTTGGATTTTGTATAAATAAGTAGTGAATAATGATAGTGAATAATGATCCATTGTCCTTAAATCCTCTGTTTGTCCCTAAAAAGAGTTCCCAAACCCTTTTGGGGATTTTGGCCATCATATAAAGGAATTTTTGTGAGTTCTAGCAGAGTGGGTGCCTACAAGTGCAGCTGAAAACAGTAGGGTTGCCTTGAGTTGACAGGGGTTGCAGGAGTTGGCTGGTGTCAGAGGATGGAATTAATCCTTTGTACAGGTGAGTGTGCTCTGCTGCCTCCCACGCTCCAGGGTAAACTCTCCTGTGTGTAAAGATCTTGAACAGAAATATGTTTAATTTCAGACAGACAGGCTGGGTGATGTTGGAGTATTTGCTGTACTCCTAATCTGAAGGAAGCATAGCCTTCCCCGTCAACAGGGTTTGTAAACAAGGCTTTTTTTTCAAAAAATATATAAAAAATAATCTTAGGAAGCTGAAAAAAAACATTAAGACATTTCAAAGCATGATACTGGTTGCCTGATTCCCATGGATTTTCAAAGGCAGCTGAGGCCTTTGCTCCCTTTGTCCTTCTTTATCTAATTTTATAGGAAAACTAAGATTTACCCATATATTTCTAGATTTGGTCAGTTTATAAAGGCTTGTTCTGATTATTGGTACTATAGTTCTGACTAAAACGCAATCCTCAAGAAATACCACTTAATCTCAGCATTGTATATATCCTGGGAAAGTTTTTTTCAGTGCTGGTTTAAGTGCTCAAGGATTTTCCTGTACAAAATATATCTGCCATTGTCCATGCTCGTTTTTGTCACACAGGAGTGCCTCAGTATGAGGTTTAAATTCACCTCTGAAGAATGCCCGATGCACCCAAACCTGGAAACTTGCTATTAATACAAAGCAGGAACAAAATCATGTTTAAATTTCTACCATAATTGTGAAGGAGAAATAATTAATTCTTGTTTCATGTTTTTAATTGCTGGTACAAGTGGGGTTGTTTGCACTGGTAAGCAGTGCAGCACAGCCAGGCCTCGGTTTTTGCAGGTCTCTGGAAAGATGTTTGTCTTTAAATCTGTGTTTTCTTCGAATGACTCCATGAGAACATATTTTAATGGTCCACTTTCCTACCATATTCCTGATGTCAAAGAGGACAGAATGTGAGGGTTTTTATGAGGGGAATGCTTGTTCTGCACAGGTAGCAGTGATGTGGCACATGCTTGCCTGTGTTCCTGGTGCATGGGCCATTGCCTGCTCACCACCTGCTCTCTGCCTTCCCAGCAGTTAAATTGGAAACTGATGGTAAATCACCTCTGGTGCAAATTCAGAACTTTCCCCCCTGTTGCTGTGTGTTACATACAAATATTGTTTCACAGGCTGATCATCCTTATCCCCTTTCTCCCAGCAGGGGAACTGGGCTATGATGTGTGGATAAGCGTGGGTCGGTGCTGCTCTGTCTGTAGCTATAATTTATGGTTCATGGATCTCTTCAGAGGCTTTCGTGCCCTAAAATTGCTGTTGTGGAAGAGTTTGTGGGAAGACTGAACTGTCTCCCCATCTGAGGCTGATTGCTTGGACTGCAACAACTAGTGTGAGAAAAAAAATGCAGATCAGAGAGGAAAGAGGGAAGCAGCACCTTCGGAATAGGAATGGGAATGCTGCCTATAGCAGAAGGAGGGGAGGAAGCCTGAGGGACTGGAAACAAAGAATGTAATTTCCTCCAAACTGAGGTGTTTGTGTTATATGCAGAAGAGCAAGTAACTTATGTTTCTGTACATCAAACTATGGGCAAGCAGCGAGAAGAGGGTCTCTGTTCCCAGGCAGGCTCCTAAAACCAACACATGGAGGATGGGCAGAATGATGGGCCATGAGTGACTACAGCCCTGGGATGCCTCAGCCATCCCTGAATGTCCCACTTCAGTGGAAATTTCTTGTGCCTCATTGCTATGTACTTGCTACAAAGGCTCCTCCAATTTAGATAGAAGTCCCTACAGATACAGCCTGTTGATGCTGGAAAATAGCCTGAGGCAAACTTTACCTCCTCTTTGCTATAACTTTTTTCTATGGGAAATTCCTGATCTCAGGAGCCATGTATGTGTTCTGGACATCAGAAGATCCTAACAGCTCATGGAAGATCTCTTAAGGTTCGTTTCTGTGCAGCAGGAATCGTATTCATTTCTACCAAGATTTTCATAGTTCTTCAGCTGGTGCTCTGAAGGAAGGCATCTGCTTTATAAATGAGCACTAAAAAATGAATTGATGCAAACTTTCCTGTAGTCTTTTGCCTGTTAATGGTAAAGGTTAAAACGATTCCTGCCTGTTGCCTAATACTACTGCAGTAAAACATACAAAGGAGAAGCTGTCTTGATAAGGCACAACAGACCCTGTTCCTGTGGAGCTGTCTGAGATGGGGAAATGCTTCCATGTTGTTGCCCAAGTTTTTTCAGATGGTTTGATTTTGTTTGGCATGTAAGAAAGAAAAACTAAGGAAACAGCTTAAGAAGAATCAATGCAGAAATCTTCGTTTCCCTCTCTTACTTGTTGAATCTGCACAGTATCTTTAACTGCCCCAGCACTAAAGGAGTGGCTGGAAAGTAAAGCAAGTGGCCTGACAGTGTTATTAGCACATCAATGTGCTGCCATCAGAGTCAGTCCAAACTTTTTGTATAAAATTACCTCATTTTCTGTGTCCTGTGTCATGCTTTTCATAGTAACAAATTTATATATTGGGCAGCATTGTTATATAGGGATCTAAGCCACAGTGAGTTTGTTCCATCTTTGCCACAGTGGGCAACGAGGGATCACTTTGCTGAAATCAAGGACCTGGGGGCTTCTTGATGTTCTACAGAACTGCAATGCAGTGAGTCATTGTTGTCCATCACTCTCTGTCCCTCAGTCTCTTAAAATTCTAGAAGTGTTCCTTAATTTGTTTTTACTTGTTTTTCCTTTATCAGGCAGTGAAAAGCAAGCTAGACCTGTGCCAGGAATAGATTCAGGGAATTCTCATCCAGTTCGGTAAATTCTTTGCTCACTCCCTCTTAAATGAAGCTCTTTCCACCAGAAAAGCTCGCTTGGGTGAGCAAGCTTTGCCCAAATGCAATACTGGCATTCATCATTTCAATCTATAAATTTGAGAGTTAGAAATTTCACGTATTCCATCTGCTAAAACACTGCCTGGTGTTTCTGGATAACTAGAAAATCAGGCTGGAAATCTTCATCAGAAATTCTCTGCTGAATGCAAAGCATAAATTTAAGAGATTGTAATATAATTGCAAAGGGCAGATTGGATGACCTAGAATTTTAAGAAATTATTACTGAGATCAGTAGTTGTCAAAGAAAGTAGACAGAGCTCTGATACTGAAGCATCTTTACTGAAGATGCTGCAGGGTTCTATTTTACTCACTGACAGCAGCCCACTTACAGTTTCAGTTTTCTTGCAATCCTCTCTGCTGTCTGGACTTTGCAGACTTGATTGCTAAAGCAAATTGAAAACTGGTTTAGGAAGTTAGCAAGACTTTCCTTGTTCGCTGGGGATGTAGTGTGAACAGGCTACCAAAGAATTGAAAAATTTCTTCTTTATCCAACTATCAAGTCAGGCAAAACTCATCAAATAATGCATCTTTATTAACATGTTTCTTTCCCCCTGTCTCTGAACTTGAATTTTGCACTGACATAGTAGTAGGACAACCTTTTTGTCTGCAAGCATTGTAAAGGAAGAGGAGAAATGTTGTATTGCAGAAGAACCCTGAGGGGTGTTAGCAGTAGGAGATATGATCTGTCCTTCCATCCCAAAAGAAGGAATCCACCACTCTGAACTGACATACGGGTGGTTGTGCTAATGATAGAGGCGTGGGCTAGGATTGTTTTACTGTGTAATATTACATGCCAAATACTTATAGATCTACAAACAGGATAATGTTTACTCATAACAGTTAATGGCTAAAATTTCAGCAGTTTCCTTAGCTATTGCAAAGCTGGTTGCCCTGGTCTGGTGATGGGTTTTAATTTATTTTACTAAAGGAGACTCCGAGCATTATATCAGAAGTAAAATGTTGTGAAAGGGTTGATTACAGTAAAGATGATAAGAGCAAATTCAAAGGGGAAGGAAGGAAACCACTTCTGCTTGCTGATTTTTTTTTTTTTTTTTTTTTTGGTGTTTTTCTTTAGTATAGACGACAGGCAATCATTTACATGAATCTCTCCATTATAGACCAAAATAACAGTGCAGTTTTCATTAACAAAAAGACTAGCTTTTTCTTCTTCGTTTGTGTTGTCAAGATACTTTAGTTGAAACATACAGTGATTTTCAACACTTACCCTAGTTGTCACACTGAGAGTGAAATAATGGCTGACATTAGGAAGATTATTTCTCTGCAATAAAATTACCTTTCACAACATATTTCTATCTAAGTGGAAATGATGGAAAATCATAGATTCTATTCTCAATTTGAGAGAGAGAGAGAAAGATTAAAATGAAATCAACAGTATTTCCTTCTAGCCATACAAGTAGAAAACTCAGGCAAGCCAAAGATGCTGCCAAAAATCCAGTGGGAGCATCTTCCCATACCAGTTTTTATTAATTGAGCCAGTTGATTGAGACAAGTGGAATTGTGTGAAACATTTTCTGCACACAGTGTAAAACATGGAGGTTAATTAACTGGGATCCCAATCCTGCTGCCTCTGCTGTCAGCAACATGACTCATGTGGATGTCATTAACAGCCAAGACTGAGTTTTTCCTGAGGTTTGTTAAGGAATTTGTGAACTTTTATGATGAATCCCTAGCCAGATTTGACAGAAATGGGGTCAGTTTAAGGTTTTCTGTAGAATCTCTGATGTTCCCAGAAACATGTGATTTCCGTCATAGTCCTGGTGAAACTTGGCTTCTCTGTGCATGGAGTTGAATTTGAATGGAGTTCAGGGCAACTGAAACTATGTGAATCAAAAGAAAAAATGCTCATGTGATCCCTGCTGTAGTGTAACTGCCAAATTAAGACTGCCTACAAAAATGGGTTTCTAAAGAAAAAGTGAAAGGGAATGTACGCTGGCTTTATAAATATGATTGCTTCTTTTGTCATTAGGCAGGCATTCAGCAAACCAGTGGACTGTGACTTGGGTAATATGTTGCATAACTATAAATGTAAATAGATAAAAGGAATGGATTGGTGACTCGTCATTTACCTCTGAGTGAGGGCAGAATCAGACCTTAAGGAGGGCTTATACAGTCCAAGGCAATAAATATTGTGACTTTCTACTTTGCAGAAAATTAACCTATACTAAACCCAATCAGATAATGTTTTCTCAAAATGTTACCCCCTCCTGATTTTATCCCTCCAAAGATCTATTTTTAGATATCTGTTTTCTACTGGTGTTACTCCTGAGCCATTGTTCCCCTGATTCAGCGATGGTGAAGCAGCTGGCAGTGAATTGCAGTTAGGTTGGAAATGCACACAAACACACTCATCTACAAAGAGATTCTAGTTCTTATAGTGTTAACTGCCCCTTCTCTGCACTCCTCTCCCCCCTCCCATTCCACCCCTGCTTGCCACAAGCACGACCCAGATCACATTAGAGTCCCAGAGCACAGGGAATGGTTCTCATCTATCCGTCACCAAGGAGGCAGACAGGACGGGGAAACAACAAGTCATTTGTACCTGATGAGGAGGACACTCCTGGGAAACAAACAGATGAGCCACCACATGAATCTGAGCTATTCTCTGAGGTAAACAGAACTGCATGAGAAACACACAAATTATCAGGGGCATCATGCTTAACTCCCTCACTTCAACCTGCTGGGCAGACTGTGGGCCTGAAATGCTGGATTGTCCCAATATCTGATTGTGAGAAAGTTAACCCTCTAAAAGCATCTGGAGGGGGGAGGAAATCCCAGACCTCAGACTTTTGGAGCGTCATTGTTCACCCCACAGCCCTTGCTCATGTTCAGTTGTCCATGCCACTACACATTATCCCAGGAGGTAGCCCCATGTCAGTCACGGAGGGCATGGGCTGCAGGAACAGCCCAGGGTCTGCACTGAGGTTTGTAGAGGATACAGATTTTCCCTTAGGGGCTGTTTCTGATGAGATTTATTTCAAGCTTGAGCCAACTTTTGTTGCCGTAACATTCTAGTGCTCATGGGCCATATCAAATTGTGGAGCCCCTTGCTAAAAATAAAGCATTTGGTTGTACCCAAATGGTTGTTTGTGTATGGCCTGTCTTGCTCTGCCTGTTCCAGTGGGTTTGAAGAGCTTTGTAAATGTTATCTCCTTCTGGTTGACAGGAATCATATAAATTGATTTTGTAGCAGGCATAAGCTTTCTAGCAAGGGACAACTTCCTGTAAGGGATTTCAAGTCATCCTTGCAACCTACCACTGTCTTTGAGATACCATTGTACTGAAGAGCTGGAGGTTGTGCAAAGCATTATGGCACATTCATATGGATAATATAATAATTTATCCCCAGTTTATGAGAAGTAATTGAAGAGAGATTTGGTGAGCGATTTGTCTCAAGTCATGCAAGGATCCTATGTTGAAATGAGGAATTAAATCCAGAGTTTTGAATCCTACTACAGCCTTTTAATCATAAGGTCATTCTTCCATTCTGCTAGGCAGCAAAACAAGAGTTTTAATTTGGTGCTTAATATTTAAAAAGAGATGGGTGTGAATTCCAACCAAAGAGGAAAATAAGTGTAGTGGTTATGACAAATTGGAGAAGGAAAAGATACTCCACTGGAACTGAGCTCAGAAGTCTGGCAAGAGGAGAGGTCTTGTGATTAAGCATGACTTTGAATGTAGGTTGCTTTGGAGAGCCAGGTGATTTCTCAATGCAACATCTAGCAAAAGTCCCTCTGCTCTTGGTAGATTTACAGTGGTATAACTCAAAGGAGATAAAGGCTCTAATTTTGACATTTTCTTTCTTATTTTTTCTCCAGTGACAAGTATTGTTCCAGTCTTTTATATCTTTCCCCCTTTTCCTTGTTCTTTCTTTGTGAACATGATTATCCTCTGTTGTGAAGTAGTTACTGCTAACAAGTGATGCTCTTTAAGTAATATGTTAGGAATACCTTTTCACACCCATGAATAATAATATGGGAGGGTTATGGTATCTTGTCATTGTATCTTAACAGCTTCACTTATGAAGACCAGTGAATGCTCCATATTATTTCTAATTTTTCTCTAAGGACTGGTAATATATGGAAACATACAGTTCCATTCAGAAATGTGATATATGTCAAGGGATTAAAAAATGCTCACTCAAGAGCTAAAAATTGCACTGAAAACAGATCAGCAATTTTGTCCTGTGATACTAACCCATGATTCCTCTGACAACATGAACTGAATAAGGGAAGTTTGTCTGGGCAGGTAGAGAGTTCTGTATGGTAGGTTTCCTCTTGGAATCTGCAGGTGTTACTCCATTGCCTTCATTAGAGTTGAGTCATGAATGCCAGGGAAAAATCTGGCTCCTAGTATACAGAGGACTGTATTTTTGATTTAATGTCCTCTGTGAAGTGTGTTAATAAGCTTCTATTTTTTTTACATACTGTATTGCTAAAACATTGTTTCTCTGTCATGTGAACACATCTTACAACTGGTGCATTGTTGCAATTAATTTTTATGGAAGCATTTTCCATTGTTTTTTTTCCTTATTCTGAGTCATGAACTCTTGAACATAACCCCTTGAAAGTCACTTTTTTATCATCAATCTTACTTTATGCCAGTCCAGTGAATGCCATTTTGTGTACAGGGCATCAACTATAAATCATCTGATCTTCCTAATGGAAGTGTTAGTATTTTGGTAAATAGAAGCACATATTTGTTCATTATCAAATTAGAAGGTGATTGAATGAAAGAGGTTTATTTATATGTGCTTTCTTTCTGGGTCTGAGAAATGGGGAGAGAGGAAGGAAGAGCAGTTTCTATGATAACAGCTTGAGGATGTTATCACAGCCATAGAAAATAAGGAATCACAGTCAAAATGACAATGAATAATTATTTTAGACAACTATTTAGCCATGTATAAAAAAAGACAGTTGAGCAGAGTTCTGTGTTATTGTGTCATTGAGAACAAATGCTCCAGAACTGGCATTTCTTAATTCCACAATCATGATTTTAAAACCTGCTCCTGCTAGTCTTTTTGAGGTATTCAGTGTATCTCCTTCTCATGCTATTTTGCTCTTGATGCACTTAATAGTATGAGTTCTATGGATTTTTCTTGAGAAATAATGTTTTAGAAAGTGTGTTCTCAATGAATTGGAGGTGTGTTTTGAATAGGATGGTGTATTAGTCAGTATATGCATGATGGAAAAGCTTCACAATAGGAGAAAAGGCCAGTTTGTTTAGTCCTTATTCAGAGTTGTACATCTCTCTAATGCCACCTTTCCTGTCTGAGTCAGGGTATTGTCTCTTTTGCCTGTAAACTACAGGGTCAAGTTGAGGTAAAACTCTGATGGGATGTGAAAGGGGGCAGTTCAGCTATGTGATGAGAACTTTTGTGTACAGTATCATTGAAAGGTCATGTTTTTCATCCCATCAGATTTTCATAGGCTGCTTCATTAAAAATTGAGATTCAACCACATTACAAAACAGAGTGGCAGGCTGCTTGAAGCTTCTATCAATAATGTATCAGTTCATCTATTCTGATTTCTTCAAAATACTCCCTTTGTTATTTTTAGTACAAAAGAGAGCACATCTAAATACCAAGCTCTGTAAAGGGGAGGAAAACTTCACTCATTGCCACGCTTAGCTAAACAGTGTCAAACCTGAAGCAACCTTTTTCTTAGATAGAGCTTTTCAGATAAAGGAGGAAGCTTTTCATTCTGTCAGTGCTTGGTTTTGTACCAGCCAAAATGAGCCACTTCCCAAAGCCCTTATTAACCAACAAGAGACATAGATGTATTCAAGATTCCCTCCAAAGCACTGGTCATGACAGTAACATGACCAAAGCTTTCTTCGTGTTAGCTTATGCACAAAGTAATGATTAATGGTCATGCTCACTGTGACTGAGAAATTGCCAGGAGCAAGTGTTGTTTGGAAGTCCTCAAGCTCCGCCAGGGGAGGTTCAGTCTTGACATAAAGAAAAAATTCATCACTGAAAGGGTCATTAGGCAATGGAATAGTCTGCCCAGGGAGGTGGTTGACTCACCTTCCCTGGATGTGTTTAAGGTGCGGGTGGATGAGGTACTGAGGGGCATGGTTTAGAGATTGCTGGGAAAGGTTGGACTTGATGATCCCATGGGTCTCTTCCAACCTGGTGATTCTATCATTCTATAAGTGGTAATCCCTTATGCTCCTTAAAGTATATATAAAAATACTCTTGTATTTTACCATCTCATTTCAGCCAGCTTAGAGGCAAGCCTGACATGATTTCTTCTTGTTGCTTTCAGAATATTTTGTCTGCAGAGACAGCAAAGCCTTTGAGGCCTGCCTTGTACGGGTTGTTTTAGTATGTGCCATTTAGTGCGTTGCTGTGCAAAGACAGTTGGAGGTCCAGGAGAATTCAGAAGAGGAAGAACAACCCAGTACTTAGAGCATGGTTGTCAGTCTCCAGGGTGTAGCTCTGCCTGTATTTGTGTAACCCTGCACCTTTCACTTGACTGTGTGTCTGTAAAGTGGGATAATGACATTTCCTCCATTCCACTTCCAGCTCACTGCAATCTAAGGACCTTAGTAGAAACAGGGAGAAGAAGAAATTCTCTTTTCTTATGGATTTTCTCTGAGATATCTCTGCTGCAATGCATGTCATTGAACCTGTGCATTACAACAGAGAGATCTCTGTTCTGCAGTCTGTATCACTTGAAATTTGTCTCCATTTGAGAAGGTTTTCTTCAGTGCTGGCTGGTGCGAGGAGATGTAAATTTCTTTCTTTGGGAACTGTACAAGGTCCTTTCAATCTCTGTCCAGTATGATTTTCTGCAGCCAGAGAGCTCTTTATCCTAATTTGTAGCAAAATTTGGGGCAGACCTAGGAAAGACAAAATTCTTGTCCATAGAAAAAAACAAAGCAACCTCCACTAAATCCTACGGGTGAAAGGCGAATCATCTTATATACTAAATAGAAAGTAACAATAAGAACTCAAGTCTGTCATTTTCTTAGAATTAATAGCTCCAGCAATCCATTTCTAGAAGTTCCTGACCTAGGGAAAGTATTTATACCCTAGCTTCAGGCACCTCTCTCAGTAGGCTAAGGTAGTCATTTTTCCCCGCTCTCAGTTTCTGACTGACCCTATGGCACACGACTTCAGTGCCTTGGCTTATTCTGTGGAGAAACCTATGATTATAAAGAGATAACTGAAATTTTCTATCTGAATTATGGGCTTAAAGTCAGGTGATGTAACTCCACTGCCAGGGTCTCTGCGAGTTCATTAGGTAACTCGATGTGCTATAAATTTCATAGTTATATGCAGAGTCCTGAGTTTGAACTTTCCTGTGAAATGCCTTTTCTTATGATGTGATAGCTCAGAAGACTTGATTTGAAAGATGTCTTGTGGTCACTTGTTCATCTCTTGCTGAAATACCTGTTGTCTTTATAGCCATTGTTTTTATTTAGTGTTGTGTCATAAAGAGAGGAAGGAGGTAAAAGGACAAAGTGGGCAATGGACACTGTACTACCCATCTCCATCTCTTGAGGTCCATTCTTTACCAATGGCAGAGAAGACAAACAGGCAGGAAAACCTGTCTGGCTATTGTCTATGATGTAGGTTATCTCTATTATTTTGTTTTACGTAAAAGGTCAGCTCTTCATACAGAGTGGGAAATACAAACAGCTGATAAATCTGCATGGTGTTACTCATTCTTCAACATTGACTTCTACATGACTGTTATCAGTTGCTTCCATGTTTTGAGGAAAAATGCTATTTTGTTGTCAGGGTTGTTGTTCAGAAATTAAAATGGCAAGCTCAGTAGTGGCATCAATTAGCAAATTTGCACCTGTGGGTAGAACATGTCCATGCAGTTTTTGGTGGAACTACAACAAGAAATGATTCACCTTTTTATATATTCCTTTGCCAGTAGGTCTTGCAAGTACATCATCTCATCTGTCAGAAATGACGCATGTTACTTTTATGACCAGGGTAAATGGTTCTAGTCCTGTCTTTTCTTTCATTGCAAGAATATGTCTCTCATCTCATTTGGGTTTTTTTCCATCTGCATTATCATTGTCTGACTTTGTCCTTTGTATGACCTCTACAACGACTTTTTGAAGAGCAGATGCCTGATACTTCTGAACCTAGTTCAGAGATCAGGCAGGTGGGCACCAGGTGAACTATCAAAGTCTGGGGAGGGTAGCCACATGTATTCTTTGTTTAATTCTTTATTGATTTTCCTCATCTGTTTGTTTTTCCAATTAGATTTCCTGTCCTGCTCCTGAGCCACATAGTTCTATTCCTTATTTGTACTCTCTCCCTTTTTTGTTTCTGCTCATTTCTTGACACTTGGTATCAGAAGGCTATTTGCATTGTATAACCTTGCAACTCTGATTTTGGAAGATTTTTTTTTTTAGTGCAATGTTAAAATTCCAACAAGCAAGTTGATAAAATAAACATGGCAGAAACTCATTTTTATTTTACAAATAGAGCAGAACTATATTGCAAATGTCTTAAAAGTTGTTCTTGAAATAATATTCTTCTATAGGGAATATTTTGAAAGTGAAATTGCCTGTAGACTTGCATCTATGTTACATTGTTAGTCTAAAGGTATTGGAGAAGAAGTGTGTTTAGGGAGAGGTGACACCTTTGGTCAGACCAGGTAAAGTAGTTGGGAAAAGACGAAATAATTCCACACACACAGGACTTACACACAAGTCAAAATGCCCTAAGTCACTTTCCAATCTCAAATATCTAATCAGTAGAGTAACAACATCAGTGGTGACAAATGATGATATCTTAAATTCTGAAGAGTTGGACAAACTAAAAGGAAGCTGTCCTTAGCACTGAGGTCAGTAGACCTGTATAAAAAAAGCAGAGGAAATAACATCAACTTGTTTTATAAATTTTAGATGTTTCATTAGAGGATCAAGTTACATATTTTGGTTTAGTATGTTATGTCAATCTCTAGTTAAGTGTGGGTATATTATTTGAAATGTCAGGTGCAATTTAAGCAATGGTTCTTGATGCTTTTCAGGAATATATAGACTGAAGTACAACTAACATGGCAACACAATGAGATAAAAAGCAGTGTGAAGATGAACAGAGCTCTTGTAAACTATGTAGTGATGATGAGTTTGTCATTGCTACTGTAGAGAATGTGTTTGCTTATTTTTCCCAGTCCAGAGGAGAAAGTTTCATCATTCACTTGGGATCCCGGAGGGAAAAAACGTTGTGCATTTACACTTCTCTGTCATCAAAAAACATGTTGTCTAACAAGTTCACTTTTCTTAAACAGACAACAAATGCTTCTTTCTTTCAAAGAGAGATTAAAAATGTAATCTACAAATCTCTCCAATGAAAAACAATATCAAACACAATATTTACCTGCATTGAGCCTGGCGGCTTTGCAAATGAACTTCAAAAACCATTCAGGAGCACTATGAGTACAGAACCTGCAGACAAATTACCAGTTTGTTCCTAATGAAATAAATGCCTATAAACACATTAATCCATCTAATCACAGGGAGAAATGATTAGGTAAAGAAGTAGTTCTGTAACTTCATTTGGCCACTTTGTGTCTGTCTGGCATGTGCCTTTGTTGCATTACAGCTTCACACAGTTATTTGAGTTGGTTAGTCAAGGAAATCAATGTGAAAATTTTATATGATTGGTTACCCAAGGAAGAGGTGATAGAGAAAAGTCTACAGCTTTAGTTTTCTGGAGTGTTGGTTTGTTTTTATCCTCCCCAGCCCCTCACGGGGATAGGCTACAGACCTGAGGAGAAATATGTCCTCTGAAATTTGTAGAGCTGTGACTCCCCCTTTCAACTCGACATTCATTCAGGCAAAAGTGTCCTCAGATTCTCTTTCACACATCAGCTGTGGCCCACAGAGGGAAGGTGGTGAACTGCTTGTGATGTTCACAGATCCACAAAATGTCTTTTGCTGCAGAATGACCGTAAGTTTAATAAGCATATAGTGCTAATTCTGGAGTGATTATTTGCAGGATCAGACATATAACACCTGCAGTCTGACATTTCAATATGTTTTCCTGACATCAGTGCAGGAGAAGGACGTGCTTCTCCTTTTGGATCATTGTCTGCTTAGTAATGATTTACTGTGATACTACAAGCTAGGATATGAAGTTGCCCAGATCTTCACAGGGAGCTCAGTGTGATCTCAAAAATGAACCTTTGGTGATGTTCAAAAAGTTAACTTTTAAAAAATTATTTTACACTTTCGTAGGTGGGATGTCAGCGGTGCTTCAGTGCATGTGAAGTGTGAGTCTCCTTTAGTTCTATTGCCATGGGGGGTCTATTTGAAGTAGTAGGGTCTGAGCTCTCACCAGCTTACATCTCTGAAATCCTGAGTAGTCTCAACATGCAGTGTAGTGAGGCCTGTGAAGTGCTCAGAGGTTATGGACCTGTTATAGCCTCAGACACCACCTTTGCCACAGCAAGCTGGCTGGGGAGGAGTGAGCCGTCCTCTAGAAAACAGTTGAGGATGAGATCGATGAAGTCAACGCTTGAAGGTCAATGAAAATCAGTCAGACCCCAGCTGCTTTCCTCCCTGAGAAGCCAGGTGACTGTATGGATGAGCATTTATTTCACCAGAAGAGCTGAAAACTTTAGCATGCTTTATATTTCTGTGCCTGTATTAAAAGTAGACAGCACAGTAGTAAGATAACTCAAATGTAAACGATGAAAAATGTCTGTTGTAAAATGAACAATTTATGAAGTCAATAGACTATCTACCTTGAACAGTCCTTCTCTTCATCAGAGCAGCCCACACTTGGAAATTGCATCAGTTTACTTCCAATCCATTTATGTGAAGTAATGAAGATTTTGTGCATATACAATCTCACCCTAGCTTAAGGTTAGGTCGGTGATTTCTGCCAGGCTGCAACTGTGTGGTGGACCTACAGTACAAAATTTGGCAGTATTAATGTAGATCCAAGTGTTGCTCACACAAGCTGCTTTTGAACAAATTTGACATAGCAAAAGGATTTGCAATATGTGATCATGGATATTCTAATCTGATTATAAAATAAACTTTGCTGTCTACAAAAATAAATTTAAATTATGCTAGTCAGTATGAAATTGATAACATATTGAGTATATGCTTGTAGTAACAGTTTCAAGAAGTTACTGTAAGCCTAGTGGTCAAAATGGGCTATTAGAAAATGGTTGAGTACATCTCCAGTTCAGATATGTGTCCTGGTATATTTTGAAGGAAGGTAGCACACATCTGTAAGGGCAGCTATGGATACAGAGGGATATCTGGCCACTTGCAGGGTATTGCAGTGTTCAACAGGTATAACTTGGTAATAGCCTCAGTCATCCCATAAACACGTATTTTAAAACCAGTGGTAGGTTGTAATGTAGACAAAGTGTTTAAGACATCATATCAGTTCCTGATTCAGCATGACATATACTTATCTAGAGGACTATGGATACCGTGATAGTTCTACTGACCTCAAAGATGTTCACTTCTCCCGAGCAACAAGGCTATTACATATGTCATGCTCAGAGCCTTCCTGAATTTAGATCCAAAAAACATTTTTTTCATTTGAAACAAGGTTTCAGATGTTGAAAATGATGTTACAAAATATGAGAATTTTAGCTGTAAGCGTTCTTGTCTATCCCTGCTCCAGAGCTTAATTTCATTTATTATTCTAATATATTCTTTCTAATTCAGGAGAAAAAAGTTCTTAACCGTTCTTCAAACATAGCAAGGGAAAGTATGAATAATTATTAAAATATAAGGCAGGAGTTTAAGAAATATGAAGAACATCTAGAATAGTGATTGGAATTCTGCTCCTTTTGAAAATAAAACTCTTGAAACCAAACCAATGACTTTACATATGTTTGGGATTTTTTACTACTTCTCTGTATTGGAAGGACATAGTGTAAAGGTTCTGAAATGAAAGGAGGGAAGTTATTTTGTTTCTAAGCCTGGCTGAAAGCAGAAAATGTAGTTGCAGCCAGTAGTATTATTTGCTAGAGTTAAAAAAAAAGAAAAAAGAGGAATCAGATACTATATTCGTAAAATGGTGGTAAGAAGTATGCATTTTCATGAACATACTGGCTCTATACCAAGTTTTTTTGAGGTGACCCTGCAGAGACAATAAAAAAGAGTTTGAGACATATAGAAGGAAGGGAAAATGGTGAGCCATAGATGACACTGCTGGTCCTAGCTGTGGAAATGGTTGCGCAGAGAATGGCAATATTTCACCCACAGAGATGGATACTTATTGAGGAGCCTCTGAATGCACTTGATTGTTGAGTTGTTAGATGTGGCATGTCAAACAAATGGTTTTCTTCAATTTGCATGAATTTGTCTGGTAATAGGTGTTTTGATAAGAACAGTAAATAGATGCAGAAGTTTTGACTTCCCCTATCATGCCCCAACTGCTGTCACCAAGGATTTGCTTGGATTTACTTGTTTCTTCTACAGTAGGAAACAGTCCATCCTCATCAAAGCTTTAAGCAACCTGATCTAGTGGAAGATGTTGGAACTAAACAATCTTTAAGGCTTCTTCCACCCCAAACCAAAGACTGCCTATTGAATCAATGTAAAGAGTCACTGAATGTTTAATTTGTCTGCAAATGAAATGAACTGGACAAAACTAGAAGGGCTCAGTCTAAATAATTATCCTGAACTGGGCATAAATGCTAGGTTGATAGATTTTAGAACAACGCGTAGTATAATTTTAAAAGTACAGAGAAATAAAGCTCTTTTCCATCTCTACTCACAAATGTCATGACAGTCAAGGATGTTAATAAAAATGTACAGGACTAATTTGGATAAACCTTTGCCGTGCAAGTGTCCCTTGTACAGTTTACAACCTACCAAGAAAGACAGACAAGTAGCTGAGTGTTCATCCTGGGAAGCTTCTTCCTCTATTCAAATATAACCGACACCATGTTATATGCCCATGGCAAAGTGAGGATGGACAAAGCTGCAATAGAATGACTCTTCCCTATCATCTCACTGGGACTGAGGATTTATAACTTGTGGTAAAAGGAAACAGTGGGAAAAATCTGCCATGAAACAATAGATCTGTGTGGAATTCTTCTTCTTCTGTGTCTGTCGAGAAACACTAGGGAATGCAGACCAGGTCCAGAGAGGGACTATGATACAGAACTTTGATTTTTGTCTCCCCTTTTTGGGTTACCATCTGCTTTACCACTTACAGAACGTTAACATTCTTTAAAAATGGGCAGATGGACCTCATTCAAGTTCTGACAGTAACTCTTTGTTATTGGTACAAATAGTTGCAGAGGTATTTAATTACCATTAGTAGTCATCAGTTTGCTTCGAGCTGGTGACATTCAGAATAGTGAGCAGGCTGCATTCTTTGTGTCCAGTGAGTTCATAGAAAGTTAAACCTACTTTTGACAACAACCTCAAGCTTAGCTACCATTAACCCCTCTTCAGTTACTGGTTGATGTGTTTGAACAGTATGAATGATTAATGAAGGTTAAATAGTCCAGTTTCTATCTTAAAACCTTTTGTTATTGGCAAAGGGCAGGGCAACTGGCAAGGTGAGCAGAAATTCAAGTGCTTGGTTTTCACCAAATAGTTCTTGTCAAATTTATACTATTACGCGACAGTAAATTCAGAGGGAAAATAAGGACTGTGACCAAAGAATGTAATTCTTGCAGGTTTGGCAAAATTAAGCCAATCTCACTTATGAAATTAAACTTCTCTGCTTATTTTTTTTTTTCAGAAGATACTGCAAAATATTGCAGTATCTTCTGAAAAAAAAATGCAGTATAAAATATTGCAGTATGTATAAACAAGCAGCTCAGCAAAAGACAGCATTTGGGTTTATTCTTTGTCCCTTTTTTTTAGATGATATAAACGGAAGAAAAGAAAATTCTCAGTAGTATAATGTACATGAAAGAAAATGTCATAATGGCATGTTAGTGTAGCACACCTGTATGCATTACTTAAGAAGTAAAAGGAAAGTTGTCTTACATATCTGTTTGGATCCCAGTTACAGGTAGAGGCTTCCACAGCAGTGATACAGTTGCATTTTTCACATGGTCACAGCCACATCTTCCACCTAGGAACTCCTTCATCCTAACCCCTGGTATAGCAGTAACCATAACAAAAATACGTCTGTTTCACACATCTGAAAGCAAAGGATCAGTCCTCATTTATTAGAAGTAACTATTCAGCCTTCTGTAAAAAGTCAACTGTCTTAAGAGTTTCAGTTGTGTTACAATGTAATGTAAGCAGTCTAAAGTATGGGATCTAAAAACCACTGAAAAGATATCTGATGCCACTGTGTCATTTCAGTGACATCTGTTATCTATGGGAATGAAAGAATATTATCCATAGATGATTCAGCATTGATACTTGTCTCATGTTCTGTCCAGTATCAGAGCTAAAAACAACTAACTAGCTGACAAGACTGTGGTGGTAATGAAGGAAGGTTGTAGTTAATTGACCACCACCCTTGCAGAGGCATCATTGAGAGGGGTTGCGAATGATTGCCAGGTCACCCTCATCAGGAGCAGAGTGGACACATATTCAGCTCATGCATCTCTGTAAAGGGAAGAGTATTGTAATCACTCTAGAAATATTCTTTCAGTAGCTCAATTATGTGTGGGAAATGATTTTCTGAAAATATCTCTCATGTATGAATGCAGTCCAGATACTGTGGGCAATATCTGGGCAATTCTTCTCACATTGTTTCCCATTTTCCAATGCAGTCCAGTACCTATCCCAGGTAGAACATATATTATTAGCTAGGAGAGTATTAGAAAGGCATAACTGCTTGAATTGACTCGCATACTCCTAAGGCCTAAGGAGCCTTTCTGCCTTCATGAAATGTCCAGCCCCAGGGCAAGTGCCTCAGAGTCAAATGGGACCTGAATTAACTTTTGCTGAAATGAGGGCTGATGTGCGATTATTCCTTTTGACTTCTGGAAATCTTCCTCTGCATATTGTTCTGCTTCGACATGTAACTCCTGAATACATGTTTTGTGAGAGGAGACACTGTGAGTCAGACTGACTCTGTGTCAGGTAGGTACCATGTCTAACATTTTAAGAAGTCAGAGTGTTTAGATGCAAATGGGCATCCAAGTATTCTAATATCCTAATTTGTTAAACTCTGCCTTTAAGTTGTTTCAGCAGAAGGTGTGTCAAAGAACTGGATCATTTGATGGTGTATGTGTGCATTACCTGCTGGTCACTTGAGAGGAGGAGATCTGGGCTGGAGCAAGGCAGGTATTTCCTAGCAAACTCCTTTCTCTTTGATGCTCCTTTCTATACCCAAGGTGCAGCTTGGCATTGTGGGGACAACCTGTGCTAACATCCAGGGCTCTCCAGGGACATTGACTGTTTTGCCATACCCTGAGATGTGACTACTGTGAAATGGAGATCAATGCCACTGTAAGCTTAAAACATGACAGATCTGTTCATATCGGTACTTTTGCCCCAAGATGTGCAACCTAACTTTTTTTACCTAAAATTGGCCCCTCCGGAGCACTCCAGGGTATATTTCCAGGCTAGTAACCAAATAGACTTTGGTAACAGGGACAAAGTCATGGTAACAAGGACCACTCAGTGTGCAGCAACAGGGGAAACTATCCGAATTCATTCTGTCTTGCGTCCCTTTAGTGGTATTCAGGTACTGAAGCCTCCACAAGTCACAAGATTAAAGAAACATCAGCCAAGCTGTTACCAGTCAGATACTACAATTTTCCTAACTCTGTTTTTATCTTCTATCACCTTTCTAGATTTAGGATGGTTTTGACAGCATGCTTTTCTGAATTTATTGCCAGACGTTTATTCTTTCCCTTTCTGACACACATACTCTTAATAGCTGGGCTGAGAACATGAGTTGTACCTTTGAAATAACTATTAAGTCTAGAGCCTAATTCAGTGGGCAGCTGAAGCTTATTACACTTGCATTTAATGACAGTCATGTGATCAGCATGAAAGGATTAAGGAAAACAATATTTTGTAATTCGTTGAGCCAGGAATTGTGCACATTTTGCACACTTTTCTGAGTCACTACTAAGCATCTTAGTATGTTGCCATGAAGAGTGTAAAAAATGTTCTCTTTGCTATGTTTTGGAATACTTTTATTTATAGGCACAGTTTCCAAGGCAAAACCCAGGCAGCTTGATGGTAGTCTGTCCAATTTACACAAAGATTGAAGCTGTCTTATATGTTTTACTTGCTCTACTTGAACAGGAAAAGGTAAAGTAATTCTAGATAATTAGATCAGTGCAAATGCTGCAGCTGATTTTCTGTAAAATTATCTTACCTATTTTATCTTAGCTTCTTAAGTTATGCAGACACCCCTTTAATTGCAGCAGGTGTGCTTATGAAAACATTTCACTGAATGCTGAAAAATGTAAAAAGTAATTAATTTTTAAATGTAAAAGTATGAGCTACCAAGTCTCAAAAATGGGTTGCAAGGGCATTGCAGCACTTCCATCCTGTTATGATTTACCTCTTCAATATCTATGTATGAAGTTCAGATAGGAAATGGAAGAATTTACCATATCATCCTTCTGAGTTCATAAAGGAAGTTTTTGGTAGAAAGCTCCATGCAAGGAGGTATCTTCATACCTGTCTTGGAAATTTTTCAGTTACATGATGTGACCTATATGTCCAGGTTTAACAGACCTTGAGACTTTCAAAGAGAAAATGATGCAAAATCTACCCAATAAATTGTTGACTTAAAAAGACTTCCTCAGTCATGGAGTTTTTTTCCTTTTTGCCAAGGTCAGTTAATTCAGTCTTATTGACATATATAAGAAGGAGAAATGGTTAGAAAATATTCAGAAATAGATGGAGTCCTTTTTCTGTCCTTCCTGCCAAATTATGGTTGGTCTTTAGAAAAGGATAAAATGTCCATAAGTTTCAAAAGACTGAAATTTATCCCATTATATAAATAGGTAATAAACTGCCTGAGGATTTATTTGTACATAAAGTGTATAATATTTTAAATTATGATTAGGAGGGCTGAATCACACTTCAGTATCTATATTTTTGTGGGAAATAGTAGAATTTTAATTAGCTTCATATTCATTACTCATTTGAAACATAGTCTGTAATTTCACCTCCAGTGTATTTTGCTGTCACGGGAGCTCACTTTTATTAACTGTAATCGTTGAAGGTTTTATGAAGCCTATCTATGGTATATGAGTACCACAGTGCAAATGAATCACTCAGCCTTACAAAACTGCCATGAGCATTTGCCAGTAGGTAAGTAGATTTTGTACTTGCACTGGCATGACAATTATGAAAGTTTGAAGAAAAAAGTGATTTATTTGACCACTGAAGTAAAAACCTGAATAATGAATAGACATTTTTTTTCAACCTTAAAATAATTTACTCAATACTCTTAAAAGAAAAATCCATTTAGAAAAATAGATGTCTAAATTTCTTAAGAGAAATGCAAACCCTTTTCTATCTTTTGTTCATTAACAATACCTTATTTAATCAGTATAGAATAAAAATACACATGAAAATTGTACTTCTCTGACCATGCAGGTACACAGATAAACTGTACCTGCGAAACTAAAATATATAATTTTATTTTTGATTTTTATTAAAATCTTGCATGAAGATGTTCATCACCCCTGTTTTCAGAGTATAAACTTTAATAGCAGCATTGAAGTCCATGGATTTATAATCACTTTGGGGGGCACATCCACCACTGTAAGAACTGATCCCTGCTGCCGAGGGGTTTCTGGTTTTAATCTGTCTGTAAGTTTCTGTAGGATGTCCTCTCCCCCCATACTCTTATGTTCTCCGGATTATAAACTAAAAATCATGAAGTCATATAACTGTAATTACTCACTTTTGCCACACCCTGAGAGCAGAAGCCGGGTTTTTACATATGATTATGGGAAGTTTGGGGTCATATCTGGGCAAAAGTCAGAGCAGTCCCCACCTGGGTGGTTGCATCTCATTGCTGAGCTGCAAACTTTTCCATCTCTGATAGTGGAAATAATTTTCCCATAGAGAGATATCTATTTATTGAGCCTCTCTGAATGTATTGAGGGATTGTTAAGAACTGGATGTGGCAGCTAAGCCACACATCTTTCTCTTGCTTGAATAAATTTGTCTGTTAACATAACAATGTGTCAATAACAATATTAAATAAAGTTACCCATGACAAATAGTAGTGTCATACACATGGAGATCCATTAAAGTATCTGTTCTTTATAAACTTTTTTCATTTTTCATTGATGTAGATAGTTCATACACAAATATAAAATGATGAGTGAAAAATAAGTTGTCTGGGAAGTGCTGACCTTGCCTTTATTAAATGAAATTCCTAATAATAAGGATGTAAGATTTGCCTTGAGCAAGGCTGAACTGGGATTAAGGATGGTAGCAGTTGGTGATATTTGCCTGCAAAATAATGACACTAAATGCTTCTGACATACAAAAGTAATAATAAGGAAGTAATTAGCATTTGCACTATTAATCTTATTGGGACAGAAATTCTTTCAGAGATCATGAATTTTCTTTAATTTCTCAGTTGGCCATTAAATAATTGTGAACTGCTACTGTAGGTATTTCTCCCACTCAGAACACGTCAATCAAGTAGAAAGAGTAAAATAAGCAGGTTGTGCTTATATGTCTACAAAAAAAAGAACTAGATGGAAGAGTGATTTGGTCTGAAGTTTTGTCATTGCTGGTATGCCACCTGCAGAAATTATATAGAAAGTAATATCAGACAACAAGCTGTTCTCCAGTGCTTCTAATCAAGTTGCATTGAAATTGGTAGAAAAAAATCCAAAGGGAATTGGTTTGGATCTGAAATTACTGAACTGAATTTCAGGAGTTTGTAATAAAGACACACCTGGTTAAGAAAAGTATGTGACTGTTTTACTGTTGACCAAAACCATCTTCAGGTCTTTACATTTTTGTTGACTCTCAGCTGAGAGTGGCTTTTAGATTAAATTATATAGGGAGCAAGTGGTTGCAATTCCAGAATACGTTGAGGCAAATTTTGGTTTAAACCCAAACCTTGTTCTGCATACTGAGGTCACAACTCAGAAGACATGAATCTACCATAGTGGTAAAGGGCCTACAATGTGGCATTAACCCACCTCTAGAGGATGGAAAATCCATCAGTGTGCTCTTTGGCTTTTCCCAAAAGACTGCATCATTATCTTTTCTCTTTTAACATCACTGTATTAGAATAGTATCCCTGTTGAAATTAGTGGCACAATTGCCAATGAGCAAGGTTGGGGTGGTGCAAAGATCAGAGGACATTTGAATGACAAGGTTGCTATGATGGGATTGCAAATGTTACCAATAGTGTTTGGTAGGCTCAGATCTAGATGCTGTCACCAGGGCTACTATTTGCTCAGTACTGCTTTGCTGTGCACTCTGCTCTCACCTCTGTGTTAATGTGCTGCTGATCTTTTGTACAAATGCTTCACCAAGACATATTTCTGGAAAAAATATACCCTATCTTGTAGTAAGTAAATGATAGTCAATCATCCCTGCAATGTTCCCAGATAATTAGCCACTGGACCTGTCTAATTACTTCCATGAAACATGAGTTGTCTTTCTTAAATTTCTGAAATATGGTCTGAGAAGTCTCAAGTAACACAGTGGTTAGCCACTGGCTGGTCAACAGTGATGATTAATAAAGTTTATTAGTTGTAGTTGAATGAGGGATGGTAAAATATGGATATGCTCCTTACTTTCAAATTATTTATTGATTATTTTATATTACTTCTTTCCACAGTAGTGATTAGCTTGTTTTAATAATATATCAATGTGATCATGTATACATGAAAAAAATATACTGTCTCACTTTGCTTAGGAGTAGGAATTCAAACCAGACAAGATAGCTTGTAGCAAAAGGCACTAAATAGGGCCCAGAGAATTTTGCAATTGCATGTACTATAAAGTCTGTATTTCATGACAAAAGCAAATTTTCTAGGTCTAATGAAGTCTCCTTTATGAAAAGGTCTAAGGCATATATTTTGGTAAGTTTTCTCAGTTTATATTATCCAGTCCTCAGCTTCCACCTTCTTTCTTTCTGCATCTCCACTTTTAGTACCTCTACCTTTTGCCAGTGTCCTGTAGGACCTAAAGAAATTCAGAATTTCTGTTCTCTAGGAAATTTCAAAATATATTAAAAAATTCATATTTCAAAACAATTACTTTTTTGTTCTAATCTGAGGAGATCGTGTCAGGAGTATAATTTTTGCAAAAGTTGAGAAGGTAGAAAAGACTCTGCCTATGAGGTCTATGGGAGAGGAATAGGCTAGGGAACATGTCCCTGGAGATCTGTTTGTCCTGTTGCCTCCCTGTGTAAGACCCACCCAGCATCGTCAGGATGCAGTGGCAGGGTACTCTATAGGGCCATGCAGGCTCTGTTGGCTGTTTCCAGCTCCTAAGGTGTGGCACAGCTAATCCTCTTTGCATTTTAATGAAATCATTCTTATGATTCCTTTGCTGAGGAAATATTTTCCTTGTGCTTGCACCTACGAGCTTAGAGTAGAAGGTGCCTTCTTTCCTTTATTTTGCTTTACCGTATCAGATGTATAACTCAAGTCTCCTCTGAGTTTGGGCTTTGTTTCCCCTTAGCAGATTTCCATCTCTGAACATATTCTTGTGGTTTTGTGTTCTATAGGAACCTACTCTGTCATTTGAAAGCTTCTATGGAGGTATAGATCAATGATAATTTTGCTGAAATTATTATGTATGGCCAGTTTTGTCATGTTCTTCTGGAATGTTAAATTTTTCTGTGACAGGTATGGCTGCAGAGCTTAGAGTGATATCAGCAGATAGACAACTTGCAGAAGGCTGCATTCCTTCACAACCCCTTAGTAAAATGCTTCTAACCACACAACTCTATGGAAAATTATGGAAAATCAGTGGAAAATTACACACAGTTATCCATTGCTCTACAAATATGCTTTACATACTTGAACTGCATTAAATATCTGGTTCCCATTCACCATTCTCCTGCTGTAGTTTAAAGTAATTCTGGTAATCTATTGTCAGCCCCTACTGCAGGATAAATCTTTGCTTGAAGTCATTATCAATTCTCCTTGGAAATCAAGAGAGGAATCCTGGTATCACTGGAGTTTTGCAACTTATTTCAGTGGAACAAAGATTTTGACCCATGTTTTTACTTCCTCTATTATAGCTGAAAAGGTTTGCAGAAAAAAAACTCACAAAAAGCACTAGAAGAAGTGGCAGATATCCATGAGTGTTCTGCAGCCTTCATTCTCTTGTACCCTTGGAGAATCGCTCTCTGTGGTAAAGGTAGGTATTGCTCTTTTTTTGTGAACAAATTACCTCACCATCCCTGAAATCAAGGAAATAGATTAGTCAAAAGAATTAAAGAATTCATGTTTGTATGCTATGAATATGTTTAAATTTACTGTGGAATTCATCTCCAACTGTGTATTGGGATCAAGCCAAAACCACACCTTTCCCATGGTAGCTCCAGGAGACAAAGAATGAATTGGGGTTGGATTTCTGCACAGGTAAGTAGGTCACTGGCCATGTTAGAGGGATATTGAAGACACCAAATAACGTATTTCATATGAAGTAAATGTTATTCATAGACAATAATTACTTTCTATTAAATTTGGTAAGAGTTACAAGTCAGATTTTCTTGGTATCCTGCGAAACTGAGAGATTCACAGGGAAATGCTGTATTCTGGTTTTTTGGGGGGCAAATAAGTCCTCATTTTGCAGGTGCCATACCAAGTTACTAGGATGGACCTTTCTTTCCAAGCCTAGGAGGTTTAAACCTATAGACATGATCAGTCCCTACTTTAATCTATCATTGTCTTGTAAGATAAACTCTCTGATATAAAATGCTATTTGTCTGTGTATGACCAAGGTGGTTTGGCTCTGTGACTACCATTGTTTAGCTTGAGTTTGGATTGCAATGATGTGGTAACGAAATACAAAAGAACAACCTGTACTGATCCTTGGAGTGGGAACAAAACCATTTTAGCCTTTTAAGCTGTATATGCATTTGTGATATACTGGAAGGGACTGGAGAGACCCAAGTCCCTCTAGCCATCCCTTCAGCCCATCACCCCTCACATTCTAGCTCAGAACCATACGTAAGCAGATATGTGGCATTTGGTTTTAATCCCTTGGCACAGGCAGGTCAGGCACACCCACTGTGTTAAGTACTAATGCACTCAGCATTAGTGCTTAGTGTCAGGAAATCCCCCAATTCCTGAAGCCATGGACAGCATGTTTAGATTTGTGAATATATTTAGACATTACTGGAAAACAGACATTTTTGAAAGGAGGATTTCAAATTGTACTTCACGTACTTTTAATTCATTTTTAGAATGATAAACACAGAATAACTCTTTGATTTTACACTGTAATGGCCCTGTGAGGCTAGGTAACCCTGGGATGACAGAAAGCAAAATCATCTGCTATTGAGGAAAGCATCAGAGAAAGACTCATAAATAAAATAGAATAGCTGTGGTGCTCATTTGATAAAATTGACAGGATGGACTGGTACTTTTAGCTGAGAAATTCAAATACTAGTTACTTGATGGTATGAAATCCCTTTGTGTAAACTGTATAGTACTCATGCAGAGTACAGTGTGGAGAAAACACTGTTCTGACTTGAAAGGTGACAAGACTTCTGAATGCTCAGATTATAGTTGACACAGAAGCAAGTGGGGAAAGTGCTAGAGAGGTTACTATTGCTACTTCTTCTGGTCTTCAAGCTGCTGTGTTTCAATATTTCTGCTTCTGCAATAGCTGTGCTGCTACCTTGCAACTGGTCAACCTCTGCATTGGGTGTTCAGGCTTTCCCAGCCCTCTGGGCAAGCAAAATGGTCCTTTTCTATCTTCTGCATTCATGCTTCTGCAGTGAGCAGCTCTGGCTATTCACACCTTTCCCACTTCAGGATTCAGAAACTGTTACATGCTTGTTTCTCTTATCTAAATATTTGAGTAAGTAACAACAAACTTAAGATTATTTTGCGCATTTTTGAGGGTAAAGACACTGGTGCTTATTATGGATTATTATCACTGCAGTTAGGTGGAAAGGATAATGGTCTAGGAGTCAGGACTGGTAATGATCTCATCTCTGCTACAGCCTTGTGCATTTCTTAGGTCGATTAACTTCATTTGTCCATTGTTTACAGTTGCCAACAGAGGTAAATTCTAGGGACTTGCTTTTGTATCATAAACTTCAATACATATGACTACAAACTATGAAACAAACAGTGTTATTTTGTCAAAGTGATCGGGAGCTTTACACTTCTGAATAACCCCATATGCAGTGAGCAAGTTCTGGAAAAGGAAACAAAGAACATTTTTATGTATTGTTGAAATAGCATAAATATTATCGCCATCCTCAACATTATAAAGTCTAATTGGAAATACCTCCTAGCACAGGGCAGGAATTGGGCAAATGCACAGATGCCTCTGGAAGCGAAATCCAAGCAAAAGGGAAAATGCTCCCTTGTTGTACAGAAAGGAGTTGATGTTCATATGTTTGGGAATTTACACAGATCCTCATTCAGTAAGGCACAGCGACAGTAGCCACCTGCAGATACGGCTGGGGGCACACAAGAGAACGGGTATATCCTCTACATACCAGCTGTCCCTTGCAAGAACCAGTCTCCTCTTCACCCTTCTCTGAATGTCACAAGCTAGCTTTTTAGTTTAATGATCCGAAAAAAGAAAGGTTTATTTAAAAGAGAAAAACTTCCTGCAAATAATTAACTGCCAAAAATGACCACTTGGGAGTTTTATATTGATTTATTCCTCTCTCCACCAAACGCTTCTGTTCTGTATCTTCTACTTGTTGCATTATCACTTGTCTATTTTGCATATTGGGGTTATGAATTTGCCTTTTCAGCTGTCTTAGGCTATTTGTGTATCTTGATTGTTGATAAAAATATGACAAATTGTTCTTGGCAATGGGAGGGGAAGTGTTTTAATGATAAATGGGCTTTGCACTGCAAGCATATATTCCACATTTCCTGTGAATGCCATCTCCTGAAAAGCTTGTTGCAGCCTGACAAAACATTTTTCTGGATTTAGCCTTAAATAAAAATCTACTAACTGTATTAAATAAGAAGCTTCTTTTCCTTTTTCCTTTTCTTTCCTTTTTTATCTTGGCAGTTTTCCTCACCACTTTCCTTTCTTTAAGAGCTTTCTTTGACAACAGGACAGTGCTTCAGATTTCCCAAATCTTAGAAAGCCTGGAAAAGGTTAATTGGAAAAGTCAGGGTTGCAGTTGGATAGTTAGTGCAGCTGTATTCTCTCTGCCGCTTGTTAACATTTTCTCAGTGCCTCAAGGTTCCACAACTCAATGTCACTGCTGTCGCCAGCACCCTGGCTGCAAGTCCACTCCCCAGCCTCACTGGCTCCTCATTCTATACGCTTCACTTTGCTGAGCCACTCCGAGCTGGCGTCATCCATCTAGCCACAGCTCTCTAAGTTTGCCATGTGCACTGACCCTGTGCTGACCCTAAACCATGATACAAACTATGGGATTGTAATTAATCTCTAATTACCCACAATACCTCACTGGGTATTCAGCCTGCTGTTCAGTTGTATTCCTAACCAATTCAGTGGAGCATTCAAATTCAGTGCAGCTTGGTGTTTAGAAACCAAGGGATTCACTAATGTTGAACGGCTGGGCTACTCAAAGAGTTGCCTTTACCTTGCTTTGCTTAGGCAGATCTCTCCATTCAGGCAGGGCAGAGTCAAGCTCTGGTTGTAGTTTGAGCATTTCATAGTGCAATGCTTAATGTTTGTGTTTCACCATTCAGAAGACAACTGAGCAGTCTGCGTGTGATTTTGGTCATTTATCTCTATTGGTTCTTTCTTTCGCAGCTAGCATTTTTCTCCTACTGGGGGACAGGAGGAGACTGTCGTTGAGACTTAGCAGATCTTGCCAGAATGCATCACATTGCATCACAAGGAAGACAACTTCCTTGCACAGCTGGTAAATGAACCAACAAGGGAAGGTGCCCTCCTGGACTTGCTGTTTGTGAACAGAGAAGGCCTTGTGGGGGGTGTGGCAGTAGGGGGACGCCTAGGAGTAAGTGATCACAAGATGATAGGGTTTCCTGTTCTAGACGAAGTGAAGAGCGTGCTAAGCAGGACAGTTGCATTAAACTTCCAGAGGGCAGACTTTAAACTCTTTAGAAGGCTGGTTGGCAAAGTCTCCCGGGAGACAGTACTTGAGGGCAAGGGAGCCCATGAGGGCTGGGAGCTCTTCAAAAAGGAGATCCTAGCAGCTCAAGAGAAAGCCATCTCTGTGTTCCGGAAAAAAGGACCGGCAGGGAAAAAAACAACTTGGTTGACTAGAGAAATCTTAAGTGACATTAGGAAGAAAAGGAATGTTTATAGGCTCTGGAAGAGGGGACAGGCCTCTTGGGTGGACTACAGGAGGGAAGTGAGGCTGTGTAGGGAAAAAATCAGAGGGGCTAAAGCTCAACTAGAAATCAGGTTAGCTAAGTCCACGAAGGATAATAAAAAATCTTTCTATAAATATATAAATAACAAAAGGAGAACTAGGGAGAACATACAGTCCCTTTTGGACACAGAGGGAACAATTGTGACAGGGGATGAGGAGAAGGCTGAGGTACTTAATGCCTTCTTTGCTTCAGTCTTTAATTGTAAAGAAAGCTGTTCCCTCTGTGTACAAACCTTGGAACTAGAGGAGCAATACGAGGCTCCCATGGTCCAAGAGGAGATAGTCAGAGACTTGCTTGCCCATCTGGACACCCACAAGTCTATGGGGCCACATGGGATTCACCCTAGGGTATTGAGGGAGCTGGTGGATGTATTGGCCAAACCCCTTTCCATCATCTTCCAACAGTCCTGGAAGACTGGGGAGGTACCACTGGACTGGAGGCTGGCTGATGTGGTGACCATCTACAGGAAGGGTCGCAGGGAGGATTCGGGGAAGTACACACCTGTTAGTCTGACCTCAGTGCCAGGGAAAGTCATGGAACAGGTGATCTTGAGTGCTATCATGAAGCACATGCAAGAGAACTGGGAGATCAGGCCCAGTCAACATGGGTTCACAAAAGGCAGGTCTTGCCAAGCCAATCTGATCACCTTCTATGACAAAGTGACTTGGCTACTGGATGACAGAAAGGCTGTGGATGTGATGGTCTTCCTGGACTTCAGCAAAGCCTTTGACACAGTTTCTCACAGCATTATGCTCAGGAAACTGTCAGCCTCTGGCCTGGACAGGGGCACACTCTCCTGGGTAGAAAACTGGTTTGATGGCCAGGCCCAGAGAGTGGTGGGAAATGGTGTTAAGTCCAGCTGGAGGCCAGTGACAAGTGGTGTCCCCCAGGGCTCAGTGCCAGGTCCAGCCCTGTTCAATGTCTTCATCAATAATCTGGACAAAGGCATTGAGGGTACCCTTAGCAAGTTTGCAGATGACACAAAGCTGTGTGGAAGTGTTGATCTGCTGGAGGGTAGGGAGGCTCTGCAAAGGGACCTAAACAGGCTGGACCACTGGGAAGAGTCCAATGGCATGAGGTTTAACACGGCCAAATGCCGGGTCCTGCACTTGGGGCACAACAACCCTATGCAGAGCTACAGACTGGGAGAAGCCTGGCTGGAAGACTACCAGGAGGAGAGGGACCTGGGGGTGTTGGTTGACAGCCGACTGAAGATGAGCCAACAGTGTGCCCAGGTGGCCAAGAAGGCCAATGGCATCCTGGCTTGTATCAGAAATGGTGTCTCCAGCAGGTGCAGGGAGGTTATTCTCCCTCTGTACTCCGCACTGGTGAGGCCGCTCCTTGAATCCTGTGTTCAGTTCTGGGCCACTCACCACAAGAAGGATGTTGAGGCTCTGGAGCGAGTCCAGAGAAGAGCAACAAAGCTGGTGAAGGGGCTGGAGAACAGGCCATATGAGAAACGGCTGAGAGAGCTGGGGTTGTTTAGCCTGGAGAAGAGGAGGCTGAGAGGAGACCTCATTGCTCTCTACAACTACCTGAAAGGAGGTTGTAGAGAGGAGGGAGCTGGACTCTTCTCCCAAGTGATGGGGGACAGAACAAGAGGGAATGGCCTCAAGCTCCGCCAGGGGAGATTTAGGTTAGACATTAGAAGGAAGTTTTTTGCACAGAGGGTCATTGGGCACTGGAATACGTTGCCCAGGGATGTGGTTGATTCACCTTCCCTGGAGGTGTTTAAGGCATGGGTAGAAGAGGTCCTGAGGGACATAGTTTAGTGTTTGATAGGAATGGTTGGACTCGATGATCTGATGGGTCTCTTCCAACCTGGTTGTTCTATGACTCTATGATTCTATGACTTCTTTTATTAAGTCATATTCCTGCTTCTGTCCAACTGATGTGATCTAGGAAGTGCAATTCCCTCCAAAGATGCCATGAGGATGCTGAGTGAAGATAGGGAACTCATGCTGGGGTTGTAAAGGATTGCTGCTCCAAGGTAAATCAAACCCTTAAGAGGAGAGATTTGGTTTGGCCTGACCAAGGGGTCTGCTAAGACTCTAAGAGTATTTCACTCTGGCTGTCCTCCTGGGACAGGACCTTCCACTGCTTTTGTCTACCACAAATGCAAAGCCATCATGCTGCAGCTTTCAGATGTTAGATGGAGCACTCAAGTGATCAAAGCACCACATCAGAGAAAAAAAATTCGCCTCCTGATTCCCATTACCACAGCGGGCAAACTCTTTCCCCAAGTAGAGCTCTCCTACTTCCTTCTCATGTTTCAACTTCCTTTCATTTCTTTCCCTTTCCATACTTGCAACTTTTCAGCTTTCCTCTGTCCTTACGTGCCTTACAGGCCAGCCCCTTGTGTCTTACCACACTCTCCCATTTTTCCTCCACTCCACAATCTCTTCAAAGTTTTAGAGAGCCTTTCCTGGAGTTAGGAGGGAATGTTTTGATAAGATATATTTTAAGTAGGACATGCATATTTATCAGAACATGGAGAGGTGTTATTGCCAGTGACATGCTTGGCAAACCAGACCAGGATATAGTACAAATTGGTGTGGTTCCCCAGAAGCCAGCTAGGAGTATGTATCATCTCTGTCATCCTGGGGCAGAGCTGATACTTTCAGTGTGCTCTCACTTCCTCTTGTGCAACTAGTCTCTCTCAATTTCTGATCTCACTGGGTGACAGACCTCTCCCTGGACTTACAGGGATTTGCTGAGATGCCCCAAGCACAGAAGGAGTGACACTGAAGAGGGCATCCAGCTGTTGCCTTTCACTGTGAAATCTAGAAAGAAAAAAATGTTGTAGAAAAAAATAATTGCTTTTTAGTGGAAAACGGAGTACTAGTAAATGTGTAAATCTACTTAGGTTTATTCTTCCTAGTATTTGCACTGGGAAACTATCTCAAAATCAGCTTCCTGATTTCCTGTTTAAAGTTGTTAATATTTTACCTGCTTTGTACCTGTTAAATACAATATATCTTCCAACATAAAATTTTAAATGTTCACCATGGGAAAATATAGCTAGGTTAAAAATCCTGTCATTTTTATTAACTTATGGACTGATATCAGCTCAACCTGATACCTGACATTGGATCACTAGCAGTAGCTGTGTCTCTTTCTGCAGCAGCTGTTCTGTGCACAGTATCTATCAGCTGCCTCAACTCTCTGATGTAATATAGTTGCTGTGGTGACTGTTTTGCTCTTAAGTTGTCATAATATATGAAATGATCATGTTATAACCTGCCTAACTTGTTTGAATTTTATGTATGGTAAACCTGTTCTCTACCAGTGATAACTTGCACTTCTTGCCTTTGCTAGCTCTCACATGGGAGAAATGATTTTTTTATACTGAATATACTCCCTGACTGCCACTTGCCATGGTTTTAAATTGAAGGGCTTATTCTTTAATTGTTTAACAGACCATCTGAGGGAAGGAGAAAAGACCTGTCAGCAATCCCACAAAACCTTCAGCTTGGTTGCGTGACATGCACTCCTGGGTTAAGATGCTGTCACCCAGTCAGTCAGCCATTAGGCATGTAATTATGACAAACAGTCATGAGACAGCTCCTTATTAACACTTATTTGTCCCAGAAAAATAATGTTCCTAATGCCTAAAGCAGAATGGATAAAGACTGCCTCCATCTAGCTAGTGCATCTGTCAGTTGTCTGTTCCCCTCTACCCAGCTCTAAGAAATAATCTTGTAAAATTGTTATATTAATGAAAAAAAACCCCAAACCTCTGCTTACATTTACTTCAGTAATTCATCAAATGAAATGACTACACATGCAGTTGAAGTCCAAGGATCAGTCATATCCCAGCAATAATTTACTATTTTTATAAGTGGCCTTCAAATACCTTAGTGTCAATTTTGGTAAATCAATGAGATTTACCCATGACCATGTGTACGTATGTCATGTGTAAGTCTTGGTTGTATTTCAGGAACATGCCTCTATTTCCAAGTGAAGCCTTAAAAGAATGTGCTATTAAATATTCTGCCATTTATACTGTAGAAATAAATGTTTCTTTCTTTCATTACTTAAAATGACAACTGACTCAGTTAATGGTGCTAATATGTTGGAGACTCTAAAACAAAGAATTTAAAAAACACCAAGCTCCCACCTTGTAGTACAAGCATCTGATAAAAACTCATGGACCTGTGATTCATATTTTGCCTGCTTTTGACCCCTAATCTCTGCAAAGTGATGACATTTGAACAGCAGTATTTGCATATTTAAACAGTTAATTTTGAAAAGACATATGAGATGCACTTAGGCCTACCTTTCTTATAAATCAACCTTCTCATTTCTGCCTCTTGTATATTCCTTTTTTTTGTTCAGGGAATTTTTTGTTATCACACATTGAGGGGTTATTGAGCAGCACCGAGAGTCATATTCTATTTTTGAATCATTTACCAGACGTAAGATCTTGGACAGTAAGTAAAATGTTACTTCACCTGTGTCAGAAATGGGCACAGAAGTGAGGTAAGTCCCACTTACTGCAAGATGAGCTAATTGCCTGTAGGTATAAGCCAGAGTTTGTGGATCAGTGGTGTTATTCTGGTGTTATTGAATAGGCAGGAATTATTCCATTAACACACAATAAATCTTATTGTAAATCTGCTTATTTTATAAGTAAGTTCCTCATGAACAGGTACAGTGGTAGGTGGTAGATTAGTGCTAAAAATCAATGTTGTGAATTCTTTTGCTCTGTTTAAAAACAACATGTTTCAGTTAAACTTCTCAGGCACTTACTTTTTTTTTTTTTTCCTTATTAATGACAGAGGCATTTCCATTTCTTGAGTAGCTGGTATCCAAATTCTATGTTCATTACTCAGGAACAGTTTCTACTCCTTATGATTACTTTCTAAAATCTTCAATAACAGCTTGATGAACTACTTCAGGGAAAAAAGTAACCCCACTGTCTTTGTTCCCCATCACCACCTTCCTTGAGCCAACTAGTTGTTATTTATGGTCCCCAACCAAAAGGTCAACTCTTTGTCCAGAGGTACCTTCTGATAATGAATCCTTCTCTTTACCATATTACCATTTTAAGAAAACGTACTCTTGTTTTTGAAGCTATTCTTGAATGCTCATGTATGTGATTAACTTTTCCGAAATAAGTTGTCCGGTCAGACTTAGACTTGGTCTTCAACAGTGTTTTGGCAGGCAGGAGGAAGAGGAAGGTCATTTTTATGACTAGGTGCTGTACTGCAACAGTTATATCAGTTGAGGACTTCAAAAATGATCAGTCATATAAAGGTTTGCCTTTCCTGGAGTTGCAAGCAGGGATGAAGGTTGGGAACACTTGGACACGCTTGTCTGTTTATTTTGATTACTGTGGTAGTAACTGCTGAGGTGAACCTCAGACCTTCTAGGTTTTCACACATGCCTTGAGTTTGGAAAAGGCCTTTGACTGCCTAGCAGAAAACAAATGGCAAATTCCTATTGATTAAGGAAAAATATTCTTCTTGTAGTAGTGAGATATATTACATTTCTTGCAGCTGGTAGTAAAAAGGTTAAGATAAATCTGGAGGGAAAAGGAAAATAGTCCAGCTGGCTGCGTACAGCAGGTATATAAAGTCTTGTCTCTCAGAAGAGAGGTGTTCTGTTTAGGGACTACAGACTTATAGCAAGAGCCTGAACAGCAGGGTTCAGTGCAGCTCAAACCAAAGGAACCTACAAAAGTTTATTAGAGGGTGACTGTCAGATGCACAGAGAGCAGGACTTGCCTATTAAAGATAAAACTGAATGTGGGAAAGAGTGGTTGGAGTAAACCTTTTCACTGACCTTTATTGTTTGACAGGGTTGCAAGAAACCAGATATTATCCTTTGGACATTTTCACTAGAGTCTGGGGCTAAATATCATCTATCCCAAGAGATAAACTGGGGTAAAACTCAAGGTCCTAAGGGAAGAACAAGTAGAAGTTTACTTTGGGGCCAGAAGCATGAGGAAAAAAAAACCCTGTCACCTAACAAGTCAGTTATAGTGACGTAACAGAGAGACTTACTGAAAAAAAAATTCAAAACAAAGGGGAAATTATCCACTCTTTTGTTTATTTTTCACAAGGTTTTCTGTTTTGAGCATGGAAATTCTGTGTTGCTCCCCATGATCATTCAAGTGACATTTTATACAGCCATCAAATGGTTCTTCTGCCATATTTCCCTTTTTCTCCCTTTATTGATTTTTCTCTTTAAGACTTTAATTCACTCTTCTTCCATTGCTACAGTTAAGAGAGAAATTCTGTAGATCACATAGAGGTATCATTCCAGCCTACACTGGGTCACTCACATCTCACGTAAGAATACAAGCTTCCTGCAGACAGTTAGTCCTTTCCTGCTTTTCAGGCCTTTTTGCTCCATCTTTTCAATTTTTTTCCCCCTTAGTATTTGGGTCTTAATCTTTCTTTAGACTTATCCTTCATGCTGTGCTCATCTGAAATGTACCAATAATTGCTGCTACCTCTATGTGGTTTGATCATTCTGTGCATTCCTTGTTGAAACTATCAGTGAAACAAGACAGCTAAAATATGATTCTGTACAGTAATATTTTGGGTGTCTGAAATCTCTTATAAATTGTTCTATAAACAGACAATTTTTTAAAAGAAAAAAAATGACAGCAACAAACCAACCCGAATGACAAATTTCAGTGTAATGCTGTGATTTTAGCCCCTACCATGAACTATTGCTGTTGTACAGTTAAGTATTTTGCTAGTAAACGGTGAAGTGATTTCCAGTAAGGCCCTTTCCTTTTATTCCAGCCTTCCATTGGCAGAATTCCCATCTCACCAATTCCAACATATTAAAAGGAAAATACTCATCTGAAGCACATTAGACAACATGTGAGTGCCTTACAAATAGTAAATAGTAAAGATGAACTGTTGTAGTTTCATTTTTTTTATCTTCAGATGTTTTTGAAAAGGCAGATGATGAAGGTATTTCTTGCCTTGGAGTGGATGAAGTGCACCTAGTGTATGATCTGTTTATTCATGTCAGTGTTTTACCTTGTTCCTGGACATGTGCAAATATATTTAACTGCCTCTGTACTAATAAGCCTTTTCCATGGAGGCCAAATATCTTTTCAATGAGCCTTTCCCTCCTTCCTTTCCCCAATACTTTCCCCTGCTACCCTGTTTCCTGTTTGCTGGAAGTCTCCTGCTAAGTGTTTTTTCAGTTCTCTGTTGCTCATTGAAATTAATTTTCTAGCACTTTTATTCTTAAACGGTGGGCATATTTTTGTGGCTCTTTGTGGCTGATTATCTTCAAGGTCTGCTGTCATCTGTCAACTGCCATGTAAGAATTTATTACAGAGTGGGTAAACATGGTCAGTAGCTACATTGACAGCTGGGTCAGTGTTTGGGAAGGAGGATCTCAGACCTCTGCACCACTGCAGACTGAGGGCACTAGCATGGAGGAAAAGAACTGCCAGACAGATTTCCAGGTCTTGTGGGGCCTTTATTTCTGAACTTGGGAGGCATGAATCAGAACTGAACTCTGGAGCACTGAGCCACAGAGCCTCCATAGCTGGCAAGTGTAGGGACAGAAACTCAGATGAATAGAGCCCTAAATGTTTTTCTGTTTGATGCTCATGCTAAAAAGAAAATGATGAATCCATTAGCAAGTCCTCCTGTTGCCAAAAGAAACAGACTTGCACTTGTAGATTGCTTTCATTCTGTGCTATCAAGCCACTGCATGCTCAGCTTTTGCAAAGCCGACAGTCATCTATCACTTAAAAATGTTTTTTTAGAGGTATAGTTGTCTTTCTCCTAAGCATGTGTATGTGTTTGCTTGAAAGTGTGTCGTTAAAATATACTGACCTCATGGAGCACCTCAAACAAAATCCATAGTGGGAAATGTCTTGCTTTCTGTTTGCTTTGAATTATTCACAGTTTGTTACTGGTTTCACATGTCAATGGGACGTTTGGAGTGAGTTTTATCTGCCATAACGTGTCAAGAGTGACTAGATTGCTCTTACGATACATGATGTGAAAAATACGTCCATGGAGAGTAGACTAGGAGAGCTCAGAGTTTGTAAAGGGGCAAGAACGTTTCAAAGTCTCATCATGCTTATTTGGGCAAAACTCCCTTCTGTCCTAAGTATCCCACTGAAAAGACGTGGGACTCCTGGAAATGTAAAGGATCCAGGATCAGATGAGTAATGTTTCTAGAAAGAAATGAAGTCCTAAATGAATGACTTTTTTCTTCATGAGATACTTTATACAGCATAGAAAGAAATGTGTATTTATAGCCCAGATTACGCTTTGTTTTCTGGGATGATAAAACACATTTCAGAGTTGGAAACTTTCCTGAACAGATGTTACTGGCCTGAGTGAATAACTTATTCATGCATACGATTTAACAGAATTGGATGAGAATTTTTGCCAAAATCAATTCTGACTAAAACAGAAACCTTTCACCACTTTTCTTCCTTCTGTCATACTGGCTCTGCTGTTCTTCATCCCAGTCTCTGTCTTCCGGCTGTAGCTGTTCAAGGGTTGCATCAACCCCTTTGATTTTAGTCTTACATTATTCTTGTACAAGAATATCTTTAAGCAATTATTTTTTTTACCATTTCAGTATGATTCTCCCTTGAAAAATGAACTGTCAAGGTAATGTCAGGGGCTTCAATGTTTGTCTCTCACTGATTTCTCACATAAAATGTGTTCATTTTGCTGGCCCGAAGATGTTTCTTTCTAATTGCCACTGCTTCTAGCTCCAGCTGGCTTCTTTTCTTCTTGCACATTATCACTAGTATTTAAGGTTTTGCTGGTCAAATTAGACTCACAGTGACATCTGTGCCACCCCTTGCTTTCAGAGAGACTACCCAAGTGCGGTTGAATGCAGTCAGATAAACAGTCCTCTTCTCTCTGTGCAAGAGGGAACAGACTAGATCTCCTTCTCTCTTGGCTTCTCTCATGGTCTAAGAGGTCTAAAAAGCAAATAAATTAATTAATTGTTCAAGACTGCACTGATGTAGAGGCAATGAACAGATTTTTCAGTTGAAAAGTTGACAATTTTTACAGAGGTATCACCAAGTTTGAGCAAGAGCACCAAAGCAGCTTAGTGAGAAAAAGTTCCTGACTATGATGCTTTTTCACTCACCTGAGATATTATAACTGGCTCCTAAAATCACTCCAATGCGCTAACCCAGGGCTGCAGTGTATCATTAATTTTGAAGTTGTTACTGAGGTAAATCCTGCAGAGAGGTAATTTTTTTTTCTTCTTCAGGAGTTATTCTCAGAGTTGGGGTCTATGTCAAAGTGCAGGAAGGCAGGTTCTGCTCAAGCCTGCCACCTCACCTGTTTGTTGCTGAAGTTATCAGCACTGTGTGTAGGTGAAAAACAGTAGAGCATAAATCCATCGAGTACTAAAAGAAATACCCCCAAAAACATTAAATCACATCTGTGTGGTGTCTTGTCGATAGTGCCTTTCCAATACCTGCACATTTGCTCTTCTGAGAGATGGTGAGGTATCCTCTTGTATGTTTGCTTTCCCATAAGACAAATAGATAGGGTATAGTTTAGTGAGTATTTATACTATTCCATACTAAATCTTTCAGTACATAGATGCAGGTCAGAGTATGTATGTGATGCAGTCATTGGTATGTTAGCTGTAGCATTAAGAAGTAGAATTGAGAAAATACAAATTAGCAACTACATTACACACATGACAAAACATATTAGAAATCAGCATGCTTTACTTATCCCAAATTAGGAATGCAGTTGGTTTTATAAGCCATTTTACATATACTTCCTCTATGATCCTAATTTCAATAAAGAGTAGTTTTGAACATTGCCAACTCACTGCCCAGTGGTTATGTCTGCCTTTCATAGATTTTTAAATGCTATCATTGCTCTTAAATATGGATGAGCATACTTGAAGAGTTCTAGGATTTGCTTATCTGTGCCAAAGCCACAAGCTTCTATGAGTATTTTGCATGGTTGGGTCCCTTTTGTCTAGCCTCCATATGTTTGTGTGCAGTTCAATTGCATCTGCTTCTTGAGGTTAGTGAGGCAGCAAGGGTGACTGCTCTGTTAATAAAAACACATATGTGGGAGTATTTGAAAATACCAGCAGTGATCTTGGGATTTTTTTCTTTCTTCCTCTATTGATACATACTCAGTAACATGTTTTAATTCCGCTTTGGAACAGAATTTAATGCTTAAAGAATCATTTTCCTGCCTACATGCCATTCTTAAAAGACAACGTGGATGGTAAAACCTTGAAATTTAAGGAATGTGAATGAGTTATATTCTTAAGATACTAAGCCCATGTATTAAAGGTATATAAGCAGATTCTCAGATGTATTCACAGACTCAGTTTAGTGAGATGATCATCTATATGAGTAGTTCTTTGTTTTCTTTCCTGTGATTTGTACAGGTTGCTACAGCACTGAGACTGATACCAGCAATAACTGAAAATTCTTCACAAATACTTTAAATCTCATGGGCTGGATTTTATTTTACACACTCTAGACTTATTCCGGGAGAGCTGCATTTGGTCAAGTTCAGTAATCCAGCTTTAAACTGGGAAAAGTGTAGGGGAGCAGGAGAATAGAATGGCATTCTCATGTGTTTTGTTCAGGTATCTTAAAAAATTACATCAGCTGTCAGATTTTATTTTTAAAATCATGCCTGCTTTGACCATCTGTGGCTCTGATGCTACTCAGTAGATCTTGGGAGAGTCCTAGTTCAGTCACTGGGACCACATAGTATTCAAATCATCACTGCTTGATGCATCCTGTTTCAGGCTGTCATTAAATGTCCCTGCATGTCACCATTTTTACTGTCAGCATCACAAGTATTTACAGAGAGATGAAAGTTTGCAAAGGTTGTCTTGTAATCATACTCTGGTTGAAACAACAGAGTTTAGGGAGTTTACTTGGTCCATTCTCCCCAGACCCTCTTAGTGAAATACCTGCTGACATGTTATTTTCCTCAGGGAAAGGAAACAGAAGCCTTTGTAATAAGCTGTACAAAAGGACATAACTCTCTACAAACAGAGGTCATGCATTTGCTTGTTCCTTGCTATGTTCTAGGTGATCTCCTGGGGACTGGATCTGCTTCCGTTGTCCCTACAGGGTGTTGACTCCCTTTGTTTTGCATTTTGAGTGGGATTCCTCCCACCAACCCCCAGCACCTGAAAGCTGGCTACAGAGACTAAACTAGTCACTGAGGTTGTTTTTATTGATGAAGAGAAATAGATACCACCCAAGGGATCTGCATCCCATCCTAAGATACATGTCTAAATAGGTGTGATGAACCACCCTTTCTGAGGTTTTTTTCTGTACAGCTTCAGATTATAAAGGGAGAATAGTAGCTTAGATCAAATCGCTGATGAGAGGAAAGATGACTTCACGCATAGGTGGTCACAGAGGCAGCAAAGAGCTTCAGACTCAGGAGGACAAAATTTTATACCCATACTAAACAGTTTTAAATAGCTAGGTAGGTAATGACAACGCTCCTGCTTTCTTTGACAGAAGTAGGTCCTGGAAACCTTTAGACTTGATGGGGAGATGAGGGGGAAAAAAACAACACTGGGCCTGCACTTAAAAATAATCTGTAATTCAGCAGATTTTCAGGAACGCTCTGTTTCACTTCCAAGTAACTGGTATGTGAATCTGAACTGTGTATTATGAAGGAAATCCAATGCGATGCAATTACTGAGGTGGGCTCCATCACCATGCTAAGAGAGATGATGTTTGGAAGAGGTTATTTCACAGATAATATAGCGTTCATGCTCTGATGACTGAACACATCCACTGCAATGGCTTCCCATTTCCACCTGAAGCTTTCAGGTCTTTCCCAGGGTAGGATGATTTTATATCTTGATGTGGCAGTTAAAGAACAGAAAGATCAAGCAGAAAGCATGAAACAGCAGATCCACAATTAATGACAATCTCATTTCATTGCATATCTATGCTCACTTCATTAGACCTCACTGGTAACTTGAGGGCAAAGGCAATTTTCACTCTGGTCAATAGAACATACTCTCCCAGTACCATAACTGCTCAAAGGAAGTGTAAATCACAAAGTTTTCCATAATCCTGGAAGCAGTCAGTCAGATGAATGTCTTGAAACATCCTGGCTCCAGCTCCTCCTAGTATCTGTAATACTGAGAAGTGAGAAATCTTACTTTTTTTTCACTTTTATTTTCTGATTTTTTTCTCTGTTTTCTACTAATTTGGAATATAAAGCCATGTTGGTTACATTTTGTATTGTTATTGGTTTCTATGTTGCACATAGGTGCATAGTTTGAGTCGCCACATCATTAGAAAATGGGTTTCTTTTTTTTGTTATTGTTAGGTTGGTTTTTTTAAATAAGGATTTCCACAAGGATTTGAGCAGGTGGATAGACATTTCCTGTTTTCATTTTAGCTCAATAATATCAGATCTGGGCTATCTTTAGAACGGTGTTTTCTTAGAAGTGCCACTTCTTGAACAAAATAAGTTTGCATTCATAGACTATTTTGGAAGATTTCTTCACATTCTGTGGCCAAGAATCAACATTTGCTGTCTGTTGATTCATAAATTAGAGGCAATAGTTGCTCTGGCAACAGTCTCATTTTACCCCTTTGCTCATTTCCAACCTGTTACTAAATTACTAAGCACTGGGATGATGCATTAAAGAGCAGCTAGAGGTCCTGCTAATGTAATGAAACCAAGCCTTCATCTACCTAAAACAAGTTGTGTCAGCTTGGAAATACGAGAGGTGATTTCATTACCCCCAGAAACTGGCACTGTGTCAATGACGTAAAGTTTTAAAATTACTAAAACAAAATCTAAGTGAAAAAAAATTCCTTGTATAGAATTTACTGAGGAGTTGCGCCTGGCAAAACTGAATTAGTTTGTTAGCAAATTATAAAATACCCTTTTTACTTTAGTGTTCATTACACCTGTCACGTGATTTCAGTATTTTAAAGTACTTCAGTTGAGATTTTCTGTGTGTATATCATATCATAAATGCATACATATATAGCTACTGTTGCAGGTTTAACCCAGGAGATTTCTTCTTCAGACGGAAGGAAACGAAGGACATGAACCTGTGTTGTTGATGGCAGTGCTGTGCATTTCTAAAATTTTCTCTTGGTTTTTTTTGTGTGCTTTCTTAAAAAAACAAAGTGACATTTTATTGGTCAAATAGAGTATTCACCTCTGATTTGCACAATGAATTTGGTTTAGGTATTTTTAAACATAGCAACAATTACAGCACTACAATAAGCATTTGAAGGCAGACCCTTTGGGGCTCAATATCAGGAGAGTGAAGAGATTCAGATCTATAAGTCTCACTTGGGTGCCACATCATTGTGCCTGGTAGCAGATCATACATGGCTTCTGGCAAGCCCTCATGCTCAGAACCCCCCAGGAGTGCCACTAGCTACAGAAAATGACAGAAATTATTGAAAGCAGCATAATCATAAGCAGTGTCTGCTTTAAAGCCTCACACCCTATCACACAAATACTCATTATACAATGTGATTTAACTAGTATTTAGTTCTCATGAACTTTTACTCTGCTTTGACAGAAGGAATGAAACTCAGGAAATAAGCACGTTCTCCTATAGAAAGATACTGTTTCCAGCATCACACTATGAGACCAGTTTGGGTGCCTGTTTTTCAAGCACTGAGAGAGTGGGCTGAACCCTTGTTTTCTCATCTCCTAGGATAAAGAGGTAAAGGGTAAAAATGTTCACTGCTACTGTTGGTCTACCCTGACACAGTCAGGTGTGGTACTTATGCCAGGCACTATGATTACAAGGAATCACTGCATCTACTGTGTCACCAATGAGAGACTTTTCACTCATTTTACTAGGTGTAGAGGGACAAGGTGAGATGAGGGTCTCGTTCTGATAAATCTCTGTATTGTACTCTTGGCTTATAAACAATTCTGCCATATGTAACATACATTACTGAATTTATTACCTACGTGAAGTCATGTTTGGCTATGATTTCAGAGAGTATATTTGTAAGAATTGCCTTTTGATAATGTTTTCCACAGCATCTGTAGAATATTATCAAGTGGTAGGATACCAACTAGAAAGACCTTCCATACAGTCAGCAAGACTACAACTCCCTGATACAGTGGTCTTGCACTGCTTCCTGTCTTCAAACCCCAGTACTAAGCCTTTAAAATGACACTATAAGGTACAGCTCTTTGTTTAAAAGCAAGGTGCCAGACAATGCCCATAAATGTAGGTGTTTGTTTTTAGGCTTACGTTGCAACGTTTTCATATGTAATTCTGGTATATTTACACCAGCTTCTTTTGACTGTCATTTTTAGTGTATAATGTTTTTAACAGGTGGGCTATAGAGCTGTGTTATCACTACAGTAAAAAAAGTCCATATGTACTGTGTTACAAAGTGCAGAACATACCAGATATAATCTCCATACTGAGTTGAGAGATCAGACTTTAGCATAACTTTGCTCCAGATGCAAGATGTGGACAACAGATACATGTTTTGTTACCAGTTTTATTAATAGAGATTTAAAATAACATGACTGAAGTTCTAAGTTGATATGACAGTTGCACCTTTTCTGAATAAAAGAACCAGCTGCAATGTTATGCCTGGGTTTAAAGCCAATACACATGATCTGAACCAGATTTTTTCATCATGATTTTGAAGATTTCCTTTCAGACAGAAGGGAGGTTTAGGAACATTTCAAAGAAATGTAAACTTGCCCTTAGACCTGATAACCTGTGTTCAAACCTAATTTCACCTAGAGTATTTATTATTTTCTACCTCCTTTCAAGGTTTCAGTGGCACTTTCCTTTACTTGTATTCCACACTGGTACAATGTAGCTGCATGTAGTTAGACTACTAAAGACACACCACAGCCTAAGAGAAGCTGGGGCCAGTGAGAGGCTTTCCCAGTATTTAGTGCTCTGCTCTCCCATCTGAAAGCAACGCTGCCAACAGGCAGCAGCTGGCATGGCTCCTTCCTCTCATATTCAACACTGAACAAAAAAAGGAAACTTCATGTGTAGTTGAGTGAAAAATGGCACCAAGGAACTTGTCAAGAGGGTAGCAGCAATACATGGTTCTGCTGGGGAGTACAATTTCTTCCTTGTGATACCCGAGGATGGTTCTTCTGAATAGGGCACTGAAAAAGGAGCAGAAACTGAGGTTGTTCCTGGCAATATTTTGCAATTGATGTGTTAGAAAAGGATCTTCTAAGGAAGATCCTAACAAGAAGATACAGGAATCATTGGTGATGAATGAAAGCTCATAGCTGACATATATGCATAAATATCACATATTATTGGATGCTCTTTAGCTTGTATGCTGCATTATATAAACTCCGTATAAGAGCATAGTATGGCCCATAGCTGGTTGGTAAGTTTGCTGAGTACATTGTTGTTATTTTGACTGAAGAGGTCATATGAAAAAACACAAAGATGAGCAGTCATTGATACTTACATGATGTTCAGGATAATGCTAATCACACTTAAGTGGAGGAGATAAGCAGAGTAGAGAAAAAAATCATGGACAAATTTTGTTCTCTTGCTCTTATGCTAACTCTTGCAAAAAAAATCCTTTACAAAAGGGGTATGAACAAATGAATCCAGTATGGCTTTGATTATTTTCAGGTCAGTATTAGTATGCTATGACTCTTTTCTTCCCACATAACATTAGAGGTAGAGGTCTGCTTCCTACAATTTTTTTAATTGAAGGACTATCAGCTTAATTTGGAAACAGAATTTTCCAATGAATAACATACTTTGGAGAGCATTAAAAGCAAATAATAACAATACAGTTGACCTCAACTGTTCCCAAACATTTTATCAAAACCTATCTGTTTCTAGGAATGGTGTCACAGATTGTTTGTAAAAAGACTGGAACCTCAGAGCACTCTGCTTTGCCAGGAAGTACAAAGCAAAGAGAATAACATACTTGCTCTGAGACACGCACGCTCACCCTTCTGACCAGTAAAAAGCATCTTAAAGTACATGTGAAATATTTACATACAGAGTAGGTATCACAATATGCAGATATAACTTCACAGATAAATTTAAATAAAAAGGATACAGTTATGAGATACTCCAGGAGTCCTGTTATATCTTCAGATATGAGAGTAGCCATATGAAATAACTAGAAAAAATCTATGAAGTGTCTCCATGTGCATCTCAGGAATTTTATGAGTTTCAGTGACTTTGACATAAAATTGTTTTGGACCAAAAATTTAGAGATGGAAATATACTTATAAACCCCTTTCTCTAAAATCCAGAATTCTTAATGTTTTAGTTGAAGAACTCTGCAGAAATACCAGTTTCAGCAGAAGCTAGATCCTCATCCTTAGATCTAACTTTGTGTTACAGATTCTTGGTGCAGCCTTACTCTTTATTGTCCTACAGGCATCAAAATTATTGAACCAGTGTAATGAAAGTACTGTGGCAACAGTCCTCAAACATTTCCAAAATTTAAGGAAACAACTTCACCCACAAAGAGCCCCAAATATGAGTGCAGACCTCCTGTGTCTTTCAAAATCTCATATTAAGCCTAATTCGAATCTAAAGAAAATCATTTTGTCATCCTATTTTCTGTGAAATCTTTTTCTAATTCCCTTTTCAGCTATTACAGAAGATGAATCACGCAATTCCCACCCTCTGATATCTTCAACTCTGTAGCAGGAGATGAGTCTGAAATCTAAGAATTAGAATTAATGTTATTTGTGGTTCCCTTATTCTTCCTCTTCTACTAATGACAATACAGAGAAATGTTTATTCTTAGTAAATGAAAAGCAAACACTAAAGTGTCATTTAGAGTTTTTTTTCTGTAAAATGTACAGTACATTAAAGTATATTAAACACTTAAAAAGCACATTACCTTGTCAAGTGCACATATGAAAAGGTCACCACTGATCCTCTGTCTTTTTTTCTAGAAATATGAATCATAGACAACAAATAAGAATCATAGACAACAAATAAGACTTAACATTTGCATTACTATTTTAATCTGCACCATTATTTATGAGGATTCTCAAAATACTTGTAACTCTCAGAAAATATTCTAGCGTAGGCTGGTATTATTTATTACCTGTTCGTGTTACAAATGAGACACAAAGACGGCACAGATGAAATTTCCCAAAGTAACTACTGGCGGGGGCAGAGACAGGGCATCTTGGTTCTGAGTATTCAGCCTAAGTGATATCCAATGTGCTCTCACATACCAGTGAGAGCGTACAAATATTCTACATCTCATACAAATGTTCTACATCTCTGAAATAAACCCGACTTCATTCAGATAGCTCAGGTTTTGTGTAGCAAGTAAGCAAAAGTTCCAGAAAAGAAATCTTGACTGCATGGAAAGACAGCTGATGTGATAAAGCCAGTGGAATAGCTTTAATTTTCATGGTCAGACTTTCACTAACAGATAAGTGCCAGTTAATCAGGCTGCTGGAGCAATTCAGTGCAACTTCTTCCCTTTAAATAACTTTGGCAAAGTCAGACTCATATATATGTTGCTCTCTCTACCTCAGAACCACTCTGGAACATTCTTCAAAAGGCATTTTTGTGTCTTTATAATTGAATTGATTCTTAAGTTGTGCCACGGGTGTAGACCTTATCAAAGAAGAACTAGCACTCCATTTGTTCATAATGCCCTCTAGGAGGAGGTTTAACATGCAATGTTTGTTTTTTTCTAGCAGGTCTCTCTGCAGAGAGAGAGGTTGCTACTCAGGGAGGCACTTTCCTCCTTGGAAACAAGAAAAGAAATCACTGGGAAGGAGGGGAAAATGCATCTGGGTAACAGGAGGGGATCTTGTCAATCTTCAAGTCACTAGAAAATGATCATGAAAGTCTTTTGTTAAAGAAGCCTGTAATGGCACTATTGCTTGTCTATTGTGGCCACTAACAGCAAATAGCCTGCAAGTGCCAGGAAGATGTAGGATTAGATATGTTGTGAAGAGGGGCTTTGGATGGTTGAAAAGTGCATTTCTACTCACCAAGGTCAGAAGGGTCAAAATAGTGTCATCATTCATCCTCGGTGGAATTATTTCTATAAACAAATTGACCTTTAAAAACATCCATGGCTTATATGGAATAATGCTAATGATGTCCTATTGGATTTCTTCCATGAGTGGAAACAACAAAGCAATTGTAAGTCGCATCATGGACATCATGTTGTACACTATTTTTTGGATTGCTAGAAATTGCAGCCATACTGAAATTTTTAGAAACCTTTATTAGTATCATATTTTTCTGTGCATTTTAAGAACAAGCCTAGTTATTACATTTTTCAGAGGGTTCATCACTATCCACATGTGTATTTCTGAGGACAGCACTGGTTTGAAGCTATATGCATCCATCACAGATAGGCAAAAAGAGTGAACAGGATCTTTCCTGGTGGAAGAGGGACAGAGTACCAGCTTTCTCTATCCAGCCTAGCAAATTTCACTTGTCCTTCTCAGTTGTGCTTTTGAGCAGGGGTCCTAGCCCAGTCCATCTCTGACTCCACTAATCAGTGGGCCTATCGCTTAAGTAACTTGATCAGAGTTAGCTCATTAATAAGGAAATTGCCCTTCCATAGTGCACTTGAAGAGAATGAAAAGAGGTTTGAGGAGACAATGATAGACATAAATGTTATAGTGAATGGCAGTTGCTAAATATATGTGAGCTGATTAATGTCTATAAAGTAGCTTCATATGGTTAGACAAGTTAAACATTTATTTCAAGCCTTAATTAAACCATTACCTCAGTAAAATATTCTAAAGCATCAAAGTTACCAACTTCGAATTATTCTCCCTGTATGTGCAGTCAAGGACATGTTTTCTCTATGATCTTGTAGCATCATTAGTTCTCAAAGTCACAGTACATAATAAGTGACCACAGATGAGAAAAATGCCCTTGGCAGTGGCCATCTACTCTGCAAAGTAATATTGTTTTCAAATGACTGAATAAAAGCATATTAACAGCAGGAGTCAATAAAGGTAGCTTTATGATTTTTATTTTTAAAGAAAGACTTGAAAAGTGTCCCTGATACTTTTTTTAGAATCTTTTTCAACTGAATTTTTCTTGAACAATACTTACAACATCCTGATCTTTAGGGTCAAATAATTCTCTCAGATGCACGCTGTGCAGTTCTGAAAATCTGGAATGACTTTAAAAGTTTGAAGGACTGACTTTAACCACCAAGCTTAAATATAGATTCAGGCATTCCCTGAGTCCTCCAAAGCATAGTTCTTTTTGCAGGTTTCCATCTTTTTTTTTTTTTTAAATATATTATGGTTTCTACAAAATGGGAAAAAATAATGAAAACCAGGTCTTTCAGTTTAAAAGCTGGCAAAATAATCTACTGAGCATGCATGACAATTGATATTAGAAGAAAGGCCATGTATTTTCAAAGTACTTAAGATCTTCATGCAATTAAGGCACTGGGCTGAATCTTAGAAGATATGGTGTCTTTTTTCTGCTTTTACACATAGTATATGTAAATTTGGGAAAGTCATTTGAAAGTTCTGTGACCCTGCTACAAAATGGAAACAATAGCATCTCTTCTGTTTTGTTTCTTCTCCTGTATGCTTAGAGTGAAGACTGTTCAGGCCAGGAATGGACAAGAGAACATCAATATAATCTGGTACTTTGAAACAAAACAGGGAACTAAAATCTATCTATTCTTAATCCTTCCACAGACAACTAAGCAGATAGAAGGCAAAATACAACCCAAAGTTTGTATTTTATTTTATGTGAACTTGTGTGCATACAGGAATATTTCTAGATGAGAAATTAAAGAGTTAGTTACCACTTATTTTTCCTGGGGTACCAAAAATAGAGTTAAAACAGGTAAGATAAAGCTTTTTATTGTAGATAGAGTAGCACCTGAGTATTCTGGGAAATAAAGCTTTCATCTTGACTTTCATTTGCTTAATATTTACAGTAGAATATCGTTATGTCCATGTCAACAAATCCTAGGCTGTGTTGTAAAAAAAACAGCATAGTATATGCTGGTCAAAACATGTATGTTATGGTTAAGCTTTAAGCACTCTAAGGGGTGTGATGGTAATGAGAATCATGAGAAATTCACAGAAAGGTTGCTGATATTCAGTGTGCCTCCATATCAGATTTAGCTAAAAAAAATGTGTCTCCTGGAACTAGCAAAGCAATTTGAGCTGGAGAATCTCAAAAGTCATTGCATATTTGTTTCCTTTGTAGTAGAAAGTGTAACAGGGCAAGAAGAAAATGCAGTGTTGCGTCTGATGCCCTTTAGCCTTGGTCAGCAGTTACTGAGAAAGGAGTTTCTTCAGGGCAGTGCGTCCTCCAGAGCTTTCCTGATAGGATTCACATGCCTCCCATTGTATCAATGATTGAAAGAGAAAAATTCTTGAAAGAGAGCATGTCTTTAAAAATAATTACAAAAATAAAGCTAACAATGATGGACAGAAATTTGGAAAGCACTAATGCAGAGGACCTAAAAGTTAAGTCCTCCCATCAACTTTTGTACACTTCTGAGAGTTCAAAGTTGCATTTGGCTGGCAGGGGATGACCACCTTTGATGGTGTCTAGAAGACGTCAGTGAAGAGACATTTGAAGGAAAATAGGAAACATTAAACTGAAGAGGTTATATAAGGAGCTTCATATTAGGAAATTAAGCACACACTAATGTTGCTTCCAGCCAAAAGCTAACAGCAAAATAGGAAAAATTTACACAACTGGGCCACTGCTCTCAACTAGGTCTTATGTACACAAGAGATTAGCACCTAAACACAAATACATGCAAGTAAGTCAGAGACTCGATTTAGATGTGAACTGCTGGAATTTTTCATCTCTGAATGTGGGCCTCCTCTTAAAAGAGTTTAGGTTTTAATTGATAAAACAGGGCATCCAGGATTAAAAATTCTGTTATTAAACTCTCTATTTGAAGCAAGTATACAAATTCCAAGGCACCAGCTGTTTGAGTAAATTAGAAGCAAGACTATCTCATTCTTCCAGTTTGTAATATCTCAGGCACAGTGTGAAAACTTGCACACCTAAAGCTACCCCACCTACAGTTCCTTGCCTTGAGAGACGCAGTGGAGTGGAGAGCTACAGGATGGAAGTGCAGCACCAGGGCTCCAAGACTAGGTCCGTTCCTAACCTGATTTATGATACTCGTTACAAGGTTTGCAGGTGATAATACAACAGCAGTAGTGAAAGGTGCAGCTTGGAAAAAATGGCTTGTAGAAAGGTGCTGCCAGGGCACAAGCCAAGAACACCTGTCCATGGAACAGGTGATCTTGAGTGCTATCACGAAGTACATGCAAGAGAACCAGGTGATCAGGTCCAGTCAACATGAGTTTACAAAAGGCAGGTCTTGCCAAACAAACCTGATTGCCTTCTATGACAAAATGACTTGGCTGCTGGATGACAGAAAGGCTGTGGATGTGGTCTTCCTGGATTTCAGCAAAGCCTTTGATACAGTTTCTCACAGCATTCTACTCAGGAAACTGTCAGCCTCTGGCCTGGATAAGCACACACTCTCCTGGGTGGAAAACTGGTTGGATGGCCAAGACCAGAGAGTGGTAGTAAATGGTGTTAAATCCAGCTGGAGGCCAGTCACAAGTGGGGTTCCCCAGGGCTCAGTGCTGGGACCAGCCCTGTTCAATGTCTTTATCAATGACCTGGATGAAGGCATCGAGTGCTCCCTTAGCAAGTTTGCAGACAACACTAAGCTGGGTGGAAGTATGGATCTGCTGGAGGGTAGCGAGGCTCTGCAAAGGGATCTGAACAGGTTGAACTGCTGGGCTGAGTCTAATGGCATGAGGTTTAACACGGCCAAATGCCGGGTCCTGCACTTGGGGCACAACAACCCTATGCAGAGCTACAGACTGGGAGAAGCCTAGCTGGAAAACTGCCAGGAGGAGAGGGACCTGGGGGTGTTGGCTGACAGCCAACTGAAGATGAGCCAACAGTGTGCCCAGGTGGCCAAGAAGGCCAATGGCATCCTGGCTTGTATCAGAAATGGTGTGGCCAGCAGATCCAGGGAGGTGATTCTCCCTCTATACTCCGCGCTGGTGAGGCCGCTCCTTGAATCCTGTGTTCAGTTCTGGGCCCCTCACCACAAGAAGGATGTTGAGGCTCTGGAGCGAGTCCAGAGAAGAGCGACAAAGCTGTTGAAGAGGCTGGAGAACAGGCCCTATGAGGAGCGGCTGAGAGAGCTGGGGTTGTTTAGCCTGGGGAAGAGAAGGCTGAGAGGAGATCTCATTGCTCTCTACAACTACCTGAAAGGAGGTTGTAGAGAGGAGGGAGCTGGCCTCTTCTCAGAAGTGACAGGGGACAGGACAAGAGGGAATGGCTCCACCAGGGGAGATTTAGGCTAGACATTAGGAAAAAGTTTTTCACAGAAAGGGTCATTGGGCATTGGAACAGGTTGCCCAGGGAGGTGGTTGATTCACCTTCCCTGGAGGTGTTTAAGGCACGGGTAGACAAGGTCCTGAGGTGTATGGTTTAGTATTTGATAGGAATGGTTGGACTTGATGATCTGATGGGTCTCTTCCAACCTGGTGATTCTATGATTCCATGATTCTATGAACTCCATTTGCTGCTTGTGCCCCTCCACCAAAGCACTTGCAGATCAGGTGCAACACTGCAAACCTGCCCTGATGCCAGCATTAAAGCTGACCTAAAAGTGACCCTGCAGCTAAAGAGACTTATCCACCCAGCCTCACCTATGTGTTTAGATGAAACAATTTCCTTTCAGTACTTTAGAGCTATTAATTGTTATTATTTCTTTAGGTTTTATGCAACAATAAAAGGAAGGCTTCAGTTCCTGGCTGCAGCAGCCCCTCCCACAAATCAAAAGAATCTGATTTTCATTTTGAAAAGACTGAATAAATATGCCCTGAATACACAGGGGCATGGATTTCAAACACCAAACAATTGTTCTTTCTTTCGTTTGATTCATCCCCAAAGGTTCAACATATGTATCTCAGAGTCTGGGTGGGTTTTAGAGCCAGGGCTTTGTTGCAGGTGAAGGTGATGAAGGATGCCACAGAAACAATGTGACAGAAAACAAAACCAAGGGATTGGGATTTCAGCTTTCAGGAAGAGCTTGTGATTCAGGAGATCTAAGTTATCTTTAAATTACCTGATTTTCAGTGTGTTGGATCTTCTGTACTTTCTGAAAGTCAGATCCTGTGAAGCAGTCGTGAGTTGATTACCGGAATTCGCTATCTGCTGCTAGTAATGTGGATATGAGGAATCTCTCAGACTTTAAGATTTCAGAACTGCAGAAGCAAGGTTTGACTCGGCTCAACTCATCACTCTCACTGTCACCTTGCAAATGCAATACCCCCCATAAGGTAGAGACAGCAGTTCCTCACAATTGTTTGCCTTGTATTTTATTTTGGTTAAATCAAATAGGTCTAAGATGAGGAATTAGGGGTGAAGGTTGTGTGCTTGCATGGGATTTTGACTGTCTAGAAAGAATCAACCTGTACCATAAGTCAAAAATATTGGGAATTTGCAACAAAAGAAACGTTTCCTTGCTTGCTATGCTCCTGGAAGCAAGGGAGGATTTTATTAACTTCTGTGGTGTCTTTCATTGCCTTTGGACCCAGTGTTAATTGGATCAAGTATCGTCTCAAAAATTGTTTGATTAATTAACTTTCTTCATTTGCTGAAGATCTTGCTTTTTCTTTGTGCTATAGTTTTTTCAGTCTTGGTTGGTAACTTATAGTTAGAGAGGATAGTTCTTTAGAATACAACATTGCCTAAGTTCTTCAGTAACCAAAACACCAACTCTGTAGTTCTATCTGTTCTATGATTGTTTTCCCCATTGGCCAGTCTTAGAGCAGGAGAACAAAAGCCAATTCCTCTTCTTCAGCTCTTTGACTTTTACTGTTACAAACAAGAATACGACTGAGCCTTTTGAAGTATAAACCGCCAAAGCCTGGGAAGGAGCAGGTTAATATTTTGCCCCTGAGCTACCACAGGTGTTTGCCCTCATTCAGGGATTTTGAGAGAGCCCAGACACAGCAGGGCTCAGCTGGAGTGAATTACTTTATCAGGAGGACCTATAAAATGAAGGAGAAACCAAAGAGTGTGTCTGATACCCTGGACTAAGGGGATTGCTTACTACAAGGAGCTTATTTATTTATGTAATTCTTTTTTTTTTTTTTGCCCACTTATGTGAAACTTTTCTAGTTTTCCACAGTGCCCTTTTTCTCTTCATCCTTTTCTCCTGCCCCCTAACCTGAAAAGGCTTTTTTTGCATACCTCACTGGCTTCCCTGACCTGTCACACTTCTCAGGCTCATTTTAACTCATCATTTCTTTTCTGTTTTATGTGTTTTAGTATGTCCCATTATTTCCATGTTGGAAACTTTTTAAGCTAACAGGCCTAGCAGACTTACAAAGGCTATTGCACACAAATTATTTTTTCTCTGTTGCCCTTTGCATGTAAAATGCAAGTCTGCTCTATTTCAAGGAAATACAGTTAAAAATTGACCTAGATTTCTGTTGGGCGATGTCTCATATTATATAGTGCTCAATTTGATGGAAAGATAGAGGTTTGCAGGATGTAACAAATTAGTTTGAGAGGTATAAAGAATATGCTGTCAAAAATATAACAACCACTTGCTCATCACTGAATGTAAAATGTTTTGTTCCTTAGTTTAGGTGAGATTACAATTAGGGGTAGATAGTGCTTTAAGAGATCTCTTGTTCTTTTAGGTTTGTTTGGGTTATTTTTTGTTGGGGTATTTTTTTTTTTTTTACAACTATTATACACTGTTACACTTTGATTCATGGAAATTGACAAATAAATTACCTCAACAAGAGGTAATATTAAGATATGTATGTTTCTGCTCAGGAAATTAACTATTTTAGAGTAATATCATAAATTATAAGATTTGATGGTTTAAAAAGTGGGTCTAACTACCAAAAATATCACTGTAGATAATGAGTCTAGGTGTTTCTAGATCTACAGTCACTGTTGTGTATTCTCAACTTGCTCATTTCTTCTTCTCATTAACAGGCAGGAATTTAGGCACATACCCTTAAATTTATTGTAATTCATTTGAAGCACTCTTACTTTTTGGGGTAAAGATATTGACTGATCTGCCTGAGGTAAAAGTGGAAATCTCTGGAAAATCTCCTGTATCTTAGCCTCCTTACTTGTTTTCTTTAGATGTGTCTTGTCTGTCTATCCTAGTCTGTTGATTAATGGGTCTAATAAATGCTCTTACTATATGGGTTTCAAGGCTTCCTCAGTGTTTGTGAAGTATTCAAGTCTCAGATAAAAAGAAATGCTGTTTCTAAGCACTGAGCAATATTGCTACTGGTAAATGACTGAGGTTTTGTTTTGTCTTTGTACTTCTGGAATAATTCAATGAAAGATTCTGAAGTTAAAGTTACGTGATGAATTTTTTTTTGGCTTGCAAAGGAGGGGGAAGAACCCCAGCATGGGCACACGTACCTACTTAGTCCTTTCCTTTGAGTTGTGAATGTGTACAAGTTACAACCTTGTGCAAACTTCATAACTGCTCATATGGTCGTTAGTTTGTTATTGTCCAGGTTATTTTTTCCTTCAGATTTCTTTATTCTGTTTCCTTTAACAGCTCCTTCATAAAAGAGCATTTTGTTCTGGCTCTGTTTTGATTACAAAAATACACGACTAAGAGAATAGCTGCCAGTGTGCACTAAATCCCTCTTTAAGTACAGTATTAAAGCTTTCTCTTTTTTCTGAGCACCTTAGCACTCACTTTCCCAGCAAGATTTAATTTTCCATACAGTTATATTTAAATAGCAACAAACGCCTGACCTCCTTGATGTTCAAAATTTGCCTTGAACCTAATAGGAGTAGAACTACCTCTTTCATCTTTGGGAGTTTCCAAGTAGTTTACTCAGCCCAAGGATCCTTCATTCCTTGCTGGAACCTCTTGAGGGATTTGGAATGGAAATAACTAGTAAGCAACACAGCAGTGGGTTCCCATGAACTCATATGCACAGCTATCAAAGCTTAAACTATTGATAGTAAGGAATGGAAGAGCTTAAAGGGAGGGAATTTTTGCTCAGTAGCATAAAGTAATATCTGCAGAATATTCAGCTTAGCAGTTTCGACATCCTTTACTGCAGATGAGGGTAGGGATAGAGACAATGAGGCTGGACTTGGCACCCCTATGCTTATTGTAACTTAGGTACACCATTAATCAGCCAATTTGACTCTGCTGGCACTTGGACTGGTTGTTAGATCCCCTAGATCCATCTTTTTGAGTGGCTGCTCAACAGTGTTGTTTGGCCTTACCTCCTGCATTGAGTCATCATTTCTGGAGGCTTTGATTTTAAAGCAATTGCATGAGGAATTTCTAGAGGAAATACACTTAACTGTTGAGTCATAGAGATCTCTGTTAGGTTGGTCATTTCTTCTTAATACAAAAATAATGCATAAAAGATAAAAATCAGGAAAGAGGGCATGTCAGTGTGAGATGGAGATTTTATTGCAGGTGGGGAGGAATCTGTAGAATATGTAGATTCTAGTCAGGTTTATCGAAATATAGATCCATATTTCTTTAGATTATTGAAATGTTTGATAAAGCAAGAAAATCAGTATGATGATCAGAGAGCAGTAAAAAGTGATCCATCTTTTTATGGGTTGTGAAAAATATTAATCTTGTCCAATTACGGAATTCCTTCTTTCTCACATACACTGATATGTGCTTCACCTCCTGCTCACTGGGCCTGTTATACATCACTCTCTGCCTGACTTAACAGGTGAGCATAACCATCTACACAGAGAAGATTTTTTTTTAATTAGTTAACATTTTATTCTTAGAGGAAAAGATACAAAGATACATAGCTTTAATATGGAAATGAAGGAAATTCAGAATAGAATCAAGTTGTGTGTGTTAAGAAGGGTAGTTGACCTGTGACACGTTGGAGACACAGTGGATTTTCTGCCATGGCAACTTCTTAAATCAAGTTTTGATAGCTTTCTTGAATGTTATGGGACAAAAGACAGTAGTAAAATGTGAGATTATTCACTTCTTAGACAAAGGCAATCAGGCTGCCCTTCTTCTAGCCAAGAGAATTTACTTTTTTTATTTCTAATTATAAAATTATGTAGTTTACCTCCATTAGTCCCGGGATCACTTCTCTATGGATACCTTTTTGACTCTGTGCTTTGATCCATATTTAGAACAAATATATGATTGAAACAGTGTGCAAAGGGGCTATAAAAACATTTAATCAGATGGAAGGAGATGAGTGTAGCTACTTAATGACTTTCAAGCAGCACAACCAGGGAGAGGAATCAAATCTGATCACAAGACACCAGGATTCTCTAAATAACGTAGCTAGCTGCATAGGGAGCATGTTGAGTGTGGGGAAATACATATTACACAGTGCATAAATCTCAGGTCCAAACTATGTGCCATTCAAATTCTAAAAAGTAAACCCTTTGAAAAGATGTTTTGATGAAAAACAGTCATTTTGCATCATAGGTTGGCATTCCCTTACCTCATGCTTCATAAAATATGTTACAGAGAGTCAAGTAACACCAATGGGAAGTGGTCCTTTATGGAGAAATTTGTTTAAAAGACTACTTTCGTGTAGTCCCTGTTTGCTGTCAAGTCTTGACTGTGGTTGTCAGTTTCCCCACTTCAGCAGTGTTTTCAGAAGGGAGATTATGCTGGAAGACTGGCATCTTAAAGCTCATTAATTTGATGCACAAAAATAATTTCAGTCTCTTTTGCCTTCAATAACACGCAGGTTCCACAGCCCTTAGTCCCACAGAAGACAGTTAATTATCAGGATGTTTTCACCAAACCTGACAACATGGCTGGAAATTTTAGCTTGTTCTGTTCTTCTTCATCCTTATTCTTAGTCCTTTCTATCACTCTTCTTACAATCTGAAAAGGAAATCAATCAAAATGTAGATTAAAATTCCAAGTAAAAGTCAGTAGTTCTTAAGGAATAATAATAGCTGCTAGACAAAAGTACAGAACTTGCATTCTGACAAAGCAGCATACTGTACTCTGCATGTTCACTGTTTTTTCTCCTCAGTGCTGTTTATAGTCAGTTATTTCCTTTTTATTTTCAATGTGTTCCAGTCAGAAGTTCCTCACTGAAAATTTCCTATGATGAGAGTCACATAAACCTGGAAACAGAAAAAAGAGTGATGTGCCAGAATGGGTAACTTAATCCCATCCAATGACAAAATCAGGTGCTTGTCTCTGAGTTTTATGAATGTGTATTTCATTTGTCAGTGCTGACATAAATTTTTGTTGTTGTTAAAGTTGGGATTTTGAAAGTGAGTGTTAAAGTTTGGGAGATCTAAATCTGGCACAACTCTAGCATCCCGAAAAACAAAAATACAAAAAACCCAAAACCAATCTCATGAAGAAATGTACAACTCTGTTCAAATTATTTTAGTTGTTAATGGAATTTGAAAATATTCCTTAATTAGTACTGAAGTTTTGTAACCATAATGTTTATTCAAAGAACAGTTTGTGGTATTGTGGTCTTTGACAGACTAGGTGATACACTTGATTTGTCTGTGGTAACGGTTTCTGGGACAGGGAGGAAATGTTGGGTTTCTTTTGAGGCTCTTGAGAAGAATTCCGTTTTTCAGGGTCACTTTTAGGCAATCATCCACAAGGGTCTACAGTAGGATGGCTGACACGCTCCCTTCATACAAACTTCTGACACCGGTCAAAAGTAATGCTTTTCTGTTACTACTATCATAAGCCAGATTCGAACCAATGACCAAGAGTTGAAAACCTCTGTATCCCATTAGCAATCTTCCTCTATACATTTCTTCTGTTGTCAATTTTAGTATCCTTGAACACTCGCACTGGAGAAGTTCACTGGTACCAGTTGATTATAAAGTTAAGACATAAGAAGTTTAAGTGCATCTACTTTGAAGGCTAGGCAGATTCTTTTAGTCTCATATTGCATCTCTGTTCTTAGAAATGGTGCTTTTTTTTTTTTTTTTTTTTTTTTTGCCTGCTTACAGGAATGAAAGATATGTCACAGCCTTCAAGTTTTATTTTCTTCTCAAAGTTTTTTAGACATACCGAAGGACATAATGTAAAAAGCTAGAGTGTAATTACATATTTTGCACCTCCTGTATGACCTGTCAGAAGTTTGCTATCTCTTATAAAGCCATTCCAGCTTATACTTAACGTCAGTTTGATAAAAGAAACACTTTCATAGGTTCTCTTTGATTGACACATTTAAAGTGACATCAGTTCCTAGTTTTAAAACCTATTGTTATTAAGTCTCTGTTGCTATTTATGTTAGAAATATGTGCATGTATGTCAAAACAATGCATCAACATTGCTGATTGGCTGCACCTAGATTGTGTTGCCAAGGTAACAGAACAATTGCTTTTAATCTTTTCTAAATTGTCTCATTTGTTTGTTTCACATTCCAAGTTTCATATATAATTTTAAAAAAGCAGGAGTGGATGATTATTTTAAATATATATTTTGGACCATTAGTCTGTTCTGCATATTTTAGGAAATGTACATGGACATACACTTTCGTCAAGATTAAAAAAGAGTAATTAACTAAAAGGATTATTAGAGATAAATATCTATTACTGTATTGCTGGCTACACAACCAGCTTTTCAGTGTTGCATATCAGGTATTTGTTACTTACTTCTGAAGCATTACATGGTGGCTTCATCTCCTTCCCAATCTGGTTATCTTCTTAGGTGGTAAGATCTTCATGTAGAATCTATGTCTTTCTTTGTAACACCAACTGCATTGTTGGCATTGTCAAAACATGAGTAATTACCTTGTGTTACTTTTATATTTTGACTTGTAAAGGTACCTCTCCATTCAATTGGAAGAATTTTCATTATTTGTGGGAAACATTCTAAATTCCCAACTGGCCAATGCTTTTAGCAGAAACATTTCCTGCTTGTGTCTAGTGGTGAATGTTGATTCTCCAGTATATTATTCAAACACAAATTTGTCAAATTTTGCGATTTTCCCTCCTGTTTGGTCATGAAGCAAACCTCAATCAACTTCTCATACTTAGTGAGGTAAGGGTAAATCTGTCAGATACACAATAAAGCTCCATCTGTTCAAATGCATCCCAACTGATGTCACCTCAAACGTGATGAGTATAGTAAAATCTTGATTTTAACTAGTGTCGCATGGGTTAGAAAAGGTAGTGCTTTGTATCAGTAAAGATTACCTTTGTATTTCTTGGTTGGTGTATTTCAGTTGTATATATGTATATATCTAATTTTTTGGGTAAGATCATGTCTGTACTCTTATATATTTACCATAGAATTTTTGAAAAAAAATTAATCCGAAAACCAATAAAGGTTTTGCATCATCCTCCAAAATAACACCTGGAAAGATACGCCTGTGATGATCAGTTTGGGCTTAAGTGGGCCTGTGCTAGAATTTGTTTTATGAAACCATTAGGTGAAACACATACCAATGTATAACTTTGCTGCAAGGTTTTCAGATAGCATTTTTCCTTAAAATTGAGGATCTCACCTTGAATCCTTCCCCTAGAAACTTGCTTAATGTGTTATTAACTCAGAAGTTACATGTATGAAGATTAGTGTCCCAGGCTTTGCTGATGGATTCTAAAAGAATTACAATAACCATTACAGGATAGGAAGGTTTACATGCTCTGGTGTTATTCCAGTGAAATGATAGATTAGGCATGTTAGTTGGTTACATCAAAGAGGTTATATTGAGCAGTGTATGTCTTCTAGTAAAGGATGTATCATCACACTTATTAGGACATATTCCCATAATCTTCAGGTTCTTTTTAGTAGATGGCAAAAGAAGATCAGAGAGATCTTACACCTATAGGCTATTTTTAATTGAAGACAAAATAAGATCAGAGAGATCTTACACCTGCAGAAGGTTTCATTGTGCTTTGTCATTTTACAGTGAAATGTTCTGTAACTCTAACCTCAATAACTTGATAAATACTGCACACAGAGTCCAAAGGAGCATATGTTACCAGAAAATTTATTACTAAAGTAATGAAAACATACTGTTGATATGACTACAATGGAGAGATTTATGTTGGGAAAGATCAACAAATGCAAATACAGACTCGCTAGGTTCTACCTGAAGAATAAGAATAAACATTGTATTACAGCAAAAAGGAAGAAATGCATTTAAACTCTCTTGCCCAGTTCTTTGGGAATCATTTTTCACAAGGATCATGATTTGTGTTCCCAACCCACACTTTGATGTTATCTAACTATTGTATCAACTGTTTACCTGTGGTATTGTTTTGAAATGCTTTCCAAGGCTTGTATAAATGTAAAAAAGGTATTTTCTGAGTTCAAGTTAGACCTAAGGTACATTAAGCAATAGTCTTAATTTTAATGAGTAAACTACTCTTTCCTCACACTTGTGAATAATTGTATTTAAAAAGTAGTATCTGAAAATAATAAAATTCAGTAATAATTGATTCTACAGATAGTATCACCTACTCTGGGAATATTGAATGTTATGGCTGCAGGATGGAGCATTATCTCATGTTAATAAGATTGTGTGCTCAATCACCAACTGTAACTAGAAGGAAACACCATGTAGGCTCATTAAAAGTGTAGTGAAACTTCATAACAAATCTATATCCAATGACAGTGACAGTCACAGAAATATATTGGGTTGAATACCAACTTGACAGGAAGAAACACAACATATTCTCAGAAGAATTTTCAGTAGAACAAGTGCTCATGGGCCACATCCTGTTAAGGAAAGAGCAAAAAAAGGTGTCAGTATAAAGAACATGCCAAGATCTTGTGGAGTAACCTGAAGGTCATTTCACAATCTGAAGGAAAGTTTGGATACTTTGATACTCATGCTACTTGATGCCAAGGGGCAGCTGCTGTATCCACCTAAGACTGTGAGTGTTTGTGTGCTATTAATCCTGGCCATAAACCAAAAAGTGGCTCAGGTAGAATATAATTCTATTCCCACATCAGTGAATGCAACAAGCATGGAAAATGATACAAACAGAGTCCTTTCATGTCATAATATCAATCTGAACTGGCACAACATGAGTCCACTTTTACAAGAAAGATTGGACAGAGAGTGGGAAAGGAACACATGTTGACTATTCTCACAACAAATCTAAATAATCTAACCTGCTGTGTGGTCCTTCTCAGAAGCTTGTCCAAGTCTGGTTACAAAATTACAGTATTTTTTTTTATTGTAACAAGAAGAGTCTCAGTATGCTCCCTATCTTAAGAAAAGGCTCAGGTATTCAACAGTTTCAGTTGCTATTAAGGACTTTAGTCAGAAAAGCATTTAACATTTTTTGGATGTCAGAAACTCTTGAACTGAAAAATGTCACAGCTATGTTCTCTACTTAAGTGGTGTAATTTTTTTTCTCATCCTTTAAACTTACCAAGCACCAATTTTCAGCACATTGTGGGTTGGGAGAACCACTTCTGAACACTCTGAGTACGTGTTCTGTACTTTAAAAAGCAGCAATTCCACCTCCTTGCTCTCTGACTTTTTACACTGAATACAATATTCATGAGAGAGACCAGATCAACAGCTTTGGAGAACAACACCTTCCCTGCACAGAGCAGCTGCTCAATGGTTTGCCCATCCACTCTCCCCAGGCTTGTGCTTCAAACCTGTTGAGAGCACTACTTTAGGGAGTACAGGAACAATCATCACATCCCTCTGATTCCCTGGGTCTCTTCTGACACTCAGTTTGTGACAACAGTGAGGTTGACTTCAGAGACACATTCTCTTTCTTGCTAAGTAGTGTGTGAACCCTTTGATGCCATAAAGGCCACTCACTGTCTGGCATATGGTGCTGCCTCTTTGGCACAGTTACATCACATTTCAAACCAGTGTTTAGGACTGCTTATAGGTGCTTTACACTTATTGAGTTGCCCTTATGACTTGCTGACTTAATGACTTGCCGAGGAAGTACTTTGTGATTTGCTGACTCACCACATCTGGACCTGCTGTGTCACATCTGTATGCCTTACAGCTTGCTGTGTGGTGACACCATGACTCAATGAATTGATGCTTCATGACTTGCTACACTGCAGTTTGCTCAGGTACCATTTGCAGAGGAATGATTTTCCAACTTGCCAACCGGTGACATTGTGACATATCCACCACTCCAATTGCAGTGTGTCTGGCTGGCTGGCTGGACTGTGTGCTAGACTGTGAGAGAGCACTATCTTTCCTCAGCATGACTTTAAGACCTTGTCAAGAAGTCTGGGAAGTATTTTTAGACTGATGCCAAAGTGCAGAAGGCAGAAAGTAAGATGCCAAGACCTCTCTGCTGCCAGGTGCAGTAGATGGTATTTTTAAGCTGGTATTTTTTGTTTACCACTTGCCCTTCCTCTGGGCTGTTGTGATCTTGTCGAGATCTGTTTCTATGGGTCCTTGGATAGTTGGTTTCTGAGAGTTTTCTGCCATGCTACTGAAGTCTAAGATTGCACTGAATACTGGTCTTATGAAGACTACCTGTCTACTGTACCACAGCCATGGTGGACTGAGGCAGGGCTCGGTTCTTCCCACAGCTGGGACTCACCTTGCCACGGTTTCTTATGCTGCATAACAGCTACTTCCTCACCTCTCTCAGATGCTGTTGCTGAAGAAATCAGGCTGTATATTAGAAAATATACCCATCTTATGCATGAGATGCAATACCCTCAGCAGGCAGCAGAAAGCTGTGGGAGATACTGGGCAAAACTGTGAACTACTGTAGGATACATCCCGTGGCTTGCTAAGAGGGATAAATGAACCCAGTGCCACTATGGAGCATTGTGTCTCACATTTCATGTACTTCAGATATCATAGTTCTCTACCCACTCCCCAAGACAACAACCTCAAAAATTAGATGCTTTGAGCAGTCCAGCCAAGCCGAAATTTACTTTCTGTATTCTAGCAACACAAAGGTCAAAGGAATCCCTAGCATTTGCATGCTGGAAGGCAAGATAAAGTTGCAAAGCACCAGGATGGCTTTTATGGTTTATAATATGTCAATTTGTACAGTAAATAGTGTCTATGTTTAATGCTCCCCTGCAGCGATGACTATTAATAATAAAAGACCCTGAAAGGACCTGAACTTTCATGATAAAGTATTTCTGACAGCTAGCTCCTCAGCACAACAACTGTTGTCCCCAGAGAGTCATTCAACATTCATTTGAATCATGGAGAAAGAAGACCAGCTTGGAAGATGTTTTTCTGGAGTGCAGAGGGGTACTTTGATCCTAGCTCAGATAACAGCTGCTTTACCTGAGCGGATTTTCAGGTAGATGTATCCTTCATCCCAGTTTAGCCTCAGGGGAGGTGTCTGGTTGACCTCAAAGCTCAGGCAAGGCACCTGATACCTGAGGGAGGGTCTTTGAATGGGCAAGAGGACCTGGCATCACATTTTATCATTCTGTCAGTCTCGTGTTTCTGGTGAGAGACAGCGTACACAGGAAGGGAACTCCTGAAGGGATTCAAGTCACACCTTGCATTTCCCCCCCGCCCCCCCTTGTTGTAAAATAAAAAGGAGGCAGAAAGGCAAAATACTTTGGTTAGATTTAGTCTGTATTATTGTGTTTTCTCACTGCCCCTGGAGAGTACAAAGCACTTAATTTGAAATCCATGACCCTGATTTCCCGAAGCTGGAACAAGAAGCAAATACTTGATATTTGATAAACTTCTCAGAGGAAAATGAAACAGTTCATATAGTGCCTATAAGAGCTACAGTGGTGGACAGTGTGGATATCCCTACACTAAATAGACAGTACCAGTTACTGCAAAACATGCTACAGGTGTTTGGTAGACATACAGACTAAAACTCAAGTGAAATTAATAGTAGCTTTGCTGAGTATGACCTGATAAAGACAACTGTATTTTCTTTTTATTGTATCAACAGCATCTATGCTGGTTCATGTAAATGAATGTACAAAATATTTGGGCTTTATTGAATGAAGCAGAAGTGACAAGACACTAATATTTTCAAAACTGATTTTATTTTAATTATTCTTTCTTTTTTTCCCATGCTGGTCTGTGACACAGACATAAATCCAGAATAGCCTAGATGGAGATTTCACCAATTAACTTCATTTTTTACTGCAAGGACATTTAGAAACAACCTCCTTAAAAGCTATTCTTTCAGTTATAAAGATTCTTTTATTTTATTTTTCTCATCAAGGCCAATTTATCGTTCTTACTCAAAGAACCTTAAGTAGCATAGGCCTCAAGATTTCCCTTGATCTGGAATCACACTTTATGTCCTTGATACCACGATTTTTTTAAAGTAATACATCATTCAGTGATAAAGTCACTTACTGGAGCCACTGTCTTGCGAGGCAGGAGATATCTCCTTGTATTGACTGTCTTCTAAACAGCTCTAGAAGTTTTTCAAAAAACATGAGGAACTACTAATTACACGCTTTTTGAGCTTCATTAAAAGGGTAAAAACAGTGGTGCTGTTTTGGGAAAACAAATTGAACAAGTGCTTAAAAAAAGGTGAAGCTTTGGCTCAGTCACAGTCAATCTAGACACGAGGTAGTCAAACTTGCACCCCAGATTACCACTGGGTTTTCAGTCTGAGAGGAGGTTGCTTGCTTTGTGACATCCAAAGCCAAGACCTTTTTACAGCCCCTTTCTGCTGGGCACAGCAGCTCTCCATGCCGTTATGAGCAAGGGTAGGGAGGAATTATTTTAACTGTTGAGTTCATAAGATAAAGATAGTGGAGCATGGATGGTAGTTCTACACATAAGTGGCTTTTGGTGTTTCTGAACTTTTGAAGAGAAAATACGTGCACAAAGTCCAGACCTGCAGCAAATTTTTAGTGGCTTTAACAGGAGCTTTTCTTGCATAAAGACTAGGGACAAGCTAGCTGCAGTGCACACACATGAAGGTGTCCTGTGGCTTCCCACGGGATTGAGATGTCGTAGAGAGGCAGCAAGTTAAAACAGCCCTGCTTTGGAAAGTTTTACCTACTGAAAAAGTCACATTTGAGAACGAAAGACTTCTGTGGTGCTTTTGTAACACAGTTTACACAGCCAGTCTTTCAAACTGCTAACAGACCACAGAGGCTAGTAATGTTCACAGTTGCTCCAAAGTTAAGGGTTTTGTCCTGTTAAGTCATTGCATTATCCAAGTATAAACCAAAGAGTTTTCAGTTCTGAATAATTTAGGTGAAAGAGTTAGCCCTAGGCCAGGTGCTCTACTTAGAGAGATGGTGAAATAAATTATTCAGACAACGAAACAGGTAAAACAGATGGGAAAGACCGCCAAAAGAAGACGCCCAGAGGGCAGCTGTTTTACATGTCCCCTGTGAAGTGGTTCACTTATTAGGACCGTGGTAACAGAGCAAGCAGTAGCTTTGAATATGAACTTTGCCTTGTTAATTCGTGTAGTGGACAGGGAATACGGCTACTGAGGCCTAGAAGCAATTACCTCTGTATTTCAGTCTGTGCAAACCATACTTTAATGTGAGAGAGTTAAATTCATGAAGGATTTCAGCCAGAGATTCCTAAATTGTTTGATTTTTAACATGAACCTCAATAGGGAGAAGAAAGATGCACTTTCTCAAAATATTGACTTGATTTAAACAATAACATTTTTCAAACAACTTATGCTACTATATCATGCAATTAAATTTTGTCTTTCTACATGTATCCAGATTTTTAATTTAAATTTGACTTGTGAATTTTTTTATTACATTTTTCAAAGCAATTTCGGATTCTTACTACTTCTGTTTACGGTCATATGTGTCAATTTTATAGAACCTATCATTTCAACTATGATAAATAAAGTCCTTTGATATTAAAAGTACTCAAATAGTCCAGGAACTTCTGCCAAAGCAATGAAAACTTCTAAATTATCTTGCCATTTTTACTGACAAGTGAATATTTTACTGTTTTTTGCTGTCAATCAGTTGATTCTTTTGCTAATGACAATCACTAACTTTACTGACGGTTGGTAATGTTAGAGAAGTGCCATGAATGTATATGAAAGCTGACACATTTTTTTTTAAGGAGGCTAAACAAACAAATCACTCTAGTTCTGATTTTTTTAAACTGCATTCCCATAACAGAGTTCCTACCACATACAAATAATCTCTCTGGTTATGAGGGAATAAATTGCCTGTGGAAATGGCAAACTAGATGTGTAATTGCCCATTTTTGCATAGGCAGATACATGTTTTTGTGAACAGGAGTTTGGTACTTTTCTTAGACCAGGAGACATTGCCTCACCTAGGGATAAGCTTTTACCAAGAAGAAAATTTCTCTCTGTCTCCTCCTTTCCTGCCCCAAGAACCTAGTGGTGGAGGTTACAAGAGAGGAAGTAAAGCTGCGATGAAAAAGAGAGAAAGAAGGAGAAAGGAGAGACCTGAGCAAGAAAGAAAGGGAAACAGCTGAAAGATTTGGTTAAAGGAAAGCACTGTGAGGATATAATACTGGTATGTCAAACACAGTCCTCTCTCTTTCATTTCATCAGTCTAGATGCTGACACCCTATTAGAAAATGGCACCAAAGCTGCCACATTCCCACTGTCTTTCCTGAGACTCTGATTCACTCCAGGACCTTGAAAATTTCATTTCACCTCTTTTTTTCTGTATCAGTTCTTTGTTATTTTACTCAGTGTGACTGAGTCCTCTGGAGAGGAAACTGAACCTTTGTATTTTTTGTCTATGACACTTAGCATAATCTACCATCAGTCTTACTGGAGGTCCAATGTAAATGTAGCAAAAATACTGCTACAGGCATTCTTCTGGCAGAAAGCACTCTTGTATGAACTAATACAATAACACCTTCTCTATGATCTTTAGGTTGTATTTCCATACAAAAAAGCTTTCATGGAGAAAGCACGTTCATATTGTTGCAATACAGGTTACCATAATAATGGTTTATCAGTTAAGAAATTATCTAAATAGACTAGAGACCTTTTAAATGTAAAGACGACTTTTTCAGGTATAGATTGTCTTTTTTGCTGAAGTCATGCATTTATGATGTTGCAATAAATTGTGTGAAAACTAATTAGCAGCAAGACACAGGATTGCAGCTTCACAAAAATTCCAGAACTGTTACAAAAGTGAAGCCCATCATTTAAGCTCCAATACCTGTAACGTTAGCACAGAAGGGCTCAAACTCACACATGTAAACAGTTAATCTTTTTTCCTTCTCAACTTTGCTCCAATGTAAAAGTTCTCAAATAACACTTCATGTAATGATTTCCCAAAGTAAGTATGAAATTGCCTTATTTGGTGCCCCAAGGAAGTTTTCTTTTGCTGTTTTATAGGAAGTTTAAGAAATATATTTTTAGATATTCTTGTTGTCTACAGGTTCTTCTCTGAGCTGACATTCTGGCTGTGCTTATCTCACATAGTATATAGGGCTAAGAATCTCACTTATTTTCTAGTTAGACAAGTGTGTATGTTAGCTAGTTTGACACTCAGTCAATAAATCGTTTCACTTCACTTTGATCTCCAAGGAGGATTTTGCCATCCCCTTCAAAGAAAACAATATCCGCTGATGTCCATCTCTGATTTTCTCTTGATATCTTTTCTTCTTTGTGACCATCGTTGTGGCTTCTTGACTTCTTTCATTTGGTAGCTAACTCAGATATACTTGAAGTATTTACTCTTCTTTCAAGTCTCTATTTCTTGCCCCTGTTCTCATCTTACCACCATTTTAATTAGCCTTCTTTTCTGGTTCTTTCTTCTAAAAATGCAGACATTTCTGGTCGCAACTGTCCTCAGAGAACTGTCCTTACTTTTACCTGTCTCCATCACTGCAACCTCTCTTTCTCCCCTTCAGAGTCCTCAACTGTATCTTCTGCTGTCATTAGCAGAGTTCCTCTCTTCTAGTGTCATCTTGGATCCCTTTCGTTCACCCTTTTCCTGATCAACCTCATTATCAAAAATCATCTTCCTGGACAAACCTCCCTGTCTTGTATCTTGTGTCTTTGTTTGGTTTTTACTGTTGTTGTTTGTACTGATCTCTTCATTTGATACTCTTTTCCTAAGTGATATCTTTTACTAATAACTACCTCTAATCTGCATGTATATCTATTCCCCACACCATTTTTTTTTCTTAGTAAATGTCTGATGTACAGCATGGATAACCTGTAAATTCTACTTAGAAAATCTTTTTGAATGACCTTACAATTCTGACTAATTTAGTCTAACTTATTCTGACTAGTTTAGTCTAATAAGTGTGTATTTTGAATTCACATCCTAAATGTGGAAAAAAACCTATATAGATATATTTATCTGAATAAGCAATATGAGTTAAATTACCCAGTAGCTCAAGAAGGGATAGTGGTTTCACCCCATTAAATAGTTTTTCTCTTTTCTTATCAGTTTTTATAACCAGTAAATGAGAAAGCTCACAGGTGTCATCTCTCCTGTCCAGGGGCAGTAGAAAGCAAAAAAAGAAAGCTATTCTCTTAGCAGTTGCTTACTATGTCAATATAGATTAAGGAGTTTTCATTTAGTTTGTTGAAAAACGGCATCATTTACATAGAAAATAATAATGCAGCTAACAATTCAGAATTGGCAGGGTCTACATGAGAAATAGGGTGTATCAGTCAATGATCACATAGTTACCAATGAGACAGAAAATCTCCACATTTCTTTTCTGCTTTTTTGAATGTTTATTTCAATATCTTAAATTTTTTTTTAAATAAATATTAAAAAATTTTGTTATGTTAAAACAAATTAAACTAATTTGGCTGAGGTACATCAATAGCCAATGGCTTTAATAGTACCCATCAACCATGAACTTAATTAATGTTTGCAATCAACATTGACTGGTTCTTATTAACAGAGGTGTCATTTATCCATTTATTTTGAAAGTTTTAAATACTTATCAGTAAACCAGTCAATAGAGTCAAGATTTTACCCACCAGAACCCACAAAATCATCTGTTGTCTGGATGCTGAACATCTGTATGAAGCTACTGAAATCTTTCATAAATTATTTGACATCACTGTGGATACTGTACACAGACCTGAGAAAATAATACTTTCTTATTTAGTTCACTTCATTATAAATACTTCCTTAAATAAACAGAAAAAGAAAGAGTGAAATTACTCTAAAGGTTCTGTTAAAATTATTAAAAGGCTCTATTAAAGTCTTAAAAACTTAGAAAATAGTAATATTCCTGATATAGATGAAAAGGATGGTGTATATTGTTTTCCCAAAATCCTCTTCCATGGGAAGGTTAGTATTCTTTTATATCTATTTTCTTTTTTTTTTTCCCAATTTTGAGGGTTTGGGGTTTTAGGATTTTTTTTTCTTTTTTATATTTTTTTCCAGAAATGTAAGTGCACAAGAGATTGGATTGGTTAATGACTTTCCCTGACCTGTTATGAAATATTTCAGAATTTGTAAGTAGCCATGGCAATTAAAATAAATTGGTTTTATAAGGGTGTATATTTTTTTTTATCCTTTTAGATGAACATATTTCTTTGGGTGGATCCCTCTGACCAAGTCCTTTGATTGTAGCCTATATCTTTTTTTAAGCCTCTTTGGATGGATAAAAAGCTTTGTATTATGCAAGCAACAGATGTTATTATCATTTATCTAATGTTTCTATCAGTTATTCAGTAATATTTTCTAACACAATTGGTGTGAAATATGGGGTTTCTACTGTGACTAGGAAAAATTTCGGTCCTTTAGCTGTCAGTGGTAGGAAAAATTTACCAGTGGCGACATCAAATGCCTCAAGCTTTGGAAGAGTGTCTCTGCACTAAATTATCTAAGATAAAATCCTATCCCACATAACTCAATAGCTAAAGTTCCTTTAATTTCTATGGGAAATTTCTATTTTTCTATTGTGCACTGAAACATTCATGGACTTGAATAAGAAGTGAGATCTTTTAAAACATGGCCTCTGTTTTAAGAATGTCTATATCATAGTCAGGTGGGAAGGGCACCAAACACTCTACTGAATGAGTATCAGGAGTGAAATGCTGGATTCCCAGAGGCCCAATCCAAATCACTGTGGTGGACAGTACCATGGAGGATGGCCTGTTTTGTCCAAATCGAGTGCTCCAGGACTTATAATTGCATTTTTCTGCTACCCTGCCTCACGTCTCTTGACTTGAAACAATCTGTGGGACATCTACTAGTTTCTGTACAGGAATATGGTGAGATTTTTGTAGGCAGCAGGCATAGTAGGCAGTTCAAATGAAAAATACATGTGTGTGTGTGTTCGCAATATATTCATGGTAGAAATGCGTCAACATCTCTTCTTTTTTGGTAAGGACTCTTCTCTCCTTTTTGCACCTTTATACTCAAGGTTGCAACAACATCTAATTCTTGAAAGCTTTCAAACTCAATATTAGCACATTCAAGCCAAATAAAATGAAAATGGGATGGTGACTAAAATGATAGAGAGAGGTTTACAAGCTGGAGCAGTAGGGTTGTGAAATGGTTGTGTAATAGTGTATAACACCTATGTGGTCTGCCAAGAAGTGCCAATCTGTGCAATTTGCTGTGGCAAAAGGCCACTAAAGAGGTGATAAATGTTGGCATCAAGAGAAGACACATTATTGGTTTTAGCTTATGACACAGCATAGAAGGCAAGGAAGAAATAGTTTCTTGGTACCTATTTCCATGCAAAGCCTTGTAAGTCAAATTCTAACTGGCCTGTTGCAAAATAAAATTTTACCAGACCATAAGGAAGGTGCACTTATATTGACACGGGTGTCAATTTTGTCTGGAGAATCCATGGAAGAACAAAGATAGGGAAATGATGAAAGTAAGAAAACGTTACAGCGAATCACTTGGATGGATTTGTGTAACACTCTTCCAACGCTGGACCACCTCTCCTCCCTAGTGACCCCCAGTTTTGAAAGGGACACTGCCAGAGTACATATGGCCTTTCTATCAAATGAGGATTTAAAGACCAGAAGACTTATGATTTTCAATTCATGCACCATTGGTTAATATGACTCATGCGCTAAGATAGGGGTGAATAGAGGAACAAAATGCACATGATCAAAGAAATATTTTCATAAATATTTTGCTCTAATGGAAAAATACAGTGACACTTTAATTCTTCTGAATAAAAGACAGCAAGTATTTTAGCTTTCATATATAAAAATGTATATGTGGAAGCTATTATTAACATGCACCTTACTATAATAATTCATACAGGTGTTAAGCAGGATTATGAGACAAATAAAGTATAACCATTCTATTAAATCATGCTATACTGATCAAACAGTTCCATGCAATACCCTAGCTATTTACTTACAACAAGATAAAACATGATTCATGAACATTATCAGTGTGGTAAAATGAAAATAATCTCAAATCACATATTACCTAAGTAAAGAGTACTAAACTGAAATAGTGCCAAGTAATAAATATACACTCATCCAAGAAGTTATTAAAATAATTATTATTAATTTCATCAAATAATAAATGTATGCTTGTGATTGCTGATTCACGGAACCCTTAAATACTACTTAATTTTAAGCATATAAATTAGTAGTTTTCAACCTGTCTACAGGTGCCTGGAAGTCCTTGGTCTCCTCCTAAACTGGAGATGGCAGAAAATACTCTACAGACATTTTTCCCAAGTAATATCATGACAGAAATTAATGTGAATTCAGAATTTAAACCTTTAAAATGTTACAGGATGGCAGCTACTTTCTGTAGTACAACTCACTGTGCCCTGTAATCTTAACAACTGTTGTGTCCAATAAGCCATTTGGTTAATATGAAGTGTGATGAACAGACCCAGCAAATTAAGTTGAAGTCCTATGTAGAGTGACAACATGTGACAGCATTGATGTGACAGTTACCCAGAGTTTGCAAAGAGCTATGAAGAAGGTTTTTGATATCAAACCACTGTGTATTCATACCTGGGTGGAGAGGTAGAGCAGGATAAGGAAATAAGACATAAAACCACAAGAAAGATACTATCATTGATTGGGTATTAACCAGTAGCTGGCAGACCAGAGTTAAAACTAAATCTGGATAAAACTTCTTGCTGAATTCTTCCTTGTTCTGCTATATAATTTCCTTGTGGCCTCCAAAGAGTCACACAGACCTAGAAAATCTGAAGGAATTTAGGCTCCTAAATTTACGACGAAGGCAATGGGAATACATGCAGCTAAATATCTTGGTAATAAAGTCTAAAATCTTTTTGTTTGTTTGAGCTTCTCTTATGTGAAAGTGAAATAAATGGTGATTATTTAGAAAGTGTGATGTTTTGAGATCTTTTAGTAAAAAGGCTATAGACATGCCTAAAGCAGATATTTTTCAGCAGGCAGAGCCTTCAAGTCAGCATAAAGCTTTGGCTGTTGTAGTATTTGTATTTCTCAGCAGTGGTTTTGAATTTATTTTGCTTCTGTGAGCACTCTGTGGAGAATGTCTTTGGTGTTGGCTTTCACTACAGATTTTTCTTATTTTGTTGTGTCATGGAAAACCAGAATACCTTAGCCTGAATCTGTTTGGAGTTCAAGACAGTGGGAAAAAAAAATTAAGCTTAGTAATCTTCCAAAATATGAAATAGATGAACAGTTATTATCAACAGGAGTTTATTATGATTTTACTTTTTCCTGAAGAGCTCTATTTCTTAGAGTACTTTTCCCAACTACATGGCCAGAAAAGTGAATTCTCACATCTGTTTTTGCTGTCAACATTTTTTTTTCCAAAGTCAAAACCCCAGCTGTGCAAAATAGATTCAGATGTCTATCAGGTACTTATAAAAGTAATGATAAGCCACTGTCCTCAAAACTGGGTACATTAGATTTCCATCTTGATTGTGGTTAAACGCTACTGGAATAGAATATGTTTATTAGTATGACCATCACATGCAGAGCTGAAATGTTAATGCAAAACTGGGTCTTTATATCTGATTAATACTTTTGCCAAAGGGAAAGGGCAAGTCCAGAGAACCAATAGAAAAACTTACATATATATATATATATATATATAAAAATATATATATATAAAAAATATATATATATACACACACACACACATGTCTATAAGAAAAGTGCAAAATGATGGAACACTAGAGCAAAATAAAGTGCTCTGCAGATTTTAAAGCAGTTGAGAACTCTCTCTCCAGTAGTTATAATGCCTACCTTAGCAAAGTCTGTAAGGGTCATCTTTAGCATCATCTACATAACTTAGAGACTTATTGGAGTATTTGCTATGGAGGTGTACAAGATCTTGTCTCACTGGACAGTTGATGGAGAGGTTTTATCACAGTGTCTAGAAGATGGCCTGGCTTGATCTCAGTTAATGTTAAATACCCATTGAGACCCTCATATTGACAGTGCACTTATCCTATGTCAACTGTTCAGTTCTTCTGATGCAGCAAGTATAAATCCTCTCCTGTGACTGCATGGTGAGCATGGTGACTCATCTGGCTCCAGCAGACAGCACATTCTCTCATGCTTCTTGACTTTTGGCATCAATGCTTACAAGATGAATACATCCCCAAAACCACCGCTGTGTATTTATCTTCACCAACACCTGAAAGGCAGAGAAGGGTGGCTGTGCTCATGATGAATGCATAACATAGGTAGATAGCTAAATACCATATAGTCATTGGCTTATGCCCCTCCACAGTGAGATGAGGGAAAGAATCAGAAAAATATAGTAAAACTTGTGAATTGAGAGAAAGACAATTTAACAGATCAGAAAAGGAAGGGATAATAACGGTAATAATAATAATAATAGTGATAATATACAAAGCAAGTTATGTGGAATGCAGTTGTTCATCTCCCATTGACTGATGCCCAGCCAGTCCCCAAGCAGCCGTCACTGTCCCTTGACCAGTTCTCTGAGTTTTATATTCTGCATGAGGCCATATGATATGAAGTATCCCTTTGGTCCGTTAGAGTCAGCTGTCCTGGCTGTAACCCTTCCCTGCTTCTTGTGCTACCACCAACCTGCTCACTGTCAGGGCAGTACAAGAAGCTGAAAAGTCCTTGATCTACTTAGCAACAACTGAAACATCAACATTATTATTGTACTAAATCCAAAACACAGCACCATACCAGCTACTAGGAAGAAAATTTGACGCCTTTGAATGAGCTAGAATTGTACCCCAGCCCAAGCCTTCCATATTGTATGGAATTGGCTGATCTTTGCCATGTTCTTCATCGCCGTGAATGAGACTGGTATGTTCAGCTGCCTCTTGGCAGGACAAGAGGTAATTGTTTTGCGGACAGAAACAGTGCTGGTATTTCCAGGGTGACACTGGTGATTATCCACAAAGTCCGTCTTGGTCTCCTGCCCAAAACCATACTGTTAGGCAGTCATGAAGCTCAGGGTTGACCAATTTCTATTTTGTATATATGTTATTCGGGTTTCATCACACAGCCTGAAGCAAACTCCTGTCAAACTATATTACATATGATCACATGGATGCACATTATGAACTGTCTACGTACTTATTATGGAGGTGTTAATATTGAGGCTAGTCTAGAAAAGCTCAGGTCTGAACTGCTCAGCTTGACGGTATCTTCAGTTCTTTTAGGAGGATGTCTGACTATTAATCCTTACTGAGTCAATGAAATGTCTGCATCCAGAACTGTAGATCTTTTGCTTCAATGATAAATGAGATTTTCAGCACAAGGAAATATTTTGTAAGGGTAGAAGACAGAGATAACAAAGAAGTTTCAAATTCTCAGGGACAAGGAGACAGAAACTCTCAGTTCAGTAGAAGTAGAGAGGGACCGTGTTATGGTACTGTTCTAAAAATCACATGGCAACACTTGAATTCTGAATCTCTTTTTATTCCAAGACTTGCAAGTTCAGGCCAACCACTGTTAGAACTAGGCAGTGATATCATGACAGAGCAAGCAAGTCACACACACATGTAGTCTATTGTTCCTGTAGGTGTGGTCCTGTAAGGCAGTGAAAACTTCCAGGAAGTATTCAGAAGCCTCAATCCCATTAAAGCCCCTGGGAAGGGAGAATGCTCAAAACGTTGGCAATATGGACTCTAAAGTGCATTCAAAGTGTGTACCTAACTGGCTTAGAGGTTGAATTTTTTTTCAGCTCTCAAATCTCATTCATATAAAACAAATTTCCTTCATAAGAAGACTAAGTGCTACTTCCTCAGTAAGGATTATTTCCATACTGAGATGTAATGGATCTGTTCCATATTGGCTGTAGATTCTTTTAAGAAGTAAAGTTAAAATGTGGTTTTATACTTTGGAAATTTTACTTTGTCATTCACTCAATACTGTCCGAAGTTTTAATGTTTGGATTTTTACAATAATAATAGTATTGCTTGTGAATGGGAACTCAGCATAGTAACTATCAAGCGAAACAAAATGAGTGTTTGAAAAAATTATCACCGTCTGAACCAAAGGTTTCATAATGCAAGATGTTTTATAATCTGATTGAGAAGAAATCTTCACATTCTAATAAAATAAAGTAATTGGAGGCAGAATAAAATTAGTAGTCAGCAGCAATAACAATACTCCTTTTAATCAAATATTTCACATTTCACAGTAATTTATTCACAAAACACTTAAATAGCTCAACAGTTTGTCCACGTTCTCTTGGTTGTGAGGAAAAGAAGGCATTCAGCCAAGAGGACATCGTCATTGTACATTTACTTCTAGGAAACAATTTATCTCCAAGATTTTGCAGTTGAGTTCATCTCATGTCTATAAAGTCCAAAGAAATGAGTCATATATGGCACGATTTTTGGTAAAATAAAGTCACTTGGAAGCTCAGGTTCTCCTTAGGTCAAAGGGCGAAACACTCCAGAGAAGAGGTCAACTGACTGTGGAGATGAGGGTTATGGGAGAAGCTTCCAAACTGATTAGCAGGCAAATTGTTCTGAGGGTTGTCAATCATGCTTTGTTTCCTTTGATATAAATGCTTGTTTATTTTTAGTCTCCTCAGGCCTTGCTAGTACGAGGCAGCAGGGCCAGAGTACACTAATGCAGAGCTCTCAGCTGCTGTGGGGTCAGATGGAAATTGTGTGAACTCAGCACTTCTCATTATTAGCTTCTGGACTGGTACAACGATAATGGCCATCCTGAAAAATAAGCCAGAAAATAAGATGGCACTTGACTTTCCAGGAAAACACTTCTGTAAGTGTCTTAGTATTTAATAAAATATGCTTGATGTGTTCAGTTGCACACACAGACACATGTAAGTAAATATGCTTTTTCTAGATTTGAGTCTACCCTTACCAAAAATAAAACAATTTGGTGTCCATGGCATTAATCCTGGTTTCTATAGGTGTTGAATGAAGTTCTCTGTACAGGTTCTTTAAATTCTCTTTAATACAGATACCAAAAAGACATAATTATCTATATTGATATACTGTCAGTCCATTTTACGATTAAGTAATACAAAACAAGATCCTAACTCCTTACATCCTCTATTGTTTTATTTTATAAATTTAAAGACAAAATGGTTCACAGCAAACAAGATGCATCTGTTTAATATTAAAGTGCAAAAAATATAATAAAACTATTACTTCTGGAATATCTGAATAACCTGAGGAAAAATAGCATCCATCTGGCCTTCAGTATGACTGGTTTTTACATCAGTTGGATGTCTCTGGGATTACAAGGTTCAACACTTATCTTTAAGTAGAGTGAGTTTCTAAAGATGTAACATCCAGAAACTTGTGAGTAATCTGTCTGCTTAGAAGTACAATATTGTGTTACCAGATCTGCTGAGCAAATGCACAATAAAGTTAATCCTTTGGTTCTGGAAAAGCTGTAGGTATTGCAATGGCAGATGTGCTGAAACAGAAGTGTTTATGTTTGTTAGGGCTTGTGAAGCAGTGAGGCTGCCAGCTCACAAGTATTTGAATTTCCTGCAAATGTTTACCTAAGGGCTATCGTGGGGAAAGAAAATTGCTCAGAAGGAGTCTCTAAAACTATTTGGCAGACTGGCAAACCTATTCTGGTGAATTGGTTGGCACAGCCTGCATTTTCTTGTTGAACTTACTCTCTTTGAATGTAGTTAATATTGAGTGCAGTCTTATCGAGACCAATACCCTGTTATACTGAACACATTTTCCACTTCTTCTTACTATGCCATATGGAAAGCAAGAAAAATGTTAGATTAAGGATTTTGTACAGTGCAGGTGTGACATGAGTCTGGTCTGGCCAGAGTTTTGAGGTGGAGCTGCCTTCTGGACCTTCTTTAATACTGAGCTCTCCAAAGGAGACTGAGAGGCTTTAAACTCAAAAAGTCAGGTTGTGTAGAGCACAACCAAGAGACAAAACCATTTGAAGAGAGGAAACACAAAGTAACTGGTTTAGAAATGAAATAAAAAGAGTCATATACAGCTCTTATTGCCGCCTACGAAACCCTCGCAGGCAGGTCATTTGCTTCCATGCCTAGATAAAGCTGACTTGGGGAATTTGAGTTGCAGTTAATTCTGTCCAGGCCCTGGAGTATCCTTCTTTCCTGTCCCTTTTAAGGCTATGTGACTGTTGTTTGCCCATTGCCCATTCCCACCATCTCTGTGGAAGCTGCTGGCCCCCAGCTCTGTGATACATCTTCCTTTCCCTAATGAAGACACAGAAAGAGGGAGGTTTTGACTGGTCACTTTTCAGGGTCTAAATATTTTCGCTGAGTTCTATTAAACACAATAGGTTGCAGTAGCACTTAAAATGTTTGTGTTGAGGCCTTCAAAACATGGTGTTAGAGACTATCTTTCCTCTAGGAAGATTTAGTTGAAATCTGGAAGGTAATAAAATCACAAATGGAAATGGACTCCCAAAAGAGTGAAGAGGGTTACCCTCATCAGCAAAGTAGTGACAAGAGACTTGGGAACAGGCCATGTCTCCTCTGGTTCCCTTTCTATTTTACATTTGCTACAACCACAGCAGGGCATGTTCCGTTTGCTCCATGGATGATCTGAACTCCATGGTCTTCTCACTAAAAATATCCCAGTCCTTCATCCAATATATTTAGCTCTCTGCTTCCAGAGGAAAAAAAACTTTATGAGAACTGTCAGCAATAAGACAATATCCCAGAGGGCCGATTTCACTATCAGTATGAAAAATAAAGACCAGAAACCCTGAACAGGATTTGCTGTTGGAGAGGGAATGACAGTAAATAGAACAAAAGAAATTTTTTTCTGACATAACTGTGCTATTTTTTATGTTGCTACCATTAAGCATCAGTGGTCTTTTTTTTTGTAAGTATCACAAAAGAAAAGTTTACATCAGCATTTTGAAGGAGGAAAATGAGATTATTTGATATTAAGAGAGAGCTGCTTCTAAGCGTGGATCATTAGAACAGAACACAAACAGAATCAAAAAATAATCAAGTAGGAGGGAGTGGGGGCTCACATCATGTGTGGATTGCAAGAAGCTCATGTCTAGGGGAGGAACAAATTACAGCAGGCAAATAAAAACAGTTTATGGATATCTTTGAAAGTAAAGGCAAAATCTTGTATCACCTGATAAAAAAGGTGAAGGACACCTAAGAGGGTTGATTTGGAAGTTGTCTAAGATGTTGCTTGCAAGAATGTGATGGATGGATGGATGGATGGCAGGCAATATGTTAAAACTGCATTCAGAAATACCAGGAAAAAAGGGACATTTCAGCATTTAGCACAAAATATAATGAATACACAATCTTTGTGGAATGGGAGAGAACTGGTAAAGTGTAAACAGAGCTGAAGTATGAGGACTTAAAAAAGACTCAGGTCAGATATTACATCCAGCTTATAAGCATGTGTGACAAATAGGAAGAAGATATTGTCATGGTGGTGGAACCTAATTCAGAAAATCTGGTTGTTGATAACATAATCAATTCCCAACACAGACTTCAGTGCTCTTATTTACCATGTCTGGTATTTACCATGCTAGGTGATAAGTAGTTGTCCATTGCAGAGACTGAAGACAAATGGACAAATGGAGGTAGTTTGGAATGGAATGATGATTGCGATATGTCTGTGAAAGGTACATTTTCAGGTCAGGTGTAGAAAGACAGAAGAAAAGAATCAGAACTTTATGGGACCATGAGTGTGGCAGAAGGCAGGTGAAAAAAATCCTTCATAAACAGTCACAGAGGTTGAGGACAATAAACCATCAGCTTGATTATACTCAAGTAGTAGATATCTAACAAATCAGAATGGAGAATGATTAGGTGTTGATTCTAAAAACTGATCACCGAAAACCTAAAGGAGATATTGCAAGAGAAACTTTCAGCTGAAAGTACAGAAGTCAGATTCCAAAGGGCCTGGAATAAAAATAAAACCGAAGACTATTATAAGCTCCAGGCAGTTATTTAAAATTTTTGTTCACTATTTGTGTAGAAGCAGAAGGGAACTCCTAGATTAGCAAATCCATTCCTCTGATGTTGTAAGCAATTGTATCTCATAGTCTATATATTTATTAAACTTCACATGAGTGTTCTATTCTTTTCTTCCTAATTTTAGTGGAAAGTTGCTTCAGAACTTAAGTCTTCTGATAATCAGAAACTTTAATTATGGATTGAATTTATTCATTGCTCATTAGTAATCATTTGTCCTTGTGTCATCATTGTCCATTTGCTTAAGTATCTTTCTCTCGCTTTAGTGCCTAACCTGAATGTATTTATAGAGAGCAATTATATCCGCTCTCAGCATGAATGAGCTTAGAGATGAAAGGGAGAAGGAAGCAAACATGTTGCTTCAGCCTGGACCAGCTGGAATCTCTTTATTGAGACTCATGTAAAATGTTTTGCAGCAGCTGAATCTGGAAGCATCATTTGTGCAGTTCACAGCAATATGATACAGGTCAAGACACCTCACAGCCATATAAGTTGGAAATGGACATATCAAGCCATAGTTGCTGTCTGAATATCCATGGATATTATAGAACCAAGAACACTAAAATTGTAGTCCAGCTTAGCTGCAGATTAATGATCTGCATCTGATTGTGATAAACACCCATGGTAAACTATTGCAAATTTTCCCCACCACTGCCATTTCTATTTTTCTAGTGTTGGGAGCTAGGTGTCTGTCTGTATTAGATTATAACAAGCCATATGGCTTATTTTGCAGAAGGGACTCTGTATGGTGTCATCTGCATGATGTAGGCTCTGGATTTAGTAATCGCTTCTGTTCTTTCCTACAGTTTTTCTAAAGCTGTCTTCCAGAGCTCTTCACACTCAACATAATCTGAGAAGAGCAGGAGTTGCCCACAACATCAGTCATACTTTGTGTACAAATTTTTAATTACAAAATAGATTCAGTAATTCAGTCATAATATATAACACCATAGCACACATTCAGATAAATGGTTTGAAAGAGGGATCCTTAAGGGAAATAAAATTGCCATAAACTATTCTTTTGCTTGGTGGTATCTCATTGTCAGAAGCAGCAAGTATAGCTGTGCAACTATATGAAGTGCTGGATATGTTAAATATGTGATTTTACCTCATACCTTCAAATTTAAATCTAAATTACTTGAGAACAGTATGCTGTGAGTTATATTTTAAACATGTTTTCACTTTTATATAGAAAGGGTTTTTAAGCCTAAAAATGTATATTCCTTTCATATATGTGTTTCCACTTGCCATCATTCATGCTTCAAAGTATGGGTTTTTTCCAGTAAAAATATTCTTGTGAGTCTATGGACTGCATAAGAAATGGAAAATTAAGGCCCTTTAGTTCTGAAGAACATGCACTATGTAAATGAAAAATAGAAAATAAGATACTGGTCATTGTACCTGTAATAGATTAGTTACTCAAAGGAAGAATGCATCTCTTCAGCCCTTTTCTTCTGGAAAGTGTCATTTTAGCTTGGCCTAAAGTGAAATCCAGCTCTCCTTGTAGCTGACCTTTGTGCATCCTCATGTAAGGGCAGAATTTGTACAAATTTGAGCTCTTTTCACAGTTCAGTACAAACCACGCTGTCTCTCCTGAGGGAGATAGAGATACAAGAGTACTGCAGGTCAGGGTTGTGGTAGACTGACAGAGCTACATAAGGAAGCTTGTACAATACCTGATTTAAGTGTAAGATTCTTACAGGGTTTTCAGAGAGGAAGAAAAACAGTGTGGCTGTCTATGGTGTTTTTCAAAGCAGCTCTGCATTTAGATTCTGGAGACAGGTTTGAGTGTACCTGTTCCTTTACCCCTGATCACGGGAGGGAAGGCTACATGGCAATCGAGAAAGGGACTGTATGCTGTAGTAACTAATCAAAAATCAATTTTGACAGCCTACTCAGTGAAAAGGAATGAAAAAAGTGTAGGTGGCAGGAGAGGTATTTTGAGGCTTTCAGGAAGGTTAGTGGTTTTCTCCTGTAATTCAAAGGAACAGCAGCAAAATATAAAAGAGAACTAAACCAACAAGGATAAATACAGTGTATGGAAAAAGCTTATTGGATACTTGTCTATGCAGAACTCCCTTCATCAAGAAAAGACCTTAAATATGATGAATTGTGCAAGAATTGAGCTGACAGTACCCTCATCTCAAAATATTTGCCCATGATACAGGTGTAAATTAAAATAAAAAAGTAATAATCAGCAAACTGAAATTAAATAAATATCTCTGTAGGAAATTTTGAAATTCAAACCAAAAATATTGTTTTCAGGATATTCTAGGGTGAAAGCTCTTGTGATTTTGGGGTTATTTTTAAAAAAAATATTGTAAAAATGCTTACTTAAACCATAGGAAACAGCACCAACTCCACTTCCTACCAAGACCTTTCTTTTCAACAAACAGAACATTACTGTTATGAGGAGATTCACTAGGCTGATTTTGTTTTTTCTAAAAAGTACAAAATGTCCAGCATATCCAAGAAATGACCCAGTCTCTCAAGAAGGGCTCCAAATCGAGAAAGGAAGAAAGTAAGACCTCCACGAGGTACTTAGGCGCTTCTTTAATGTTACTGACTGTACAGAGAATGTGCTCAACGCTATAGCGATGATCAGCAGTGTCAAACTCTCCAATTCATGAAGCTTCTTCTCCATGAGACCTGCCATAATTTCGATGGTGCTAACAAGGTCCTGGCATATATAGTCATGGTCCAGACCAGGGTCCACAGTGCTAGACACTGTACAAAATTACCATGACAAGAAGATTGGTGCCACATTGCAGCAATGACACATTGTTGTGGGAATTTTTATTTTTTAATTGGAAAAAAAACCCCTGCAGTTATCTGATGCTCTAGGAATATGTACAAAGCACATTTAAAAGTACAGTAGGCGCTCAAATGGGAACTTTATTAATTAAAAGCCTCCATGTACTGTACAAATGAAATGTTCTTCTCTCTACCTACTCAAGTCATTCATTCAGAAAAATCCTGGGAAAATAGTTGGGCTTTGCAATGTGCCCCATAGGTCAATGTATTCAGGCTCCAACAGGCCAAGTGGGAGGAGTGAGTTCCAGAACAGGGAAATCTTCATTGCAAACTTCCTCTCATAGTGCGTGCATTCAGAAATGTGCACAGCACACTCACAGAAAAATGGCTCTAGCCCTTTGCACAGCTCAAATTTTAAATGAGTCCTTTAATATATGTATATCCAACCATGGAAGAGATGCTGACCTATGCTCCTGTCTGAAGCACAGCAGTGGGAAGGATTTTGAAACCCTGTAGGATTTTCAGACCCACAGCTTACCCACCTTTTTTTCCTCCTTTTTTTTACTATAATATCCTTATGGTATAGATTTATAACACAACAACCCCTTTTCTCTGTACTTGCCCCATGCACCCTTTATTTAATAGCAGCAGCTTTCCTGAGAATCAAATTGTCCCTGGGCAGCTCACTGACAGTATGTTACATGCATCCACAAGAAGTGGTCTCACATCTATTTATATTTTCCTACACTCCTATATCAAAAATTCCCTCTTAGTATAGGGATGGGTCAAAGTGTAGCTGCAGAACCCAGAAACAAGCTTCAATCATGCTTTAAAGTTTGATATTATAGTTCAGATCCATCCCCTAAATCAGATTGGCTTTCACTGTTCAGATCAGAACAATCCCTATCTTATTTGTTCATAGGCTGCAGAACAGTAGGAGGATTGTCAATACCCTGCTCAGGTCCTAATTAAAAATCCAAACTAAAATTTAATATTTCAAGCATTATTTAAAATATATTAAGATAGTCGGTCTATTGCTGTTGCTCATTACTCTGTTGAAACCAAATATTAGTAACAGCATGTACAGAGGACCTGGAGCATGAATTAATAATGAGGTGCTTGTGCTGGAAAACATGCAAGAGTCTGGTTCCCTGAGTTGGCAGACATCCGACAGAGACTAGTTTGCTCTTCTTTACACAGTGATCAAATCATCTGCTCTACAAAATCATCGAGAAGGAAAGTATTTCTGATTAGTTTACATCCTCTGATGATTATTTTTCAGAAACAACAAATATGAGGGCCACCAGGATGAAAGGGGCTACACTGGGCATTGTGTGTGTGTGTGTGTGTGTGTGTGTGTGAATCTTTAAGCCAATGACTTTGTACTACTGATCAATTGGTAGTGACAAACAATCAACTGGTAGTTAAACATTATCTATGTATGATCCTAAAACAGGTGGCCCTCTATGCCCCCAGCCTACCCTCACCTTGCTTACAAGGTTTCTTCCTGAGACTTTTGAGGTGAGATTTTTTTCCCCCTCTCTCATTGCAGTAACAGAAAACAAATCTGAATAAGAATAGAGAAAGAACATGTGGCTTGTTAATGCTCTTGGCCTGAAGCTAAGGTATCAGAGATGCATTTGAAGGTTTTCTGTGGATGTGAGCAAGGACTTAGCAAATCAGGAAAGATGTGCAAGCTAGAAAATATATGCATCATTTGTAGTATTCAATACATACACATATGCATTTATATATAAAATGTATGTGACTACAATTTGAATCTATAAAAATTAATTATAGCCATGTAAGCTATATTTAATTCTGTAGCAATACTGCAGCTAGATCAATGATGTAGCACAGAGATTAGACATATTTATTTGTGTATAGATGCATGCTCCTTTCTCACACGTTCTTTACATGAAACTGGCTTTCATCAGTCCTCATGGTGCCCCACACTGGCCTCCTCTGCCCATGCAAGCTTTTCTCCAGAGGGTGAGCCCAGCTACCTTTGTGTTTCTTCTGTGCATGGAGACATGCCTTCAATATATGCAGAAAACAAATAATAATTATTGAAGTTATTTGTGCCCTGAGACTTTAGCTATACCTTAATCTTTCACATGCTTTTCCCTTAAGATGAACGTATTGTTTCCCACAGTGTGGCATTCAATCCTGTAGCTACTGCCTTGTTCTTGCCCTGTAAATTAAAAGGTGTGAAGGAGAAGGAAAATTTCCGCAGTGAATGAGAGAAATTATTACATAATTTCATGTAATTTTTGATGCAGGAAACAATTTTCTCAGTGCACCTGTTTGAAGGGATAAACAAGGCTGCTTCAACCATCAATCTGTGGGACTTCAGAGCTCAGCATGAAAGCAAAGGTGAAACGAAATACGAAAATTGCAGTGCAGCAGAAGAGGAGTCATCTATCTGAGGGCCTCTGCTGAAATCCCATCTTTCGGGTAGGGTTTCTTGTGCATTTTCGTGTTTTGGTCACCTGATGGTAGCTCTCTGGCCTAATTGGTTTCCTAGTTAACAGACTAAGTAATGATGTAACCAGAGTGTGTGGGAACCGGACCTGTGTGACAGATACAAATTTTCCCAGCCATACTAATTTTGCCTGCTTACCTGGTTCTGCTGCTGGTTATCTGGAAACTTGAACCACTTAAAGGATATAATGAGTCTAGCAAAGGTTGAGGCACAGCTTAGTTATTTAACATAAAATTATCCCCAGCCATGAAATATATTAGCTTGGTAACTCCAAATATTTTTGTTACTGAATGACACTATTTTAATACATATGGCTGTGTCTACAATTTTTGTTTACTTCTTCTGTGGTTAGGTGAAATGAGAATTAGTTTTTTGTAGCCTAAAGGAGCAGATCAACTCTGTTCAATTGCAAATGTGTCTCAATAACCACCTTCTGCTTTCCACTGGCTGCTATCCCCAGTCACTCTCACAAAGTGTTGTTCATTTGTGCTGGTGATTTTTGCAGCTGAATGTTGCTACTGTTGCTTGTATGACAATACAAGGATTTCACAAATTCTCCAGCTAAAATCACGGTCCTGTTGAACTGGGCACTGCATAAACATAAAGTGAGAAATGGCTGCATCTCAAGTGCCTCAGACAGAGGTGGTTTGGTGGAGATGAAAGCTTTGCAGCCTTAGAGCTAAGCTCCTAAGACAGTAATTTTTAAATTAATCAGCCCAAGAAACAGCCTCGTGTATAACATAATCAAAGAAATTGGGAAGGGCGGTAGAAAGGAAAGGGAATGGCTGGCATGGAAAAGGCCTGACCAGTTTCCTTCTCCATGACCTGTCATTCCAAGAATGAAGGTCTCAAGATTCCTCTCTACTGTAACATAAAATCCCTTTACATATTGAGTAAAGCTGATCTTGCTGGCACTTGGTATTTTTGTGGTCCTCAGGCAGTTTCCATTTACCCTTGAGGAAGGGGCCACATCTCTGCAGAGAAGTTAAATGTTTTCTAATGTGTTGAGCACCTGGGCTGTCACTGGTTGGGCTATAGAACCTGGAGCAAACTTCACCAGAACCCTGGTGGTTATTGTTCTGCAGCAAAAAGCAGACAGTGTAGACCGTGTCTCGTATTCTTTACTGGAGAGGAAGAAAGTTATCTTTTTGCATGCAACTTGCTGTTCATTTACTTTGCACCTACAGAAATGTTTGATAAAAGGAAGAAACTGAGAGCAGAAGCAAGAAGCTGGACTCCTAAGGTGATGTGAAACTGTTTTATGTCTTCCTTGAAAATAACACTCCTAAGTGTGATGACAGAAATCATGAAAGCAACAGGACTTTTCATACCCTTAGTGTCATTCATCCAGTCAGTTAACGTGATGTTTAAAAAGGGACACCCCACAGTGTTTCAGTATCTTTCTATTTGAAGTTTATACAATGCCTAACGCATATGCAATGGATCTGGGGCCTGACATCTAGTTAAACTCTTTGGGAGCAATATCAAACATTAATGGAGATTAGTGTTAGAACTGGTGTAAACATAGCAAACAATCTGCTGTAAGTGTATGCTCACATTTCCATACGTTATAGAGGTAAGCAGAGCCACTGAAAAGGAAAGAAACCCCAAGAGGTAGCTCTTGGCTAGCTACTTCTAGGATTCGCAGAGGCAGACATGAGTAGGATACAAATATCTTATTATATGAGTATCTATACTCTCATAAAATGCTCTTTCTAGTGCTTAAATTTGGTTTTACAAAAGGTAAGAAAGATTTAAAGAGTTGTAATCCCATTGCACAAAACCACTAAAAAACAGATGAAAACTATTTAGTATCTCCAGGTGCACTGTAATTCTTGGCAGAAGAAGCTAATTCCAGGTGTGTAACTTCAAAAAAATTTAAAAAAAAAATCCAACCCTGTTGTCAAACCTGGATAAAACCATCAAGCTAGAAAAATAGAAGCTAAACTAGTAGCAAAGTCTGAAGTACAACTGCAGAAAGACAGTCTCTCCATTGAAGAATCATAGCATATAAGTGAATCTCCCTATTACTTAAGTAAACATAGCTTGATTCTGGGCAACATTTCAAAAGAGATAAAGCTTTGGCATGCATGAACACATGAAAATATGACATATTCACAGTGGGAGGTATGAGGTGGGGTTTCCAGTAGTGCCAAAACTTATTTCACATATACATGCTTAAGGCCAGATCCAAAGCTGCTGAAGCAAAGAGTAAATCTTTCCACTGTATTCAACTGGCTTTACATTCAGTGTTCGGTCATATTAGGAAAATGGGGGGAAAAAAATACATTTGTTTCTTAATTTGCAGCCAAATAATTCATACATTTCCCTTCTCCTTTTAAGCCTGGGAAATTCTTGTCATTGACTTCCTTGGGGGCAGCTCCTTAATCAACAGAGAAAATATAAGCTGTACCACAAAATGGAAAATACTATTATACCAGCTAAAAATATTTGTTTCAGCAACACATGTGGTATGGGATATTATTATTCCATAATAGAATACACATTGATTCTTTTGACACTTTTTTTTAAAAGAACTTTTATTTATATGATGTGTTTATGGACAAATATGCACTGAATGCTTTTAAAGTCCTATTATGGTTTCAGTTTATTTACACACGTTCAGATGAAATGACCATTATAGGAACTAGAAACCTACAGACCTAATGGAAGCTCTTACAGTTGGTGCCAGTTTTACGTCCTGCAGGGGTAGTTGCCACTATATTAATACCCTGCAGGTCAAGTTCATTATTTTCTTTTAAGCAACATATTTTGCAGATTTTATACAATTTGATATAGTGTCACACTTAGTACATGCCAGTTTTACATCTGAATGAAGAGCCAGGGAATTGTACCACATGAGACGTCCAAGTAGGTTTTATAGAATCCATGGCCACACAAGAAGGAAAATGGACATGGTAACCTTGTCTTCCAAAGGCACCTGTGAAAACTCTTTATGAATCACAGGACTAGCTACAAAAGAGAGAGATCTGTTGGGGAAATCTGCTTTTACCTAATGGCTGGGACTTCTGCAGCCGTGATCAGCAGCTGGGTGTGTGGCAGTGTATTTGGTTCAATTTGCTCCTCTGAACTAGCATTTATTCCCTTGCTACAAGCTTGATTTAATGAAAAGGGGTTTGAGAAACACAATACTTTCTCAGTTACATGATAACTCCCTGACTTTCAGGATGCCTAGACAGTGTCATGCCTGCGATAACACATGGGTATTTTTTGGTGATGTGAAAAAAATACAGGTGAATACAAAAACTTTTTTGCCCTTATCTTGTGACTGCTGGGCTGGATGCTTGTTTCTTATTGCAGAGGAGCAACAAGGTGTGACTCTGTGCACAGGGCAAAACAATTAACAGTCCAGCTGTGACTGCACAGGGCTTTCTGTAGCTTCTCTATCCTTTTCCCACACATACTACATGCATGTAGAGGAAGAGAAAGGGCTTTTCGTTGCACTAAGTTGGACAAAGATCCTTATCTCAAAGCAGAGGATAAAGTGAAATCTCCAGTTTTGTTCCTGTTTGAGTGCCCTGTAATATCTACAGAGTTTAGCAAGCACTGATATTTACTTTTATGGTATCACTGTGAATTAGAGATGTTCATTCTGTTCAGACCTCAGCATTAGGGCAGACAGGGTCACAGTAGAGGTGTATCAAAGTGAAGTGATACTGCTTTGGTTTGTGACATTGTGATAAATCCATTTCCCACTGAACAACACTAAGGAGCTGCTTTAATTTTTACTTATCATTTTAGACTCTCCAGACTATTAAGGCTGCATGAATATTAAAGGCTTGCTATTTACATTAGAATCTTTATCTTTATAGATATCAGTGCTTGTTAAATGATTCATAATGCATTATTCATTCAACCAATTCTGCCCTTTCCTCTGTTTGTTATTCACCTGCAAACAGACTTTGATTTTTACAAATTTGTTCATTATTCAAATCATTCCAGGCTCTCTTCACAAACATATTTTAGTGGTCTCCTTTGCTCAAAATCTATTGTATCCTACCATAATTTATCAATTTGCTTCTGTTGTTGCTGGTAGAGTGTAATTGAACATTTAATAATAGACCTGAAATTCCCCAACTTTAATCAAGATTTACAGGATAGCCATGAGGATTCATGCTAATGCTTCTGATGCTGCTATGAAGCCACTGACAAGATATCCTTGGGTTGCTAATATACCAAGCTTTGCCTTTTATTCCCACCTGTTGGAAACACAATAATTAAGAAGCATGTGGCCAGGTTGTAGAGTCTGGGAAATTTGTTGTCTATGTACAAAGCTAAAGTGTCAAGATTTGGGTTTCCCTATGCCACAGCATAATGTTGTTCAATGAAAGCACCAGAGTGCAGTTTTGGATATTTGGTTCAGATCTCCAGCCGGCTATTTCCATGTGGGGTTGCTTCACCCTGTGCCTCAGTTTTTCCTTCTGGAAATTGATATCAGTGTTGCTTGCGGAAGATCTTACTCTGCAGAGACCAGAAGAGTGAAAAACATTTCTGGCATCTAGTTTAAGGCACATATATTAAGTTGCTTCCCTGGAGCTGCCCAAAAGGTAGTTGTGAGGAGTTTCTGCATTGATATCTGGCCTTGGGGCTGCTGTTCTGAAATGCCTCAAAGAAGACACCTCATTAGAGGAGTGTGTAGAGACTCCCTATTTCATAGCTTGGCTAAAGACCCTGAAGAAACACTGCTACATGTCTATAAAGAGAAAATAGTTCAGATAATAAAGAGTAGAGTGTTTGTCTCTGACCCAAATACTTTCATCTTTAAGTTAAGAACAGGGAAAAACATTTTGTTTTCAATTCAGTTCATCACTATTCACAGTAAGTTTGTTTTGGATGCACTTCTGAGAAGTTCCTACCTGCACAATGGAAAAATAGATCTCAAAACAATGCAGAAAAAATTGAAGTTGGTAGTAAGGAACTAACTTGTTATCTCACCCTACAAATTGTAATGTACTGTAATAATTAAAATAGGTTAAAACGTTGGCAGAAAAAATTCTGACATATTTTTAGGAAAAGCAAAGGTATGCACTGCAAGTTTTTTTTTCATCAATTCAGAATGAAATTTCAAGATAAAAGAATCAAAATTAAGCCATTTTTGTTTAAGAGTACATACATTTTTCAGTTTAGTTAGCTAAAATGACTTTTAAAATTACTTTCTCCATTATAGACTGGTTTCAATATCTTTTATTTGGTTTTTTTCCCCACTAGAGATAAAGGAAGAAAGATGATTTTTATATACATGAAAAGAAAAGAAAAGAAAAGAAAAGAAAAGAAAAGAAAAGAAAAGAAAAGAAAAGAAAAGAAAAGAAAAGAAAAGAAAAGAAAAGAAAAGAAAAGAAAAGAAAAGAAAAGAAAAGAAAAGAAAAGAAAAGAAAAGAAAAGAAAAGAAAAGAAAAGAAAAGAATTGAAATCAGAATCTTCTCCTCTTTTAAACGTTTTCAGCATTTTCAGCTAGAAAAAAATGACAATCAGCCCTGGATGAAATTGTCCTCTGAATTTCTCATGTTTCTCCATTTAAAAATTTAAAATGATTGGTTTGGGGTTTTTTCATTGTTTCTGGGTTTTTGCTTTCCTGCTAAACTCAGTCATTTCCTTTTACTCTACAACCAAGCTCAGGTAAACTGCAATTTTCTAATGAAGATTGACAATGATTCAGCCACTTAACATTCACAGTCACAGTCATAAGGACACTGATCTCTACAAAGCACAATGCTCACTTTTAGGAGGAAAAATAAAGTTGACTTTTACATCAGGAGGTTTACTTTTACATTGTTCGTAAAGAGAAATGAGGTAAGCCTTAGCATTCCCGGAATATTTTTGGCTGAATATTTGGAGGTAGACAACATTTACTTATACAAATCCCTCTGCATTTCTCAATTCATATCTGCACCCAGGCTCAGGCCAGGTAAGACATCCAGGCATGCCCAGTGCGGCACCATGGATTGGCGTGTCATGGAGTTAAAGAGTCATTTGAATTTTTTTTCTGGAGATCGCAACTCAAACTCCACACAGGCGCTGAGATGTCTTTGGAGGATACTCCAAAGAGGTTGCACTTCTGCTCATTTCAGTGCCTGGCATTGCAGTTCTGATCCAAGTTTAGACCTACCATAATCTTAGTTTGCTAAACACTGCAGAAAATCTATGTTATTTTTCATACCTGTCTTAAATTAATCTGATAGATAGTTATGAATAGAACCAGAATCTACAGAATATAACAATCTCTAAACTAGTCTGCAGATGAGCAATGCAAGCATCAAAAGTGAGAAACTACAGTACTACTCATTTTCACTAGTCATCATTTATCTTTCTGCTTTCTTCTCTCCCTTACACCATGAGTCCATGCCTGGGGACACCATGTGTTATTTTGTCTCCCAGTCACTTTCGTTCCTTTCCCATGCAATGCATTCACACTAGCTATGTCATTGCAGTGGAGCCCGATCCAAAATGGCTCAGCTTCCTTCTCAGAGTGTCAGAGAGCTAGGAGGAAAGGTTTGTTCAAGGTCTTGGCTCCCTCTCCTGGCTGGCTCTGCAGCAACTTAAAATGATGTGTTAGTCTGTCAAAAATTAGTGTCTGCTTACTGACAATGCACACTTGAAACAAGAGAGAAGAGCACTCTGGTGATGAGACTCTAGTCTTAAAAACAAATAAATTAGAAATTTGGAAGCTAATCTCTCTAAAAATGAATTATTTAAAGATCATCACGTTTTTTACACAGGCTATTTGAAAATGTTTTCCCCCTGCCAAGCCTTCTTGAATGTTGTTTGTTTGTTCATTTTTCTGGATTACCTGTATTTTCCTTCTGACCTGCAGGCTCTAGACTCCTACTTAGTAAATGTCCCCATAAAGCCTGTGTGCTATCTTTACAAGAGTGATAGCATTCCCCCTACCCACTAATTGCTTTATTTCTCCTTACTGCTTCTGTCCCCTCAGCAACAAAGGCTTTAGCATAAAGGGCAATGAGGTAGAACATGACAAGGAGAGTGGGAGCCAGAAGAGTGAATACTTCTGTAATTACACAGTAGCCTGGAGTAGCTCTTCTCAAATCAATTATGTAGCCTGTATTGCCCAAAACTCTGAGGACAGAGCTCTTGTTTTAATTTGCCTATGGAGCAATGTGCTTAAATAATGGGCAAAATTCTTGCCTTGTTACCAGTTGCTTTTTATCAGGATCCATATAATCATAGAATCATAGAATAACCAGATTGGAAGAGACCCACCGGATCACAAACTCCAACCATTCCTATCAAACACTAAACCATGTCCCTCAGGACCTTGTCCACCCATCCCTTAAACACCACCAGGGAAGGTGACTCAACCACCTCCCTGGGTAGCCTGTGCCAGTGCCCAATGACCCTTTCTGTGAAAAAATTTTTCCTAACGTCCAGCCTAAACCTCCCCTGGCAGAGCTTGAGGGTATTCTCTCTTGTTCTGTCCTGTGTCACTTGGGAGAAGAGGCCAGCACCCTCCTCTCTCCGAACTCCTTTCAGGTAGTTATAGAGAGCAATGAGGTCTCCCCTCAGCCTCCTCTTCTCCAGGCTAAACAACCCCAGCTCTCTCAGTTGTTCCTCATAAGGCCTGTAGCTCTCTCAGCCGTTCCTCATAAGGCCTGTAATTTCTTCCTTATTTATTGTTATCTAATTACTTTATTAATAACATGTTGTACTCAGCACGGCTACAAACCAATCGTTGAAAATTGCTTTGCAAACTTTGACAAATGAAGTTTCACCTTATCTTGTTGAAACAGTAGTGACATGTCCCTTTTTCAAAGGGAAAATTGAGATAGAGGATTATAAAGGAAAGGGATTAGAAAAAGCAACTGGAGAACCACCCATAAATTCCTGGTGAACTGTAGTTGCAAAATAAATTGTAGGATAAGCTAAGAACTTAACCCAGCAATCAAAACATTCAACCCAAATTCTATATTTGTTATGCACTCCTCAGCATTATCTTTTTGGGGAATTTATAATAGGCATAAACCTAGACAGTCTAAAAAGAAAAGTATTGCCAGTGTGAAGAGGATTTCATTAGTTTTGGAGACAGACTGTTGTTGCTGAAGAATTTACTAAATAGCATACTGCATGTAACATACACCTCACAGGATTAAGGAGAAAGAGCATCTTTATTGTCAACTGATTTCATAATTCTATGAAGGTCTTTTATCTTCCAAAGCGTCTAGCTCTTGTTGTTGCAGAAATCAATGTCAGAATTTCCTTGGCATCAATGACTGAGATTTGGTCCATATCATGTTCACTGCCCTCCTGTGTTTCTCATTTCTTCTTTTCCTGTGGGATATTGAATAAAAGCTGTGTCCAAATGTATGGCAAAGTTTGGAATCAGGCAAAAATTTGCTTTTGATCCATATTTTCTTCATAAATTAACTACTGACAAGTAATGAGCAGCCATATCACCAGCTGCTTGATTCAAGCAATGACTTCTGCAATGCTACAGAGAAGGAGAGAAAAAAAATTTGAAGATACATTTAAAAGGCATTACGGCCACTGTCTGAAAGGAGAGTTTTACAGCAGGCAAAAGGGTGGTTAGTGAAGCTGTTATAGATGAAAGCCCAATATGAAATTTTGTGCAAAGTTTTGGTGAACTAAAACATTCATATTGATTGATATTTCAATGAAAAGCAGATACAAGTTTCCTAGATGTTTCTAATTAATTGCAAGTATATTTAGAATGAAAACATTTTCAGAGTCTGAGTTAAAAAAAAAATCAGCTCAGTACTCATTCATGAAAAGTTTGTGATTATAATGTGTGTTTCTCAGTTAAAAAGGTTTATCTGGGGAAAAAAAAAAACATGTCTGGCTCTAGCTGTAATCTTATCTGCATAACCTGTAATAGAATAACTAAAGCTATAGAAAGACTTTTGTTCTTTTTGGCATAGCTGATCAATTAGATGCGTAGGATGGAGTTACAAAAGCTCTTACAGTCTGCAGGAGTTGCTTTGCTCTTCACAGCTTAAGAACAGCACAGAGCTAGAAATGATGTTACAAGGAATGAATGATATTTCGAAAACCGAGTTCTTTATGTCAGGTAGCTAGAGCCCTCAATCGCCACTGGTTTCCCATAGGATTTTGATGCCATAGAAATGCTCACGAAGGTCAGTCCTTGCTTCACTCTGCCTCCGTGAGGGAAAATAAAGGCAATATTTTTATGCCTGATACTATATATAGACATCTGAGGTACAGAGGGGCAGGTTTATTTTCAGTCTGGTTTTGGTTTAATTTTTTTGGCTTGATTTGGTTTGATTTTAATATCTGACCCAATTTTCAATAAAATTTTTATATTCATTTATATTTTTGATGCTCTTATCATCACTATAATATCTTTCTATTGGCAACCTTCATTGGCTGTAAGTAACTTGCCCAAAATCTCTGAGGAGGTTGCTGGGATAGCTAGGAACTGAACCTTTCTTATCTGTAATGACAGTCAATGCACACCTCTAGATATGGAATAGATATAAACCTTCATCCAAAATCCATGTCAGGTTCAAAAACACCTTTTAAAAGACAGTTGACCTACTGCAGGATTACAGTTTCAGGTGAAGCAAGCCAGAGCCAGAGCAGATCCTTACTGAATAACCTGCTGTGTGCAAGGTGAAAGCAGCACAATTTCAAGGCTGCATACCCTTAGAAAGTCCAATGATTCCATGGAGAGCAACTAATCGACTGGGAATGAACCAGTACATCTTGCAAGATTTCTTTTTCTAGACAAGTTGGGTGTCAGTAAAATAGTCTAAAGAGGCAAAAGTGAAAAGTGTAGTAATTTATTTATGCTGAGAATTCCAGTATCTGGAGTGCAGGTTTGTCACTGGAGTGTCACCCCCTGGGCTCCCAGTCATCTCAAAAGGCAGCACCTTTTCTTATTTGAAACTCATTAAATTTCACTAGGAAAATCCAAATGCATTATCATCCCTCTATTAAGTTAGCCATTGCTGTAATGCCCAGAGGTTAAGGAGCACAGAATCATTGTCATTTGGGAGGAGACAGTATTACACAGTTAGACAAAAATCACTTCTTTAAGGATTTGTAAGAAAACAATTGGTGCAGTATGGTGTCCTGCTACTTCCCTAACTACAGGTAGTGCATTTGTGGAGGTGCTAACACATTAAGGCTTTAGCTAGGCTCCCCCTTATCTTAGTACAGCCACCAAATGGCATTCTTGCAGTATTAACTTTCTGTCACTTCCAGCTCAAGATGTGACCTAGAGTAAAAAGCTGCCTATCTCCCCATCAGTTCCTTAAAATACTCCCTTTCAAGATGTATGTTAATTTTGTGCCTGCACTTCACAATGAACAGTTAAAAAATTATGAACTTGTAGTAATATGGACTTGTATTGTCACAGTTAAAGCTAAGAAAGCTAACTTCTAGTTTCCAGAAACTTCAGCTATTAAAGAGCACATGGCCTTGCTACACAAGCTGCAGGCAGGTGCATTGCAGAGTTTTTTCTCTGTCATGTATCACTACATTTGCTAAGCTAACAAAGCAAAAAAATAAAACACTTCCATGTTTCTTTAAAGATTTAGCTCTTTTCTGTACCCGTGTGCTGCAGGCACACTGGCATAACCTCCCCCTGTCCTTAAAAGCCCCCTCCCTCCAAAAAAACAAGATTGATTTTGAAAGCTTAGAAACCATGGTTGTCACTCCCAGCCCGCAGGGATAGGCAGGGGCTCTGTCATGCTGATCAGAGGCTTGGGCCGCAGCTGGCAGCCCGGGCAGCACTGCCTGCACTGGGGCCACAGCTGGACAGGCGAGCTCCCCTTTCTGCCTTCCCAAACCCAGGGATCACCTCCAACTTCAGGCTGCCACATGGAAGAAAGTAAAAACTGCAGCCAAATAAACTGGTTAGGGAGGCATATTGTCCTTGATGTTTATGCTGCAGGTCACTTTTTAAACATCAAAAATTGAGAGTAATAAATATTAGTGAAGTATTTATGAGGAATAATATACAAATACATTTCTGTGTAGCCAGTCTGACCTGTGCAGATGTGCATTTGGCTTTTTAACTGATTTAGGTGACTCTTTTCTTGCTTTGTTAGTGCAAGCATCACACCACCTCAATGACCTGGCATCGAGGTCCTTTTCAGGTTACTACAGGAGGTGGTTACTATGACAGGTGAGGTTGGACAGAGAGTGACCACTGCAGCCAGAGCGGTTTTTCCCCTTTTGCACAGTTAGCTTGGGAGGATTCCTAACCCAAGGGGGAGGAAGGAGCTGTGAGCAACCCAAACACACTGGGAAAAAGCATCTTTAGCACTGAGAAAGTAGAGAATGCCAAAAGAGCTAAGCCTCCCTCCATCTGGATCTTTTACCTTTGAGGAATGGTTTGGGTTTGGCTTGGGGGTGCAGAGCAAAAATGCTGACCATAATTAATGGAAGGCCCACTAGACCTGAAGGAAAAGGTTTGGCTCTCAAGGCCCGGGCCTCCCCCTGAGCCTCTCCTGGGTGTAATGAGAGAGCTCGGCTTCATTACTGGCAGCTGAGGGGAAGGGTCACTGGGGCTGGATTTGCAGGGCCCTCATTGAGGGATCACTCCATGCTGAGAGGAGCTGGCCATGCTCTTGGACACCTGGTCATTAACATTGCTAATTAGCGGCCATTAATCAGGGCCCTGGGTTTTTTGTTGTGTGTCACCGGCTCAGAGGAACCAAGTGAATAAGAAGATTGTTTCATTACCTCCACAAGAGGTGGAATGAAAGCAGTTCCCATCAGCTCAAGATGAGCTGAATTAAGGGAAAGGTTAGACAACATTTTAAGATGAGCTGCTGGAGGGGAGTTGGGGGACCTGAGCTGTCCTCTGAGAGGAAAATCAGTCACCTATAATTAATGAAATCTTCCACAACCTCACTCTAATCACCGTGTGAGCTCCTCACCAAAAACCCCCTATCTTTTGCACTGGAAGGATCCTAATTTATCCATTTATGAAGTTCTATTATTGGCAACTTTTAATTCCATGGGATTTTAGCAACATATATCTATATGTGTACATATAATCATATGCTCACATAATGCAAGCATGTCTTTGCACTTGTTTGATATCCTTACCTGAGGCAGCAAGAATGCTTTTACACAGGCAGCTACTGGAAGAGGGAAAGAGAGGACACAAATCTATATTGTATTCATAAGGATTTTTTTTGTGAGTTCTGTATAAAATGTATGTCTATATAATTGTATTTTCTATGTTATGCCTGTAAAATCACAAAAGGAATCTGGTGGTTTTCAGTTGCAGAATAATTAAAAACAACTTCTGGTTTGGTAGGTTAAAAATTACATGGGAAAAATGTTATTGGTGTACATAGGAAAAAAGTGAAGAATTTAATTAGCAACCAGATTGTTAAAATACAGTGTTCTCCTCCCATGCCCTATTGTCCAACTTTTGTGGAACAGGTGCCTAATTTTCCTAATGGGATACATTTTAATTGACAAAGTAGTTTGATTGCTTTGCACCAATTTTCAGTTTCTTACTTTTAGTATAATAAACTCTTTATTTTGACAAACTCAGATGCCCTCAAGAAAGTAATTAGAAGCAGGTTTTATCTGCCTGTCTTTTTTTTATAAACCACTTTTTGATTTCTAAAACCAACTAACCAAAAGCTTGATTTGTTCTGCTGATGTGTGAGAGCCAGTAACTTTTAGTCATATGCACTGAGCATTTCAATCGAGTTGTTTGCATACCCATTCATTTCAGAAAGATTCTCAAAATGGATTACAAACATTTAATTGTAAGTGGAATAAAATCATTAAGGAAGGGCAAGCGGAAGTTAAAAAATATGCCTAAGGATTCACAACAGTTATTGGATCCTTCTCTTCATGGAGCATAAATTCCTTCTTGTAGTTTCAAAGGACTTTATTCATCTAAGACACATTGCCTTTTTTAACAACAGAAAGTAAAACCGTGTTTCTCATGTATGTGATTCTCTTTGTAGAGCTACAAGGCTGGTTAAAAATGTTCATAAAACTAATCTTTGGTGCATTTCAGCTGGTCTGGAATTCTATATTATTTCTGGAACTTCATGGGAAAGTTGAAGGCTTAAGGGAAAATTACACAATGAACAGCTGAGAAAAAGTTGCATTCTGGCACAGAATCATGCAAATGGGGCACATTCTTCAGTTTTCTCATGACGGATTGTCTCTGAAACTACTAAGCCAAGTTGCTGAAATGCTAATGAAGGAGAAGCATCAATGAGCAGTGTCATCCTGGGGGCTTCTGAAGGGGACAGAGTGGGAGACAGAGGGAGGGGGTGAGGGGGAAGGAAGGAAGGAAGAAAGAGAGAGAGAATGAAAAGAAGTGGAGCAGGATTTGTTTCAAATATTGGGACTGACCCACACTTAAAATTATATGGAGAGGGAAAAATAAAGTTATGATGAGCTCTGATGAACAAGTTGTACTTGGCTTATAAAAACAGATAAAACAACTTATAAGTCAAACAGATAAGCTTTGGGCTGAGGGGAAGTGAGTCTGGGCACTACTAACATTGGGGGCCACCCTTCTGTTTCATACATGGGGGAGATGGGTGTAAAAAGAACAGGATCTCATTGGTAGCTTAATAACAGGTCTATTACTCGGCTGTAAATATTGTTACTATTCATGATTGCTTAAAAAGCATTTTCCTTATGGCACAGACTTTGGGCACTTCAATTTGTAAAGAAAAACAGTTACATTTCCCCCAATAGATAGCTGAGCTTTATAACCAGATACCCCAAAGCTTAGCTATTACTACTTCTTAAAATAGTGGGCTATTAGTATTAGATCTTGAAATAAATTTAAAAATACTCAGCAGGCTCTGTTCTTCAGGCTATCAAATTATTCTGTTCTCACTCAGACACCAGCATAAATGGCTAAAGATCTCAGCACGTTGGTACTATTTTGAACATCTGGCTGGAGGTTGCTTCCAGTCAGTGGTCCTCTAGGTGCTGCTGGGTGCTAACAGGTTAAAATATAGCCCTGAGCACCCCAGGTGCAACATGTGTTACTCAAGCTTGCAAGAGGGCTGTGAAAGGCTGGCAGCCACAGAGGAACAAAATCCAGTCATCTGCCCTTTGTCCTCATTGCTGGTGAGAATAGAAAATTAGTAGGTGTCATAAGTGTGTGTATAGACAGAGGAGGAAACCAAACTCTCAAAGTTTTGTCAGTGCAAGGCAGGGCTGGGCAGTGGATGTGTCACTGGACTGGCAGTCTAAAGCCCTTGGTATTGACCTCTTTTATAACCTTCTGTAAAGTCCCTTCACCAATTTTTGTTCCCTGTCTCCTTTTTTGTCTCGATATATCTATCTGAATCTGTTGAAATGATTACCTCTCCCTGTGGCTTTTTATGTTGTCTGCCAGGATGGGGCCTCAGCTTTACCTAGGGTTTTCTGATGCAGCTGTGGTTCAAGCAGACATATAAAGAGTGAAGCAGATTTGCACAACATTTGAAAGCTGAAACTAGAAATCTTTCAGAACAGTTTGGGAACGACTGTGCTACATTGGGCCTAAAGCAATTAGGTGTGTCATTGTTGTACATAAGTGTTCTTTAATGGACTGCTTTACTGGAGGGGTTTTACTGCTTTCAAACTTCAGCAATAGTTAAAGCCTTGTTTTCACAAGCAGATTTTAAACGTAGTACCTGTACATTTGTACATGCAAATCACTGGGTGGTGTTTGTCTGCCCACATAATGCTTTTTTTTAGACTTTATGTTATATCTTGTAGCATTATTACAGCATCTGAGAGCTCTAGGCACAGAGCAGGATTTGTGCAAGCACCAGTTTCCTTGGAGTTATGGGTATGGCAGGAGACAGCAGAGACGCAGGCAGATGTGGGAATATCAGAGCTCTCCTGCCTGCCATCTTGTGGGCAGCATGTGGTAAGTGGTGTCCTCATCATGGTTGAAAATTGTGACCTTGCTGTGTTTTAAAATGGTGACCTTGTATCAGCAGATGAGGAGAAGGCTGAGGTACTTAAAAACTTTTTTGCCTCAGTCTTCACTGAAAACCACTCTCCTCACCCTCCTGGGTTATGGGACAACAAAATGGTGACCAAGGGAGTAAACTTCCTCCATCTGTAGAGGAGGATCAGGTTCATGGCCACTTGAGGCACCTGAACATATACAAGTCTATGGCAGTTGATGAGATGTATCCCAGAGGCCTGAGGGAATTGGCAGATGTGGTTGCCAAGCCACACCCCATGATACATGAGAAGTCAACCAGAAGTCCCTAGTGAATGGAAGAAGGGTAACATTGTGCCCTTTTTTTAAAAGGGTAGAAAAGATGACACTGGGAACTACTAACCTGTCAGCCTCACGTCTGTGCCTGGGAAGATCATGGAACAGATCCTCCTAGAAACTATGCTAAAGCACATGGAGGACATGGAGGTGATTAATGGCAGCGAGCATAGCTTCACCAGGGGCAAGGACTATATGATCAACTTAGTGGGTTTCTATGATGGAGTAACTGCAGCAGTGGACATGGGTAAACCAATGGATGTGATCTATCTAGACTTCTGTAAAGTCTTTGACATGACCCTCCACAACATCCTTCTCTCTAAATTGGAGAGATATGGATTTCATGGGTGGATGGTTCGGTGGATAGGAAACTGGTTGGATGGTCATATTCAGAAAGTAGTGGTCAATGGCTCGAAGTCAAGATGGATATCTGTGACTAGTGGTGTCCCTCAGGTGTCTGTACTGAGACAGGTGCTGCCCAATATCTTCATCAATGAGATTGAGAGCAAGATTGACTGCACCCTTAGCAAGTCTGCAGATGACACCAAGCCAAGTGGTACAATTGCCACATGGGAAGGACAGGATGTCATCCAGAGGGACCTGGACAGGCTGGAGAAGTGGGGTTGTGAGAACCTCATGAGGTTCAACAAGGCCAAGTGCAAGGTCCTACACCTGGGTTGGGGCAATCCCCAATTTTAATATAGGATGGGGAATGATGTGATTGAGAACTGCCCTGCAGAGAAGGACTTGGGGGTGCTAGTCAATGAGAAGCTTGACATGAGCCAGTAGTGTGCACTCGCAACCCAGAAGACTAACCGTATCCTGGGCTGCATCAAAAGAAGCATGGCCAGCAAGTCAAGGGAGGTGATTCTCCCCCTCTCTTCCTCTCTTGTGAGACCTTATCTGGAAGACCATGTCTAGTTCTGGAATCCTCCATGTAAGAAGGATATAGAGCTGTTGGGAGAGATCCAGACGAGGGCTACAAAGATGATCTGAGGGCTGGAACACTTTCCCTATGAGGGCAGGCTGTGAAAGTTGGGCTTGTTCAACCTGGAGAAGGCTCTGAGAGATCTTATAGCAACCTTCCAGTACCTGAAGGGGCTACAAGAAAGCTGGGGAGGGTCTGTTTACAGATGTTTGTAGTGGTAGAACTGGGGGCAATATGTATAAACTGGAGAGGTGCAGATTTAGATGAGACATAAGGGTGAATTTCTTCACCATGAGGGTGGTGAGGCACTGGAACAGATTGCTCAAGGAAGCTGTGAGTGCTCCATCCCTGGAAGTGTTCAAGGCCAGGTTGGATGGAGCCTGATCTAGTGGGACATGCCCGTGCCCATGCCAGGGGGGTTGGAACTAGATGGGCTTTAAGGTTCTTTCCAACCCAAGCTATTATATGATTCTTGCACACTTTTGGGGGTTGTTTGATAGGAGAGATTTTGCAGCTGGTATCCTTCCAAGTGAAAAGCACAGCCCAAAGGCATTTTTGTTTAAAGTCATCATGATGTCTTGCATAGGATAGAGTTAATTTTCTTCCTAGACCCCAAGGATCAGACTTAACATGGACCTGAGTAGGCTACATGATACTTAATGACAGAATGATATGGGGAGAAGGGATCAGCTACCAAGGAGGCACTTAAAACATAACTAGTGCTAGAGGAAACTGCTTTGGTTAACTGGTCCCAACCCCCAGGGTAGGAGGGGAGAAGGGAGTAACTCCTTCCTCAGGTAGTCCATATGGGTACACAACCCATATTACTGCTAACCTGCAGGGAAAGGGCTGATGGAAACACAGAGGTGTACACCTTGGCATACACAGCCTTTCTTATTCCAAAATTATATTGCAATGACTATAATTAATTCTATTATGGATTGTGCCACCTTGGTGGACTTGTGCCACCTTGGCTGAATCCAACCTCTCCACATGAAACCCAGTACTTATATGCAATGGTGTCCCAAATTGAGACAGGGCATGCTCAAGGACCTCTACACCCTCCTCACCACTGCAGACATCTCCTAGTAGTTAGTGCATCCCACCCTGCTCTCAGCTGGAGTGCACTGCCTTTTGCAGACCCTGAGCAGCAAGCTGGGACTGTGCCAAACTAGACATTTACTTCTCCTTCGTTTCTGGTCATTCTGAAATATTTTCTGCACCCCTGCAGGTGATGAGGGATTTCTCACCTCCTGGAAATCCTACTTGTGCTACTGCTTTGTTTTACTGGTTTCTCAAACTGGTGTTGTAACTACCTGATTTGACGTGAAAGGATTGTTCTCTCAGCTCATCTGCACTGTTAAAAAATCTGGTAAGTGCTGAGATGAAAATGTGAGCTTTTTTTTCTATAGGCTGGTTATATAGTTCTGTAACTACTGGGAAGTACATGTGCATTGGCAGAAGAAAAAAGAAAGAAAAGCTGCTTGGGTTTTATTGCTTTGATTTAAATAAAAAAGGGATTCCTCTATAAGTGCTGGAGGTCTTTTGGTACTTAAGAAGGTTTTATGATGCTCTACCCAAGAAGAACTGAAACAGTAAATGAATGAACTACTGCAAAGTAACTAGAATATAGCATAGACGATCAGGTTGCGATCAAAAAATACAAACCCTGTAAATAAATAAACATAGATGAACAAGAGTAGCCTGAAAACACAATTAAGGCCACAGTTTGTGTCCAGTGAGAAAGTACTTACATTGGAACCCAAAGGTTTTATTGTACCTAAGAAAAAAAATTAAATAACGTTATTAATCTCTCAAACAGAAATTTCTAAAGTCCAGCAAAGACTGAAAGCAGAATTTTTGCTCTAAGGGTCATCTCAAATGCTATATTGTACACAGCAGTGTGATTACCATGAACAAGAATTAGGAGATCCTAAAAAGCGCTGACAGCCCCTAACATGCCTTATTGTGCTCCAGTGCTCCAGCTCGTATGGTACAGTCAGGAGGACCACCCACAGTTCATAACAACCATAATGGAAAATTGTACAGGCTAGTCTAGCTAGGCATAATTGGATGGGCAAGAAATTGAGTATTACAGCTTTCAGAGCCGTTTACTTGACCTGTTTTAATTTTAGTTGAGATGGAATTTCTCAAGGAAATATTCAGATGTTGTATCTATTTAGCCTAATAGATCTCATCTTCAGAAGTGTCTCTAAAATGTTTATATTTCTAATAGCAAAGAATACAAACACTTTTGATGTTATAGATGAAATTCATGGTAGTTGTACAGCTAATAACACACTGAACAAATTGGTCTGCTTGAAAGTTTTATAGGAACCAATGTGGGGTGTTTAACCATATCATTTGATGTGCTTTCTCCCACTCTGCCCGCCTGCAATTTACTTCTTCTGACATATCCTTAATGCAAATCCTGGTGTGCCAGTGTCACCTTGAATTATGTTTATTTTGAAAGCTTGTGGACATCCCTGTTGGCCCCCCCAGGGAAAACCACTTTTGGACTTACTGCTGAGAATTGGTATTTGAGTGTGTTTACTTTGCTCCTAGTCCAACAGCTTTTTGGGCTGAAACTTGAGAAGAGACTAGCAAGACACTTTTACAAACAAATGAGACTTAACCCACGTGATTTCCTAGGCAACACACCAGAGGCTGCAGTGCTCAGACCTCTTATGTTCATTCAGGCAAGTATCTGTTTCTTGGACAATGTAATAATCAGGAGGGTTTGCACCAGCACAGTTTGGTTTGGATGGATTATTGTCTGTGGTGCAATTGGGTTCTGACAGAACTCTAACACTGCAGTTGGCCTGCAAATTTCAGCTGAAAGTTTAAGACATACCAATTTTGGAATGATTGAAAAAGCCATAAAAAAGGTGTGAAACTTAATGTTCTGACACATGCCCATGAGAAGCAACTGTCCCCAGAGTGTGCCAACACACCAATGCAGAGAGGTTCTTCTCATTGCTAGAATGAACCTTTGACATCCTAGATAGCATGGCCCAGATTAAATCAGCCTTGAACTGTTCTAGGTTACATCTCAGTTGTAACACATTTATCTAGTCCTGAAAATAGGGTATTAAACCTTTCTAGTTCTGTGTCAATATGGTCCTTTAAAGCTGTTAAAGCTAAACAACATTTTTCTAACAGCACTTGTACAGTAAAGTTATCAGAGCTGTTGGATCTTTTAAACCTTTTTTTTTTTTATTTTGCAATGCTCAATATAGCAATAATTTTATTTATCAAAATCTGGGGCTGCAGCATGAAAGAAAAATTTCAGTAAACTAAATTTTTGCAAAAATCATATAGTTGTCATAAAACAGGAAAATAATCAATTTTCAAAGCATATTGAACATGTTTCTAAAAGTTGAATTAGTACTGGAGTCTCCACTCCACTTCCCTTTGAGTAGAGGCATACTCAAGCACTTGGACGAGAGGTGTGTTACCAGGATACTCTGGAAGAAACTCGTCTGGTCTTCCACACTGATGTGAGTTTCTCTGACTCAGTGGGAAATTTACTTTGACTTCATGGCAAATGGACCAGGCTATCTCCAGCTAAATAAGGGATCCCATTTTACAGGCTTTTGTGTAGGGTCTTCCAGCAATGCAAAATCTGTTCAGTTTATTAAAAATAATAATGTAATCAAACTAACTTTTATTCCTTTATATACTGTCTTGAAAAATCAAACTGAGAAAAAAGCATAAGCTCATTAAGCCTTAATCTAAAACAAAAGTTTGAAGCTAATGTCCATGTTCAGTCTCTTCGTTCTGAAATCAACAGTGTCCTATTAGACAGAGATAACACATAAGGAGTACAGATGACAAAAAACATGGTCATAGGATCTCCATTTGCTCTGAACCGAAGGCAAAAAGAGTGTATTTACCAGTAATATTTTAACTAGTGTTTGGTGAAATCCATAATGTGATTAAAAAATTAAGAATTCCTGGATTACAGGGAAGAGCAATTACCTAAATAAAAGCCACTGAAAACTTGTCCAGAGGTTAATAATAATAATAATAATAATAATAATAATAATAATAATAATAATAATTTCCCTCCCCAGTGGGAAATGATTACACAGTAATCCATGCCACTTAGTCAAATATCAGAAAAGGATCCCATAGACCCACAATTAGCAATGTAACAAGCAGAGCCTTGAGAAAACAAGCTGGTCTTCAGGACAATAATCTTCATTGCTAGCACCCATCCAACAGGCATCATCTCAAGGAGTGAATGAGGCAGGCAAGTTAACAAAAGAACCCACAGAGCCAGCAGGAAAGTTCCCCATGTGCTATTTTGAGTGGCCTTCAAGGGGGTAAAAGGAAGAGAAGTAGGAGGGGGCAAAGCAGTCACTCCCCACCCCAGCCCAAGAAAAGAATGAAAAAGAAAGGAAAAGAATCTGACTTGCTTCTGCAGAAGCTGCCTAATGACACAAAACTAATTACTATGACTGGTCTCGTGTTTGCAGATCTTGTTATCAGTAAAAATAATAATAAAATGAGCCCTAGCAGTCTGGATATCTGCAATTACAGTGTGAATTGCATGAGAGGATTATATGAAGTGCTCTTGGCGTGGAGGGTGGGGGACCAAGGCGCTTCAACTTGAGAGCTGTAAGCAGCTGCTTTGGGGCTTTGCACCTGCTGCTCACCAGGCTGTTTTTACCTCTAGACGAAAACAGGCTTCTCTCTCTCTTTCTCTGTCTCGTTTTTTTTCACATAGCACACAAATGTAAAAACAGAGAAGGATTTTTATTTAAAAAATAATAATAAAAGGAGGGGAAAGGAAATCATCTTCTTAAAGTTCCACTGAAGCAACATGAGAGGCGTCTTATGGCAGCAAAGGGGAATGTGAAGATGGAGTGCAGGGCCAAAGAAACAGGCAAGCCGGCTCCATTTTAATGCAGAGGCAGCAGACAGAGTGCGATCTGAGATTGGCAAAGTTTCAATGTAAATCCAGGGGGGCAAGGGGGATGGGGCTGGGATGAGAAGAAAGGACTCTTTTACTGTTTCATGCTTCTAAGTCCTGCCAATCAGCATAAGCTCAGCTCGACATTCTGGGAATAGCAATGAGGCACACACAACAATCAAAACACCCTAAATCTGTTTGATGATTCAGACACTTCGTGCATCTGCACCGACAAAATGGGACTTCAATTAAATAACTTGCAGATTTCCACAGAGGGGGGAAAAGTCGGGGGAACATGAGGATTTTTAATTAGTAACTCCGAATACAAGCCGTTTTTTTAATTAGGTGTTTGCTCTACCACTTTATTCTTAACAGGAGATTTGTAAGCGCATGGGATTGCAGTGAAAGAAGATCCTAGACAGTTTGTTCCTAACATTTTGTTGCAACCTGCATTTGCTTCTAAACAGCTTTTCTCTAGTAAATGAAACTCAGCTACAATTCCAAGAGAGTTGCTCAAATTAAGGCCAAGATTTTTTAAAATCTTTAGCTTGCATACACACATTCATAAATAGGTACGTACATATGTGTAGTGTCCAGAGTATGTTTTAAGGCCTTGCAACAGTTTTTCTGTGTTTCTGATGGCTCAGATTACTCTCTGTGGCTCAACTGGTTATATATGTTACTGTACCATAGATATTATATATATAATTGTACCATACACAGAATAGAACAGAGACCTAAATTTGTTACAAAGTTGAATGAAATTCCCATATGACTACTCCACTGCAACCACCACTTTTAGTCAGAGCAAATCACTAATGACCGCAAGCTTCAGAGTCTGAAAAACGATGGGTGAAATCCTGGACCCTTTGAAGTCATTGAGTGCTTTTCATTGACTGCTGGGGTCAGGATTCACGCTCAAAATCTCCCGAGTGTGTTCTGGCATGGCACAGTGATGTACACATCTCTTCACATACACATACCGTGAAACTGCAAAATCTTCCCATGAAAAGGTGTCTTTTGCAGCAGACCATGATTTTGGAGTCTTAGAAAACAGATTTGGTCTTTTAAGCAGACTAACCACCTCATCACAAGGAAAATACTGCATTAATTTTTAAAATACAAAGCTATGTCATTAGCACATTTTTTTATTTTTACCTCTTGGTTCTTGAACAGTTTTTACTTTGACAAAACATTTACTGTGATGTGAAAGAGATTAAGAACTGGATTCTTCCCCTGAGTTTTCCTAACAGGGGTACAGCAATGAGATCATAGAAAGAGAGACCATGATCATTTATCCAAATGCAAACAAACCTAAGTATGAGGATTTACCACAGACTGACTTTCTTTTTTAAAAATTTATTTCATGTGTTAATACAAAGACTGTTTAGCAAAAGTAGAATGCCAAGATTTGCATATGAATAGGTACCTAAAGATCAACGAGATAAACTCATTAGGGCCTGAACATCTAAACTTAAGGAAGTCAAAGAGGCCAGAGCTCAAGAGCCTGGCTACTGAGATTCTCGGTGACTAATCCAGGCAAAGATGGTAGTTTTAAACTTATCGCTATTTTTTTTGCCTTAACAAAAAAAATTCCTTTACCTGAAACTAAAGCCCTGTCCAAGGAGAATAGCCTAGTTATTGAGTCTGGGACTCAATTTCTTCCTTTGCCACAACCTTTCTCCATGGCATTGGGCAAGTCATTTAGGAGGGGATTTGTCTCACCTAGCAGTAGCTGTCTCAAAGGGAGGGGATTTTACCTACTTTGTCATCTGAGCTCCCTTTACAGTTAGTGTAAAAAGGCACCTTCCAAAAGGCCATTCTGTCTCACTGTAGTATCCCCTCTGAACACAGTGTCTAAATCTCTGGCTGCAGGTGCTTATCTCATCCTCTTGCCTATGCCAGGAGTATTTCAGAGTGGCTGAGACTAAGATGAGTATGGAGTCTGATGTGCCTCAGTTCATCATCTGTAAAATGGCATTAAGTGATTAATGCTACCTCTGTAGGAAGTGGAATAGATTATAAACCATGAGATGTTCAGATATTAAAATAGTGGGAGAGATATGGATGCCATAAAAAGATAAGGTCCTGATCCAGTATCTGTGGCAACCAAGGGAATCTCTCCTCTGGCCTTTTGTGGGTATTAGATCAATCAATCCCCAGTGACATTATCCATTCACTGCAGAGTAAGTGAAGGTATGGCCAGAATTTTTCCACCGGCAGAGAAGGGAGAGGGTATGGGAAAGCCCTGACCTTACTCTATGCTTGAATAGTAGGAAGAGGGAAAGCACAAACAGGCTTTCAAAGCTGCCTACAGGATTTGGACACATCAGCTTATTAATGTTAGCGGAAATTGGGCATCCACATCTCTGGAAATTTCAGCCTCTGCATTTACAACACAAAAAAGAGCCCAACCACAGAGGAGATATTTCCCTAATCTTGGCACCATTGCAGATTTTTGTATGAGCTTCCTTGGATTAAACCTTTAGCAAACGGCATTGCTTGGATGTTATGCAAAGGACACATTTACTCCTCGTCCACCCTGAGGTGTAGCAGCCCTGTGTCAGGGCAGCATATTCTCATGGCTGGATCCTGAGCCTGTCATTAAATCCGTCTTTTGACCTTGGGCAAGTCACTTAACCTCGGTTTCCTCTGACTGTAAAATGTAGATAAAATATTCCCTGCCTCACGGCAGTCTTGAGAAGATTAACAGTTAGACATTGTTCTGAGAGCCTTGAATAAGAGCTGTGAGTACATGCAGAGATCTGTTTCTATTGGATACTGCTTTCTCTTTCTACATACAGAAGGGCTGACTTTTAAACTGGCAAGAAGCCCAGGCCCGTGACTAGTGGTGTGTCCCATTTGAATGCACAATAACTACAGTTGCATGCACAAATTGGGTATCCGTGCATGGAAACTGGACACACGATTGTTTACAGAACAGAAGAGTTTCTTTTTTGTGCACACTTGGAAAGCTCAAGGACTCCATTTATGAAGTAGAAAAGGCAATGCCACCACCCGTGCAATATCAAACAGTTTCTAGGCAGTGTTTTAAACAGGTTAATAAGGTATAATACCATTCCCTCCAGAGACTGTTAGGTGGGCACTTTGTGTTGACCTGAGTTAAAATTTCATACTCACTTTACAATTCTTGCAGGCTGTCTTAGTTTAAATGTGCCAGATGAGATCCTTATGGGGAAGTTGAGATGGGAAAAGATCTGCAGGTATTTTGTTTGATGTGTGTAAAATCAGGACTGAAATAAATGGTGTAAGTGCAGTTTACCCTGAGATAAACTAGACTTGGCTGAGGATTTGGCACTCTTTATATATGAACTCATAAACAAATCACAATTGGGACAGCATGCATGTTGTGAGAAGCCTCAGAAGGGCTACTTTGCCAGAGGTTTGGCTGTTACCGTCACTAAAGAGCCTTGAGTGGGCTATGTGGATAGAGAAAGCACTCTGGTCTGCACTGCTTTAGGTAGTGATGTGCTGGTGAGCTGTGGTGGCAGGAGGGGAGGTTGGTCACAGTCTGATCCTGAGGCATTTTCCAGGATCATAACTCTAGGAGGAAAAACAATCTCATGGATAATGTGGGGGCGAGAGGAGAAGGAAGAGGGAGTGACAGCAGAGAGATGCCCGTCAGGACAGCATTATTTTTTCACACTGACGCAGTACTACAAAAGCTAAACCTTTAACCAGGAATATCTCCTGTCTCTATATTCACTGCTTCTTGCCTGACTTTCACTGGAGATATCTGTAAGAGATGGGAGCAAGCTTCTCCATCTGCTTTCCTGTACCATGCAGCTTCAGAGCCAAACTTGCTCCAAGAGCATTCTGCTTCCAGGCATCTTCCCATGCCCTAAGCTCATTCTGTGCCATGGTCCCATTAGCAGCAGGGGTGAATGTTCCTCTCACACCTCAGCACACTAAAAAGAGATTCTGGGATGGCATTAGGCCTTGATGCCTTGTTTATGGGCAGGAAACAGGCTGCGTGGTTCTCTCTTCAGGGTGGGTGAGCAGTATCAGCTTAGGATGTCCCCATTGCTAGGGCTTATCTGCTTTGAGCACTAATACACTAATTTACTACTGTGGTAGGAATGATTGAAATATTTAGACATAATGGAGGAAGTTTAATAGGGTCTACTGGGAAACCCAGGTGTTTAGATCAGCTTAAAAATAATAACCTTCTCCCCTGCTGGGTACTTTCTTTTCACAATAAGCTCAGCTTTTATTCTTAACCATAAAGACTACCTCAGACAGGAAATTATTCACGTGATTGGTCTTTACAAGTAGCAGAGGGTTTAAACTCGGGGCTGGAGAGGTCATTAGTGGACAGCAATGTGATTAACCTTTGCTTGCCCGTTTCTTTTCACACTTTGTTAACAGCTCCCATTATTGCCCTTCTGTGTTCCAAGGAAGTAGTTTATTGACAGTATTAAAAATACATAGCTACAAATTCCAGAGGGCCCATCCTTGTGTAAGATCTTAAGTAATTTCTAGCTAAATTATATACATAAATCTCAATTTCTGATGAAAGGTAATCCAGAAATAAATTTGCTTATTAACACTGGATTTGAGATAACATTGGGGTTTTTTTCTCATCACAGGACCTCTTCCCTAGCCTGTCTCAGAAAGCTTTGTACCACAAACTACTTATATCACAGCTTGATGGGAGTAACACCAGATGCTTAGCATCTTTGTGAGTAGAGATGATCATCCAAAGGACTTTGAAATCTTTATCAGAATTATATAGTCTGTACTTTCAGTGCTGTCTGGTTTGATTTTGTGATAATCCGTGTACTACTTATTTGTTTGCAAGTGAAAGAGCAACCTTGCGTTTCTGTTCTGAACTGCACTGACTGTGCCCCTGGTGCTCACAGTGGCTTGGCTAGGAATAGCTGGAGAGCAGCAAGTGTTACTCTGTCCCCATACCCACAGTCTCCTCCCTCTAATACACACAGAACTAGAGGGTCTTGTGCACAGTACGATCCCTTCCCACAGGCAAAAGAACCCAGCCATGGAAAAAACAGTGTCAAGGGAAAAGTGAAAAGTCATGAAAGAACAGAAGTTCCATGAGTATAATGCCAAGTGGCAGCAGTTTGCACTTGTCCGGACTTTGTGACTATCTTGCATAAAATTGATAGGGAAGATTGTAAAACAAAAAAAATCCTCTGGCAAGGACTCAGGGCAGGAGAGAGAGCTGCCTCTGTTACTTATTTATTTTGCATTGTTATTGCAGGGTAAGTTCAAGAGGGAGGTGAAAGGGAGGAGGTGTTCAATGGAGGCCTTTCCAAAGCAAAAGGGTCTTTTGGACAGAAAAGAGAGTGTCAAGGCATTTTGACAGAAAGTGGCTGAATGTGTCTTTTCTAGTTAACTTCTGTGAACTGTTGGGCATTTCTACACACAAAGGGGCACTTTCTTGGCAGCTGAGGAGAGAGGGCAGAAGTCAGAAAGGGCAAAAGAGGAAGGCAAAGGGGAACATCAGTTTATGAATGCAAAACTTACAGTACAATTTTTTTTTTAACTAGAACATGTACACTGAGGAAAAAACCCAGGCAGCCATAACTTTCTTAGTTGGTGTTTACTTGGCAGAAACCCCAAGCCTCAATGAAATTGCCTCTGCTTCAGGAAGTATCCACCCACAACATCACTCAGCCTGAGCTCAACCCAGCAGGGTGCTGAGCCCCTTCAGTTCCTCTTAGAGTCCTTCAGTGCTATGGTGCTCAGCACCTTGCAAGATTTGGGATTTACTATGAAAGAATGAAATGAAAAGCTGTTCCAGAGGAAAGGTGAGATCAATCAGAAAGATTTAAGCAGGTCCCTAGAAACAGCTGAGATGGAGCACTAAGGTAATGGAAATTCTGTGCAAAAAAGTAGTAGTGACAGGAACATTTGAAACAGGAACCTCAGCAACAGCTTTTAATTGCTGAGTACACAAATTTATTTACAGGGGGGAACTCAAAGTAAGACCATGAGGCAAAGGTGGCTTGCATTTTAGTTGGATCCACAGACCCTTCATGGCACTGGCAATTTATATATAAAACAATCAAGAAGCAGTTTTATCAAAAGAGTTACAACTGCTTTTTGTGTTTTGACATTCCCCTTGGAATGATGAACTACAGTTTGACCAACCTTAAATAACTCACATTACTGTTTAGAAGTAAAAGGCAGTAGAGGCACAAAAGCCATATGACTCATTAGGTTGATTTTAGTTTTGAAGTCTGTATTAGGAAGACATATCTGTTCAGCAGCATAAAAACACTTTATCACCCATACAGCAGAGATGTTAGTGATGTTTTAACAATGAAGAGCTTCTAACCAACACATTTTACTAATTTACCTGTATGTGGTTACAAACCTCTAATTAAAGCTGTGTTGGAGATTCTATGCATTCTCAGCTTTCTGGAGTTTATCATTTGACTTTAAAAATTAGCTGCTGGGTAAAATTTGTCATACAAGGACTTACATAGTACCATGTTTTAAATAATAATAATAAAAACCACTTTGACAGCTTTATAAGTTATTACAGTGTTTCAAAAAAAGAAATCTGTCAGTTTAGGTTTTCTCAGAACCCCCTGGAAAGGATGCTGTCTGTTAAACAGTAGTCTCTGACATCGGGGATTGTTTGTAAGTGTTGGGAGTGAAGCCAGGCACCTCAGCTGAGGCATGTTTCCAAAAGAAGTTATTGCAGCTGTGTTTTATGAACTCAATTCCCAGTGAATTTCTTCTGAATTTTAGGTCAAAAACTTCAAGGGCTGGGTCTCCCTGGTCTACTTAGGTTGGTTTATTCTGACTGCAGTACAAAAATAGGATCACAGTTGGACTAGGTCTTGTTGTGCTGTTGTTTAGTTTGAGTTGTTTGGTTTTTGTTTGATGGTGGGGGTTTTGTGGGGTTTTTTGCCTTTTTTTTTTTTTTTTTCACTGCATAAAACCACAAAACTTGGCTGAGCGTAAGTTTCTTGAGAGCCCTCAGCTGGAGTTGTTTTGCTCTGCACTGTTCCTTCTTGCAGATCTATCAAGGTAGGAATATAAACTACACTTTCTTGTTCCATTGCTATACCAAAGGTGTAGGTTAGAATCATCCTGGATTTGATCTAACTTAGAGTGAATCTAAGAAGACACATAGCATCCTGATTTTTGCTTCTCCCTGTTTCCCTGTGCTGGGTGCAAGTCACTCTGGCCACCAATCAAGAACAGCAGCAATTCACTCTCTGCACTTAGGTGTGAGTGTAGTTTTTATATGTGGCTGAATACAGGAGTCTTTTGTGGATTTTGTTTTACAACTCTCTTATGGGATAAATCCCAGCTGTGCTCATTCCTTGGACAACTCCAGAGATCTTACTGGGAATTGAGTGTATCTTGGGGGAAGACTTGAACATACTATCCTTGAATGAATTTGGCACTAGGGGAGGTGACTAAGGGTTTGTTGGTTTTTTTAGGCACACAATCATTTCTGCCCATAGGCTACTGTACTTCAAAAGATGTTTACCTTGCTCCTCTATGTTTGCTCCATTGGCAAGGAGATATCCACATGCTGTTAGCAACAGAGATTGGCTGCTCACCATCCTGAGACTGCAGGCTCATCTTAACCACAACACTCTGAAGGCAGCAAGACATCTTATTCTGAGTCCTTAGGCTGCTCACTGTCTGTGGCTTGCTTGGTGTTCCCTTGTGCGTTATTTTTCTGTACTTTCACAGTCAGAAGTTAGTGGGGGGAAGAGGGACAGTTACTGACAATATTCACTTTCTGAGTATGTTTTACTTTAGCTATATAGGCAGGGCATATATAAGCAGGTGTAGATGGCTGTTCTATTTCCTCTCATATTAGCTAAGGTAATTTCAAATATCCTAGTCTGAGCAGGGTTTTGAAAGTGTACTAAGGTTTTAAGGAAGGGAAAGTCTTTTCAGACTGCTATCAAGTCACACCTCAGTATTGTAAGTGCAGAGATCTCATTTAATAACTTAGCAGTAGGCTCTCAGCTGTACAAATCTGACCAGAGCAACCATAAAATGGGTTGCTTTTCTGACATAACCTCATGACTAAGCTTTCCCCTTGTAAGGCTGGTTTTGTAGTGTTTTATTGTTTTAAAGTTCTGTTTACTGTTACATCTGATACACCTGTTATGAGCTGGAAGGGTGATTCAGGCTTGGGAGGAGGGTGTCCCATTTGGGATCTGAACTTTGCACGAGCTAGTGTGATAGAAGAAGTAACTTCTGCCACCTGGGTCTCCCTTATTCTTGCTGTAAAAGTGGGCTGATAGTACTTCTCCCCTCCCTGTTTAATTGAAAGCTTCTAGAAAGATTCCCTTCTTGCTTCTTTTGTGGGGTGACTTGCTTGTTTTGACTGACTGCTGTAGTTTTTGCTATAACATCAACATTAAATTGTGAATCATAGAATCACCAGGTTGGAAGAGACCCACCGAATCATCGAGTCCTCTGCAAACTTGCTAAGAGGAATGAGTGAGATGACACTTCTTCCCATCCTGTACAGGTTACACCATACCAAAGTGCCACATATTTTTGGTGAGAAGAGATAAAGAAGCTCATATGCTTCACATGGGTACTGACCACAAAGGAGTGAGAAAGGACAGGATTAATATTTTGGCAGTGTTTTCTTTTGAAATCCCAAGCTGAATGGTTTGTACTAACTCACTAGCAAAGAGGAGAAGAGGTGCCAGTGAAGTTTTAATATCACAATGTTAATACAGTTTTAGTTTTGGGGTGGATTTTTGGTTGGGTTTTTTTTATTTTGTTTTGTATTTTCTATCCATTTCTGTCCTGGAAGCTGTATTTACAAGCATATTCTATAGCATTGCTGTCTTATGTACACATGAGAACTTTGTGCATTTCTACCCGATGCTGAATTATAATTGAATTTTTTGTATAATCAGAAAACCTTTACTATAATTGGAATGTCAAAATATCAAATTGGGCTGGGTAGGATGGTTGCATTTCATCCTGGGTAGCACATCCTTTGGGTTCAGTGGGACATCTCATCTCCAAGCACAGTCCACACGGACTGGCACTGCCAGGTGCTTGGGTGCCTTTTCCACAGTGGTGTCTTAAGGTGCTTGGTACTCAGACTGTCAGGACAAAAGCCAATTCAGACCAACTTGCTGCTCAGGTATACTGAGAACTAAACCATGAGCAGATACCATCAGAACACATTTCACTTGTGACCTTTCACAGCCAATGAATTGGAGGGATTTTCCTTTGCTGTGGATCAAATTTAAAACTACTTCCCAGGAGTGAAAGGTCATCTCGTGGAGTCATGATATCCCGTTAAATACAGCTAAATAGAACTCGTTAGCATCACAATGAATGGAGTTATATATTACCTGGCCTAGAGGATGACTGAGTAGAGCAGAAGCAGGGAGAGAGCAAAGAAATAGGTCCCTCATCAACCTTAATAAGCACCATAATAGCAGAGGAAAAGCACAAAGAGCAGAATTTGACTAAATCTGCCCTTTAAATCTGTTTCTTCTGGCCAGCAATATAAGTGGCTGAAAAAACATGGGAAGTGACACATAAAGGATGTTTTCTCCTCTTGCTGTGTTTGCATTCACAAGAGTTACAGATCCATCAAAGTGAGAATATACTATTTACCAGCTCCTGGCAGGGCTTTGATGTCCAGATACAGTCTGCACCAAGGAAAAAGGAAATCCAGTAATCTTGTGGCTGAAATCAGATTCCCTCTTAGGGGTAAACTGCACTTCTAGACACTATCTGATTGGCAGAAGGACCTCATATATAAGTAGATCCATGACAACTTTTACCCTTCCAAGCTATCTCCCTTCTGGGGAGTGTTTCTTGCTCTCCAGGCTTTTCCTAATGACTGTTATTTCAGCCTCTCTGTTTCTGGTTATAGTTCAGGAAGGTTATTTTCTTCAGACTGAATGTGAAGCTGCATGGCTCTTTCCTCATCATTGGTAGCAAGTCAGAGGATGTGAAATGAAAGCAAGAGGCTTTGGGAAGTGCTTTGCGATCTTTCACAAATGAGTTGTCTACAAATGAAGAGAATCTACACACAAAACTTAGCATCAGTGTCTTGTGAATAGCTCATAGTCAATCATTAACCTTGGTGACTGGCTTTTTTTTCCCCTCCCCTAGTTGGCATGGTTGGGTCTCTTTATGCTCTTTCTCTATTTTCTGAAGGGGGAAAGGGTGGGTGAGATCAAAGAGAAGGATCAGCTCCTTTATTTTAAATAAAGCACTGTTTGAATTTTCTCAACCTTTTTTTGCAAGTGGTTCCTTCTCTTATACGTGCTGCTTTGACTTTTCTGTACTTATTCACGGATTAATGTTCATAATACTGAAACTAGTTACTGTCATTAACAGTCAAATACAGCTGAGCATCTACAGAGGTTCTTTGGGCCTTTAATTCAGAAGGGGTTATTGGGATCTCTGCTCTGGATTACAGCATAAACTGGCCTCTGGGACAGCTGCACTTAACAAAACTATGTGTTAGGTGCAGACTTCAAGCCATGGATGAACTACCATTTTACTGCTGTAGATGATATTAGATTTCTCCTCTGTCTGGTTAAGCCGGAACCTAGCTGAGGAAAATATTTGAGAAATACATCAGATTTTAGTAGCTTGTGGCTACAGTGCCCTCTTCCAAATCTTCCTCAGCTCCTGCTTCAAGCCATACTCTCCTGTTCCCTTTCAACACCAGTTTCAACACCAGATTCAGCGATCTGCTCCAATTCAGGAACCAAGGCAGTCATTGTTCTGAACAGAACCTATTTTTATTTTTAAGTCAGCTGTGTGTGTCATTAAGTTAGCAACAGTCTTGCTTCTTGCTGAAACTACTGGAGATGCCATGGGTATAAACCAGCATGCAGCAGTACCTCTGTTGGCTGTTCAGGTAATGTGGCTGCATTCGAAGTACCAGACCAAAATCATGAAATTTCCATGCCATAAAATTATGAAATGTTGAGGTCCTTCACACTCTTCCAAGGGAATTTTTTTTTTTTCATTTCTTCCAGTATGCCCTGGCAGCCAAAAGCAAGCATATAGGACAAATGGGAAGGAGCAATACAATAAGGGGATAAGTAATGAGAATTCATGTTCATACATGCTAAACCGCAAATTAGCCACAGTGAGTGCAAATTATTTTGTTAATCATAATGTACCCAAATAAACCAGCACTAAGTTCTAGCAGCTCATATCTGAGCCCCAGTGATTCACTGAAGAGATCTTAGTGGAGCATGGTCCTGCGAGAACTCTGGAATATTTTTTTATTTATTTATTTTTGGAATAGAACTTGTGTTTTAATGACTTCCAATAAACTTGCCATCCATGTACTGGAAATACCTCCAAGTTTCCACCTCTGCCTGAGGCAATCTCCACTGGAGTTAGACAGTGCTGATTTAGACCAGCTGAGGTCCCTGATTTTAGTTTGTTTTGGTTTATTTTATTTTTATTGGAGGTTTTTGTCCTTGGTTATAAACTTTTTACTAGCTGGAGGAGATCACATTCCATTTGGGAGTTTGCTTTATGTTCTTCAGATAGGAAATCATCACCTTAGTGCAGACAAGTTTTGGCACTGAGGGAAGCAGGGGGCAGAGGAGGGGCGCAGATTTATCCTTCCTAAATGAAGCACTTCACATGCATGGGGAAATGCCTCCAGCAGAAGCAGGCAGAGCTCCCATTCTGTAAAGAACGTCTGGAAATAGAGACGTGCATATTGCTTTTTCATCCTTCCAGAGCTACAGGGAAATTCTGACCCAGAATATCACTGTCTTCTCTGACTCTGAGCTCTCCTCACCATCTAAAGCCTCCTCTTTTCCCACAAGCTTAACCTACTGAACACGGGCATTTCCCAGGCTAAGGCTACCTGAGCATGTAATGTGATACAATGATCTGTCATCTTCAAAAGGGTAATCAGCCACCTCTCTCTACCCCCATTTTTAAACAAGGAAGTTATCTGCCCTCCTACCTCCCCCTCAGCCCCAGTGCAATATATCATTTTGGATTTATGAAAATACTGTGTACATCTGAGCCACTGCTGAGTGATTCTATCAGTTGGATTTATCTTAGAATTATGCTGCACTTTTGTGGTTTCTAAGGCAACCACACTTTTGAATGAACTGTGGAGTAAATGAAGGTATCAAAAATATGTGACAGTTCAGCCTACATGATGTGCTCTGATATACTAAGTGCGTGCATGTAGCAGTTCAGCTTCTATAACATGTAAGGATAAATAGTATCTTGAGCTTTACAGAATCTGATTTACATCAGCATTAAGTCTGATTATTGCTGATACTTGCTGATACGGTGCTTGCTATGGCCAGACAGGCAAGGACTATGAAAGACAAAACAGAGTCTTGAGCATAACAAGCTGGTCCTTAAAGAGTTCAGCAGGTTCAGGCAGTTTCCAGGTGAAGGGAAGTAATCGGAGAAATACTGAGCATTGCTGTAAATGTAATTAAGGGGGTATGAGTGTTTATTTCTTTGTTTCCTAAATATTTTAACTGATCAGGAATCAAGGTGCTGGAATTCTGAACTTTTCAGTCTCTTCTTCTCGATTTTTGAGGGATTTCTCTCTCTGCAGAAACAAGACGTTCTGTGTTATTTTTGAAGATAAATTACTTTCCCAGGGCAGATCACTTTTGAACTGTAGAAATCTTACTTATTTATTCTGACAATAATATCGCCACTATCAAAACTGGTCATGGTATGCCAGCAAAAGGATTTTCCCTATATCTGGCAACATGTACACATGAAACATGCCTGTGAGCTTGGGGAGGGATGGCCCTTGGTGTCAGGGTGCAGCTCAAGCCATCTTACTTGTACCTAGGCTTTTCTCTTGCAAAATTTAATTATTGCATGGAAGGCTATGCATGGTCCTAAGAACTTCTGAAATCACTGCTTGGAAAGCCCTACACATAGCACATGGATTGCTGAAGAAATTGGTTTGGCCTTCCAGGGAGAGGGCAGATGAGAGTGGTTGATGGCTCCCAGGATGACTGATAGGAAATTGAGTGGAATGTGGATGTCTTTTCTTTTTTTTTTTTCTTTTCCTTCTCCTCAGCTTTTGGCTATGTGCATGGGTATTCTGACTTTCCTGTAGTAGTACTAGCTTCCACTATGTACATCACCTTTTGGATCAAGTAGTTAAAGAGCACTTTTTATAACGCCAGATCTACAGTGTAACAATACGATATTTGGCACATCTCTTTGGCAAGAAAAACTTTTGGTGCAGGCTTTCATCTACCTCATTTTGATGTGGTTCAGTCCTGGCACTTCTAGACTCCTGCCCCTCCCCTAAATAAATATTTGTTTAATAGATTTTGCATTACTCTTGCATTTCCATTTTTAGCACATGCAGATACGCTTGCTCTGATGGAACCTTTTATTTTGCTAAATGAGGAGAAGGATTTTTTGCACACACCAACTGAGCTGCAATTAGGATTATTAGAAGAAATAGATCCAAGGAAGGTTCCTGTGTAAGCTATGTTCGAGGTTCCTTGGCAGCAGACAGAAAAAAAAGTAAAAAATATTGAAGATATTCCCTTCATAATATTCATTTTTGTCATATGTAATCTCTTCTTGGTCCTCATATTCCCTTGAATTTCTCTTTCAGGGAAAGCAGGTAGATGTAACTGTAGGCATTCTAACAGAACTGGACTGTTGAAAGATATGCTTGAAATATGCAATCACCAATTCTCCTCTGAGCAATCAAACATTATTCTGCTTTAGTTCTTGATTTCAGCTAAAGAAAAATCAAGGCTATGTCCACTAAAACTTTGGTATTTCAGCTGCTTTCATTCTGCCTATGACATTAAGAGTTAAAACACAGGAAAGCATTTCAGTTTCCAAACCCAGGCATATGAAGCATTCGCATTTCTTGATCTGAAGAAGTGAGTTCAACAACAATTTATGAACATCTTCTGTGGCCTCCTTGCAGTGTTTCCATGAAAAGCTGGGTAACCCTTGCTGAATGAACCAGCCTGTAAAACTGCAGCAATTTTCTGAGGCACAGGCATGGCACACAGGCACCAGGCTGAACACAGCTCAGTGCATTCAATTGACATAATTTCCAGGTATCCAAAATGCCACTGTCTCTGAAATGTAAGTGTAGAGAGTGATCTGCTGAATTCTACCAGGCAGTCGTGAAGGTATGAGTGGACTTGGACCTTGAGACCAGACTAGCAAAACCTGTGGGCTGGGGAGCCTGGGAAGACTTGCCATTAGGGCATTTGCTCTGAGCCATGAGTGCTGCATCTCATGCAGTCTGTGAAAATAATACTTAATGGGTGGGCAGGAAGGGATCCCTTTAACTCCTGGAACTTGAAGGTAAACAGTTTTAGGTGGGAGGTTTGTTTTAAAGGCCTCTGACCTGTTTTTACAAGGGAGCAGGCACCAGCTTTCCTACTAAGTTTGGACAGCCTAGGGACTGAAAGGTCTGAACAGCTTCTCTCTGCTGAAAAAATTCAAGAGACTGTGTTTCTTTATACAAGTTTAACAGTAGGCAGTAAACATGGAAAAATATCTCTTCCCTCACATAGCAGCATGATGCATCATGTACAATATCTGGTTTGTGTTTGCTGCCAGGAATTGCTGCAGGAGGAACACCTGACCTGGGATATTTTTTTTCCAGGTAATTAGTGGGTGGAGTTATCCATACCAGTGCAAGTATTTGCAGATTAGCTACAAATCACTCAGCAAAATTGGGAGCATCTGTTAGCGGCAACTATTTTGAGTTTCTGCTATGTGCAATGCATGTTCCAGTGGCTCTTTTAAAGGTAGTCATGCGAGCTACTCTAAACTTCCCCTGAACCACTCTGATTTCTCTAGAAGTGAAAGTAGAACCTTGCATACAGAGTTAGAAAATAGAGTTAACTCAGTATCTTGTTATAGAACAGGGTAATTGCTGAATTCATAGCTTATGATTTCTGTTCATTGTGATAGTTTCCTCCCCCTCTCAGCTAACAGCAGCAAGGTCTCCAAAGCCTATTTCCATGTTGAAACATCAATGAAATATTCCCTCCTCCCCCCTATATGTGCAGGTCCAGGACTGTTACAAAGATATTTGTACCATTAAAATAATTTCTCAGACAAAAATCTCCTTTAGCTGATATATGTTACTGTATTTACATATAGTTATAGATACACATGTTACTGAGAACAGAGTGGATCAGTTGGGATAAATTCAATGATGACACTAAAATGAATATAAAATTAAATATAAAAACTAATATAAAATTAATAATAATACTAAAAATATTGCAGCTGAAAACACCCAGTATTTTGCAGGCCTGGTCTTCTTAGCAGTCAATACAAGGCTAGAAGATAAAAGTTTGAGTATGGCAGTGTGATAGTCTCTTTTGACAATCTTTCTCTGTGGTGAAATACAATAATTCTGCTGTTAAATGGAGCCCAAGTGAAACTGATATCACCTGCCAGTGGCTATTTTTATCACACGTAATGCATTCCCAGGAGATGCTGGTAGCACTGTCTTCCCTGGAAACCTAGAAGGCTCTGCTGTGCTTTTGTGGCAACATATTTTGCCAAAATTGATTCTTGGAGCAGAAATTGCCTGTTATCTTAGAAAGCCTCTTCAAACATTGGTAATGACCAAGTAACTTCCTATTCTCCTCCTCAAAGACCGGACTGCACTGCACTGAGCTCCTCAGATCTTCCTCCATAAATCTAGTTCTCCAGCTCCTGTATTATTTGTGTAGTTCCTCTCTGAAATCTCTCTACTGTTTCTAGATACACAAGTGGACTTCCAAACTAGACATAACGTTGCTATCATGGCTTCTGTATAGCTTCCTACTGAGGCAGGATTGCTTCCCCACCTCTAACTTGATACCTTCCTTTTCATACACTAAGAAGACACATTGCCCTTTTAGCTGCAGCTTTGCATTGAGAGCTCATGTTGAAGCTGTTATCTCCACTGACTTTTTCAGTTTCACTCAGGGTCACTTTTTTCCAAGACAGAATCTTCCATCTTATAGTTGTAATCTGCCCTCCAGGTTCCCAGATGTATCACCTTGCATTTGGCTGTATTAAATGCAGTCAAACTGAAACACATTCATTTGACCAGGAGATTCAGCTCATTCTGTAATAGTACCCAATCTTGGTGATGTCTGTGAAACTTTATCAGTAAGAACTGTATATCATCACCCAGGCTGTAGGTAAAAATCTTTAAATGCAGCCAGACCATTGGGGAAAAATTTCTCTTTTTTTTTACATATCTCTTAAAAGGCCTCCTGTTAATTTCTCCCTTAAAAATTGTACCCATCACAAAGACAATATCAAGTTATATAAAGTGTATACTGTAGGATTCCTTTTAATAGAAGTTTTAACTCAAAATTTCACCTACAGTAGAAAAGGCCAAGAACCCTATTTTAACAAACTGTCTTCATGAGCCTGCCTCATAGTCCTTCTGCCTCTCCCACCCACCCTCAAAATGTCTCCCAGACAGGTTTGCTTATTCCTAACTTGTGTCAAAAATACACTGGTATGAATTACATCCTTGGCACTAATTATCTGTTATTAAAATAGTGAACAAACTATCCCATTATTTTTCTGGGATCGCTCTTGAGCTAACCTCTGTATAATTTAAAGTCTGATTTCCTAAGGAAATTTTATTTAGTCATATCTGGATATCACTCATTCCTCCCCAGTAACAACTGAAGCTATTAGCCAAATTGAACTAAATTTCCTGGCAAGAATAACATTCCAGAGATGCTAATTAGCGAGTTTTGTAAACATGTTCCAACAAAAAGAGTGGAAGGAATAAGATCAATGTAATGCCTTTTTTTCAGCCAAGTCTAGTGGATCCCAGAGACTTTACCTAAGGGAAGGCCCTGGGAAGGCTGTGTCCATAAGTTCAGTGGCATGGCACTGACAGAAGAATATCTAAGTGAGTTTCTTGTCTCTCTGTCTTCTATTTTTTTCTAATATTAGTAAAGTTTAACATAGTATCATAGAATTGTTCAGGTTGGAAGGGACCTTAAAAGTTATATAATTCCAACCCCCCTGCCATGGGCAAGGACACATTCCACTAGATCAGGTTTCTCAAAGGTTCATCCAGCCTGTCCTTGAACACTTCTGCAACTTTTCTGGGCAACCTATGCCAGTGCTTTACCGCCCTCATAGTGTGAAGCCCTTTGTCCCATCACTACATGCCCTTTTAAAAAAATCCCTCGAGAGGTTTCTTGTAGACCCTTTTTAGGTACAGGAAGTCCACTATAAGGTCTCCCTGGAGCCTTTTCTTCTCCAGGCTTAATAATCCTAACTGTCTCATCCTGTCTTCATAGGAGAAGCGCTCCAGCCCTCTGATCATCTTTGTGACCCTCCTCTGGACTTGCTCCAACAGGTCCACGTCCTTATAGAATCATAGAACAACCAGATTGGAAGAGACCCACGGGATCATTGAGTCCAAATATTCCTATCAAACACTAAACTATGCCCCTCAGCACCTCGTCCACCCATGCCTTAAACACCTCCAGGGAAGGTGAAACAACTACCTATCTGGGTAGCCTGTTCCAGTGCCCAATGACATTTTCTGTGAAAAGGCTCCAGAGCCTCAACATCCTTCTTGTGGTGAGGGACCCAGAATTGAACACAGTATTCAAGGAGCAGCCTTACCAGTGCTGAGTATAGAGGGAGAATTACCTCCCCGCACCTGCTGGTCACACCGTTTCTGATACAAACCAGGATGCCATTGGCCTTCTTGGCCACCTGGGCACACTGCTGGGTCATGTTCAGTCAACTGTAAACCAACACCCCCAGGTACCTCTCCTCCTGGCAGCTTTCTAGACAGACTTGTAGTCTGTAGCTCTGCATAGGGTTGTTGTGCCCCAAGTGCAGGACCCGGCATTTGGCCGTGTTAAACCTCATGCCATTGGACACTGCCCAGTGGTCCAGCCTGTTCAGATCCCTTTGCAGAGCCTCCCTACCCTCCAGCAGATCCACACTTCCACAGCCTCCAGTCCAGTCGTCCTCCTTATATTGAGGACCTCAGAGATGAATGCAGTACTCTAGTACCTGCCACTTCTCGACTAGTTCCTGTAGTATGTTTCAGTGTGCTGCATACAACTCTTGTTGCAAAAATACCTATTTTTGATACGTACCTTGTCCCATCCTCAATTCCAGTCCAACGCTAGCTACCTGTTAAAAAGATGGCATCTTCCTCCTGTGCTCCACACACAGAACAGACATAGCTGTAGGCAGTTCCTGACTTCTACGTATTTATTTATCACTTCTCTGTCTCAGGCTAGTAATGATCATAGGTGTGACCTATAGTTTGTGTGTTCCTAATAAGCTTTTCTTAAAAGGTTTATATTCAGCTCTTTAGATCACAGATATTGCAGGTTTCATAAGTCATCAGATACGTATTTTAGCTTAAGGTTTTTATTTTACTATGTTTCCATAAATCATCTACCAGCTTTATATCACTGATATAAAAAAAGATGTACTAGCCAAGAATCTAAGACTTCCAGGCTCTTACTGTAATTGCTACACAAATTTGGCTGCTCCAAAATATGCTTTTCTGAGCATAGCATCCCATTGCAGATATGGCTATGTCTGAAGGCCATGAATTCAGTACTTACAATGCTGACCTGTGATCTTTAATTAGTCTCTGGTAGAAAGCACAGAAATTACTGGTGTATGTGTGATGTTTGTTGTCTTCCCTACAACAAGGTAGCAGTAAGAGACTTTTGATAGTGTAACTCATTCAGCCGCAAATTTGCTGTCCATGAATGACAGCAGTGTACCTTCCACAGAAATGTTGATTTTTGAGAGAGACCCATCTTTCCATCTCAGCCTGATAACCACTGTCCACCTGGTGACGGTTTGGAAATAAAATGAATGTAAGAAATCAGAGTACAAGGAACAGAGTGGGGTACTACTGAAGATGATTTGGGAGGGGAAGGCAACCCCTCCATAGATTGCATTTGCCCTCTCTAGCCTTGTGAATGGTGACTAAGTCAAGGTTACACAGAGATGTTAAAAAGATGAGACACAACACAAGAGGAAGCAGTGGCAGGATGAAAGGTTTACTGAGATCAAATGAGAGAAATGAAGACTCTAAGGGTCAGTCCTCCCTCTTAGGCTTGCAAGCTCAGGCATTGGCTGTGCAAGGAACCACGGTCAACAAAGCAGGATCTTCTGAATGACATAGGGATAAAGGGCCTGATTCTTCACTCACATCAGCTTTATGTGCCTGATACCTGCACTGGCTTCAATGCATAAAGCTGCGAGCAAAGGAGCAGCAAGTCCTCCGAGGAACCTGTAGGAGTACTTAACCCCTTCTGGGTGTGTCACAAACCTCTGATTACATTAATGCTCCCCAAGGTCTAGGAACACTTTAGGAAGATTTAAGAGCACAGTGTTTAACTGTTTATTTAGCTGCAAAGACAAAAAAAGAAAAGCTTCTATTTTTGCAAACATTTCCCAATAAAATGGGAACACTCATGAGTGCGGTTTTGTTCACTACAAGCCCTGTGGACTTCCAAATGTTTTTCACTATCTGGTGAAAGACAGGAAAAGCAGCAAAGTAGTAATAGTCAAAAATATCCCAGGAAATATTTAGAAGCTCTGCAAAATTCCCACAGCAATAAGAGATGCAAACAATCCTGCAAGATGAGCATATGTAAAGTTGTGTAGTGTTTATGTATAACCAACGTGGGATTAAATCTATACCCTTCAGTAAATTCTTTTCTGTCTTCAGTCCCTAGTCTAATGTGATTATGGACAATAACTAATGCCTCTCAAAAGTGCATCTGTAACTTGGATTGGTAAGATTTTGAGGTTAAATGCCATAGTATATTTCTGTGTATGTGTTAGCTATGACACTCACTCATTAGCAGTATCCCAACCTTAACAGCAGTAAGTGAAGGTGAACGTGTAAATCTAATAATGTCCAGCTAATAGAGAAATTACTTAGTGATTTTTTCCTGCTCAATAACATTTGTAGTCTTTCTGCCCATTAAATAGGAAAAAATAAATTCATTATTTGCTTACACTGCTCAGTGTGATATGATACAGAAACTTTAGAGGTGGTGCTAATAAAAAGGCACAAGTCAGCACAGCGATGCAACTGGACTGATTAACCTTAACAAGAACCTGGGCTTGTTCATACAACATACTGCTGCACTGACATGGTCATATTGTTTCTGGGATCTGAACCGGTATCTGTGCACGCTGAGAAGAAATGGCTATTGATGGTGCTCAGAGCAAATTGGAGGATGTTTAAGAAAGCGAGGTTTGCACTACATGGGCAGACCCTTTGTAGCAGATTCTGTAGGGTCTTACTCCCATCGGTTCTTACAGCTAGAGATGACATGAAAGCTAAAGTGGACATGAAAGCTTGCATTTAGTGGGAAGAGAAAATGAGGAAACTTACAAGAAGAAGATGATTTTTAAGCAAATCTCTTTGTTTTGCAAATGTACTAATGAAGACAATTTAGTTTAGTGAAAATGTGTGATGCGTTAAGCCAGGCTGTTCACTGTGACTTCAAACAGATCTAGCAAAGGTGACCTGCTCCACTAAAGAGGGTTTTTTAAAATAAAAACTATTTAAGTTTGAAATTAAATATTCTTAAGAGTAGATTTTTGGATTAAATATTGATCCTGTTATCCATCATGCATAAAGTGTATGTAAACACAATCTATGACACAGAATTATATACTATAAAAGAAGAAATTATTTTGTTTCCACATGGTTTTCAGTTGGAACCACACCCGTGATCCAAAAACTGTCTGAGAACACCCCCAAAGCAACACTTAATGTTGTGCATGTGCATTAATGAATTTCTGTTCTCGATGAGAGGACTGCATGTCTCAGCACTCTGAATAAGAACAGAGCATTCAATCCCTCTCCATAGCAAATTCAACCTTCAACAAGTTAGTTCTTCCAGTGATGGCAGTGATGCAAAACTGCCTTGCAAATGTTTTTCTGGGTTTTGTTGCTAGGTGATCACTTGGAAAACTTCGCTATTCCCGCTGAGAGGTTTTAAAAAAACAGGCCTCACATTAAAGAGTATAAAAAATAGGCCATCTTGCTCTATAACTCCCGTTTCCTAACTCCTGGAGTCTGCATCCTGTGTGCCTTCTACACTTTCATATGTCCCTCTCTCCTCTGCTTCAATGTCCTTGCCAGAAATTGGAGGCCCTGAAAAAAACATTTCTATTGCAGTATAAGGAAGAAAGAGAACATTAATTCTCTATCTATAACCAAAATAAGCAATTCTGCAAGTGCATGTTGATTTATATGGGGTTTTTCTTTCTAACTAAATTTTACTGGTTTTTAATTTTATTAATCCAAACCTGAATCAGCAGATTCATCACTGATCAAATGTTTGCAGTCAATTTTTAACGTAACAAGAAAAAAGAAAGCTTTGGGGATGATCCCACTGTAGTTTACTGTATCATGTACCTACACTGGGTGCAAAATCCTTTGAATAGTAGCATGTTGGCAATTGATGAAGAAAAGATCTAGCAGTGACACTATGAAATCAGATTAGGAGATCAAAGAGTTATTCCTTGGGCTATTTCCAAGCTAGGCCTGTTGGGGGTTATTTATAGAATGTATCTATTTATTGATTTTTATGTCTGTTGAGTCATTTTTTATATCTTATTATGCAAATTTCCATAGGTGTAACTCTTAACTAGTATATAACTCAGAAGCAATTAGCCATTGCTGCTTTCCTAGAAAGCTATTTCTAAAATCAGGGATAAAAGTCTTCTATTATAAACTGAACGCAGGAGTAAACATTTTTTTATATAATGGGTCTAGACAAAAATATCCATAATGGCTAAAAATTACTGTGGTCAGAAGCTAAAGTCAGAGAAGCAAACACCTGCTTTCAACAACCAGAAAACAAGGATCATTGACCTTTAAAGCCTCAATTTGCAATCTGGCTCATTTGGAGCTTAATCCTGTTTCATTAGGTTGTCCAAGTAAGAAGACTCAAAATCTCATCTCCAGCAAATTCCTTGGCGTTTTACAGTATTTGGCCTATTAAAATGATAGCATTTCTTGAGTGTTACTGGCATTGTACTACTCCATTGAAAGACATAAAGCCAAGAACTTCAGGCCCTAATCCTGTAAATCCTTGTGTTTTCTTTTAAAATCTATTGACATGAAAAACTCCTTTGGCTTCAGAGATATGAATACATCATTTGTATTCATGACTTTACTCGTGTGAGAGTTTTTGTATAATTGGTGTCTAAAACCAGGAGAACCAATAAGCCTCAATGTCTGACTTGAGCTTCCGCTGCCTGATCCTAGAAGGGTCATGATGGTTGTAGGTTTATTTTAGACTTAGTTTTGCTTCTCATACAGCCTTCACAGCCGATGCAGAAATACTAGTATTTGCATGAACACTTCATTAGTTATGATGTGATTATAAAAGTGATATTCTCTCACATCAGTAAGCAGTACATTGGACAAGAAGTAGGGAAGAGTAATTTGCTTGCAGGTCTCAGGATGAGCAGTCATTTAGAAGGAGCAAATGGGATGAACACTGTCCAAAGAGATTCCTGGATATCTAGGTGTATTTTTTTCTTTTTAATAACTGTAAGTAAGAAAAATGTAGTAAGTGGCAGGTTAATTAGTTCCTCTTCAACTTTCACTATATAGAGCGGATGGCAACTCTACTCTCAAAGATTCAGATATGCATTTATTATGAAATTATGTATGCTTCACCATGAGAAAAATTATTCATTGTAGCATTGCTGTTGTGTACAGAGTGCTCCAGAGACAGGAAGGAACTGAATACTATGTGGAGAGGGGTCTTTGTTGTTGGCAGTGTTTAATAACTACTCACTAGTGAGCTTTATATCTGGTTTATAGAACTCTTCAGCTAAATCTAAAGTTCTTTAGAGGTACCAGTTCAAAACCAATTGTTTATTGTCAGAACAGCTTAGAGTGGGTTTATTCCACTTTGTAAATCTTCTCATCCTTGGCTCTGCTGATGTCAAAGCAGCTTCTCACCAGTGGTTGAACTTTTGCTTTTTCGTGACCTGACTGCAAACAAAGTCTTATGGATTCAGTCAACGTTTATGTGATAGTGCTGAATTATCCTTGGAAGTTCGCTCCAGTCTACCTGGTACATACTAACCTGTTTTGAACGAGTTTTTTTGATGTATATGTCTCTTTATTTGTCTGGAAATCTTGTAGAAGTTTTAGTGGTAATCTTTGGAGTGTGAAAATTATCCAGTAACTTAAAAGAAAGGCAAGAGTAACAAACACCTTCTTACATTCAATCTCCAGTACAAGAAATCAGATGAAGCAACCACTGTGGAAGGTGACTGCCAAGAAACTAGCATGTGCATCTCTGTCAAGTATGCAAGAAGAGAAAGGGGATTGTATTCTACTTTTAGGTTTTTTTAGTCAATGGCAAAAAATAAAAGTTAATTTTGTCAAATGAAGGCAGTTTACAATAGTGCAATACCCAGTGGCAATAGTTCATTTACACACTAGCTCGGTGAAAGATGCTATAAAAAGGATTGTTTGAGGTGGGTCAGAGAGGACTATCACTGGTGTCTATGAGCATCCCTCTCCCAGTCTTGTGGAGTGTCCCTGCCTAGGTGAAGTGTCACAGTTGGAGTCCCAGTGCTCAACACTGCAGTCTCTGCTTGCCTGTTTTCCTGTGGGATCAAAGGCTTGTAAAGGTGTGCTGTCTGTCTCCATCTTTGTATCCCCTGCTAATGACTTTTGAACTCATTTGCTGATATAATATGAATGTGACAAGAACGTAAAGGTCTCTAATATCAGTAAGTTCCTACAGGTTTCAAGAGATTTCCAATTAGTCTGGATGTAGGGGCTCAAACTGCAGAAAATCAATATAGGAGAGGGAAAAAAGCATATATAAATGCCCAATTATGTCAAACACTTCTACTGGAACTTCAGCCTCAGACGCCAAAGGTAATGATGAGAGGTAAATGTGTAGGAAACCAGGGTTCATTAGCTTCATTAGCTTGGGGACATGCTTGTTTAGTTTTGGGTGGTTAAGCCACCATAGAAGAAGTTTGGTTGCTGAAATGACAGTAGGTTCAGGGAAATGTGTGTGTATGGTGGATGCTAGCTCCAGCAGAGCTGTTTACTAGACCAGACATGTTCAGAAGTCTATGCAATGAGGTGTCCAAACTCAAATGAGCTAAGTGCCCTCAAATGGAGACAGTTATGGGGAAGGTGCAATTGTCCAAATACTTGGAAGTTTGGATTCTTGGAATAAGAAATCAGTCCGGATAGCTGAGATAGTAGATGAGCTAATGATTGTTTAGAATTTCATTACAACTGGTACTTTGTATTAAATGCCAGGAACAGTCTGTGGAAACTCCTTTAAAGATGTGTCTTGGATCAAACAAATTATTTGCAGCCAATTAGTTTGCAGTGAACAAATTGTCCAGGGACATGTTGTGTAATAAGGGCTACATGCAGCAGTTCTCCAGAAAGAAAAAAGAAAAAAGGAAATGACTGAAACCCATTTAAACACAGCGCGCTTTGCTGGGGATTTTAGCTATGTGAGCTCAAGTTAGTCTGCAGCAGAAAGAGGACCATTTGAAAATCCACATTTCTAACAGACAGTAGTAGAGAAGAGCCCAACAGTGCCATGAGTGAACCAGAGAATAAATAAAACATCAGTATAGGCAGAGGAGACAGTGATTTGCCAGGGTTTCCATCAGAAGGATCTGCCACAGAGCTGTACCCATAGCTAGGGAGAGTCACTACCATTTTGGGAAGCCTGTAGCTTGGCCATGGCAGCAATTCATCCATGCTTTTTTGTGTTGTAGAAAGTAGCAAGACATGATGGAGAGTGAGGTGAATTAGTTCAAGCTATAATAGTGTGGAGAAGCAGCTACTCTGCTCTAGGCAACCTGGAGCAGGGGCAGAGCAGGACCCACAATAACATCAGAGAAATCAGCCTTATAGTAAAATGCCTCTCAGTGCTACTGGGAAGGCAGTAGCACAAATATTATACATTTTCTTGACAGAGTGATGCCTAACTGCAGAAAATCCTCCGTTTCTGTTACAGGAATTAGACTGCTGCTGAGAAGGTGCCAGTGGAAGTGGTCCCCAAGCAATGTCATTCTCTCTCACAGGGAGTTGTGTCACTGATACACGTATTTGCAGTCAGGGTGCACTCTGGACCTATTTTCTTTTAGTAAATAGTTTCCTCATTTGAAAAATGAGGTTTCCATCACACTGGAGGTAATCACCGATGGAAATCATTTTTTTCAAGTAATTTTTTCAAATAGATTGAGCAGAGAAAGGAATTGGAGTGAAATCATGGATGTCTTTGGTGAGGGCACTGTTGTTGAGCTGGTAATTGAAGAAAGAGGCCATTGACAAGATATTTCAAGGCTTATCCTTCATCTTTTGTTTTTCTTACATCTACTCTCAAACAGTAATTCATTTCATTTCAGGGCAGAAGGAGCCACATCGATCATATCCCTCTACATAAAGCACTAGTGTCTCTCTCTTTTATTTCTCCATTTTTTCCCCCAACCTTTTAAAGATAGGAGGAATACACTGGCTTTGTTCTGCCCTTTTATAACCATGTTTTGGTTCAGCAGCTAAAATATTAAATGCTTGCCCAGCCTTAGCCAGGAGAAAACATGGCTCCATCCTATGTCTCTTGAGACTCACTGGAGCAAGCGTGGTGCTTCCCATGCAGCCACGCAGGCCCAAGCAAGTGCATGCCAGTGGTGTGGCCCTGTGCAGACTGGTTTGTTGGGAGACTAATTGTAAACCTGCCTGAACTAAGTGAGTGAAGAAATAGCTGCTCAGGGGAATATACGGGTCCAAAGGAGATGAGGGTTTCCTATAACCCTGAGCTGTTAGATATGCAAGCATGCCTTGTGTTGTTGCTGAAGGACTGGGTATGCTGACACTGATGTCAGCTACTGGACGAGGGAAAGGCTGTGGATGTGGTCTTTCTGGACTTCAGTAAAGCCTTTGACACAGTTTCTCACAGCATTCTACTCAGGAAACTGTCAGCCTCTGGCCTGGACAGGCGCACACTCTCCTGGGTAAAAAGCTGGTTGGATGGCCAGTCGCAGAGAGTGGTAGTAAATGGTGTTAAATCCAGCTAAAGGCCAGTCACAAGTGGAGTTCCTCAGGGCTCAGTGCTGGGTCCAGCCCTGTTCAATGTCTTCATCAATGACCTGGATGAAGGCATCAAGTGCTCCCTTAGCAAGTTTGCAGACAACACTAAGCTGGGTGGAAGTGTGGATCTGCTGGAGGGTAGGGAGGCTCTGCAAAGGGATCTGAACAGGCTGAACTGCTGGGCTGAGTCTAATGGCATGAGGTTTAACACGGCCAAATGCTGGGTCCTGCACTTGGGGCACAACAACCCTATGCAGCTACAGACTGGGAGAAATCTGGCTCGAGAGCTGCCTGGAGGAGAAAGACCTGGGGTTGTTGGTTTACGGTTGACTGAACATGACCCAGCAGTGTGCCCAGGCGGCCAAGAAGGCCAATGGCATCCTGGCTTGTATCAGAAACGGTGTGACCAGCAGGTGCGGGGAGGTGATTCTCCCTCTATGCTCAGCACTGGTAAGGCCGCTCCTTGAATCCTCTGTTCAATTCTGGGTCCCTCACCACAAGAAGGATGTTGAGGCTCTGGAGCGAGTCCAGAGAAGAGGAACGAGGCTGGTGAAGGGGCTGGAGAACAGGCCTTATGAGGAGCAGCTGAGAGAGCTGGGGTTGTTTAGCCTGGAGAAAAGGAGGCTGAGAGGAGACCTCATTGCTCTCTACAACTACCTGAAAAGAGGTTGTAGAGAGGAGGGAGCTGGGCTCTTCTCCCAAGTGACAAGGGACAGGACAAGAGGGAATGGCCTCAAGCTTCGCCAGGGGAGATTTAGGCTGGAGATTAGGAGGAAGTTTTTCACAGAAAGGGTCATTGGGCATTGGAATAGGCTGCCCGGGGAGGTGGTTGATTCACCTTCACTGGATGTGTTAAAGACACACATAGAGGTAAACCATGTCCTGAGGGACATGGTTTAGTGTTTGATAGGAATGGTTGGACTTGATGATCTGATGGGTCCCTTCCAACCTGGTGATTCTATGATTCTATGGAATGGCCTTCAGAGTTACTTGTGGATTTCCAAAGGGTAAACCCCGATATCTTTGTAGCACGTAGCTGGAAATTATTTGGTCACGACAGGAAGAATTTAAGTTTAATGGTGTTCTGCATTTAGGCCATGGGGATGAATCAACAGATGCTGAGGGAAGCTATCAATCTGTAGAAAAAGTAAATTATTTGCTAGCGTGGACATGGTGAAAGGGGTCCCTGCTATGTGACTTGGAGGAGATGGGAAACGGGGAAAAAAATATCTGGAGAGATCTACATGGCACTAACATTGTTTTGATTTTTGGCATGGCTGGCTAGGATGTGCTGTGGATCATGCCATTGCCTTAGGCTCCATGGGGACAAAGAGTAAAGCCAGAGTGGAAGTGTTGTAAGGGGCTGAACTACCTGTTAGCTCCAAGTGCCCTGAGCAAAAACACTTCACACTCCCCAGCTCACCCTGACTGCTTCCCCTTGTCCCCTTCCTAAACAGTGAAATAGCCATCTGTGGGGCCATATTGTGAGCTGGATGAGGTATCTGATCTTCCTGGAAAATAAACTGGAATGAAAGGAAATCTTTTTTTCAGCTGCATCAGCTCTTTGATCCACTTCACAATGTTGTGGCAACACGTCCAAGCGGGGAGTGGAGGCTGGAACAAGTAGTAGGGCATGGGAATATTTTAGTTTGGTATTGCCATCAAAGGTAGGAGCCTGCCTTTAAATGTCACTGACATTTAGAGTAAGTGAGCACCACTTTTCTTACCGGTAAGTGTGAGAAACAGCATAAATTTCTTTCAGAAATCAGGTTAAAACAATCGTGGCTTCCAACTCAAACATGCTGGCATGAAGAATGTAGTATGCAAGGCCCACGGGAAAGGGATGTGGTGGGTATCTTTGGTGGCAGCTGGGATACTGTAGGCAGCACTGAAGCAAAAGTTTGCAAATAGGCTTAAAAAAACAAGTAATTTGTCTGATTTTCTCCCATGTTCTGACTCATTAGGGATCATGTTTTCTAACTAAACAAGAACTCTTTTTAAAATATAATCAAAATTATTCCAGAAGTTAGGGCTTAAATCAAAAGAGAAATGTAATGCGACTGACACTAAAAGTGTGGGAGTTGATAACTCCACCACATATACCTGTAACTACTGTCAGGATTTGAAATTAAGTTGAGTGAAGAGGTTTCATGAGGCAGCCAGTTTAGAAGCATTTGGAGTTGGGTTAGTTGTGCCTCATCCTTAATTGCGAACAGAAAGAAAAGCATGTTTAAAACAATTTCCTCGTTTTTCCTCTGGGTCCCAATAAGCAAGAGGGAGATTTTAAAGAAGATTTTGTTGCAGAACTTCTACTCCCAGTACTGAGAGATTATAGCACCACTTTTTTTTTTTTTTTTTTTACTTTCTTTTTCTTTCTAATGTGAGAGAAAGGCAAGTTCACTGTAAGTTGGAAAGCAAACAACCAGGCTAGGAATTTCTATGTACAAAGCAGATGGGTGTACATGGTCCTTTTTGGGATATTTGGGCAGGTCTCCTTAATCACAGCCTCTTTTGCACTGCGTATCATTCCTCACAGGCCATTGTTGCCCTGCACCTGTCTGTAATTTTGGAGGTTCATCTACCTCCAGCAAACTATATTTAAAAACTCAGTGTTGATTAGGGGGGGAAAAAGTTCAGGGGAAGGGATTTCCTAGTTCACAAATAAGAATGTGCAGTGGAGCACTCACTAAGTAAACAGAAAACATGGGCAGCTGAGAGAAATCAATTTAGCTGAACAAACAATGTTCCATGTAATGAACTACTAATTATCCTTTTATGCCATGTCAGTCTGAGTGATTACAGAGCTGTGCAGTTTAATTTGACGTTTGAGCATTGCCTTGCTCCATTAGCCTCATATAAAGCTACGACACATTGAGAGGAATTAAAAAAAAATGGTGGTGGGTTGCAGGAAAGGGGGTTGTATTTATCCAGGACTAGGTAAGCACCTGTAGCAGTTGCAGAGGGGGAAAAGTTCTTCTTTTTTTCTTCTTTTGGCTTTTTAAAATCTTGATTTTGGTGAAAAGGGCAGCATTTGGGAGATGTGAAAGAGCGTATCTGATGCTCATGGAAAAGTTCTTCTGCACATTGATAACATCCCAGATACTTAGACCCTGTATTAAACTATTATCAAGGGCCAGAATAAATAAATTGCATATATCAGACACATATACAGATCAAGGGGAAAGCTGATGGTAAACAATACAATGTGGGAGCAAATATCTTTTCCTGGATACTTTCTTTGTACTGGCGATTTGCACACATTAGGTAAATCAAATCCCTAGGTGACTGGGAAATCTCATGGTTAATCTAGGACTGAAGGACATGTATTATAAATACTGATTTATTATCATACTGTTTGTCCAACTACCTGTACTGATAACAGGATTAGAGGGAATTAACATATGGAGAAAGCTAAGAGTTTGTTGGTATAGATATTATGGCTATTAACTCTACAAGTACCTGTGCAGTACCTGTTATCTGATATAGAGCTCCATATTTTGGACTAGGCTTTTGTTTCACAAAAGGTAAGTCAAGCCCAACATCATAGAAGTTCTATGGGAAATTTCTATGGGAAAGGCAGATGCAGGGGTGACCATGCCCCATGTTAGTTTACACACCAACATGTGAAATAGTGTCATGAGGGATAAATATGACCTAAGTGCCTGATGATAATATTTATGGAGTTGCATTCATTTAAGCAGAAATTGCAAAGCAAATGTTTAAAAACCATTTGGTGTAACTACTTCACATTTCTGATATGCGAACCATTGAAATAAGTGCCATGACACCTTCCAGGCTCACTCTTCCCACAGTGTGAGCATATATGAGAACTCCCAAGTTGGGATAATATTTAAAGAAATGCCTCTTCAAAATAACTCTTTAAATTTGATTTTAAAACTCGGGGAGAATGAGTAACAGTTTGAATGGAAACAGAAAGAACACAAAGGACAGTAAAAAACCTCCCCAGAAGTGAGTATCTCAAAAATCCAGTGACTATTTTGGCTCAAGTGTAACTCCTACAAGGCCAGATCCTTGGCAGGAGCAAGCTGATTTCAACAAAGAGCCTCTCTCTTTTCAGCTAAGGGTGGGGCCTGAACACTGTACAGAGTGCAGCAGCACCTTGCTCTTGGTGTTGACACAACCTGCATTTTGGGCATGCCCCTAGATACCCCCAGGGCCTTCATCCAGTGCACCTTCTTTTTCTTTTTGGTCTGTTGAGAGACATCACTTTGACCACCCTAAAGACTGGGGGCCACATATTTGCCACAGAAGTGAAAATTTCCCGATGCCGACCTGCAGAAAGTCTGCAGCCCTGATGCCACCCAGCAGGTGTGGGCACCTCTCTGTCGCACACACCAGAGCTCTCAAGTCTGCACCTTTTGGAGTTTTTACACAGGACTCATCCACCTACCAGGTGAAAACGTTTTTTCTTTTTGTTTGTTTTTGGTAATCCGTCCTATGGGGCCCGATTGAAGCAGAGTTGAATTTCATCTCTGCTGCAAGGCATGACTGAACTGCAGGCTCTTACCCCAGGGCTGAACTGGCCCCTCTGTTCCTTCCTAATGTGCGTTAGACACATTGAGGCCTTTCTCTGCTGTGCATTTGTAACTCCCATTGACGCTAATGGGTGTGACATGTGTCTATCCAGTGGAGAATAGACCCCATTGACAACAGCAGTTCCCCAGCCTTGAGCGATGCTCGTTACTTGATTAAGCCAAACTAATGAGGCACGACCAGGGCCAATGGGAATATGTGGGACTCAGGCATCGCAAAAGCTGGTGGAAACCTGCAGCTTTTACTGGGGGCTGGGTTTTTGTTTTGCCAGGCAAAGACACAGGATGCCACAGGATGGGATGCTGTCATAGAAATGAACAAAATGGAGAGGGTTCACCTTTATTGATGATAGCACCCAGAGTTGCCATCTTCTAGGGGTAATTGCATGTTAGTGTGTCTTGGGAGCGCAGCAGGGTTTAAAACTAGGTCTGATCTTGGCTGTTGTTCAGTGTCTTTCTACACTGAATCCTGAAGCTGACCCTATGGCTCTTTCTCTGGGGTATATGTACAGGTGTATTTTTGGTTCTTTAGCGGGCAGCTCAAAGGTGGCTATGGCAGGCAGCATCCTTTTCACCAACACTAAACAGCATCAGTCTGGGAAATGAAAAGATGGGAAAAGGCAGATACCCCACAGTGAGTGTTGCTTGCAGATTGTCTGCTCTACAAGAAGAAGAGCTGTTTGAGGCATGGCTCCTCAGCTGTTCGCTTGCTGTCTGTTACATTGCTGGCCACTACCCCTAAGTGCAGAGCACCAGGAGGATCGTGCAGGGCTGAACCTTCTTTTGCTTTGCCTGGCCCCAAATCATCCAGATTGGGCCAGATGCAAGAACAGAAACTTAAGGTATGTGCTTGGGAGCCCAGCCTCAGTCTAAACATGACTATGCTTGCAGAGAAACAGGTTAGGAGGCTGACGCCTAACAGACTGAGAGCACGGATGTGGTCTCTGTGAACAGGCATGTACCCTGCAAGGGCACAAGATGCTGCTTGCTGAAATGAGGCCAGGAACCTTGGCCTTCCTGCAAAACACAGCATCATCCGCAGCTACTGTGTTAATGCAAAGGCACAGCCCAGTAGCCCAGGTCCAGACTACGAAGGCAAATAGGTCAGATGTAGATCTTGAGAGAAAAGAGCATTAAAAAACCCTATGTTCTATTTTACGATTTACTGTTTTGGAGAGCCTCGTTGAGAAGTTGCCTGTACTTTCCCCTGTACTTTAGCTGCTGGTACATTCCAGGTCAGAGGAGCTTTATATTTTTGTCAGATTGCAATACTTGCCTTTATGTAAGTGCTGCTAAGAATAAAATTAGCAGTGGGAGAAAAACATCATTTTGATATCTAAATTTGGAAAACTTGATGAATAAATCTATTAACTTCATTGTGGGTAGAGAAAAGAATAGCAACCCTTTGTTTAAAGAAAAGATAAAATAAATATAAAATAAGAGCTGATTGCTCCCTCTGGTTTTCTCAGATGGGTTTTTTTAATGTTCGCTTGTCCCTTTAAAAGGTTAAATATTAATTGACTCTATTCGATTTGCAGGACTGTGGCTTGAGAAGATGCGGTCAGTTGGCTCCAAGTGGCTTTGTCATGATTATCAAATGTTTTCAGCATTTTTGGAGGGAGAGAGCAGAGGGATCTGGTGGATTCATCTGCTGGAGTAGGTACCCTCCCAGAAAGCAAGCTCCTGCCAGGTGTTTGGCACCACTACAGTCCTCACTTGCATGGTCACAGTGGGTAGCCCCCTGTCCTGGGACACTAATTAATCAGCAGGGAGGCTGTGACAGGAAGCTGCATGGGGCTTTTCAAGATTTGGCAGAGACATTTGAAGCTTAAAACTGCCCCAGGGATTCTGGTCTCCTCCTATCCCAGGCTGTGTAAGTTTGTGTGTCCCAGTCAAACTCCATAGTGATGAAAGTATACATGAGAGTCTTCCAACATTGTCCAGAACTGTACAGGACACAGCCATCCCCATCTTGCAAGGCAGGTGCCTCTTTCTGCCTGCCCCAAGCTTTAGAACAATGCAGTAGAAGTCCCTTTCACAGACTATGGTATTTTATGGCAAGCACTATCATCCTTTGTCCAGTATCTCTGACAGCTGCACTCATCACTTTTCTCAGCATACCCAGAACAAGTCACATTTACTGGTAAATTAAAGATTATTCATTAAGCAATTGAGATTGAAATCAAGAGGTTAGAATGAACCTCACCCCACCCCCATATTAGTCAGATACTAGACTAGTCTAGTTCTAGTCTGTCTTAACAGGTGGATAACTTCCTAACCATCTCATCTCTTGAAGTCACTTATTTTCATTCCAGCTGTTAGAGTCGCAAATATAGCATTAAAGTGCTGTGGAAATGCTGTCTTCAACCTAGTCCTTCTTTCCCCCAGTCCAAATTCTCCCCAGTAAATCTTTTTTTATTTAAGAAGTTGGTATACGAATGCGAGTGTCCTGTTTAGTTCTTCTTCCAAAGTGTCGGCCTTGGGTGCTTAATTACCATTTCCCTCCCCTGTTTCATACTAAATTGGCTGGGAATAGGAAAGGCAGTGCATAAACTAAGCAAATACTGTTTATGTTCTTCCTGGAGCTGCTCTTTAGACACCTATGGGTCATTAATTCCTTTATTCCCAGCCAACCTGCCAGTTGGCAGATCTCCTTCCTAGTTTGAGCCATTCCCTTCTTGTGAGCTGCTGACTTGTTCCAACTGAGCCATGCTACAGGATGTGTTTGGGAGGCATCAGGACTCTTGGGCTGTTACTAGCTTTCTGTTGAGAATAAAAGTGATATAAATGAAACAGTCATAATACAGAAAAGAAGTAGCTCCACCTCTTTTCCTACTCTACCCTCCACACATTGCAGTGTTAAATGATAGAGTAACATTATTACTTTGGTGGAGGCATTGGGCCATGCTAGCAGGTGGATGCTACTGCTGAAGAGAGGCTAAGAGCTACACTGACATCACAAAAACCTTGAAAACTGTTACTGCAGCCTCTAAGAGACAGCCTCTGACGACAGAAAGAAAATCAGCATCATCTCATGACATTGTTGTTCCTGTAGACAGTGAATTTAAAAGACATCAGGTTGAGGAATGGAGCATGGAAATCCCTGCTGATCAGGAATGAGATTATTTTCCTCCTTTAAGAATATTTTCTCAGCTTTTTGGTTTCCAGTGTTTCCAGTTACCATATCAACCTGAGAAATTTGTCTGGCAATTGACAGAATATTTTTCAACAGATGATTTTAAAATTTAGGTACATTGGATCCAGTATCTGACTTGCTGGGGTTTCACTTTATCCGGTTTTATTTTACTCCTTGTGTTTGCTTTCCAAGCCATGTTAGGCAGATGACCAAGGATCCCCACCTTCCCCTTGACAATGTGCATCTTGGGTTCAGCAGTCCATGAGAAGTTAGGCATCAGGTCAAAATGCAGCAGACATCAGTAGCAGAGATAAAGCCTGTGGAACACATCCTTCTCAAATGGCAGTCTGGGAAAGGCCATGAAATGTTCTGGCATAAGCTAAGTGGCATTTTCAGCTTTTATGTTGCTCTGAAGGGCAGGCGCAGGATGCACAATGAAGAGCAATTGCTCCTGGATTGACGTTGAACAGTGTGCTGGTTTCTTTAGAGCCTGCATCTGCCTCTGTCTCCTTCCTAGTATTGTGAGAGTGAGGAGGAGTCAGGTGAAGTGGGATCCCACCTTCCCCCATCCATCCATAAATGGCTTCTGTCCAGTCCTGGCCCTTCATGGGTTATGGGTGTAAATGAGGACTGAATCTGCCCCAGTGCAGATGAATCTGTGGGGACTTTTATGCGGTGGATATATTGTTTGGTTTGTTATGGGCTCGTGGTGGTGGGTTTTTCCTTTAGAAGGAATAAGAATGGAAAACAAGAAAGTAAAAAAGCCTTGAATCTTTCACTTGTTAAAGTGGAGACACCGCCACAGCAGGACATAATGGCTCACTGTGGTGATGGCTTGCCTGATAGCCTGGAGATTTATGTAATGAGAAACACAATTCCTGCCAAGAACACTGTTAAGTCTTTTCAAAATTTCACCTATAAGCCATTTTATTGCTAATAATATGACTAGATTCTCCTTTTGAAGAATCTGGGAATGTTTGGCAAGAGGGGAAAATGGAGAGGACTCAAGGCACCATAATCTGTATTTTCCATTTACCTTGCTTGAAGCTTGAACAACACATGTGCCACAAATGATTTGTATTCCTAAGCGCCCCCAAGGAGCCCAGTTTCCATTCTCAGGCATATAATGGCTATTCAAATGAAAGCTTTAATAGATTGTTGCAAATCTGATATCAATGCAGTGAGAGTAAGAGATATGCAAATATTCAAAAATTTTACAAACTAACTCTAACCCTTTGCCTTTAGAGGTGCAGCCTCAAATCTGGATGGTGTCACCAATGTGTGTTAGACTCGACTCTCTGGAAAAGTAATTCCTTTTTCTCTCTCTTTTTTTTTTTTCCACACTTTGCCTCACAGTTTTCACATTGTTCAAAATATTTTCTGTCTGTAGCACTCCTGAGTATGGAGAGCCCCAACTAGGTGTGTTCTGATTTGAGATGGAGGAACACTTACAGGAGAAGCTCCTGCTGTGCTGGTTTGTTCCACATCATCTCAAACCAAGACCCTTAATCTCAATGCATACCCTTGGGCATTTGCCTGTGCTATAGAAACAATTTTGGAAGAGCTTGCAGGGAGTAGAGCTGTAGACCAATTTGGAACTGCAAACCAAACAAAATTTGGCTCTGTCCACAGTGCAAGATAAATTAGGGACTTTGCTGTCTCTTAATGCAGCCCCTGTTTCTCTTTCTCTGTAATGTGTGTGAGAGTCAGGCCCAGAAACTACTGCTAAAATGTAAAAATAACATGTCATCCACCTAACCACTGAAACAGTGCCAACAGCTACTGTGTGCATTGAACAGCAGGGAAAAATAATAATTTTACATCAAAAACACCATAAAAGTTTTCAGTGTCTTCTAGGCTCTTGTAAAACTGCTATTATCTTGTCCAACCCCCAAGGCTTTTCACACAATTATCAATTATGCTGTGTGGATTTCAAAAAAGGCAGTGTCTGAAATACAGGCCACGTGGCAGATCGCACAAATAGCAGCTGTAGCATGGCTGTGCCTGGTCGGCAGGAGGTCAACACACACTGTGGCTCTGCAGCAGGCTCCCTACTCAGGGATAGAAATCCCAACAGCATCTCTGTATTTCTGTTGCTCTCGTATCTCCTGTACTGTTACAACAAGAGCTTTGAAGCAAGGTTTGTCTCTTGCTCAATCGCTATGATTGGTGAACTAAACGTTCCAAGCTATGATGGGTGGGACTCAAATTAATGTCTCTCCAGATATCTGCAAACATCTAGAAAACCCCTAAGCTACAGTGAGAGAAATTAGAAATGAAGAAACACAGGGAGGCCTTGCTTTTGTTGGGATATGCAAACAGTCTTCTGGCTGTAACAGGGACAAGAACATGTTAGAAATAGTGTGGAAAGGTGAATTTGCATCTCAGAGAACTGATGTTGTCCTTCATTAACATTAACCAAGGCTGGGCATCTTATGCTTTGTGGGGTGGAGTACCTAATAACAGCAGATGAGGAAGAGAGCTTCAGAAAACAAACCTCTCAACTTTAATTTAGCTCATCATTTATTTCCAAACTAAGGACAGAAATGCACAATAGGGCAATGACAGAGAAAAGATCTTCCCATACAAGTGTGAACACAGTATCATACAGAAATGTTCCTCAAAACTATTTCATGAGAGCGTTTGGAACCATAGCCAAATCCCATATTTGAATATGGCTAGACAGTTTCTCCTTGGAATCAAAGGAAATCTCTGAAAACCATGGCCACGTTTAAACATGAACTGAGCCATAAGCTTCTTATGGGCTGTGGTTCCCATAAAAAAAAAAAAAAAAAAAAAAAAGAAAAGAAAAAACGGCTGACTCACAGTGGAAGAGGATTGGATTGGAACATTCCCATGCAGTCCTCCCTGCTCTCTGGAGATGCCCAGCCTGTTTCCAAAGACAGTATTTCTGAAAGACCATCTTAAGAGCTTCAGATGAGAGATGTTTCATTTAGCCTGTCAGTAGCACAAACAAGGAGAAAGAAAATGGACTTCTCCAAAGATTTTTATCCAAATTCATGCCCAATCCAAACAGATTTTTCTGGTTTCCTTGCAAATGAGTTATAGGTTACAGCTAAGTCTAGCACAGACTGCTCTAATACCATCACTGACTGCATCATTTCTACATTGAGCCCTTGCTAAGCTGTGTGCAGAAGCAGATTTGTATAGAAAATTTCCACTTAAGCATTTTCCTAATTCAACAATTTTAATTAAAAACTGATACATCTTTTGGGGAGCTCTTCCTTTTGGCATATCACATTTTCAGTTTAAAGCATTTTGACTTTGTCAGCATTTTATAATGACATATTATTTTTCAAATAGAAACACATTCTACCAGGAAAATATGTTAAGGAAAAAAATATTTAAACATGTAATAATGCCAAATTGTTTTATTAAGATCTTATCAGCACGTAACGAGTTTTTGTTTCTTTCAGACTACCAGTTTTTAGAAATTGAGATTGCCATTTCTGGTGCCATTTAAGACTAAGCTATCCTCAGACGAGATTGCAAAATTTCTTCTTTTTCCTTCTTCTTCCCTGGTTCTGTTACCATGCAATTCTATTCATGCTGTTCTCAAAGACAAAATCTGAGCCAGGCTGAGATCTGTGCTAATAGTGACTGCCTGCGTGCATTTTCTTTCTTTCTTCAAATAAAACAATTTCCTAAGGCATTGAAATGGGGGTGATAAAAAACAGCTTTTCAAATTCATTTTAGTAAATAGTTTGAAACTAGAGTATAAAGTCTCATAACTGTAGGTTTACCCTTAATTGTACCTAACTGACAACCCATTTTCATTCTCCTCAGCAACTAGTATCCTTTTTCTTTAAGAGCAAAACACATTATATGCTACTTTTGAAAGATTACTGGGGTTTCCACATAAGTTTAACAAGATCTGTAGGTAAACAGTGTCACCTAGTGGATAAATGGCATCCATTTTTCTCAAGCTGGGAAAGAAGTTTGTGTGGTTTATCCATTTTGTCCTAGGGAAATATTATTTCAAATTGGAAGGCGCCCTGTACTGAGAAATGGGATTACTTCCAAATTACCGCAGAACTAAAGATGCATAATATGGTGGCCAGAACCGAGCTGGAATGTATGTCATGTTTGTGGGCACAGATCCAGTCACATCAGCAGATACAAAAGGAGGGAACAGATTCTCCAGCTCTGTGCCTGAATAGGGAAAAGTTAAAGCACCACAACATTAACCACTTATTCTCCACAGGTCCATGTCATCTCCTGCACCCTCAGCTGCCCCTCTCCAGCCCAGAAAAGAAGACAAAGTCAGTAGGTTCCTTTTCTTTGTGATCAACTGAAGCTCCTGTGCAGGAAAAGTGAAAAATTGCAAAGGACTTGGGGTGAGAGATTTGGCAGAGAGCAAAATCTTGAGAAGACATGAACTTCATGGAAAAATCTGCCGTCCTGAGAGGGTGGGATGATGTCTTTGAGGATGTGGTGGTAGATATGAGAAAGGTTACCTAGAGAGTGCAGGAGATATGGTTGGAAATTCAAGGCATGAGAGCTTCAGTCAAGGGTAAACTGCTCCAGAAGAGAGTATGTGCTTCTGAAAACTAAAGGAGAATGAATATCCTGAAGACCACGCTACAGTACTTAGGCTTATGCTTTCTAACTAACTTGTGTCAGGATTCCTTGGAATCAAGCTGAATTTGAACCAAAGCATTGAAGGAAGAAATTAATATAAACAGCATTGAAAGAATTATGTGGAGAATAGTTCTTTGGGCTCCTAGAAACTCTTGGCAGGGGGAGGGCTGAGGTGGGGGTTGAAATGTGAGCAACAAAGGTGAGAACTCAGGTAGCTTGGTTTCTAAACAAAAAAAGCAAAACCAAAACAAACAAAAAAAAACAGACATCTGTAAGATGTCTTCTTACAGAGTGGGTGGGAAAGTGGAGTGTTTGTGATCCTCTCTCCCTAAACCCCTCCCTCCTACTGTAAGGCCATCACCAGTCGGTGAGCAGAACCTGGAAGTAGGGCTGGATGTCTCAACTCTATAGATACGATTGCATTTGTTATTTGTGAAAATCCCTCTAATACCCCTCACCCTTTCCTCACATCTTAATGTAACTGCTGCCCGTACAACTCCACTTGACAAAGCAGGAAGGGCACATTTCTCAGGGGCAGAAGAGGTAGCTGGGATCCTGTCAGTGGGAGCAGGGAGGTCATCCTTCTTTATTCATTTGAGCAGGGTGGCTCTCTGCTGTTATGACCCAGTGCAGGCAGATACTGTCCCTTGGTTTCTGCTGGATGATGGGATCATAAAGTAATTGAGCGGGAAAGGATTTGGAGAGATTTCCAGTACAAGTTCCTGCTCAAAGCAGGGTCATCTGAGACTAGGGTAAGCTGTTCAGCATAAATCTGAGAGAAAAGAGAGAGATGGCACAGCTTCTTTGGGAAACCTCTTCTAAACCTTGATTGTCCTAATGGTGATATGTTTTTTCCTTACATCTAGTCTTCTACGCTTCTTCCACTTTATACCTATTATCTCTTATGCATGTCTACCAAGCACGCCTGGGCTGGTTTCTCTTGCTGACATCTGTGGGTTTGCCATCTCAGTCCACTACTCTGTCTATAATTAAAGCATGTCCTGCCAAGGCCTCTTTCATCAGTTACAATGGCCCTGATACAAGCAAGCCTATGATTTCACTAGCTTCATTCATGACTTGTTTAAGAGTCGCTGAGATCAGAAGTGGAGAGGTGGGGCTGTATGTTCCCTATGAAAAATTCTTCCCAGAATGCTGGATCTAGTTGAAAAATGCATTTGTGCAGTGGCTGAACATGGGGGCTTCATTTCTGGTCCTCCTGTAGTCTGCAAAACCAAGCCCTGGTGTGCTTTTCATTTGGGGATTTGACAGGAGATAAAACAGGACACAGAAAGTGGCAGGAGCAGAAGCCATTGAGATCTTGGAGGCATGTTGAAAAAGAACCTGAAGGAGAACAAAGGTATGATTCCAGAGGCGGTCTTTCTCTGTCCAAGAGGCAGGAGGGGAGAATATGTGAAAGTACCTGTCTCAAAGCTCAGTAGCTGGCTTGCAGAATATTATCAGCTTCTTAATAGAGAGACCAGTCATGAAGAAGAGGAAGATCATTTGAGGTGATGAGGAAGAGACAGGTGCAAAGGAATGTGATCCCCCTGACTAACAGGCCCTGTATCTTTGGCCTCTAGTGTGATGGCTGTAGGACCACTCTCAGACTGAACATTTAGACCCAGGTCTTACATTGACATGGATTTGGTCAAAGCAAGAAGTCAGAGCAATTTGAAGAATGTATGAGGGAATATTAGAACTGTAGTCAAAATTATAGATATGTAATTTTCCTAGTTCAAGAAACTTGAACTCTAAAAGTTAATTACATTCCAAACAAAACAAAACTACCAATTGATTTTTATGGCAGGTTTTTCTACTAAGTTTGTCTTTGGCCCCTGTTTCCTTCATTTTTGTCATGTATCAAATGGCTGGTCTGTCATCCTTCTCCAAAAGGGTGAAAGCAATTATCATGAAAAGCCCAAGGAGTTCTTGTACATGAGCAAGCTATAATAGGCTGCAAGTTGGGACGCATTCTCACCTGAGTACACAATCTATTTCCAAAACAAACAATGGCATACTGTATTTACTGCTTTTGGTGCAGTCTTCTTTCAAACTATTTATTTTTTCTTTTTTTTGTACTAGTCTTCTTGGACAAGTGGAACCATTTTCTACTGATCTTCACCATGCGCGTCATCTGACACAGACTTAGTCACATTACTGATTACTCTGTGCCTCAGTTTACTCCTCCATTAATCTAAGTGCTTTCCTTCTTGGGGTCTCAGAGTTCTTTCCTTAGATATCCTTTCTCAGATAGTAAAATAATTACTAAATCAGACACTTTAAATTTTCCTCTTCTCAGAGAGGTTATGCTAATTCCTTTGCCCTTTAAGTGTACACACAGAGGAATCCTGTTGAGTTCACGGATACTATGAGACGTAAAAGCAGTGTGTGAGGTCAGAGTTTCCCACATGAGTTACAAGTGCAAAAAGCAGTGAACAAAAAAGCCTGAATGGATCAAGGATCCCACTCCTTGGAACAACAGAGGAAGAAATAGAAGTAGCACCTGGAAAATGCTGCTCTCATCAAGAGAGGCCTCCTTCCCTGTAAATAGGTGTTAATTCTAATATTAAACAAAGAAAAATTTACCTATTCTGTGGAAACCTCTTTTTCTTTTTTACAGAGACACTACTAGTAAATCCTGGGCTTATTTTTGACAATTTAAAAAAGAGTAATTCTTGTTCTACCAGGAAACTGTAATTTCTTCAGCCAAGAACACCTAGTCTGAAGTCTGAGGAGGGCTGGCATATCTCCATAATGGTGTGTAATGACAGCCCAGACATCTTAACATTCCCAGGCTGGATCCATCCCTGTTGTGAGCAAACCCATTGGATGCTCTTTCTTGACCTCCTGGCTGCATGTACTCCCATATCTGTGTGCTCTAACAGCACCGTGCCAAGCCCAGGTTGGGCTGCCAGGTCCCCTGAGGATGCAGGTACCATGTAAAGAGGGGTCTTGCCAGTCAGCCTACCTAAAGCTGAGAGTGCTCTTGCCTGCACACAAAATTCTCTTCCCTCTGTGATAGCAGAACACAGAAGTGCTCCTAAGCCCTGTTTGGACCCATTTATACACAAGTATGCCAAGTGGCAGGAGAAACACAATAGCATGGGCAAACACCATTGCCAGAAAGGCAAATTACATCGTGCAGGTAGATGGGGAAGCTCTGGCAGCTGGGAAAGGATATGAAAACATAATCACATTAACCTCCATTCCTCAGGCTGTCTGGGCAAATGGAAGCAAGGGCAAGCAAGAAGCCAAGGAAATGAGCTGGTCATGAAATACCATGTGTTTGTGCACACGTGTGTGTGTGCACGCATACAAACATAATTGCTGGTTTGGAAACTTCTCATTCCTGTTGTGTTTTAAGTGTGAAATCAGGCTTCAAAGTTAACAAAAGTATCAACTTGAATGGCCTTTGTTTAATTATAAAATATTGTTTGTAAGCAATGTACTTCTGTATTTCTGAGCTGCAAAGTCAAGTCAGAAAAATCTTCACTTCACTTGCTTTTAAGCACATCCTTGATTTAAAAGGTTAAACTCACCTTCTTTGTTTATTTGCTGTTTTCAGTATCCATTGAGCTGTCTTCAACAGTTTTGATCTGATGTTCTGAGGGAGTATAAACTTTTTCCAACCAGGTCTATGAATCTGGTCCATTGAGGACATCTGCTGACCCCAGCTCCAGTAATGTGGTCCATTATACAGTGGGAAATCAAAACCAGAATAGTTTATGAGATTCAAGAGGAAGAGATGGAGGGAAATATCCTCTGCTTGGTCATTAAAAATGCAGCAGTTATTGCTGTAGTAAAGGAGACCATTTTTTTTACCCACTTAAACGATTAGCCCACAGGAAAAGTGGAAAAGGCTTACAAGCCTTCTGCATTCCATTATTCAAGGTGGCCTCATCAAATTAGTCATAATACTGAGTACTGGGGACATTTGATGAATCAATTGTTTCCTCTGACTCAAAAGCAAAGTAGCAAAGCAAAATCAAAAGAAAACACAACGCACCTTGTGTGTTTCTGAAACTGCCTGTTGGAAACTGCTTCTCAGTGTGCATAGGGGTTTTTTTATATTATAATCTGTTTCTCAGAGTGTTTCAGCTCAGGGTATCAGGTAGTGCAAGGCTTGAGGACTTCAGTGAATTTGAAGGGAGGCTCTGGAAGAACTATGAAAGATTCAGATGACACAAAGCTGTGTGGAAGTGTCGATCTGCTCGAGGGTAGGGAGGCTCTGCAAAGGGACCTAAACAGGCTGGACTGCTGGGCAGTGTCCAACGGCATGAGGTTTAACACAGCCAAATGCTGGGTCCTGCACTTGGGGCACAACAACCCTATGCAGAGCTACAGACTGGGAGAAGCCTAGCTGGAAAACTGCCAGGAGGAGAGGGACCTGGGGGTGTTGGTCTACAGCCGACTGAAGATGAGCCAACAGTGTGCCCAGGTGGCCAAGAAGGCCGATGGTATCCTGGCTTGTATCAGAAATGGTGTGACCAGCAGATCCAGGGAGGTGATTCTCCCTCTGTACTCAGCACTGGTGAGGCCGCTCCTTGAATATTGTGTCCAGTTCTGGGCCCCTCACCACAAGAAGGATGTTGAGGCTCTAGAGCGAGTCCAGAGAAGTGCGACGAAGCTGGTGAAAGGTCTGGAAAACAGGCCATATGAGGAGCGGCTGAGAGAACTGGGGTTGTTTAACCTGGAGAAGAGGAGGCTGAGAGGAGACCTCATTGCTCTCTACAACTACCTGAAAGGAGGTTGTAGAGAGGAGGGAGCTGGGCTCTTCTCCCAGGGGACACGGGACAGGACAAGAGGGAATGGCCTCAAGCTCCGCCAGGGGAGATTTAGGCTGGAGATTAGGAGGAAGTTTTTCACGGAAAGGGTCATTGGGCATTGGAATAGGTTGCCCAGGGAGGTGGTTGATTCACCTTCCCTGGAGGTGTTTAAGGCACGGGTGAATGAATTCTTGAGGGACTTGGTTTAGTGATTGATAGGAATGGTTGGACTAGATGATCCGATGGGTCTCTTCCAACCTAGTTGTTCTATGATTCTATGATTCCACATTTCCTTGTCTTTCCTCCCAGCTCCCCATTCAGATTTTCCAGGAGTGTGAAACAACCATGTGAAATCCCATCTCTGCTGCTAAGGTTGCACACTCTTGTTGCTTGGGGCCAGCTACCAGGATAGGACATTAATGAGGCAACCAGGAGGAGGTGACACCACATCTGTATGTGTAGGACTTCAGTCTCCAATGGTTCCATTCCAGCACCTTTTGCCACAGTAAATACAGTGGAGATTTCTTGTTCATGTTCCAAGGCAGCATTAAATGGGATATTTTAAGATGAGAATATTTTTCCAGCTCCTGGAAAGGCTTAGAAACACATCCTTGAGGTGGGTAAAGTGTGTGATTGTCTTCAAAATAAGCAGCCGTGTTCAACTTGTCTCAGATTTCTTTATATGAGATGGGATGATTCATAAAAGGAAATGCTGAGGCCACACAGGTTGTTGAGTCTCTAGTCTAACCAGGTGTAATGACTGAGGTTTTGCAGGCAAGCTGCAGCGAAGGGAAAATATAATAGATCATGGGTCAAATCCATCCCTGATGCAACTCCACCATCTTCAGTAAAAGATATCCCTCATGTGAATCTGGCCCCATGTTCCTTACTCATAAAATAAAGCAAATCCCTCCTGCAGCAAAATCAATTGGAAAAGGGGAAGGGAAAAAAAAAATCCTTCTTTCTAACCCACATTAAAAATAATCACTTTTTTCTTACACAATGGGCAGAGAAAACCAATCCTAGTAGACAATTTCCTCAGTGTGTCACAGTGAGGAAAAGATTGGCATAACCAAGAAGTTTCTTTCATCTCTACCCAGTTCTAAATGATACAGGGAGTAGGGGAAAGCATATCTGTATATCTGTACATCTAGATCTCTATAGATGTATAAAGACATATAGGTATATTCATGTTTATATATATATATATATATATGCACATATAAATTCTTTCCCCTGTTCCTTGCATCAACATCTAAATCTGGATATATAGATATAAATAACTATATATCTATATAGACAGATACATCTGTGCTTCCTATATTGTTTATGTCACCAGTGTGAGATCTGGAGGTATTTAGGATGAATTTTGCACAAACACAGAGTCATTTAGAAAAAATGGATTATATTCCTTCTGTTGATCAGACCTGTTATTTAAAAATAGTAAAATATATCTGATTTACATGTCTAGAATATTTACTGGTGTGTGGTGTATTCTGTCTCACCTTTTCTTCCCATTTGGAAGGTCTGTTGTGTATGTGAGCTCTACAGGAATACAAAAAGGACACCTCAGGGAGAAAATTGCTAATCACTAAAAATTACTAATCGTTCTTTCATACTAAATAAATCCCACTAAGAGGTTTATAGTTGCACAAAGGTGGATTTTTTTTCTCTCCCTTTTTCCCTGTTTTCTCCAGTTAATGATACAGAGATGCAAAATGCAGGATACCACATCCTACTATGCATTAGCTGCCATCTGTGATAAAATCAAGGTCTGAGTCCAAAATAAAACCACAATAGCATGAAAATCTTATACATGCCACTAGCACTCCCCAACGAAAACAGAAGAAAAAGCAATTCAGACAGTCAGAGAAATTTTTCCACGGTATTCCAGCAGTGAGGTCCCCTTGCTGAGACCGTGGCCTCAAATAGCAACAAAGCTGGTGAAGGGGCTGGAGAACAGGCCTTATGAGGAACGGCTGAGAGAGCTGGGGATGTTTATCCTGGAGAAGGGGAGGCTGAGAGGAGACCTCATTGCTCTCTACAACTACCTGAAAGGAGGCTGCGGAGAGGAGGGAGCTGGCCTCTTCTCCCAAGTCCTCTCCCCTTCTCCCAAGGGGACAGGACAAGAGGGAATGGCCTCAAGCTCTGCCAGGGGAGGTTTAGGCTGAACATTAGAAAAAAGTTTTTCATGGAAAGGGTCATTGGGCACTAGCACAGGCTGCCCAGGGAGGTGGTTGATTCACCTTCGCTGGAGGTGCTGAGGGGCATGGTTTAGTGTTTGATAGGAATGGTTGGAGTTCGTGATCCGGTGGGTCTCTTCCAACCTGGTTATTCTATGATTCTCTGTACAGTTGCCTCATAAAGGAGTTTACAACCTGAACAGGTAAGGTAGAAGGCTGGAAGAAAAAAATAAAGTTTGCTCAGCCACTGCATCACAGTCTCACAAATGCCATTTCCCAGCACTGCAGCACTCCTTCTTCCCACTTGAACAGATAGAAAATGAAGGAGAAAAAAACTACCTTATTTTCAGTCTATCATCAATGATTTTGTTATGACATTGTTGTGGATGTTCAACCACTGAAGAGGGCCCATTTAATTTATCTTAATGTCATTTGATTCTCTGGACCAAATTTAGGACTCTGATAAGCAAGCTGATCCCAGTTACATAATACTTTGAATAGATTTTTTTATTTCATTCCCTTCCTCTCTGTATTTTTCCTGTATCTGTGAACGCAGCAGACATCAACTGAACCAAACAAAACAGAAGCGCAATATGTTTTTAATCACAGCTCTAAACTAGTCTGAAACTCATCCTTTTGTGCAGTTGCGCTTATTCATGTTGCAAAACATGAGATTCTCTCCAGAGCATTACTACTATACTCATAAAGAAATACAGGGAAAACAAGACCAGTTCCTAGAGAAAGGATACCATCATGCTTGAGCAATGTCTGGCTACAGGTCTACCTCTAATCTCTTCCCTGGGCAGAGCAAAGTAGGACAGTGCACTTAAAATACATCTATTTTGTAACCTGACTATCTGCCACTTCACTGCAGTGATGAGCGGTGATATTTAAATGCTATCACTGAGCTTTAGAATTAACACCTTGTGGGAAGAACCTGAGGAGATGGCACCACTTGTCTCTGTGGCTACACACATGGGGACCGCAGGAGCGAGCACTGCTGCTCTATGTTCCCACAGATTACCTTTGTAGTTTCTAAATCAGTAAGTATTCTATCTTGAAATATATTTTTTTCCCTAGAGAAGACACACTGGAATTTTCTGAAGCTGAACATGGTATTATGTAAAGCTGATATTTTGACGCACTTATATTCTTAAGCTCACATAATTCTCTGAATTTCACCCAAGCTTTTAGTTCTAATACCTCAGGAACACCATTTGTTGGACAGTTTCAGGCTTCCTCAGAAAGACTTATTTTTTCTATTGCTCCATTCCCCAGGGGTCCCAATAGAAACCAAGAGCCACCATAGAGCATTTTTTGCGTAAGAGACTAGTGATGACAACAGGCTTTCTCAAAAGTGAATATAAGGACTGTGCTGTAAAGCTGTTATTTTGTGGCCAAGACATGCCCCTGCCAGTACTAGCCAGCAATAGCTATTGGCATCTGTAGGACAACACAGTGTTGCAATGAGGTGGAATAGTACTAATTATAAAATGTTTATTCAGTCTAAGTAAAATTCACTGCAATTTACTCATTAGCATCCAAAATGGCACATCTAATTGGAGCAATATATTAATACAAATAGGGGATTACAGCTAAGCAGGGTGCTTAACTGTCTACAATTAATTTACGGTTAACTAAGGTGCTCATTTACCCTGGTAAGAGTATACATCTACACAGTAACTTTGTGAGAAAAGGATTTCATCGCACTTTAGGGAAGTACATGCTAGGTCTTCTTTTGTGTTATTTGACCTTATTGGCATTAGTATGTTTGCAATAGAAAAAGATGTTTCCTTTGCCCAGGTAAGGCTGAAATAGCCTTCCTGAACTCACTTTTCTTCAGCTGACCATCTAATAACTAAAGTCCAGTAAAAAAATAGCCTATTTTTTCATGTTTTGTCTTTGCTACATCTTTCCTATGTCCGTAATCAGGATTGATGCTCAACTGGTTTATAGGAGCTTTATCATAGATTCATTTCATAGAACTCACATAGAAGTCTACATGGACACTTTTATGACTGATAAATCTTAAAATAATTAGGAAACAATCTCAACTCAACCCAAAATACTTATTACACTCCAAGATAAAAATGCTTTCTCAGAGATTCATACTGATTGATGTTCATGTGTATGTTCATCTACTGACTCCTTGCTGCATATTTCACCATACCACCTGCAAATCAGGTAGATAAGACCTTGAGTTGCCTGAGCTTTTTAACTGCTCCATTGAAAATGACTGAGGAAGAAGCAGACCAATAGATAAAGAAGGTGTTATACTTGTTAATCCACCAGTGAAATAGCTTTCTGCTTATCAGGATGGTGGACAGCCTATAAAAGCAGGAAAAGAAGTAGAATCATAGACTAGAATCATAGAAATATCAGGTTTGGAAGAGATCCACTGGATCATCGAGTCCAACCATTCCTATCAAACACTAAACCATGTCCCTCAGCACCTTGTCCACCCATGATTTAAGCACTTCCAGGGAAGGTGACTCAACCACCTCCCCGGGCAGCCTATTCCAATGCCCAATGACCCTTTCCGTGAAAAACTTCCTCCTAATCTCCAGCCTAAATCTCCCCTGGTGGAGCATGAGGCCATTCCTTCTTGTCCTGTCCCCTGTCACTTGGGAGAAGAGGCCAGCTCCCTCCTCTCTACAACCTCTTTTCAGGTAGTTGTAGAGAGCAATGAGGTCTCCTCTCAGCCTCCTCTTCTCCAGGCTAAACAACCCCAGCTCTCTCAGCCGTTCCTCATAAGGCCTGTTCTCCAGCCCCTTCACCAGCTTCGTTGCTCTTCTCTGGACTCACTCCAGAGCCTCAACATCCTTCTTGTGGTGAGGGGCCCAGAACTGAACACAGGATTCAAGGTGCGGCCTCACCAGTGTTGAGTACAGAGGGAGAATCACCTCCCTGGATCTGCTGGCCACACTGTTTCTGATACAAGCCAGGATGCCATTGGCCTTCGTGGCCACCTGGGCACATTGCTGGCTCATGTTCAGTCACTGTCAATCAACAACCCCAGGTCTTTCTCCTTCAGGCAGTTCTCGAGCCAGATTTCTCCTAGTCTGTAGCTGCATAGGGTTGTTGTACCCCAAGTGCAGGCAGTAGAAGGTATTTTTGTCAGATGTGAGCATGTAGGAGTGATTGTAGCAGAAAAGGAACTTAGCTAAGTGTTATTGTATGGGATTATTTAATTCACTTGGTTTACAGTAAGAATTTAACCTGTTCTTCCTTTTTCTTTCGACAATGGTTTTACTTTTCTTGGTCTAAGGCATGTTTAGACCAAGAATGAATGCAATGTCCAGAGAGCTGTCGAGTTTTGTTCTGTAGGAGTTTTGTCTCATCTGGTAGGAGACAATGCTGTTCTGTTGGGATAACCTTGGTTGTCTTGACTGTCAAGCTGCTCTCTTGCTCTCCTTCCTTAACAGGGGAAGGGCAGAAAATGAGGTGTAGAAGCTCATGGGTGACGATAAAGATAGGGAAATGGCTTACCAATTATGAACATCAGTGAAGCAGAAAAAATCATTTGCGGGGAAAGTTAATTTAATGTATTGCAAATTAAAAATCAGACTAGGATAGTAAGAAACAAAAACACCTTCTCCACCCCATTCCTTTTTCCCAGGGTCAACCTGACTCCATCATTCCTGACCCTTCTACCTCCTTCCCCTGCGAGTAGCATGCAAGGACGAGGGCTTGTGGTCACCTCATAACATCTTGTCTCTGCTACTCCTTCTTGTATTTTTCACCTGTTCCAGCATGGGGTGCCTCCCATAGGATAGTCCTTCAGAAACTGGGTCCTTTCAATGGGAAGCCGTTCTTCAAGAACTGCTCCAGCACAGGTCCTTTCCATAGGGTGCAGTTGGTCCTTCAGGAATAAACTATTCCAGCATAGGCCCTCCCATGGACCATAGTTTCTGCCAGAAAACCTCCTTCATTGTAAACCTGCTTGACTGCCTTCTCCATGGACAGCAGGGGAATCTTTGCTCCAGTTCCTGGAACATCTTCCCCTCTCCTTCACTGACCCTGGTGTCTGCAGGAGTGTTTCTCTTGTGCTTTTTCTTCAATTCTATCTGTTATAGATGTTGCTCAGTGTTTGTTACCCCCTATTAAATATGCTTTCACAGCAGTGCCACCAGCAGCACTTATAGCCTCAGATTTGGTGAGTTCTGGGTCCATTTAGGAGGTGACTGGATCTTGCTCTGTCTGATGTGGAGGCAGCTCCTGGCCTTTTCCTGCAGGGGCCACCCCTGTAGCCCACCCTCCACTACCAAAGCCTTGCCATGGAAACCCAATACAAATGTCTTAATTGAAACAGTTTTGTGCGGGGTGGGGGGTGGGGATGGAAATCATGAAACCATTTACATATCTTCTGTGTTTCTGCTTGACTATATTTATTGTATATTCTCTTTAAGGTCATTTTATTGGCAATATTTTTTCTTAATAGGCGTTCATACTAACGGGTTTTGCTATGCAGAGAAATCTCATCACAGTATTCTAGGCTTTTCATATCAGTGGTCACTCTGCCCTAACCCTAGATGTATGTGCTGAATAACCACATTGTTCATTTATAATGTCCTTGGCTTTTCTATAGCCTTATCGCTATGATATTACTTGTGGACACAGTGGGCTGGATTGAAGACAGTGAACTTAAAAGTGGTGATGTATGCAGCTATGTAACTGTGAGAAGAAATGTATTGATTCCACATACTTCCTTTTCTAACCTGCTGTAAGGTGTTTCATCATGCAGGACATCATGGAGATCTTATATTTGTTACTTAGCATACATTGAAAGGTCTGACTTCTCTTTCTTGCTGGCTTTCTGAATGGAAAAAGCTGTTGTTACCATGTCTTGTGTGTCAGAGATCAGGCTCTTCATGATATCTTATGAAGCTTTGAAGGTATAGAGTAATAGAGAATGGCAAACTGTTATATTAATGTAGCTAAAGCACAAAAAGTGAAACTATTGACCTTGCTAGCTCTGCATTTGGGGCAAATGTTACTGCAGTGAACAAAGTAACTTTAGCTAGTGTTAAGCAGAAGTTGTTTTGCATGTTTTGCTCTGGTACAGATAAATACAAATGCCTGGGAAGAGCTGGGCAAAATGCTAAAGGTAGTTGACATTCTGTAGATGTCAAATTTTTTTTTTTGGTAAAAGTTTTTTACTTTTGGACAAAGATGGCAATAATGAAATGGAACCAAGAATTATTTCCATGGGTTTGTAAGTCAATGAAAAAGTCAGTTACTCAACATTCTTTTCTGAAATAACCTTTTAAATGAACCAACCAAACAAAAAGCCTTTACTATCACTTTTGCCTGGCATGGTATTGCTATTCCCTGAACAGATCCAGCAGATATCCAATAGGTGATTTTGCACAGCGCAACTCTTGACCTCCCTCAGGCAAAAGGTCCTATGAGTTATAATGACTGAATCCTAGAGTACACAAAAGATAATGCAAAAACATATGGCAAGAAATATTAGTAAGACTGTGTTGAGAGGTGTGCATGAGCCACAGGGAAAGGCAGAGTGCTCAGCTGCTTTCTAATTTTTTCACACAAATCCAAGACCAAAATCAGCCCAGTGGGGCAGTGTATGGAAAGACGAAGCTTATCAATGGTCTGTTTCCAGGCTCTGTGATATTATGGGCCTGTCCAAGGCCCTTATTTGATGGAAAAGATTCCTGCCCCATAGCTGATTTACACAGCCTTTCCTCTGTGTGACACATCACATTCGCTTACACAGCTGCTGTCTCAGCTGGGGTAAAGAAGTTGAGGGCAGACGTGCCAATGCACCCAGCTTATGAGGCCAGCTGTGGGTTTGCATGGCTTGCATCACTCTGTGCAGCCCAGAAACTGCACTCTGCCTTTTCCACGAAAGAAAGCCCATGCAGTCGAGCCCAGCACTGTTTCCCAGCCCTGTGCCAAGTCTCTTGAAGTGGCCTCTCTTCGCCCTGTGAGCAGATAGCTTCCTTGGGGCACCGCAGCATGCATAGCGTTCTAGGGAAGCCCGTGCCGTGACCATTAGCACTGCACTGACAGCAGCTTCTGCCGATAACGAGAAGCCCTTCTGCCTCACTGCTATTAAACTGCTGCCTTTTCACGAGAGGAATCCTGAATTCTTCCTCAAACCTAAACAAAAAAGTGAGCCTTTTATTCGTTTCATCATTATCTAGGGCTGCCACATTCAAATGATTCTCCAGCAGTCCCTTCATTTCCGAGTGCACATGTCGAGAAGGGATTGGAAGCCTTTTGATTAAGAATAAGAGGTGATGACACTACAACCAGTGCAGGGTTGTCATCATTACCGTGTACCTGCACTTCCACAGAGCTCTCGCTCTGGGTTGCTTCTGATATAAAGCTGCTGTACTCTGTGCCCTAATTGAATGGAACTATTTTATAAACATGCATTCCCTGAATCCTAGAAAAAATCCTTTTAGAGGGGAAGATATGGGGAGGGTGGTGGGGAGGTGGGGAGCTAGATGGGCTCAGTTCCTGGCAGACCAATTTTGTCTGTGAGGGAGATTTCTTTGTTCCCTACAAAACTGCTTCTCGTCTAAGAGCGGATATCATGGGGTTTTTTTTTCCCCTACACATCAAATGAATGATCTGACCACCCACTCTTAATCCTGCGATTTTCTGCTTTTGGCCTGGATTACAAGTCACCTATAGCCACCTTTAGCTCATACCAGGCTGCAAGTTTACACAAGGTATCCAAGGGAAAACATCCGTTTCTCCCCGGCCCTGTTTGTTGACAGTTCAAGTCTGATAATTTAACTGTCTGACAGTTAAATCACAGTCAGTATGGTCACAGTAGTGATATTTTGGTAGCAACACAGGGAAGAAACCTGCTGTCTACCCACCAGGATGCTCTCATCTGCCTCATGAGATTGTATTCATGTGCACATCCTAAATCCACACCTCTTATCATGGAAGCGACACTCTGCAGATGACTTGTTAAACAGTACCTCTCTTTTCAAGTGCTCTGTGCTCACTCTCTGGATTCCCTACTGGTGATTTACTCTTTTCCAGGTTAACTTTTAAGTGCTGATTTTGACCCATATTCCCATTCTGACTATTTTTCTGTTCCCCTGTGGTACAACTGTAGCATGCAAGTGTTGTGCCAGAGCCTTGAGGATGTAGGATCTGTGCTGGACCAGTGCCTTCTTGGAAACTGGTCCTACAGTTGCAGTTCAATAGTTAAACTAATCCTCTACTATCTGCGTGTTTAAAGGTGAAGGGCTTATATTGTTAACCATGCTTTCCCTGGAGTCTATATTTTAGTAAAAATACTCTAAAACTGCTATATAAAATTGTATTAATAGACAACAAAATTACAACCAATTCTTGGTACTGTTTCAATAGCTATGTATGAAATTTACTGCATAAGGGATGTTGAGTTAAAAGTGGTCAGAAGAGTTACTTTTATCTTGGCTTACATATAGCATTACATTTACACCTGAACACAGGGTGAATTATCATCCAGAGGAGTTGAGAAGGAATTTCTTTTCTCCAGGAATGGCAATTATATTTGATTAGGTACATGGGAGCTTTTTCCTCTCCTGGCCAAGGAGCTGAGGGCAGTGCTTTGAAGACACCCAGCTTCATGATCAAGGTGTAAAGCATAATGACAAATGTGAAGTTCCTGCAGGGTCAGAGTCAGCTACAATAGTTCAGGGGAGAGGGCATCGGACTGGGACTTAAGAGGCTTGACTTGACTGCCCTGTTCTTCCACTGGGCTGTAGGACAAATCACTTCCTTTCTATGCCACAGTTTCCTTATCTGTGAAATAGTGGTAATGAGCCTTTTTTCTTCATTTCTCTTTGTAATCGTTCCAAGATGCTGCAGGTAAAACATGCTATACAAGAACTTGGTATTGCTGTGTTTGATTTGTGGGATTTTTCTGTACGATATCTTAACGCAAGGAGTTGTTTCAGATTTGAACACAAGCTCAAGGACTGTGATGTTTGTCATCCTGCTGTTAACATCTAATCCCTGAAATCATTTGAATGTACAGGCAGTGCTCTAGTTTTGTTTTTGTTAGCATATCTGCAGTCTGCAATCTTAGTGCAACAGGATTTGCTAGTCATTTGCTAGTGTTTTTTGAACAAAAGCTCCTGGAGGATGTGCCTTTTAGATGCTCTGCTTTGCACATCGAAGCCCCTGTCCTTTTGCCTCTGGTCTCAGCAGGTCCTCTGTTGAGAGGACTCATACCTGTGGTCCTCAACAATTTGCCAACATGAGGAGGGGAGGAGCAAAAAATATCCCCTTGACATGTGGAGTAACCTAAGCCTCATTCCAAATGTGTTTGCTTAAGCATTGCTAAAGGTTCCCTCCTTCCTGTCGACATCACTTCTCCCCTCAACCTGTCTTTGTTTCAGGATAGGAGGTGGCTATTGGAGGAGTGGAGGGGCTTCTGTAGTGGTGCCTTCTGTGATCTGGGCACTTTTTGATGTATACAGAGTTGTGGTTACCATCTCCTCTGGCCAACGAAATACTAATGGGAAGAAAAGTTCTAATTGTTACAATTCTAATAACAACTTTTTTTACTCCTTTTACTTCTGTAAAAGTCCTAATTGAGGTGACACCCCACTGAACATCAGAGCAAGCAGGGTGTGCATGCTGCTGTTTAGTTTGGGTCATTGGAAGTGATAGATGCAGGAGATGGTAGACTAGTTTCTGCTGAAACCTGAGAAGCTGCCTGTGTTGGTGAATGTCACCCAGTCCTCTTCAAATGCATTCAAAGGAAATTGGTGAAATCTTGGGTTTCAGACCTAAGTGACCACTAGAAGTACTAGTAATTCCTGCTTCTGGAATAAACATTTGCTGAACACACTTTAGTGTAATGACACTTTGTGCAGCAAGCAATTGCTCAGCACCTTCAGCATCTTGCTATTTTAACAATCCAAACGCTACTCAGACTGAAACTACTCAGTCTCTCCTAGAAGTACTTTACTAATAAGTTGCTTCACCTGCCCTGACCAGAAGCCAGGGTCCAATATTTTGCTTGTTGAATGTGTTTGAGCTTACTGTGCTGGTTTTCCCCATTTGTTCCCTGGAGCTGGAGAGCAGGGCACTGAAGGGAGGTGCAGAACATGCAACCTTTCCACTAGCATATTGTGTGGATAATGCTTGGTGCTATTGAAGACCTGAAATACAAAATGTCTTGTCCAAGGCCATACACTTCCTCCCCTTCACCACCTCCACAGCTCAACTGCTGAACACCGTTAGCATTTAGGGTAGGAGCTGGACAGTGCAGATCACTTATCCAATACTGTGGGATACAAGATCTCACTTTAATATGATGAGATTTTTTTTGTGGTAAATCAATATTCAGAAGGCCCAATGAGTGCATTTTTTTCTTGACAGAAAGCATCACTTGCAGAGTGAGAACTAGAGCCAAGTCTCTTGACTCCTGGCAAAGCATATAATCTGCAATGAGATCTTGTTCTGGAGTTGGAGCTCCAGGATGCTACTGTGCATTTATGTAAGAGGACTGCTCTCGGTAAGAGATTAAGGGGTCTGCTTTGTAAAAATTAAACTGTACATGAAAATCCTTATAACAGAGCGGCCAATGGACAATATTATGACATAAAATTATGAAGATGACAAAAATGGAGAAGTGTTTCTCTTGTGTTTTATCAGGCTTTTGTGCAGTATTTAACTGGAATCGAATTTCTTCTCCTGGTTTCGAAATTTATAAAACCAACCATGAAATTAAGGATGTGTCAACTGGAAATAAGGAAGCATTTGACTTTGACACTAAAATTAATTAAATGGTTATTACATTGATCTCTACAGCATCTGTTCCACTTGTATGCAGAAATGCTAGTGTGCACTACGGGGCCATTTCATACTGGTGGAATTGGATGCTGTGATCAGCCATATGCTGATAAAATTATTCTTTTATCAGCATGTCTGCCTGGAATTGCTTCAGAAGCTGGAAACATTCAAAGCAACAATGCTCAGTGCTAAGTACTTAAGATTGCTGATTTGGTTTAGTTCTATACTTCACATACACTTCATACCTCACATATAGGTTGGCAAGCCTATTCCTGTGCAAGCTTCTAAAAATGACCTTCAAGAGCACTTCAGTTTTGAGACCAAACTTTGTTTACTGAATGAGGTATCACTTGTTTGCAAAGCTTCATCCAGGTCTTTCAGTTGAATCCAGTAGTGCTGCTGCCAGTTTGAGGGGATTTGGTCAGACCCCAGAAAAGTTGGGGTAGAAGAGAGCTGACAAAACCCCTGCTAAATGAGCTTGTCAGATGGAAGATATAGGTAAACAGGTTTGTTCATTTGGTGGGTTCTCGGTGGTGTGTCTGCATTATGCTTATAGATAGATCAGTCACGGGCAACAAATTCCATCAGAATATAAGAAGTTTGTGTGGCAAATGACAGAGCTGCATTTGCACTTTACCTTCCTCTATGCATCCAAAATTTTGAATAGCTCCCTATTTCACTGTGTACAAAAAAAAAATGTGAGATTGTCAGTTGCTGGGAGAGAATCTGAAAGAAATAAAATAAACCAGCCATTGCAGTGGTTTGTAGAGTGATGATAGAGAAACTGTCTCAGTCCAGAGGTTATCTGCATTTCTCCTAGTATGATTCTCCCAGCATTGCACATGGAGTGCTGTAGGAATTTAAAGAAAAAAAAACAGAAAATTATAACGACACAAGCAAAACCCATCTATGGCTAAAGATACCCTGATGATGAGTAGAGCCTCATCTCATTGTCTGTGTACTGTCCATATCTGGAATTAGTCCCTAAAATATGCACCTGAAGCACAACTGTTATGAGCAATTTTTTAGGAAAAGAGACCATTTTCTTTTCATAGTTTCTGTTTACAATTGAAAACAATTCTCTTTAAGCCTCAAAAAGGATGTAATTATTTGCTTTTACAATTAAAGCCATAAAAGCAGCTAGCTATTGTTGCTTGCTTCTTGAAAACATGCTATCACTTTTGATGGCTATGATATTATTAATCAGTTAATTATTAACACTAGATTAAAATAAAAATGCTCACGTAAACACAAATGCCTTCTCTTTAAAGAATTCATCTGAATGCTTCTGAGTTTGCATGTATATTGTTGAGTGCTTACTATGGCTCTGCTGTATCTCTATGCACAATAACCACGCTCTCGAATGCAACGTGCATGGGCACAACCTCCAGCTCAAAGCACGCAAGCCCCTGAAAGGTTAGTGCTTTGTAACAGCTCCATTAGATGTCACCACAAGGTATTTGTCTGTCAACTGTGGCCAGCTAAGTGATTAGCTGACACAGCCACCCACTGTATGGGTCACTGGCAAAACAGACAGGTTCAAAAAATTTAAGACATTTGTTGAACTCCTCCCGAATTCCTTGCCTGCTTCATTCAGCTATCAAATCAGTTGTCTTGTGCAGGCAAAATAACACACGTTGGCACTCAAAACAAGTTGTTTGGAAAGCACTAGTCAGCCCATGGTGGGCATAAATACTGATTTTTATGTCTGCAGGGGAATTTTTTGGCCTTGCTAGTGCTGTATTTGCTGTTTCTGGTAAGGAGAAAAAGGAAAGGCAGTCCTCTTTTTCGTGTCAAGCACTGCATGTGTCTGCACTTGCACCAGTACTATCTTAGAACTCTATTAATTTCCTTAACTCTGGCCTCTCAGTTTTAGGAAAACTCAGATCAGCCCATGAAGTTAGTTTTAACAGACAGACATAGCTTTTCTGTCTCCAGAAGTGCAGCTGTCTGAATCCACACAGAAATGGGAAATTTGTTTTCATCAAACTGCATTTCAGACTTGTCCCTCTCATCTTTTTTTTTTTGTTTTACTCAAGAAGTATTGGCGTGAAACACAGCCAAGGGATAGTTTGGTGGTTTAAAAAGATAATAGAGTAGCACTGTTAAAAATAAAAGTGTAAATGAGTGTTATGATTGTGAGCTAATAACCCATAAAATTCAGTGCCCAAAGACAGTAATAAGCAAGTACTGAACATTTATGGTGGAGCTGATTGGTAGCTTAAGAAATGGGCAACACATTCTTGTTGCCAGGAAAAAGCTGATCTGTTTTTCTTAAAGCTGCATGTAGTGCTAAGCCAGGAGGGGTTAAAAGTTGCTTTCCACTTCACACAATTTTTGGAGGAATTTCCCTAATGATATGCTACTTCATAATTTCTTAAGGATCTGGTTTCTTGAATTCTCCTCTGTGCTCACACACAACTGTCTCTTGGAGTGGTAATGGTTGGAGAAGCTAAGGGACGTATGCAAGGTGATCCTGCTGGCCAAAACAGTTGTGGAGATGGAGGAAACTAAGGAGCAGTTTTCATGAGATTTAAGAGAAGCAAGTGTGATTGAAAGTTGGGGGATACATCTAGGATCATGTTCTGTCTTTAGTTTCCATGGTGTCGATGTCATAGCTAAATCCTCATACCATAAAAATAAAAGTGGACAGAAACATACTCTTCTAGACTTTTATTATGTGTCAGAGGAGCAGTAGGATTTGAGGATCTTGTCAAGAGGCAAAACAGAACTGACTTTTGTGCACTGACTTTTGTACAAGTCAGTGCACAAAATACGATATTAGGTTGACCACGAATACAAGTGTTGAGAGATACAAGCTATGGAACACATGGTACCATGTGTGTAAAGGATTTTATGTAGCTTACATAGGGCTTAAGGCACCCCCAAAAAGGCCCACATTCTCCTAATATTAAGGGTCTAAAGTCAATCTGAGAACGTAAAGCTATTCAGTCTTTGAAAGCAAGAAGTTCTGTTGTCTGAAAAAGACATGCAACATCCTATTGAGAGGCATGGTGGAGGGAAATAAATCTACCACTCCCCCATCCAGCTCTCAATTCAACACTTCTTTGACAAATCTTAGTGAAATTCAGTGGCTGTATTTCAATGTACCTTTCTTTTCTTCCTTCCTGCAAGATAAAGAAATAATTTTTAAAAAAAGTGGGAAAACAAAGAAGCCCATGAATAATTTCTCCCATTTTTAATACATGAAAAGGGGAAAACTGATTGGAGAACACAGTGCTACTTATTTCCATACGTCAGTGAGGATGGCTGGAAGCAAAGATGGCCTTAATCTGATGAAGCTCTGGGATACTCCACTGCAGTATTTTAGCAGCTGTGTCCTCAAGACTGCTAAGACTCCTTGGAGTAACAGAAGACTATGGATGCCAGCAAATCTGCAATAACAAGCCATGACTCTGCACTCAGGCTAATTACAGCTGAAGTCAAAGGGAGCTGGATTATTTCCTGCCAGAAAGCGCTTGAGCTGCAGCAGAATGAATTCTGCATGCAGAACCATTTGTGTTTTACTGTTTTCCATCCTGAATGCTGAAATTGAGGCAGAGTAGAAATTAAGTGATGTGCCAGAGGCTGAACAGAGAGACACAGACTACAAGGGAAAAAGGTGGGGTTGGTGACTCCCAAGATGTATTCATCAACTGGCAGATTGCTCTGTCCTACCAGCATGCATTGCAAGGAAAATTAGCTACCTAAATGAGATGATTTTGAAAGGATTTTTTTAGCATCTCCCTCAGCTGTTTTTTTGGTAGAGGAAAACATGGGATAATAGCCAAAACCATGTATTCCCGTAATGACCAAGTGTTATTCAAACACCATGATTAACGAGAGCAGGATTTGGCCCTGCATGTTTGTCCTGTGCTGCTCTCAGAAGATCAGGGATTACTCCCCACTGTTCAGAAAGCAGGAGTGGTACATTCACATGAGAAACTCTAAAACTCATTGAATTAATTGTTAATTAGGAAGGAACAGAGAAGAGAGCCCTGTGTCTCTCTTGCTGAATTCCTGCCAGAAATGTCCAACTCCAAGTATATTAAATTTTTTTACTGCCAAGTTAAATCCTTACATTAAAAAAAAAAAATCTTACAATGGAAATGCTGACAGGTCCTTAACTATAGTAGCAGTAGCAGTCTCTGCCATAATAAAGATACTGCATGTTATCAATAATCCTCTTTTTGCCTGAATCCCTGTCTTTCTAAAGAGAAAGGGCTTACTGACTGGGCAAATCTATTTATAAATTTTGTCTTGGCACAAGAGGAACATATCGACAATACAGTGGAGTTGTGGGGAGGCAGCTGGCCTGACGGCATGCAAGCAGCAAGCTGAGTGTCAAAGCAGGGCACTTAAATTTTTCTCTCATCCCTCTAAAAGAGGGAGTGGGGGGAATTAAGAAGGAAAAAAAAAAAGCTTTCCTTTGAGCAAGGCAGTGTCAGAGGAGTTGCAAAAGATTGAGTAAACTGTCACACTTGGCTCACTGAAGAGGTTTGAAGGGCTTTCACATACTACTCACCATTGGATGAAGTCATCTGAACTGGGAACCAGGGTGTGCATGTATCTATACTGCACAAGAGGTATATGCACCATGACAGCCCTAGATGATAAGGATAGCTCTTCCTGGGGTCTGATGATACTTTACTTTGAGTAAAATGATGGAAGGGTAAAGCTGGAAGGAAAAGAGATAAGATCTCAAGGAGGACACTCACTTTTTTCCTCCCTCTGTGCCATTTTTAAAGGATGATTTCTTTGGATGCACTGTACTGGATTTCACATCTGTTCACTTCTAAGCAAAGTATTACAGAGGTGATGTTGGATTTATTTCATCAATAGCATAAACTGGCAAAAAAATTGAAGTCGTGTCATTTATCATCCTTTCACATTAGTAAAGTTTCAGTAGAAATTGGACTTTTTCCTTTCAAGTGGTAAGAAACAGAGATGACAATGCTCCTTAATGTTCCTGTATGTTGTAGCTGAACAGTCCCAAATAATTTTCATGTTACCCCAGGTCCTTGGCCCATTTCTAACTGGTATGATAGGGAGTAAAGCAACCTAGATAATTTTTTCAAATGAACGTGTTCCTGAGAGCACCAAGGCTTGCTTTCTCCTTTCTGCAGTTACTCTTTACAATTCATTGTATGCACACCATTGATACTGCATATGTACAATCACAAGTTACCATATTAACTCTACTGCCTGCAGACTCTCATTATAACTCTTCACAACCCTTCTGTACGTAGGTAGACTCCTTCTGGAGATACTGAGCAGTTGAAGAGAATTATTTCACTCTTAATGGGGCTGACAAAATTCTGTGGCAACAGAGGGTGTGTAGAACAAAAAAGGTGCACCTGAAACAGCGTGCAGTCTGAGTAGTACAGCTCTGGTAATGGTAAAATGGGTGCTTGGGTGGAGATGAGGATGTGTTGCTCTTTGCTTTGCTTCTTATTTTCTGGCAGCTGTATTGCTTCGCAAATCCTGCAAGTGCTTCACAACAAAGTACTTTATGTATTAGTATACCTGGGACAGGATTTTTTTTTTTAAAGAGCTCGTTGCTGTCCTAGCAATGTTTGATTTCAGGCCAGGGATGAATGGTTTTGAAAATCCCAGTTTGAATGCATGTGGCTGTCCTCTATTACATGGATGTCAACTTTTCCTCCTCTTATACCCAAAGGCTAAAGTTTACTCAAAGCAGAACAGCAAGGATCACATTGCTCTCATCAAAATAGCTTACAATAAGTGCGACCAATAAGTAGGTCACTTATCTGAATGGGACGCTGTATAAGTAGCATGTTTGCCATGAGAGACTTAGGAGCGAGTCCCCTATGGTGTATATATAATAGTCTGTCAGTCTGATTCAATTCCCACAGATGTTTAAACTAAACCTTGGTTTAAATGGAAATGGATCAAGGAGCATGCATCATGTATAAACTATGGATGTGTCTTTTTCCACAAGGGCTTACTGAGGTAGCTGGAGATGTCACGAAAGGCCAAAATTGATTGTATAAGTTCACTTTCAATCTTCACAAGCCATTTGAATGATCTGGACATACTGCTCCGGAAAATGCAGGGTATGCAGGGGTGGAGAATAACGCATGTGGCAGTGTTAGCTCAGGACAACACTGAACTGTTCAAATTTTGCTAGTGACCTGACTCTGACCTTTTTAGTGACTAAAGAGACACAACTGTTTCCTTTACATTCCTGTCTTCATTCTCAGCTGTCTTTGACTGAGCTGCTGAAAGTTATAGGGAAGATGATAAAGAAAAAAATCCCCAACTAAAGCAAAGAAATACTGGAAATCTTGTTGGAGAGGACATAATTTGAGCAATAGTCTGGTGACTGCTTTTGCTAATCAAGCATATTATATACAACAGTCCTTGCTTGGGGAAGGGATTCATGATGGGGCCCAGAAGATGCTAAGTTTCCCTTCCAGAGCTGCGCATTTCAGCAGCATGAGAGAAAAATCTCCCTCCCTCTGCAGTGGATTTCCATCTAGGGAAGAGCATGACCCAACATGTTTAAAATTAAACTTTAACATGGCTTATGTGAAATATAACCTTTGACTACAAGGACCCAGGAAAGCTCTCACTGCAGGAGCCATGCAGCTGAAATCCCAGTGCCGAGTTTGCTTCCCTCTGAGTTTTGAAGACTGTGACTATAATTAGGAAGTGCTTTTGATGGATTCCACCAACACCTCTTCTCCCAGAGGACAGAAGTCAGGCTTGTGGCTAGTGGGAGATCAACTGTGAAAGCCAAAACTCCAACTGTATTGCACTGGAAAACCATAAAGAAAGGCACAGTATCATCATTAATTTTAAACTATTTACAGTGCTGATAATATGACACAGAGAAAGGATTGGCACTGAGAAAGGACTGTTCTGCAGGAACAAGTTAGTACTTCTACAGGTCTTATTACAGGAATTGCCTCACTCTGGAGAGCTATTATTCAGCAGTAAAGTACAATACTTTCAAGTGATTTTAAAAAACCAAAACAAAACAAAAAAAACCCACCAGAATAAAAGCCAGCAAAACCAACCCTCTTTGCCCTTTGTATAATTGCATATGTTCAAAGTATGGTTGGTCAATCAAGTGAAGAAGCACTGAGCACTGAACAGAACTGAACAAGACCAGACTGCCCAGCTGTACACTCTCTGTAATTATCCATTTATTTTAAGGGACAGGAGACGTATATGGATTTATTCCCCTTATAATCAGGCATACTGGGTACCTGGAGTTAACTGATTTCAACCAACATAAAAAGGAAGAAAATTTGTGCCTTATTAGATGTTCTACATATCTCCCTGAATGGGTTCTCACTCCTCACCTTATTGTAGATCTCCCTACTAGCAGCACAGGCTGTATACAGGTCTACCTTTTGCTCTTGGCCTTTGCACAAGATTGTGGTGGTGAAAAATGTGCTTAAACCAACCCTTGTGATTAAGGTATAAAATAAATCGTGATTTTCTTTTGACTGGGCTAAGATACTTCAAGGATCACCCTTTAAATCTGTGTATGGGAGACCTGGCTGCCATCATCACAAATACTATGTATGTAGTGTTACAGAGCAAGAACAGGTGACAAGGACCTTCATTAGATGGCAGGATGGCAGATTTCCAGATTAAAATGAACATTAGCAATTTCAGACACAACAAGCTCTTCTTCTGAAAACAGTTAAAAAGCACTGAGAGCAATAAAATATTAATTATTGGCAGTTTTAAGAAGGTAAAAGCATTTCCCAAGGTGCATCTTGTGATGCTACAGTTTTGCCTTATGCACAATTTCCTACCTCCCACTTCCTTCCTCATTAGGTTGGCATTGGGATAAAAGAGCAGAATGGGTCAGGAGGTCCTGTTCCAAGTAATTAGAGAGTTGCTGCTTTTATCTAAGTGTACCTTGTTAGAGTATATCAATGTCAGCCAGGTTAATTGGAACTTTAATACATAATTGATGCTAATTTATGGCCCTTTTTGTTCCAGGATGCTCATGCAGACCCAAAAGTCAGGAAACAGTTTTCTTGTTATTAATTATATACCGAAAACCAATATCCCATTGGGAAGAGATCCACAACTTATTATAGTTGCATAGCTTTTCTGCCCCTAAACCCCTTGGTTCACTAGTGTTTCATGTTTGGTTGGGTTTTTTTTTTTTAAAAAAAAAGCTTCTACTTTACCTTAGCATAAAATAAATTAAATGTTTATTTCAGCTTTCACCAATCAACTCTCCTCAGCAAAATGGAAATGTTCCTCAGTGGTGCTTCTGTGAGAAGGGTAGGACTCCAGTGCTGCAGTTGACGCTGCTGTTCCAACAAAATTGCTTTTCTTCCCCAAATTGACAAAATACCTATGAAGAGAGAAGTAGATGCTATCACTGCCTTTTATTAAATGTAAAGGGTGAAGTCAGTGCTGTACATTGGTTTTCCAGGTGGATATTGCTGAGAAGGAAACACCTAGAAAAGGCGAGTTAGGGCTGAGTACTGTCCACCTTTGAGGTACATTGATTTCACTGCTTGAGGTTTGGATTGCCCTAGAGGGGTAGCAGCTTTACCAGAAGAGGAGTATTTAGTGTAGTTGGACATCTCATGGTGACATTTCATCTGAGGTGTCTGGGAGCCTGAAACTTCTTCCTTCATCCCACAGCAACCAGGAAGGGCAGCAGAGGAGGTATGGGATCTGTCTGCAATTCCCATATAAGAGAGATAGGGAGCTGCTTAATTAAAACATGAGAGGTATAGGATGACCTGTTTGTTCATTTTCCCTAGTGTCTGCATATCTCAAAGTCACTGTCTGAGGGCTTTCAGTGCTTGTGCAGGTAAAATGTGAGGGATATTTTTCATTCTTGTCAGTTTAGCTGAGATTTTAGTCAGGTTTGGGGTTTTTTTTCTTCTAGCACCTAAGTATAGCAAGGCTTACAGAGATAATATTGTGTTATCAAATGCCTTTGCTTACACATATCCCAAGATAATGCCATTTCTGGGCTTAATGATGGTCCTGTAAGTACGCTAGAAGTTCACCTGCTCCTGTATGTTGCCAGCTACTTGAACTGGTTGGATCTGATACATGTACAACCGGTTCCTCCTTTAATTTGCTCCTCAGTTCATTTTGTTCTCCGGAAGCCAGATGTGACATAACATGATAACATGTAGTAGGTTATGCTGGAACACGACACAACATGTGTCAAGTTTCTTTTGAACCTTTCTGAGATCAGGTATCAGTCAAAAGGAGGTCACTTTAATTATCAATGATTAATTAATTAGATGATTGTTAGACAGATGAATCCGAAGATTATATAGCACTCTTCATCAGTCTGCAATATAGAAGAAAAATTAAGATTTTTAAGTTGAATGAATGGAAAGAGTGGTGCTCAAAATTTCAACTACTCATATGACATTTGTGTAGTATTTCAGAGAGCTGAAAGCAATAAGGTGAAGTAACATCTATCAATACAACCTCATGAACAGGGTCAAATAATTAGGGATTACTCTGCATTTTAGAAATTACTTCTTGATTTAAATATTTTCTTATGCCTTTTTGGGTTTTGTTTCTATTTTAATTCATGCTGCTATTTAGGGATTTGAGTGCTGTGCAAAGCTGGACTGTGCCAGCAGCGCTTGCCCAGTTATCCTGCATGGATCCTGCTGATGCTGCTGTATGGTTTGACTGGGGACATATGAGACAGAGCGATCCTGATCAAATTGAGGGTGGCACTGATCACAGAAGACAGGCATAGACATTGTGGTGTGGATGTTTTGGCAGCAGAAAAATCCTTTTGGTCAGATCTGCTGTTTTTAATGATGCCTAGTGTGTTTTGTAGCTTTGTATAAGAGGGGGTTCTCAGAGCACTAGCACCTCTTGCTGGCGCTGAGCAGGTCAGTGGCCCCATTTCACCCCAATAGTGTGTACATATCTCAAGCACTTGTGTCCAATATTGTACACAATCTAAAGCATAGCCAAACTTTGATAGTCTGACCAGAGTCAAAAGACCAGTGTCTTTGATAAGGCAGCCTTTTGGAGACTAGTTTACCCAGGGGGATGTTAACACTTTACTTTCTTCAGCATTTCAGCTGATTTGGTACTTGCTTTTGCAGCATGTGAGACACTAACATTAGATGAAGGTCCACCACTGCCCTAGGTGTAGTGCAGGTCACAATGAGAGGGAGTGTGGGGAAAACCTGGGGGTCAGTCCATGGCTCCCATCAGGAATGCAGAAATATAGAGGTACCAGCTTCTGGAAAGCAGTGAGGAACTTGGGCCTTTCAGTAACAAAACTGCATTTGTGAGTTCCTGATCAAAAGAAATTGTGTTTGCACACAGTGGAAAAGAGGAAAATATGATTTGGCAAGTCTATTAGGCTCGTGGTTGCCTGGATGGCTCCAGGCACCATATCAGTCTCCACGTGACAACTGGTTACTTGAACCAGCTTCCTTGCACTCAATAGTTTTTGGGTGCCAAGCTATACAAGGTAAATTTCTTCACAAAACTTTAGGAGCTCTAGGTAAGATAGCATCTTGAGCATCTAGATAACTGACGTGACATTGCACCACACTTTGCTGTATAGTGTTTCAACTGTGGTACAGATTGTGTTCTCTTGGCAAATTAAAGGTGCAGTTCAGTATTTGGGGTTTTTTTTATTTAAGGATTAATAAATATCTAGAAGAATACTTTTCAAGGAGGGTGAGACTGAGACAAATGAGGTCTTGAGGGATTTGGTTTAGTGTTAGAGAGGAATGGTTGGACTAGAAGATCCGATGGGTCCCTTCCAACCTGGTTGTTCTGTGATTCTGTGAAATACTGCTAAAAATTGAAGCAATCTTGAGGCTATACGATGACATGAAAATCTCGTTTGGTTTTTCCTCTCCTTATTCTTTCCTGTCCAAGGATTTCATGAGAGGGGGCTGAGTGGAATCAATTAACCTCACAGTAACTCCAGCAAGACTTAATATTCTCAAAGGTTTCAGCTTGTGCCAGCACTCACTGTCCTGAGGTATTGAAGGCTGGGGAGCTGGAAGTGAACCTTGGTCTCCAGCAAAGGAACTAGAGAAATCTGCCAAGTGATTTGAATAGAAATTGATGTGGCAGTAATTTTTTTCTTTTTCTTTTTTTTTTTTTTGGAAGTTGCTCCTGTTTTCAGGACCATGATCACCTCAGAAAGGAGGTTGGGGAATAATGCTTCACACAGCTGATTGCTACTGCTTTGGTGGCACAAAATAAACAGAATGGGGAAGGCAGTGAGTGCATTAGGGCAGGGGAAATAAAGAAGCATTTCTAACCTCTCTCAGCAATAGGTAGTAGGACACATAATGAGCTCTGCTGCACTAGTGTGAACTGAGGAAGTTATTTTCTTTCCCACCTCCCTCCTGATGTTGCATCTACCTGTGCCCTGTGGAGAGCAGTCAGACAGGGTTAGTGGGCGATAACCCTTTCTTATTAAGTGCAGGGTCTATTTTTAAGGAGAGGGTTGTGTTGGATTTGATTGGAGGATTTTAATCTCCCCAAAGTGTGGGAGAGAAACATTCAGGCCATCAACTTGGATGGAGTTGTCTGGGTTTTTTTAAAAGCTGGGCCAGAAATCGCCCCTTATCTCCACTGTAGCTGCAGCAAGGCTCCTTAGGTGAGGAGCCAGTACTGGAGTAAATAGCCTTCAAGATATAAAAGCCCCTGTTTTCCTGTAAATGTCTGCAGTTATTAAAAACAAGTGAATTATGAATTGTCTGACATACCTACATCTTTGTGTCTATACAGGCACAGACTTGGCGTGACAGACACACTGGTGGTGGGAGTTTCCTTCCCCTTAGACATTTCTCAGCTCTTGCTGAGACTGCCTGCTTGTCCCTACTCTTTTCTGCACCATCTGTACTGTTTTGCATTAAAAGAATAATAATAACAAAACTGTCACTGACTCATGGGTCTTTTTAAGATAAAGCACATGCAAAAAGTAATTTTAGGTTGCCTGTTTCTAACCAGAACAGCTTTCCCCTTCCATCCCAATCCTCCAAGAAGCCCAGAGATTTTTTTTTTTTTTTTTTAGGAAGAGAATGTAGAAAACAGAGGGGGTTCCTTATGAATAAACAGTTGACTCCAGCAGTGACTGAACAAAACTGGCTAATCAGACCTTCCCCAGGAGGGCTGGCAAAATTGGGAAGGGCACCATGGCTCATACTAGGAGAGTAGCTCCTTCTATAGCTCATCACCTGCTAGAAACACTTAAACAAAATGAGAAATACTCTCCTGCCTGGTCTCCAGCCTGGGAAGCAGCCCTTCCCAACCATCACTCCACCTATAGAGGTCGTTTCTAGCTGTTAAACATGTTTCGACTTTTTTACTTCAGGGATATCTAAATTATGAGGCTCTGCTTGCCACACATAGCATAGCGGATGCTGCTCTCTAGGGGTTTTAGCTGCTTTGTTTTTAAACCATGCTGCTTTTGCAAATCTATCAAGTCTTTTTTTGTGTGTGGTGTTTTCCTGGTCATGAGAGTACAGTGGATGTTTCTGCTTGAACTGTTCTGCTTACCTGTTGCAATTTATCTGCATTAACGAGCACTGATTGCATTGATGCTGTTATGGGCATCCAAAACTGCTTTGTGCTTTAGTGTGGAAGTGTAATGCGCAACTCAGATGTGTCACTCTACAATATCCTGGTGTTATACATCACCCCTTCAAAGCTGTTCAGATTAAATCAGTAGAGAGATACTTTATTTCAAAGTCCTGTTTCTGTTATAAGCATCGCTGTATGTGCTGTATAGGAGTGTTTTATAAATCTTAGCCTTCAAAATTTCATGAACGGGATTGAGGTTTTATTGAGCCAATGTTGATAAGCTTAGGCTATAATAATTTTCTAACACCTATGACTGTGTTCAGCTCCAAAGAAAATGTGTGTTGAAGATGATCCCAGGAAATACCCAGAGAAACACTGCACACTTCACGCTTCCTCGAGGTGTGCCAAGTTCCCCAAAGAGTTTCTAGCTGCTGGTTTGTAAATACAAAGTTAAGGAACATATTTCCATTTTACAAAGGTCCCTGCAAATGCAACGTTAATTCTATGTACCTAGTCACTGCAAGGGGAAAGAAAACCGTATTAGTGACACTTGTTTAAACAGCAGGCGCTGCCTAGCTCTGAGCTTGGAGCTGAGCTTGGAGCTGAGCTTGGAGCTCCCTTTAGCGGATCGAGGTGTGTAGTGCACTGCATCTTGCAGTTTGGCTCCCGGTGACTTCAAATCACAACAGCGCAGAGAATATGAGATGCCATTATCCAATTCGTTTCCCTATCAGTGTAGAACTTTTCACACAAATCCCATTTTTCATCAGTGTTGACACAAATCTTAAAATGAAGTCTCTGTTAAAGATGGGGACAGATGCCAGTTCTCCCAACTTCCACCTGGTAACCAAAGGACCAACCTTTCCTTCATTTGCAATAGTCTGCTAAGTGAAAAACTGGACTTCTTTGTTGGTAGCAAGTCTGGACTTGAAATCCCCCAACTGAGTTGGCTCCCCTAATTGATTTGGAAAGCAAGTCCTTCTTCAGTGCTGAGCTCATAGAGCTGGGACTGCTGGGACTTGAAACAACTCTTTCCTTCCTTGGTCAAGTGGGTTACAAAAACAAATTTGCTCTGTCACTGTGTGCCTGCACCCCAGGACAATGGAAGACTTCAAAACCCAAGTATTTATCTCCAGGGAGTAAAAGAGGCCACCTAAGGAGGTGACAGGTGGAAGGGAAGGAATTGTCTCCTCTCTCCACTGGGTCTGAATTACCTTGTCACTACAAGGACATACTGTAGGCCTCTTATATCTCAAGTGCCAAGCATGTGACTTGCTTGTTTCACCTTCTCTTTCCCCACTTACTGCAGTGGCTGCATGTCGGGCATTTGGAACACTGTATCGTATAATCCCTCTACCCCTTCTTGACCCTGTGGGTAGAGTATGCTGGTGTCTCTGGAAAAGTAGGAGAGGAAGCAGGATAGTAATGTCAATGATAAGTCCTTGTAAATAGATGGGCTATCTCTGGCATGTGACCTCTGTTTACCAGAACCAGAGCTCTGGGAGTGGATGCTGCTCAAGCCTCTCCTGCACACCATGACTACCTGTAGTGAGGTGGGGCAGACAAGTTTGTACTCCACCGTGTTCCCAGTATTTTGTGTATGTCATCATCAAGTCTGTGGATTGCTGATGTAGGGTCCTTTTGTTCATACATCTGAATACTGAGGGAAAATTGTTACAAGCCTGATCCCTTGTAACCTACCCTTGTACTGAGGGCACTTAGAAGCTACTATGGAGTTACCTTCTGCTGCAAAGCCTTGACTTACAAACCATGATATAATTCTGGAGTTAAAAGTGCTTGTTAGGGACTATGTGAATGACCAGAGCAACTGTTAATGGAGATATTTACAATCAAAACCTAATTGAGTTATGCTTCTGCAGATATAAATCTTGGATTTCAAAATTTGGTATTAATTTTTTTTTCAGTTTTTGACAAAAAGAGAGTCCTTCTAAGATTTCTTTTCCCCCATAGATCCCATGCAAATTTTAGATTTGCATCCACTGTTCATGTGAACTGTTTTATTTTTAATAGGTTTTGCTAAGTAAGTGAAGTCATCCTTTATATAAGAGCTAGTATTTGGCCTTAGCCACTGGGTGATGCATGTTATCTATGCATGTTATGTACATGTTTTTCTTGTATTTGTTCCTTTAGCAATTAGTCTATTCTTATTTTTACATACCCCTTTCAATCCCTTGAGCCTAGCCTGGCAAAAGTGCTTGCCTTGCACTTCAGTTTCCCATTAAGCACTGAAATTCACACTACAGTAGATGGCATCATGTATTTTTAAGGAAGTAATCTGTACCACTAATAAATATTCACTGATAAGTGTTCCTTCCCTGAAAGTATGTATTGATAGGGAGAATGTAAGTCTAGTCTCCAGATCCATTCAGTACAAACAAAAACCAGAGGTCTAAGATGCTGGTAGGCTATACTGAGTTTGGACTGAGAGCCTGTATACAAAATATTTCGTATTACTATCAATGTCTTCTGTCCTCAAAGGTTTTTCTTTGCCATCCTTCACTGTTATGTGATGGAAAAGCACCGATAACATGCATGCATACTAGAGTAAATGTGAATCTGAAATCTGCTATATTATCCAATTAGTTGTGTTAGAACAATGAGACTTCATTGGGAGCAGAAGCTAGTGTCTGGCTTTGGAGGAGAATCTAAGTTTCCTAACTCCCAGAAGTAGTCAGATGTCGTGTTGGAGTTTTCAGCTTCCAGTGTGCTTCGGGGAAAACAAGTTGCATGTGGTAGCACATTCAACAAATGTGCAGAAAGTCAGTAGCAAGTCTAATTGGTGACTTTGAAGGATGGAGGAGTCAGCAGGAGAGAACAGAGGATAAGATCTTGACAATGCTGCAAGTTTCCAGAAACTTGTTTAATTCCATGGTTTTGAACATATGGTCTATAAACTCCTCACAAGCATTTAAATTACATTTCCTAGTGACACTGAGGGATACGTTATTCATGCAGTATGGTGGGAGGTGTGTTCACAAATCCATTTATCAGATAATGGGATTAACACATATACCTCCTGAGCACTGCTTTAAAAAACTTACTTTTAAATCTGCATATTCAGAGACTACAGCACCACATTACAGTACAACAAATGAAAGTGCTGGACAAGCATTCTGAAGGCCTTCTCTCCTGGTTCTGATAATACAGCAGGAGCCCAAAAGGAGGGACAAGCTCTTGTGTTACTGAGTGAGTTAGAGGATGTGAGCTCCTGGACTACTGATAAAATGAAGCAACAGCAGGGGAGACTGCAGCTGCATTTGAAGCAGAAAAGAGGAGCACCTGAACACTAAAGGACACTGTCCTCACTATCCAAGCACTTACTTCGCTTCCAATTTCGGCAGGAGATAAGATGGACCTAGACAAACAAGGGGAAAGATGCAGATGATTTAAAGACAGGATCTAATCTGAACTTCGCAGGGAACTTCAGCTATGTCCTGTATATGTCTGGCCATGCCATAGCATGTTTGCATGCACTAGTAGTTTATGATCTTTCTGTGGTTTCATTTCTTATCCCACCCAAATTCTATGGGATTTTTCCTACTTCCTCTTGTATTCTTTATAGTAAACTGCTTTTTTAATATGTGAATTATGATTCGAAGTTATTTTTGAAAATTCTCATCACTAGAAGCACCTCTTTGAGTTCAGAATATGATTAACTCTTATTCTACGTTCTTAACTCTTATTAACAACCTGTAACAACCATTTAAATTTTATTTTACAATAAAAGCACAAGAAAATGCCTCAGAGACAGGTTCTCTATGAGAATTAGAACAATGTTCCATTTGTATAGGGATATGTACCTTACTTAGCATAGACTTCTGTTTTGCATGTAGCCATCCACAAAATTTATTGAAGAAAGTATTTCCATAAGCAGATACAGTTTAATCCTTTCTTTTTTTTGTCTTTCTCCCCCTTTCATTGTAATTTCATTCATATTTTATCACTTTTTTTGCTCTTTAAAAAATCCTTGGAGGGGAAAGAGAGTGTGTTTTTTTGAGGAAGAATTGCATGTTTCTCTTCATCTTTCTTCACAGAGACACAAAGTTCCTCAAGCTGACACTGCTGAATCTCTAAGTGTTGTAAACACAACTTATGGCTTTCTAGCACAATTCTTTATAGTTCTCACTTTGCTTGCTTCATTCTTGCAAATCGGAGATGAAGGAGCAATTTCAGTATGCAAAGAATATCCCTGCATTTGTAGAATGAGCTGCTTTCTAAGAGATGCTGGTCTCTGCATTCCCAACACTCTGGCTTTGGGAGGAAAGCCCCGTAAAAAGTTCTTTTGTCATGTACAACATTCTGCTGCTTCTTACTCACCTGCTGTAGCTCCTACCTCAGACCCAGAGTGCTGATAAGCATGGATGGGAGGCACATTTCTTACCCTAACTTTCCTGCTGAAGCCAGCACATCCAGCATAGTCTAAGTTTAATATTCTCACAGTGTATGTGTAAATGTCTACCTAGTGAAGAGCATGCACAAATTTAAAGATTAGCAGTAACACAGCAAAGTATATTGTGAGATAGGAGATGCAGTTTTATGGAGGAAAAGGATTAGCAGATATTGTAAAAAGCCTCTGCAGTGAAGGAGGTGCTCAGATTTTAATAACCTAAGGTATTAAGTTTTTATCTCCATTTTTATAAAGCTCTGCATCAAGGTTTTTGGAGTCATAAGGAGGATTTACACACATGCATCATCTAATTTAGATGAAATCTGGAAGCCAAGCAGAAACTGTGGGCACCTTTGGACAAGCTGGGCCCAAACTTAGTGGTGATTCTCATCATACAAGTTCAGGGAATGGGGTTGGTCATAGCTCTATTGGGAGTCCCTGTTCTCTTTTGCCTTTTAACCTTTATGTATTAAGGTAGACTGGATCTATGCAAGCCCAGTGCACACATTTCTCCTTTTGGACCAAGCAGAACGCGTAGAGAAGTAGACTATTTAATCTCCCTTTTTTATTTATTTCTTTTCAAGGTCAAAATTGGAAAGAATAAGCCTGGTGTGAGGATGCAATTCAGAAGCAAACATCTTTATTGCAAGCACTCATCTGAGCTGTGACGCTTGCAATATGTGACTGTGCTCCTTCAACAACTCTTCAGGGATTTCTGCCTTTGAAAAAAAAATTCTGGTAATGACACTGAAAAAAGGTGTAACTATTACAGTACGCTGAGCTGCTGCTCTTCAGGATGGGGATTTCCTCACTGACTTGAAAAACTTGTTTGCAAAGTTAGAGAAATGTGTTAAAAGGCTCTAGTTTCATGATCCAGTGCTGAAGAGCACTGCTCTGACTTCAGGAGCAAAAGGTATGTAGTATCGATGTGAGGCTAAAATACAATATCCTAGAGATTAATCTTGTATTAATCGTTGATTCATATCCTGGTACACATCAGCATTCTTTGTCAAAAGGAACCAATAAGGAAACTTTGTGGGGGAAAAATCCTTGGGTTTTTATAATTAAGGTTCTTAGCTGAGTTTCTGGAGCCACTGAGATAAATAGCACATCAGTAAGTAAAGGTGGCAGTAGATGAATAAACAGGGACAGGAATATTGGCCATGGTTGTGCTGGGTTGGGTCTCCACATCCCCCCCAGTACAGCATAGATGGATGCTTCTAATGCCATCTGGCAGAGCAGCCTCAGAAGTTTCCACCTAAAAGCTCTCTGTACCAGCAGAGCAAGGTGCTAGCTGCCATCATGACTTGTCTCCGGAAAACTCAGCCACTGCTTGTAGACCTTTGTACTACCTTCAGAGGAGAAGGAATGCTCAATTCATGTTGTCCTTGCTGGGATACACTCAAAGAGCCAGCAGGACCCTCATGCTGTTCAGCACTGCATATGCTGGGAGAACAAGGTCTGCATAGGCTCTGTCACTGCGTGGAAAAGCGTGGTTTGCCACCTAGATCTGATTTGATAGTACAGAACCCAAAAGAAAAAAACTTTTCCCTTCATGAAACCCCTTGTGTGGTCAGCCTGTGCCAGCTGCCACATGACATGTGATGGGGGAGGTCTGTAAAAAGCAGTGAGAGCACAGGAGAAGCTCCACATTAGATATGGCAGGAGCAGTGGAGAGTAAAACATATGTGGGGGATCTTAAATCACAGTAGGTGGTCACATTTTGTTTGGTTTGTATTTTTTTTTTCCTAGTTCAAATGTGTTTTCTGAGTTATATGTATACCCTGGCTCCCTCCCAAACTAAAAGAGAATATTTACTCCCAGGAAACCAAGCCCATACTGGGTTTTGTTTCTTTCTCCTTACTGCCTATCACTCCCAAACAATACGCCTGTGCAAATCTCATTTTACACAGACTTTTTTTTTTTTTTTTTTTTTTTTTTTTTTGCCCGCTAGATGGTGCTTGAGCATCTCCTTCTGCCAGGCCCTGTAGCTGCAGCTCTTCTGCTCTGACAATACCCAGAGAGATCAGCTCAGGGCTTTGGAAGCAGAAACATCCAGCAGTGCAGGGCTGGCTCTTGGCCTGCACTGTTGGCGTCCTGCTTGCTATGCTATATCATTAATAATACATTTCTTTTTCTCTGCTGAAAGCAGCAGCAACAAATTATTGCTCAGTGGAAGGCCAGGGAACCCGCGAGCTAATTCCTTGTGAGAGGATTCCTGAAGTCACATGCTTGTTTGCGGAGCAGTGTCATGTCATATATATAATGAGGCAATTCAAATGTCTTTGAGGGTTTTTATTTTGGAAGTCTGCAGTGTAGCTGTGTTCCAGCATAAGCTTTGAGCTGTATGGCCTGGGAAAGGAACTTTCAAAATATGATTGGACTCCGTTCTGGTAGAATGCCATTTAGGGGCAGATTATCTGAATCCACCAACCTCTGGGAGAAGGAGTAATGCCTGCTAGACAGGCTGTGGCTTTGAAGCTCTGTTACACTATGGTTTGTGTCAGTACTAAAATTTGCTGCAAGTCATTCTTGACTAATATGAAAACTGTTCTGTGAAGACCAGACCAATAGATACTTTGCTTGAGCCCCATGAGAACAAGAAGTTCAGCTCTGTTTCCTGAAAAAAAAAAAAAAAAAAAAAAAAAAAAACCACACAAAAACCAAAAACCCCAAAACCAACTGATTTTACTGTCCAGAAAGAAAAGAAAAAAATCCCATCTCTGGGCTTGCATCTTCTGAAAATAAGCCTACTGACTACTTTTCTGAGTTTTTAAAGCCCTTATCAGCATTGGAATATACTTATTTCACCAACTATTATGCTAGGTGTTTGGATTTTCATGAGTGAAATCTTAAAGCCCTCTGAAAGGGAAGGGAGTTCATGTTAGCAAGGGAGTAGGGAACTACGAGCTGCAGAAGGAATTCAGTGCTAAGGGAGGTAAATCTTAAAGTGAAGCTGCTGATTTTCCCAGTCCTGGGCCTCTCTACGTCCCTGAAGGAATAATCAATGAACCTTTTTAAACAAGCTCACACAAATAAAAAAATGTGCCTGCTTCCTTCCAAAACAGTTAAAGCTGTGAACTTGCTTATTTAACTGAAAAGGTTCTCTCCCAAGCATAGTTTCCCTATACAGTTAGGGAAAATTATGTTAACAATCTGTATTTATCTGTATCTACATTAAATCAGTGGCATAGGGGAAGTGACACATAATTTTCAACAATTCTGACTATAGGACTGAAAATAGTCTTAGTGAGACTGAGCCCCCCTAGCTGGTTGCATCTAGCTCAGCCCAACCAGTCTGAGGTGTCTTGTGAAACTCAGTAACACCAGGAGGAAACAGGCATAGCTGGAGAGTGCACTGAAGCACAGTTCCTTAAGGAAACATCAGAGAGTAAATATATTCCCAGGCTATTTTGTTCTAAGCTGAAACTTTATCTGCTAGGAAACTTATAAGCTTTAAAATCCAAGATAATCCTCAAGCTGAATTTTAGTGATCACAATTAAACTCTATAGAAAAGGTGCTTTCCTTACTCTTAAATAGGAAAATTGGAAATTTCCTGTTGACACAGCGATCATTCTGCTGCAAATGATGATTTCTGCCAAAACTACATCGGGCATCCTTGAAAGGCCAGGCACTTGTGCAAGCTTGACAAGCAGCCTTCCAGAGACAGCAGGATAGCTCAACGTGGGTGTCAGTTTTCAGACTCCACTTGCGAAGTGCTTAACTGTGATTGAGCTAAAAATGATCAGCGTATTGTGCTCTGTCCTCTCCAGCAAGGGTGTCCTCGTGAATGGCTCCTATTACATTAGCTCCCCAAACGTAATGATTACAGGGATAAATAATGTATGCTGGGAACTACCGAAAGTGATGGGTGAGCTTTTCAGAGCCTGCCTCTGTCGCAAGCTTCAGTCACAAAAGGCATTGCCTTTTTTTCTCCTCTTGTTCTCTGGTTATTTTGAAAACGTGTTTGGTTTCCAAAGCTAATGGTGACATTGTTTGCTTGCCAGTCAGCTGATTGGCCATTGTTCTTTTAAATCGGGTAGATTTAAACTAATGCTCTTTAACTGTTCTGGAAAATACAACTTTGCAACTGGTCTCAAACAGATAATAGCAGTGCGAAATGCCACTCAGTGTTGCAGAAGCGCTGGCTTTAAAATGATCTGCGGTTGCAGTGGAAAAATGATCCACGTGCTGTTTTGATTGTGCTGTTACTGCTCGTTTGTCAAGGGCACCTGGAGAGTCAGCTAGTGCATTGGAAAAGTGAGGGAAAAGTTATCCTGTGAATGCTCAGAAACATACCACCATTTCAGGGTCATCTCCCCAGTGCTGCCTTACATTTCCAAGACTTGTTTCTGAAGAGAAAAGTACTTGGACTATATTGCACAACTCTGATGTTTTCAAAGGCATCTTGGTGGGTTGGATACCGGATCAACAAGAGTGAGGCTGGCCATGTGAGTTGAGCAACTGAAAGCCAAGGAGGCAAACGCGATCAGGACTAAAGTCGGAAAAACTCTAATATTTGTTCAAAGGGAGGTAAAAAGTCTGTCATGTACCCAGAACACATCCTCTCCACTGAGCACAGGAGCTGTCAGACAGACATCTCCAATCGGACTGTTTAAAGCCTTCACTTTTATACCTATTTGCATGCACTGAGGGGGACAGAGAAGGGTGTTTCTGTTTTCAAATAAGGCTGAAACAATAGAGTAGAAGAGTGTCCCTAGTGCTCCCAAACCCGATTTATCTTGCATCTTTCCATCTGCCTGCCTGCAGCAGATAGTACACACAGGGTTCTGCACCTCTCAGCTGGAGTGGGGGAAGTCCTCCAAGCACAGCAGGGAAAGACACACAGTTTGAGAGAATACTCAAAATCTAACTGCCAGGCTCAGGAGAACATAGATTAAAGATGTTGATTTGAACAGTTAGAAGGTGGAAAATAATTCAGCTGTGGGGATAAGGGTCCAGCTACAAGGCAATTGCAGCACTAAGAATGAATGTGAAAGTTGGAGGGAGTGAGTGCAAAACCCGTAGCCAAAGCCACATAGCAGGTTTTTGAGTACTGTGTTTTTTTAGATTGCCATCTCATTCAGCAGGGAACACTACATCTTGCAATTAGTGCATTAGTTTGTCAGTGCCTTCATACCCTGCCCTCCCATGCTCAACAGTGACTTCTGAACCCTCTTATGCTCTTGCTTTTAAATGTATTTCCTTATTATTTTCCCCCAAGATGAAGCTCTCCTGTCATTTCACTCCAGGCCATGCTGTAAGTTGTTTTTTCTGCTCTGTTATTCTCTATAAGTGCTGGTGTATAACTGAGCTGTCACAAGAACAAATCAGCAAAATAATTGTGACAGGATATTCACATTGTGTAACTTTCAGTGTCTGGCACAGATACTTCAACTAGCCAGAAAAACTGCTCTGAATCCCAGAAAGGCTTTGATTTTTGAATGTGTTATAGCTCTGAGTGTTACCTCTCCATCTTGTCTTGCCCTCAAGGTTCCATTCCTACCATCCCCACCTCGAGTTTGAAGGCAGGCTTTGCATTGCCATGCGTCCAGCCTGGAATTTTAACCGAATGTGTGAAAGATGGAGAAGAAATCATGACAACAGTCTCAAAACAAGCCTCCCTGTGCTCACTATCCATAGCCATGCTTAATGACTCAAACTGATGCTCAGGGATAGAGTTAAGTCAGGGCCAGTTTAGTCCAGGACAGCTGATGGGCTTACTGCCAGCTGTATGCCCACCAGTGCTGCCTGGATGCTGAGATGAGTTGTGGGTGAGCTCCAATCCAGCTGCAGCCTCTAGCACAGCACTGCAAAGCCAGGCACAACTGGTAATACCAAGGAAGTTGTGAGAAACTGCACTTCTCACATAAGCATCTTATTTAGGCACACAAAATTAGGCTGTCTGATTACATGCTGGCTTGTAATTTGTCCTGTTCTCCTCTTGTTTTGATCTTAGAAGGAATAAAAACTATCTTTTGTGAAGTGTATTCATATATTTCACCATGCAATTAGGAAATGCAATTTGAAAGTCGCACTAATTGCCTCTTTGCAGTATTAGCCATTTTAAATACTTTGAAAATCTATCCCCTCAGTACTTGGTCCTGTTTTGTACAGCAGCTTTCTTCTACTTGGGCATGCAGCAAAGGTACACCAGTAACATGGTGCAGGGAATTCTGCTTTAAAAAAAAAAAAAAAAAACAAAACACCACAGTTTCTCCTGCATCCACACGGTTTTTTCCTCCTCCCATTTCATCTGCAGCCACCGCATCCTCACTCTTCCTGATGCTGACAGACTTAATCTAGCCATAACCAAGGGAAATATGTGGCAGTAACAAAGAGAGTACACCTGTACTGCAAGGGATAGTTGAGAAATACAAACGAAGCCTCAAGTTTCCTTGCCCTCACCACCCAGCTGAGATTGATTTCAAAACTCCCACCCTGAAGAATATCCAAGGTTAACAACTACGATGTCCAAATATGCTGTCTAAACCCACTGTCAGATTACAAGGAGGTCTCCCTCATAGTGCCTCTTGTTCTTAGTCTCCTTTCAGGCCAGCTTTTCATATACATGTATTTCTATACCTGTCTATTTTCACTTCATTGCTATCCTTGATATACTCAAGAAAGCCATCAACCTCTGACAAGATTTATTAAAGGTTTTAAATCATCAATTTTATTAAGATAACATAATCATTATGTTAACAGTATATATTGATGAGGAGAGAATTGTACCCAAGATTCATGTAGGAAGACATGTAATTTCAGAGTAGCTCAAAATTCATTACTAATATGTATAGAGAGAAGTAAAGATTTGTTATGTTCTTAGGTAGGCTTCAATACTAGAAAATTGCAAGCTACTTGCTAATTATCACTCTCATTAAATGTCTGTCTTAGTGCAGAATACAGCTTATGAGCTTTAAAGCTTACACTAATAAAGCAGCAAGATCAACCACTGATGTAGGTCACATAGCTCAGCTGATACATAGCTGCTCCTCATTAATGTTACCACTTAATCGCTTATATTGATGAAATAAAAAGTTACAATTCTATGATCTGAAGTAGGGGAATAATTACATTTTCATTATTAGAAAGTCAGTCACCAGTCTCATTTGCACAAACACTCAAGCAGATGAAAGGACAGGAAACTAAATGGATTCAATGATACAACACCTGAATTGTGTTGCCTATAACAAGTGTTGGAACTTCCATGTAAAAGTCTTAATTATTGTAATATTGTTATTTTAACCACAATTAGTAATATATATTGCAGGAGTTCTAGGAGGCATGTAGTCACTGGGCTGTGGGCTGTTGAGAAGGAATGTTTCTAAAGCTCTCTTTTGTTTATGCAATGCAGAGATGGTCCAACACTTTTATGGAACAAGGATCTGGACACCCATCTGAAATGAGTGTCCTAACCACCATATAATGCAAGCCAGCCTCTCTTTCTATCCCAGTGAATATTTTATTCATTCATTCAATGAAGAACTGCTTCTTGATAGTCAGAGCTTTCTCTTAGAACAGAGGTGATGAAGATTCAGGTTTGCATTTCACTCCTGACTCAGATTGCTCTCTTCACTTGATTTCTAAGGATATCCCTTGTTAAGTGGTTAACATGCTTAGAAGAGAGATCTTGGGTGAGGCATATAAATGAATAAACCAGAAATAAAAGTATGTCAAGTAATTCTAGAAGAACTCTACATCTTTCTGTAAGCTACGGAGCTGCTAATTCCTACTTATGTTGGTTTCCAGCAAATACAACTGCATTATTTTTATGTATTCTTCCCAATGGGAAAACTGTTGCCTTAGAATTTTACAAACTTGTGCATGTTAATCATCATTTATAGCTCATACTTATATCCTGATTTTCATTTCACTTGTCCTGGTTTAACTGGGGAGTAGCAGATTCACAGTGGATGTGGATCAGCACAGTTCTGCAGATTTTTAACAGTTGTACGCAGTCCATAGAATGGTTTGGGTTGGAGGGGACCTTAAAGATCATCCAGTTCCACCCTGCTGCCATGGTCAGGGACACCTTCCACTAGAGTAGGTTGCTCAAAGCCTCATCCAGCCTGGCCTTGAACACTTCCAGGGATGGGACATCCACAGTTTCTCTAAGCAATCTGTTGTAGTGCCTTAATTCAGAGTAACTGTGGCTCTGCCCCAGTAAACTTACACTGAAATAAAGCATTACAATTCAGTTCCTGAATTCAATGCCATAATTGACATCTAAGATCTTAAAAATGGAGGCAAGTATCCCATAGCTGTAAGGTTTGAGCACAAATATTGCAGGAAGAATATTGCAGGAAGAATATAAAAGGATTGAGAGGCTATTAATGCTTAGAAAGTCATTCACGCTCTCTCCTTGGATTACTTGGACATGTATTGTAATACTCTCTCTCATTCCTAGTTTAAGTAACATTGAGGTCATGAACCAAGGTAGCAAAAGCAAAAAGTTCACAGTTAATGGTGATGTTGTCCTTAACTTGCCCTGAGCTGGAAAGGTGCTTTCATGACACAGCAGAGTACTCTAAGGACACCGCAGCAAACATAACTCATGTTTTGCCTCTGGCAGTGTACAGCACAAGTGCAAAATAACTTAAATAACTTGGTTCCAGTTGAGAAGGAGGACCAGTGAACAAATGTCTGAAATGGGCTGCTAGACACAGAAGTAGATTCTGATCCTCAGTTCTTTATTTGGTGGTGCGATCCTGGATTTGCATTGATGAAATAATTTGGCCTGTGTTAAAGAAGCATGCGAAGGCTTGGTCTGCCATTCCTTGTGCTTATCAGTGATTGTTTTCCATGGAGTGCAGTGAGTACTGGGTTTGACCCAAAATTAATTCATTTTCCAATAGAAAGTTATTTCTACAAGCTATATTTAGTTTATCCTGACCTAGCTGCATTGTCATTTTGTTAAGAGCACTTTGAAAAAATAATTCAATCAGATGTACTACCACACAGCAGAATCCAAAACCCAACATCTTGCATAACAGAAGAGGCAGAAGAAGAGTTATCATGTAGGAGTTATCATTTCCATCTGTGTTATTCAGCTCATAGTATGAGTTTCTGGTTAGCATTAAATGATCCTGTTTCGTGAGTTCTAACCAAACACTTTGCCAAGGATTACAGACCTTAATTCTTGCTTTTAGCTATCTCTGGTGTAAAGGCACATCTCTTTCTCAGAGAAACCCATTCCATTTTCCAAGCCCCTGTCCCAGAAGGTTTGCAAAGCAGTGGCTGCCTGAAGATCATACCATTTAGCAAACAGTCTTTTTCTTTTTTCCAGCTGCATTCTTAGAACTGGCAGCAGTTGTTTAGAGATAGCTTTCTGTTTTCTGCAGAACTTGGCCTGTTGCTGATCCCAATGTAGAAAGTCACAGTGCGAGTTTGGCGTTACTCCTTGTAACAGTTTGTTTAGGCCACAATTTTGAAATTAGATTGCTTAGTCATAACTCTATAGCATAAATACCTTGAATCCATCTGCAAGGATTTAAGAAGCAATTACTCACATGTTTGCATGGCCTTTCTGGCAGGAATCAGAAAATCATAAAATTGTTTGGTTGGAAAAAAAACCTTTGAGATCCTTAAGTCCAATGATACATGTCCACTACTAAACCATGTCCCTGAGCACCTCATCTAATCATCTTCCAAATACCTCCAGGGACAGTGACTTCCCTGAGCAGTGCTTCAGTCCCCGATAACTGTTCCATTGAAGAAATTTTTCCTAGTATCTAATCTGAACCACCCCGGCACAACTTGAGGCCATCTCTTCTCATCCTATCCCTTGTTACTTGGGAGACCAACACTGACTTCACTACAACCTCCTTTCAGGTAGTTGAAGACAGTGATAAGGTCTCCCCTCAGCCTCCTTTTCTCTAGGCTAAACAACCCCAGTTCCCCAGCTGCTCCTCATGAGACTTGTTCTCCATGTCAAGGAGGGCAGAAACTCTAATTCAGGGGTTTCAGTTCATGCTGTGGTACTAGCATAGGCAAATTAAATTTATGATTTCTGTTGGAGTAGGTAACTCTGTTACCAGTAGGAGTAACAGAGCCTACAGTTAAACATCTGCCAAAGTTATACATGACACCAAATTGGCACCTTAAATCTGCACTGAGGCAGCTTAACATAAAGCTGAGTGCCTTGGCAAGCTTATGTCCACATTAATAATAAATCCTGGTGACACAGCCCCTTTAAGGAGAGTAGTAAAACCTGAAGCCTCCTTAGTGGAAGCGATCTGCTTTGTTTTGTTTCAATGCAGCCAGAGTACTTGGGAATTCTTTCTATTTTATTCTGCACTCTCACTTATTATCAGAGTTTCTAAAAGCAGTATGGTTCAGTCAGTATTGTTTTAACTGGCTTATTACTTTATTAGGTTAGTCATTTTAGGAGCTATCCACTGGCCTAGGGAAATCTACATGTTTTGATTTAGTTTTATTCACAGTGACTACAGTCATGTGGCTGCTTATTTGATTGAATAAAGTCTTAAAAGCTCTAATGGATTATTTTTTTCCTCCCTCACTTACTTTCCAGATTTCTTCAAATGTAGACAAGTGTATGTCACTTTGCTAAAACAAAGGTAATTGTTAGGCAGTAAATAAACTAAACTCATCTGGATTTCTACTATAATGACAGAATAATAAGCCAAGTAATTTGATTGGTATAAGTCATTCAGCAGAGTGATTATTTCATAAAAAGCTTTACAAGGAGAAGTCCTAGGCTTGAGCCTGTATCCACCTCTGTATTGCTCATAACAGGAAAATCCTGCAAGCATTAGCGGGATCTAGTTCTCCTGAGCCTCAGCAGAACCAGAATCTCAGCTCATGGCTGATTTTACTTATTAGTGCTGCCTTTTGACCTAGAGTGCAAAACCAGACTGTATTTCATGTGAAATAACCATTTGCATAACTTGTGCAGCTCAGAAATCGGCCTGGCTGGGGAGTTAGGACGGGAAAAGGCTCCTCAGTTTGTGGCTGTAGTGTGACAGAAGCACTGCTTGCACGGGAAAGGATAATACAGGAATCAGGGGAGTGGCAAGGTGGGATCTGAGGTGGGAGGATTGTTGGAAAGAGGCATATTAAACTACCTTGCCTCTGAGATGAGGCAGTAAGATGCATTTATGATCTCTGTATGTATATCAATTTAACATAGCTTATTAGTAGATTCTGGAGCATTAGAGTGCATGAAATAAATGGCCATAGGCACCAAAAATGACACTGAGGATGTAGCAACATGTGAGCAGGACACTTTAGGAATTATCATCCATCATTTGGAGAATTGAATGGATCTCATCCCACAGCACCAAACCCTTTAGGAACATATTCCAGGACTAAGAAATAGTTCTATTACATCAGCTTTCATAACAAACATCTAGAATTGATTTACAGATATCTCTAATACTGCGTCTTCCTTCCAGAATAGTGTGACATGGTGTGAAACACAGGACCAGACCAGGAAAAGGAAATTGTGCCAAGCTGGGGTTATGTCCAGGATTTCTAGTCATATAGGCTGAGCTGAAGATGTGCTGATAAAGAGTAGTCCCTGTTGTCCCCACATGACCTCTGTTTTTTCCCTGGTGCACTTGCTGCTAATAAGCAGCACAGAATACTATAACTGCTTTTATTTCTTTTTTAATAAATACTTTCCTGACAGCAATTTTTGACTGTGCTTATATTTTTTTAATGTTGAAAGAAGATGGTGCAAATCACAGAGTTTTAGCTGCTCTGATGTTCACCTCTGTATTTAGGTCATGCCTATAAAAGTGTCCTTGTTTCTGTGACTTGTGTTTGGCTTCCAAGCTACACACCATCACTGAAGTTTATAGACACTCTGTGGCTTACAGATGCTTTGTGGAGATTTTTTAGGAAATGTTCTCCATAGATTTTGAAACTGAGACTGTATTTGAGTGGAAACGGTGGTTTTGGCCCAAAAAACAAAGAACAGGTAGAGCAATAGTGGTTTCTTTTGAGTTTCTTGTGGGCTGAAAGTTTAAAGCCATTTAAAAATGTCTGGAGGAGTCTCCTGAATTATTTCTGGCATTGCAAAGTAAATGATTTTGCCCTATTTGTACAGTCTATGAGATAAGGACAGTGATTCATCACCTCAATCCTGAGGTGTCCGTGAGCAGGTTGATGTCATTAAGATTCACATTAGTTCTTCTATGTGCCACCGAGTGCCACAAATCATGCAGTTCTGGTGAGAATTGTCCACAGAGAAGGACCAGTGAATGTCAAACTTAAAGTCAGTGCCTCTTTGGGTTTCGCTTTCCACCAAAGCTGAATATTGTCACATCCTCTTCTATTTAGATTCCAAACGCCACCAAGAAATGGTCTCCACTGCATGCAGGAAGTGGTCTACCCTCCCATGACATTTCTAAGTTCTTAATTCTTTTACAGAAATACACACGTCTATAATTTTTCTTTTTTGCCTGATTCCTCACTGTGCTCTAAACTGAAAAAAAGAGCTCCTTGTAATATTCTTCAGATATTTGTATCAAGTATCTGAAAATATAGCTACATAAATTTTAACAATGCTCATTAGTCCAGCTAATAGCACAGGAATATTTGTGCTTTATAAATACTGACCTCTCCTCTCTGTAATGGTTCAGTTTGCTTTTGATTGTATTTTCCAGCCACATTGACTTTTTTCCTGTAGCAGGTGCAGATGAGTATGAGAACTGAAACAGAGAGCAGCTGCGTGCTTCTTAGGGAATAGCAAGTGACTATATAATTTACTCTGTAGTGTATTTCTACTTACAATTATTGCTAATTAAAAAAAAAAAAATCAGTGCAAATTGCATGACAGCACTGTGTAAGATGGGTGCAGAGATAAAATGTGAATACAACCCATGCCTTGTAGGCTGACAAATGAAGTGTAAAACGCTATCGTTTGTTTACTGACTGCCTAAGCATGTGATGAACAATTATCTCTGCCTCAAGAGGTAACCCAAGGTTTGGAGTGGTATCAATCTTCCTGTTTGTGATTCATTTGCTCGAACAGTGGAATGTAACAATGAAGGCAATCACCCAATGACTTCTCTGTCCCTTAAGAATTGTGTGGCTTCTCTGTTCCCTTTCAAAACTCAGGGCTGTGCTGGAGCTAGCCTTTGAGGGTTATCCCCACTCCTGTCTGAACACAGCAGGGCAGGTTCAGAGTCACAGTCTTGCCTGTAAACCTTTCTGCTGCAAATTGCTGCTTCCTGGCAGCAATAATTTTCTAATGAGCTCACAGGGAGTGGGAGGAGAAGCTGGATTCCCTGTGGTACATCCAGGGCTGCTGAGGGGTGGGAAGAACCTGTTGTCTACCACTGGAGGTTGCATTTACGTTCACATCAGGAAACTGTTGGACAGGGTTAGTTTTAGGGTGTGACATACTTTTTCTGCTTCCTGCACAGAGGTGTGGGGAAGCCATAGCGTGGGTGAGGCTTCACCCTAGCTTGCATCACAGCTGCACCTCTGGAAAACATGAAGTCTCAGGCCTGCTCTAGGTTCTCCATACTGGCCCAGGTAATGGCAAACCCAACAGGGAAGCTGGTGTGGGCAGCAAAAAAATAGATAAATAACAAAGTCAGGTGTGAGTCTGTTGGATGTCTGAGTCTTCTTCTACCGCCGATGTAAGGTGAGAGTGGAGTAGCAATGGGTCAACACAGCTTTTTTCCATATTAACTCAGGTGCAAACCCACCACATTGGGCTCATCCCCAGGGGCTCAGCTCACAGCCCCTGGGCTCGGTGTTTTGAGAAGAACGTCTTTCTTTCCCTACAGCGTTTGGCACCCTGAAGACTATTTCACTGCCATGGCGAAAGGCCTCTGCAAAACACACTCGGCAGCGGGCGTCATGAAAGAACTAGATCTCAGTGGCATGAAATCCCTTGTTTTGCTAGGATGTGCCAGGTAGCATTACCATTTTCCCATACCAATCAATTATGCTCAAGCATTGTTTTGTCTTCAGAAATACTTCTTTCTTTCTGATTTAGATCTATAATATGGTATTCATTCTGCTTCTGGCCATTCTGCTTGCCTGTCTGCAAACCAAGCTGAAGGAGTAAAATGAACTCTGGAAAATAAACAAAGCTCCCAGAGAAAACCATGGAAAACTTAATCTGTTCAGAGGATTAACATGAAAGAGAAGTGGTGACTAGACAACAGTTTGTAAATATTTACATAAATAAGATAGCTGATAGTATTGAACTCTCTAGATTTTAAGGTACAAGGGACTCTTTAATCCAGTGGATACCTTAAATCAGAGCCAGGGTAAAGTCTTGCCTCTGTTTTTAACAAAGAGGTGTAACAGTTTCTTAAGGGAGGGCTCATTTGAAGTCATTAAGTAAATAATTAGTTCTTTTTTTAATAAGGACTAAAAATACTTAGTTTCACCAAAAATAGGGTCTGCAAATGGGAGGTACAAGTGAAACTGCCTGGCCTATGGGTCTCATTGGCCTGTGAATCTACATTATCACCAACTACTCAAATGAATGCTTTAAAATTCACTTAGTGATTCCCCAGCAGCTCTTGAAGAGAGCATTAAAAGGTAAACTGTGAAAACATAATGATAAAAGCACTACGACAAGACACAAAGCCCTAATCTTCCAACTCACCTGTTGAGGACCCCAAGGAGAAGACTGGAACAGATAATTTTCCTACAATCTGCATATGATCAGTCACTTCTTAGTGTGTAAGAAGAATCTCAGGAGAGCAGGTCTGTGTGGGAGATCTGCTCACTGAGGCAGATAAAACACTAATGGTTAAAAAATTTATTCTGTATAGTCTATGTCAAGTTTTAATTTCTGTCAGAACCAGAGAAGTTGAATTTCTCATGGTATCGGAACAAAATGGAAAGCCATAAGCCAACAGGTGATGATAGAATAATAATCTATTTTTAAGCCAGGTTTCGACGTTTATAGGAACCTTACGTCTTTGGAAGGAGGGGGACTCATTATCCCTCAGAAAACTTTCCTTGGTGCAGCCATCTTACAGCCCTGTGGAGTAAATATGAAACAAAAATGCAAACAAAACCAAATAATTATCTGACCATACTAGCTTTCTTCTTGAACTTGGTTTGGGTGCTGAAACAAAATGCGGTCTATTAACTTCGGTCTTGAATGCTCCCTGTTTGCCCAGTCCTTGCTTATGTAGCTGCGCATCACTGGAGACTGAGGACAAAGGAAAGAGGTTGATTTCCACGAACCTGTTACAACTGATCTCTTCTAGGAGACTGACTATTCCTAAGCACACATTATTTCCTTCCTTTTCTCTCTGCATTTCAAACACTTTTGTTCAACCTTTATTAAAACTAAAAAAAAAAAAAAGAATTATTCTCCAGGAAATACAGATCTCTTGCAGGACTTTCTTCCTATTTTATGTTACTCTTAACCCAGCAGCATCACTACTTAGCTACCAGAACAGAAATGTATACAGCACAGACTGCAGCTTCAGCTATCTGATCTTGCATCACACAGAGTATCTGTGTAACAATTTGTAACATGTCCAGGGCCTTGTGAAACCATCAACACTTACAGAATTACATTTGTGTTATTTGTTTAATGATGGATTTGCTAGTACTACACCTGCTAAACAGAATTGCAGACTACATTGAAATCAATCACCATATGCAAACTGCTACTGGCAATAGGGATAGGATATCTGCCCAGTTTGTTTCTCGTCAGACAGTTGAGTATAGTTTTAACTACACATATCTGTGTGTGTTTAGTCATCTTTTTTAACATAGCTAGTATTCTTGACTTTGACTTGTGTCTATTTGACAATGTGTCTTAGACTTTGACTTTTGTCTATTTGACACAAATGTTTTTCTACTGTGTTTAACTAAATGAAAACTGGTGTCTTCTCTAGACTTGGAACAAAACTGCTGGGAAGTCAGTAAGTGTCAGAAATCAGAGCCTCTACATAATTAGGGAGAAAAATCAATTTCTAGATAGAGCACTAGCTGAAGCTAGAGTTTCTTCTAAGTGTTGTGTGCATGGTCTTGGAGATGGATTTAGAGAGTGTTGAGCTTGGAAAGTCTGTGCTGGCATCACCACTTTCTGGTGATGCATTTCTGGGTGTTTGTGGCTGCAATGACGTATGGTGGGCTCTGACCTTCTGCCAGACTGGAGTGCGTTCTTCTTGCCTTCTGCAACAGATATGCATTCCAACACATGTTTAAGAGAGGGAAAATTCCCTTCTTCAGTGGTATGTTGACCTAAAATAGCCCATGGGTAAGGAAGCATGTCTGGGAACCCAAGGACCTCATTCTCACCCCTTTAACATGTACTGGCTAACCTAGACATTTTCCTGGATGACTACGACTCCCAGATACTTCCAAAATACATAGATAAACATTTCTCTCTATAAGCTTCAAGTGTTTACTTGCTTTGGAAAACTGTTTTATTCAATTTGTGGTTTAAATACTCGCTTGGAATCTGGAAGTACTTGAACTATAAAGGAACTTTGTGCATTCAATATAGCTGACTGAATTCTGTCATGAAAAACATACCAATCATCTGTTGCAGGAGTATGCCTTGAGTGTTTTCTCATCAATGTGCTCCCCAGGAATATGTTATAAAAGAAAGGTAACCAAAAGTATTAGGGTATATTTTAAAGCACTGGTATGAATTATAACATAATTAAGATGTTATATTAACTAAATATAACAGCAATGATAATTAATCAGTTAATAGTTACTGATTTAGTAGATAAATTACTGAACTCTGTATACTGTCAATGAGTGACATGGAGTTACTTACGGCCATACTGGAAGGAAAACCAGAATCTTTCTATGATTAATAATAATGTCTTTTCTTTGCGGCTCTGGATGAAAAATAAAGTGGGTATAAAAACTGTCAGTGTTTCTTTAGCTTTAGAGGTAACTTTTATGTTGGTGGTACGGGTCCTCACTGTCATAAAGTAAACAAGATGGTCCATTGGCTCCTTTCTGTATACATTTCTCGCTTTTTGTTTAAATGACTATTTTTCAGACCTACCAAGACAGAAAGCTTTAGTAACTCAGATACTGGAGAGCTTTTCTGTAACAAGACATACCAACAGAAAAACTGTTGCTCAGCTGAATGCCATCATCATCACTACAAAGGGCACTGGCATCTGGAAAATAGTGGACAAATTGACAACTTGACAGGGACATAAGATGGCAAATTAATCTATCTTGGCAGAAGGCTGTTGGTGAATATTTAAATAGGTTAACAGTCAACATTAGAACCATGAAACCAAATACACACTGGCAGCAGAAGAGAACAGACAAGTTTGATATCTAAATTATACTGTTAGTTGTGTGCTTCAATGTCAGAATGAAAATCATATTCTCAAATCTGAAATAAAAGAGTTACTCTTCCCTTACAGATTCCTTTCCACCAAAATTCCTTTCTACAGCCTTTTCTACCAAAGGATTTTTTCCCTTCAGTTTATGGGTGCCTTTAAACAGGCAAATGCCCAGTTCCTCATTCAGTTCAAAGATACACATGTTCAAATAGAAAGACAGTTGAGGTCAAGAAAGAAAAAATTATTAAGAATAAATAAATCCTATCTAGATTGTTTTTTATAAATTTTGAACATATCCATGGGTTCCTCAATTTCTCTGGTCTTTCTCTCAACACATCACGAGAAATGTCTGTTGATCTGACCACATATGACAGACAGACAAGAATAGGTCTCTTTGTGTCAGCTTTGAGGGTGGTTTTACAGCCAAGATTTATACTCCTGAGGGAAGCATCAATCCAGCCCCAGAGCTGGAAATGCAATCAATTGAGAAGAAATCAAAGAAGAACTTAAGGAGCTTAGTAATCGTCTAGATAACTTCACCTCAGCTGTTAACTGCTGTACTTTCCTAGTCATCTGCAGTCTCTTTTTGGCAATACATAGACGGGCTAACTCAGCTGGCATCACATACATTTACATTGCAGAATATCATTAAAAATGTACCAGTTGGACAATGAACTTTGTTCATGCCACTTTCAGGTGGCATTTCTCCAAAGAGCTAATGCAGTTCAACAATGATTGTTTTAGCCATCTGTGTGCTCTGCAATGAATTCTTTGACTAACTCAGAATCCTGCTTATCTCAGAAAAGGCTCCAGGGTAGCCGCACAAACTGAGTGCACTGGAAACTGTGTTTTTCCTAAGGGCAACTCAAACCCAGGTTAATAGTAAGAACTAGTGCTAGTCAAATCCATTTTCATTGTGAAAATTGAAACACAGTTCTTGTAGGATTCTGTTCTGGGTGCAATATTAACTAGTGTTTTCATTAAGCATTCAAACTAGGGATTACTGTTTTATTTAATTTGCAGATGATACCAAGCTGGGAGGCACTTTGAAGAAGAGCAGCCAAATTCAAAATAATCTTGGTAAACAAGATAAATAGTCATAGTAATGCTTAAAAAATGACCAATAAAAAATAGGAATTACTTAAGTATTACAAATCGCATGAATATTAGATCTGAAGTGACTGATTCGGTCTGCAGAAAAAAGAAAAGTTTAAAATGTTGTAGCAGGGCATACATTGCCCCGTAGTCAACAGTATGAGGTATCAGAGGTAAAAAAACATGTTATCTTGTTATGAGTTGTACAAATGTATGCAAGATAAGTGAAATGATCTTTCCATTCTGTGCAGCACAGGTAAGTCCTCATTTAAAGTACTGACTCTGTTTGGTACTTGGCAATTTGGCAAGGCATTGCCACCTAGTAAAAGTCTAGATGGGAGCAAAAAAAAATAATTACAGCTTTTATGAACAAAACTTGAGTAAGCTGGGTATTCTTCAGGCTAAGAAAGAAGGACTGTTTTCAGATGGTGTTATACAAAGCTACAGTTCACTATTGTTCTTCATATTTGGGCCAGGATAATAGAATCATAGAACAACCAGGTTGGAAGAGACCCACCGAGTCCAACCATTCCTATCAAAATAAGAAGCAAAAAAAAAAATTACCTTCTGGTGAAGAAGATCTAGGTTAAGAGTTCAAAAAAATTTACTGCTTTGGGGGAAGTTCAGCCTTTGTTATTATTTTCTAAAAAAAGCAGTTGTTTAACTCACAACAGATGTCAGTGATACCTAAGTACCTGAATATATTTTGTGGAATGTGCAAAACTGGGATAAGCAAACCAAAAGGAAATAGAGTTACTTTAAAAACATGAAATGTTGTTGTTTATCTTGCTATTGGTAGTCATCTAATAACATGTGGAGTACTATACATTTTAGCACAGGATTGTAGTACCTGCCGTGAAATCTGTGAATTATCAAGTGGTTAGTAAATTAATCATTCAAGAAGCTTCACTGCTAATGCTGATCTCAGATTTGAAAACTTTGTTTAATTAATACAAGCAATCAATCATGTCACCATCATTACCGTTATGATGCTATAGTCTCAGTTGCAAAAGAAGCAGGATTTGTGTGGAAATGCAGTAGCAGTAATTAAACCAATCAATATAACTGGGAAAGAAGACAGATGCTTGAGCTGTTATTTCCATTGTCAGGCACTAAGTTTTTGACTGCATGTGTTCTTTTAGCCTCTGACCAGATAAAATTATTTATCATGTCACCAAAGGTTAGTTGTGCAAGGCTAAACTTGGGGAATCTGTGTAGATTCTACAGAAAGAAGTACTATAAATGTGTTTCAATTAGTAAATACATTTACAGTGATTGTATTGGGTTTCTTCCAAACATATCTTAGCAAACAAATTCACGGTCAGGGATGATAGTTAAAAAAAATAAAGTTGAAAAATATTTGCAGGACTCACTCGCCAATTTATAAATGTGATTATTCTCTACTTGAAAATTATTTCAGTTTTAGCAAGCAAGAAACAGAAGGAATAATAGGTCAAACATGAAACAACTCTTTCTTTCAGTAATTCCAAAGAACAATTCCAGTAACATTTACAGAGCAGGGATGAACCTCCAGTGGCCTTGCACGATTCCCACTCTACTCAATGAAACCCCTGCTGTTTATTTCAGCTGGACGATCTCACGGCTATCTAAGAAACTATGTTCATGTAATGAATTAATTATATAAAATTATAAGCAATTTGGAGACAAATACAAAGAAATTAAATTAACTGTCTAAATTACATACTACAAACCACTCAGCTGTACTGCTTATCTTTTGCTATTGTGCACCCTTAGAAATATTCCAGATAAATGATATATTTCAAGAAAAGGAGTTTTTTTGTAAAAAATAAGAATAATTGTCATAAGATGATTTAATTGATATGTGGATTATTTTATAAAGTTTTTGGTGATTTTTATGAAGCCAGTAAATTCCAAAATATCTCCTGGAGTTACAGCACAAGACACAATCACTAGTGCTCTCTCTCTTGTTTTTCCAAGTCCAGTGTTTAAATCTGTACATGATCCTGTTCCTCCTGGCCATTTTTCATTGAGCCGGTGAAATAATTTCTTATTATATCAGTGGCACAAAACCTAGGGTAAGATGAGATATAGTCAGGTTCCCCACAGAGAATTTAGTGCTCCAAAGCTAGGGCTGATTTGTTACTAACTAGTTTGTTCATAGCTATCTTTGATATCTTCTGGCTACTTTGAATTATGGATTGCTGACGTATCCTCAGCCAACCTCTACTGATATTAATAAAACATTGAAAACAATTGGTATTTAACTAAGTGTAAGAAACACATAAAATATTTAAAAGGACAAAACCTTCAAAGCAAAGGCAATAATATTTTTATTTTACAATTCAGTGCTGAATTGGATGCCCTTCTAAAAAAGGCATGCCATCTTACAAAAGCTGTAGGTATATATACTAGTTTTAGACAAAGGACTGTGTAAGTCCTCAAAGAATGTTTGTTTTTACATTATCCAACCATATCTGGAGACTTCCTTCAGGTTGTCTCCTGACCTAAAACAATTGTATCTTACAAGACAACTAAGCATATAAATAAATTCTTTCAACTGCAAGAGGGTGTTTATTCTTTCAGGTTATTTATCCATGTCTGGAGATTGTCTGCATATTATCTCTTGATAAAAGACAGATTTACATGACAAGATAATTAAACATACAAGTCAGCTGCACCATTGTTTAATTTATCAATTAATTCTCACATAAAGACAGAGTGAAAAATGTTTAAAGACCTCTAAATTTGTTCCAATAGGTGCTTCAAGAGGGTGAGTCTTAATATTTTGTAGGGCTGGGCACCAGTATAGCAATAGCATCGGTGAAGTACTTTTGCTGTGATCAGACATAAGTACCATAAGGAAGCTGGCAGAAGGCTAAAAAGCAGATCTCTCAGTCCATTATCAACTAAAAATTTATTATTTCTGAAAAAGACAGGAGATAGAGGAAGGAAAATAAAAATATGCAGGGGAATCACAAAATATGGGAGATTTGTAGATTTACAGCTGCAGCAAGCCTAGATGGAGAAAGTGAGACAGCAGAAAAGGGATTAGGATTAGAATTGCTTATGCACTTATATAACATTTGTTCTAAATTTGATTACAGTACTCAGTAAAATGAGAACTCAGTATTCATCAGGCACAGCAAAAACACTTCACTTGTCAGCATCATCATTTACATTTGCAAAAATAATTAGGAATCATTTGTAAAATGCTTTAATTATGTTAATCAGCCAATATTTTGCTGCACTTTGAAGACATAAAGCATTATAAGAACTTCAGATGGAACAGCCATATGTTTCTTTGTCTCTTATGTTGCAGGAACGTCATCTGTCATTCATAGCTATTTATTTTTTTTGTCTGCAGAGACAGAAGACATTCCTGCGTGGTAGATTATTGCACCCTACTTCTAGAATGGCAGGTTACAAATGGATATTTAAAATGAAATAACTAAACACATATTTAGAGACACACTCAGATTGTGAATATCTACTTTCAGATCTATAAAGCTTGAGTTTAAGAAGTGCTCAACACTTCCTGTGATTTTATTCATTATTGTAGTCAGTTCAGAAATTTGACTCTGAAATTATAGACAGGTTTTCGAAACTGAGTCTACATGACTTTTCTTGGAGCTTAGCCAGAATTGAAATGTGGAAGTGATGTGGTATCAGTAGTACTATGATCTGTCATTAGACCACACACACTCACCCCCACCACTCCTCCCCCCCCCCGTTGAAATGAAATGTATAACATACATTTGAAATACAGTATGAAATACAGTTTGTGCTAAAAATAATCTTTTCATTATGGTTCTCCAACCTAAGGGCCAATAAAGGCATATTCCCCAGGAGTAGTATATGTAACCTTGCTTTACTATGTTTACTCCAAAATAAAGAGGGGGGGAAAAAATCCCAATCAGAACCCTTTCTGTGACTGCTATTCAAAACCCTCAGTGCTAACGTAAACTAACCTACAACCTGCTGCATCTAGGGCTGAGAAAAGCATGACTGGTGTGCAGAAACCAACAAGGGGCTGGCTCCTGTGAGGCCAAGGAGTAGTGGGGCATCCCCAGGTTGACAGTTCAGGATCTGTCCCACCACGACAGCAAGGTAGCTGGGCCAGGCTGGAAGAAATGAAACCAGATCATCAGTTTATGGTGGCAGAGCTGGGATGAGGTCAGGGTTTAGGTCAACCTGTCCAAAACTGGCAGGGCTGGAGATTAGTATCCCATGGTATTTTAAAGCAGGCTGGGAAGCCCCAGGCCATTGAAATGGAGGCCCATGAGCAGAAGCAGTGGAGGTTCTAGGTGAGGCTGCTGAAGTCCACAAAGTTTCATTAGCATTCTCAGAGCTCTGACAGGATGAGGGAGATGAGCAGCAGTTTGGAGACAGCAAAGCATTGCTGATGGTCACACCCACACTTCTCAGGAGATAGGCCTGGAGATATCAAGTATATTATTTTCATGCATGTTAGCACTTGTTTTAGGTAGGAAGGATGATGGTACTCAAGAGACTGAAGACATTCTAAGATGCAGATAGGTCTCAGCAAGTAGCAGCTGGAGATGAGATTAACTCACAATTTCTGAAGTTCCAAAAACTTTACTGTAAACACTGTATTGAAAGGAAGAAGTGGTTTTGCCAACTTTGGCAAATGTTTTTTGTAAACCTTCCCTGTATAAAATGCATCTCTGTTAGAAAAAAATTTGCTTTTACAGCCCTACTAATGGACAGCCTCAACAGTGTTGAGTAAGTGCAAGACAGTGATTTTGTCTTGATCTGTGACACCTTCTCATCCCTGCTGATACATCTGAAACCTGTGTTCACAGCCAACATTGGCAAAGATCTTTTATTTTGTCCTTTACAGCCCAAGGTGGCTGTATCAGTTTTAGATGAGGCACTGAAATTTTCTTTACCTTTCCAAGGTGTCTGTTCTGTCCCTCCAAGCTGTCTCTGTCTTGTCTGCTGAGGTATTTGGGTAACTCAGACACACTGGAGCCTAGTGTTTTGTCCTGGACACCTGAGTGAGGCAGTAACCATTACTCTTTAAGCCACCTGGCCAAAGCAGGTACACAGTTAGGGTCACCACCCACCAGTCTAATCTCTCACACCCTTGAGAAAGGGACCAATACAGGGCAATATCCTGCCACTTACAACTGATGCACATGATGAAACCCTGGAGAGTTGATGGAGAACACTGAAATAAGGCACCCAAGTTAGGTTTTCAGCATTCAACTTGGCTACAACTCAGACAACAGCACAGCAAGGAACACCTTGAGGAACACCTGCTTCATAATTTGAGTGTCGTATAGGGACAGCTAAGCTAGCTTTATATGAGCTAGCTCAAATACTAGAAAACCTGAGTCCTGGAAACATAAAAAATACATACTATAGATATAGCCTTAGTTATGACATGCCTACTTTATCTCTAAATGCCAGTAATGAAGCTTCTTACTGCTTAGGTGCCTTGTAAAGTCTGAACCAAAAGATGCTCTCAGAAAACCTCTATGGAATTCCACAGTTCCTGCAGGATACAGGAAATGGAGGTGTAATCCGCATGAGGTTCTCTGAAATTCTACCTCCCACTACCTGGAGAACTTTCCAAACAGCAGATGTCAAAATAGTTTGAAAATAAACTGTTAAGCCAAGAGAGAATGTGTACAGCCACATGCAGGATTTCTCTGTTCCTTTCGCACAGATGTCAAACTGCTTTCCAAAATAAAGTACATGTGTGTGTGTTTGTATTACCATTGTCACAGTAGTGTGCTAGGAAACTAGTGTCAAGACACCTAGGCATTAGTCCCTGTGTTTCTGCACTTTATTCTAAAAATTCAATCTTTCATAACCACTCAATAGTCTTAACTGAGAGGCTAGAAAGCAGAAAAAAAATCCCTGTAGTATATATTGTGAAATGAATGTTTATTAAGTAATCCAAACATTGAGATGCATCCTTTTCTGCGTGGTAATTTTTACAAGGGCTAAATATAACATGTTATATGAATATCTCCAATAATCACTTAGGCATGCAAATAACAAAAGTAAGTTGTTATAACAGAGTGAGTATAAGAACTAGTGTGTTGGAAAAGTACATTTTTATAAGTCATTAAATAATGAGTCTGGAGAATAATTCATGTTTTACAAGGATATCCATGTTTTTAATACAGAATAGCAAAATCATGTCATTGTCCAGGATATAATAGCAATTAACTGAATATTCTTAACACATTTCCTCAGAAAACTCTGTTTTGCAAGACAATAAGTCCTCCAGTTTCCATCAAGACAGGGACATTGGAGATGTTCTAAACCTTACCAGTCGTGGGTTCAAAATTTAGCTCTTCCTTTAAAAAACGAAGGAGAAAAAAAAAGGTCACGAACAACCAGAATTTTATTCTTCACTCTGGTCATACTTAGCTTCATGATGATAAGGGATGGCTTTTAAATATTTCCTATTTCCTCTGATCTTGGACTAGTGGGGGAAAAAAAGCAGTTCTAGAGAAAGCCACACACGGCTTACAGGTAACATGTAATTAAAAAGTTAACAGCGAAGCTGAAAGGAAGGATTAAGTATAAAGTTTTTCATAGACTGCTGTTATCCTGGGGCCTTTCAAACCGGACAGCACTGCCCCTAAACTCTCTGACTAGTATTTAGCAGATCAGGCTATTCCACACAGCCACAATATCATATAAGTGCAGAGCATCTTTCTGTGGAGTATGGTGCAGTGCAAAGTCCTCTGTCTGCTTGCAGGGGGCCTGACAGGTTTGACCTTCTGCATGCTGCAAGGAGCACCTAACAGTACTCTGGGATTCGGCTCCGTTGAGCTTAATGTGCTGGGTAGAAGTTAAAGCTGTACACTGCAAAGAAAGCTTTCAAGTGAAAAGAGAAAAAACCCAGTTATAGAAAGGTGAGGTTTTACGTCAGGATCCAGGTTTTAACAGTGTAGATCCAGTAAGTGTCTTGGAAATGTCACCTTGTGCATCCTGAAATTTAATCTCATCTTATTTCTTGCATGGCACAAAAAAAAAGAATAAGAAACTATAGACTAGATTTTCCTTAAGAAGCTCAGTTCATTTTCTAACTCTGTCACTTTTTCCCTGAAGACGGGTTGCTGTAGGCAAGAATCCACATGTGTGTTTAGATGAAGGGCCTTGTGACTGAAAATCAGCCACCGATTATCTACATATAATTGGGCCAGTAATTGAATGCCTGTGGAATAAAGATGCCTTGAAGAACCTCTGCAGGCAGCTCTTTCTCTCTATGGATTAGAAACAAAACAAGAATTTTTATGGTTCATGTACATTTTTAATTAGCACTGTTGTTACATAAGTAAATAATGCACAGATTAAAATACTAATTTAAATAAATGACAAAATACTTAATTAGAAATGCAATAATGTAAGGAGCTATTACTAGTCTTTTGCCACACAGACCTACAACCCTGCTCTACTCCTCTTAGGCTTTGCTGGTTTCCTGTTTGGCCCTCGCCTACTGCAAGGGAGAACCTGGGCTGCCTCACTGCCAGTGCAGGGCACACTGGTCCCCTCTGCTATCATGTCCCTCATTCACACTGCAGCAGCATCCTGAGATGTGGCTGGTGCAACAGGGATGTGGCACAGGAAAGGGTTCAACTACCAAGTGTTTCAAAGTTTTCAAAGTCAGGAATGCTGGAGACAGCCCACACTTTGGTATTAGTGTCACACTTCCACCTCGTCTCATGTCATTGATGTGGCCATACAGCATGGTGACACTTCACCGGCTCCCAATGAAGAATGGTTCCAAAACACCTTTTAAGAATAACAGAAACGTGTGAGTGTCTTGCAAGGTCAAGGAATAACCTCAGTGCCTATTTGATGGTTGCATGTTCAGGCAACGATTCTGTGGTTACCGGTGTTTAATTTTATACACCTAAATGTAGCACCATTAATTACATAAGAATTATTCACGCACATATAATTAAAAACTTTCGGGAGCCAACATTTAAGTGTGCACTTTTACATTTGTGTACACATTTTTATATCACATAACATTTTTGTTTTTGCTAAACAAACATCTGAAATCTTTGCTCTCATAGATACTTCACTGGAAAGCTTTGGAGTCTCATCTCATCAAAAAAAGCCTAGGCAATGGGTTATACCTAATCTTCATATCAGAAGGTGACTTCTTTCTTTAGCAGTTGCTTTTTCTGTATAAACCAGCTGTGTGAAATCAGGTGAGGGCTCAGGGCAATGTTTTAAAGTGGTATCTCTGATATGGGAATCTTCATTCTTAATGCAGTTGACCTTTGATTTCAGAAGTGCTGGAGTGTTCTGGGCTAATCAATATCTGGCTTGGCTGCTGTGCTTCAATTTTTCCCTACCGAAAACTATCTACCTCTCAGGGTGAGATGAAACTTCATAAATGTCTAATGCTGGTTTTTGAACAATTTAAAAGGTGCAAAGATTTACTAGCCAAAAAGTTAGGGAAGGATATTATTCTGGTGGAATTTGCTATATATTGGAAAAGGAATGTGGTTAGAGCCTTCTGCTGTGCACATCAAAATAATGTCATCCTATCCATATACTTTCATTCACTAAAACATATACTTCTAAAAGTGAAAAATATAAACTGAAGGGCTCAAATTACTTGTAAATTGTTGTCTGGTGAAATAGCATCATTACAGCAATGTGAAGCAGGAAGCACAAAGTAGCTTTATGTAACATAACTGCAAGCTGTGGAAATAAGCTTGCAGAAAGTGCAACTCATATTTGAATTTGGCAGGGACACAGTGGTGAATATACTTGTACTTCAGAGAAGTGGCATATGAATTTCAGTTTGTAGTCGTCAAGACCCTGTTTTACATCTGATGATAAAGGAGGAACACAAGAATATTGAGCACTATCAGTTAAGCTTCTGGCTAGGGCTGCACCCCAGGCAACTTGCCATAGCCATGAAATCACTCCGTTATTTTAGACTTCACCTTAGATGAATAGGAGAGTGCAAGCTGTTTGAAAGTCAGCTTTGATGTATTTTAATGTTTTGAAATAATGCCTAGCATTTAATACAGTTTTTTGCTAACATTAGCTTTCTTAAGTGCCTGATAAAAATAGTCTTATTCCCCACTGTTTTAAGGTTATTTTTCTAATTACATGCAGATGCTTACACCATCAGCATTCACCACAAGATTCAGTTGTTAGGATACTGTATCATCTGTCTTAAATACTGAATTATGTCCTAAATTTCTAATTGAACACTAAAACTACATTAGCTCTATGGCAGACAAGATTAGGATTCTTTGCTGTATCTCATAATTAACTAGAAACTAATGGGAACAGCAGGAAAGGTACTCAGATGTTCACATGCAAAAACACTCCTCTTAAGTCAGTGTCAAAGTTGTTATTGACTTCACTGACAACAGTATTTGGTCACAAATACCCAGGTATTTACTGCTTAAAATAATCTCCTTTAGTTCTTAGCCATACAGGCCCAGGCGCTGCATACTTTTATATGTGTTTGAAGCCAAACATGGCTTTGATTTCCTTAGCAGTAGCTGTTTTCAGAGCAAAATGGAAGTTCAGACATCACTGCCTGACATCAACACATCTCAGCACCCTGTTTTGACCCCAAAGCAGTTCAACCCAATGCTGCCAAAAGCAGGAAAAGACAAAGGTGCCAGGTCCACTTGGCCCATGTTCCTTGCTTTGGGACACCTACACATGTGCACTTGCTTTTTAAGTGCACATTAGTGGTTACCAGGACTCTTTTCAAAGCCTTTACTCCAACATGTGCATGTTTTGCATTCTTTAGTAATAAAACAAAAGACAAAAGCAATGAAGTAATGAAGCAGCTTCACTTTGACTCTGAAAATGCCAGCAAATGAGCTTTCCAAGACTCATTTTGGAATTTTAGAAAGCGAGTGTCTTTTTTCAAGCCTGGGCAACACAGAACCATAAAATCATAGAATAGTTTGGGTTGGAAAGGATCTTAAAGCCCATCTACTTCCAACGTGCCTGCCATGGGCAGGGGCACCTCCAACTGGATCAGGTTGGCCAACGCCCCATCCAGACTGGGCTTGAACACCTCTTCTGGAATGGAGCAGCCACAGCTTCCCTGGGCAACCCCTGCCAGTGCTTCACAAACCTCACAATGAAGAAATTCTTCCTTATGTCTAGTCTAACTCTGCCCCTCTCCAGTTTACACCCATTGGTCCTCGTCCTATCACTACAAGCCTTTGTAAACAGTCCCTCCCCAGCTTTCCTGCAGCCCTTTCAGGTACTGGAAGGTCACTGTCTCCTCAGAGCATTCTCTTCTCTAGGCTGAACAACCCCAATTCTCTCAGCCTGTTCTCTTATGGGAGGTGCTCCTCCCCTCTCATCATCCTTGTAGCCCCCTTCTGGCCCCATTCCAACAGCTCCACATCCTTCTTATGTTGAGGATTCCAGAACTGGACACAACACTCCAGATGAGGTCCCACAGAGGAGGAATAGAGGGGTAGAATCCCCTCCCTCGACCTGAGGGAGTGATCTCCATCAGTCACATGCTATGAGACAAAAGCTGGTTCCAGAACGTATTTCCCACTTATACGCATATGGATAAATTTCCCCAGAAATCTTCTGTATATTCTATTACATCCCAAAGACTAATTTTAATGTTACTATGAACTCAGCAACAGTCAAAATTCTTGCTTATTTGGAGCTTTGGAGCCAGCTCTCTGACCTGGCCTTTGAGATGGAGAAAGGCCACAAACAGAGGTGATTACGGGATAAGAGACATCTGCTCAGTGCAGATCACACTGAATGCAAGACATTATCATCTCCATCTGTTCAGTGCAGATCACACTGAATGCAAGACATTATCATCTCCAAAGAATGAACAGTTTCTGGAAAAAATGCTTGAAAGTGATTCAAAGGACGGAGTTTCCAAACCACCTTGCTTTCTAGCAATCCTCACCGAAGTGGAGGCTAAGTGCAGCTGGGCAAGGATTCCAATATAATAACTCAATAACAACTAGACAGTTGTTATTAAGCAGGTATTCTTTATTACCAGTGCTGGATGCATGGGGGAATCAATCCTCCAAAAACACGCATATCAAGGAAGAAACTGTGCGTCTTTTGTAGTACAGATCTATGCATTTTTCATCACCCCACCTCCAAAAAAGATATTCATTCCTTTCCGAAGAAGAGTCATTAACATATCTCCACACCACGTATATATACGGAGACAGTCCTTTGGGTGGTCTGAGGACCCCCCTCCTGAGGCCCAAAGATGAAGACTAGAGGTAAGGGGAGGGTGCAAGCCCAAATTTTGAGAAAAACAGTCCTTTTCCACTGGTGTGGTAGTGTGGATTTCAGGCTTCCTTATCTTGCAGGATGCCTGTTCCTTTCACAGCTGGCCCACCATTAGATAAACATCCTTCTAGACACATATCACTATGGGATAAACAAGCTCAGACAATTGTTATAGATCAAGACACAAATTCAAACATTTGTCACTCATTGGTTCCTCTTTAGGAAAGAAAACATTTTTCAAGACATGTATCACTATGAGACATACTAACTTAAAATTTGCCACTTATCAAAAGAAAACATGCTGTCAGAGGGGCATTCTGTCTAATTTTCAAAGAACACAATTACTGAGATGGACCCTAACTCTGCTTTAGTTTCAGTACAAACAAACGACTGGGTGGAAGTGTGGATCTGCTGGAGGGTAGGGACGCTCTACAAAAGGATCTAAACAGGCTGGACCGCTGGGCTGAGTCCAATGGGATGAGGTTTAACACAGCCAAATGCCGGGTCCTGCACTGGGGGCACAACAACCCTATGCAGAGCTACAGACTAAAAGTCTGTCTAGAAAGCTGCCAGGAGGAGAAAGACCTGGGAGTGTTGGCTGATAGTCGACTGAACATGAGCCAGCAGTGTGCCCAGGTGGCCAAGAAGGCCAATGGCATCTTGGCTTGTATCAGAAACAGTGTGGCCAGCAGGTCCAGGGAGGTTATTCTCTCTCTGTACTCGGCACTGGTGAGGCCACTCCTTGAATCCTGTGTTCGATTCTGGGCCCCTCACCACAAGAAGGATGTTCAGGCTCTGGAGCAAGTCCAGAGAAGAGCAACAAAGCTGGTGAAGGGGCTGGAGAACAGGCCTTATGAGGAGCGGCTGAGAGAGCTGGGGGTGTTTAGCCTGGAGAAGAGGAGGCTGAGAGGAGACCTCATTGCTCTCTACAACAATCTGAAAAGAGGTTGTAGAGAGGAGGGAGCTGGGCTCTTCTCCTAAGTGACAGGGGACAGACAGGACAAGAGGGGATGGCCTCAAGCTATGCCAGGGGAGATTTAGACTGGACATTAGGAAAAAAAATTTCACAGAAAGGGTCATTGGGCACTGGAGCAGGCTGCCCAGGGAGGTGGTTGATTCACCTTCCCTGGAGGTGTTTAAGGTGCGGGTGTACGAGGTACTGAGGGGCATGTTTTAGTGTTTGACAGGAATGGTTGGACTAGATGATCCTGTGGGTCGTTTCCAACCTGGTGATTCTATGCCTCTAAGATTCTCTAACCCACTTCTCGCATTACTGATCGCCCGTCACACTACGGGTAGCCTACCCCCCTCCCCCCCAGTCACGTCACGTCCGGGGCGGGCCGGATCGGGGGGCGGTGCTGTGATGGCGGCGCCGGGGTGCTGGGCGCGCTGGGGGTGCTGTGCGGCGCCGGCCTTGGGAGCCATGGCGGGGAGGCGCGGCGGGGCCCTGCCCTGAGGAGGAGGCGGCGGAAGAAGAGGAGAAGAAGGACGCGGCACTGCCGAGGCGGCTCCGCCGCGGGGGCCGCCGCCCGCGCCGCCGGGGATGCTGCGGTGGGTCCGGCAGCAGCTGGTAGGTGGCGGCAGGGGACCCGCAGGTTTGGAGGAGGGGGGCGCCGGGCTTCGCTGCGATCTTTGTGTCCACGTTAAAAAAAACCCCAAACAAAGCAATAACCTCATTTTTAAGACGCATGGGTTTGGGGAGTTTCGCTTGGGGATTGGGTTTTGTGTCTTTTCTTGAGACGCCGTTGCGCCTTCCCCTAGCTCTGCCCCTCAGGAGCTCCCCGAGCCCCTTTGCGCGGAGGAATCATGGTGCCTTCTCCTTGGGCAGGGCTTTGCCGGCCTTTCTTCCTCCTTCATGTTGCGAAATCTCTCACGGCTTTCTCACCGGACAGGTTCGTTCGTTCCCCGATTCCGAGGGATTTGCAGCCGGTGCCGCTGCCTGCGTGCTCGGGCTTTTGAAGTGACGAGGAATGGGAAGGAAACATCTGTGAAAGGCTTTCCGCGGGTGGTTGGTGGGGTGGAAACAGCTTGTAAAAGGCTGCAGTTGGAGGATGTCTTCCTCCAATAGGCGTTACCTGCTGCGTGGGGGCTGCCAGCTCAGCGGGGCTGTAGCAGGGGAGTGCGTGGAGTTGGGTTGGTTTGGAGCTGTTAGCCGGCCTGCTGTCGCCTCCAGCGTTATTTCCCTTTCCTTTTCTGAGAAGGAGATATTCCTTCTAAACGGTGTATTTACGAGCTTGACTTTTCCGTTTATTTGAGTTATCTTCATCACAGATGTTGCCTGTGTTAGTTCAAGAACTTAGGTTTTTATATTTTATTGATTAAAGCACTTGTCTCACTGATGGTTTGTTTAATTTGTTATATTGCTTTTTACAAAAGAAAATAATTTTTGTGATGTTTTTTCTTCCTTTTTTTCCCCCTTATCTCGTTTCCTCGTTTCCCATGGTCCATAGATTTTCCAAGATATGTGCTTGAAGCACAGAGCTTGCGGTGATGGTCTCAATGCCAGCTTGACAGTGCTTGCTAGTTCGATCTGACATCAAGAGTAACTGACCTGGAAATGAATTGCTGTGTCTGAGCTCTGACTGCAGTCTTCTGTTCTGTTACAGTTGCACACGGTTTTTTAGAATAAAGCCTGTTTGGTGTAACATAGCTATCATTTTCTTCCCCTTGAAGGTGGCCTGAGGTTTTTAAAGCAACGTGTTATCTATAGAGTTTAGGACTATCAGTACTAGGAAGTAGTGTACCAAACATGGTTGTTTTACTCCCTGTGAGTATGCTGACCAGCTTCCCAGAAATGTTTGCTCTTATAGGAAGTAACAGCTTAATGTAATAAGATAATAAACCTAGCACTAAGTTTTTGTTTCCGAAAGAGAATAGTCTGATGGCAAAATGATGGTTTATAACTTGCCGTAGTTTTGACAGTAAAGGATTAGTGTAGCAGAACAGGGTAATAGAAAGTCAAGATGCTTGAACAGACATTTAAAATTGTATTAAGAAAAAAAATATTGCAAAGATACGTTTTGCGTCTTCTTTTCTAAATACCTCACTGTTGATATTCTTAATGGCTTGGTTGTTTCACAGCTCATGAAGATGAAAAATACCTAAGATAAGTATTATGCTGGATGTTTCTTCCAAGGGACACCCAAGCAACTTCTCCCTGTGTATTTGTTTGTTTAGCACCGTTGATCCTACAGAATGTTTGTTTCTTTATATGTCTGTGATGTTTAGGTTCTGAAAGATGTCAAGAGGCAGAGAACCTGGGGAAGTATGCTCAGAAAATGAGAGCAAGTGGGAGGAGTGGAGTGGCAGAAATATTTTAATCAAAGGGTGGGAAAATCTGATTTATTTCTGATAGGAAGAGAGAAGAATGTGTGGGTTTGGATGCTTTTAGAGCATGTATTTGTACCTGTACTTGATGTGGCAACAGGTTTTGAAAAAAGTGTTCTCTTCCATACAGGAAGGTTTGAACCAGTCAAGTAAGTGGGAGTAATTTAAGTGGGATGTTGTACAAAAGGAAAGTGTTAGTGTGCAGAAATGTTTTAAAGTAGTAAGGAACTGGGGAATGGGGGTGAGACTGGTACTTTGCTGAAGGTGCTTTTAGGTAGGTTATTAACTACTCTCTGCATGAAACCAATGAATGTTTTGCAGTTTCTGTTTGTTGAAGAGAACAATATTTCATATACTAGTTAATGAGGTTGTCTGGAAGTTGCTGCTCAGTCTTCAGAGCTTATGTGGGACTCTCCTACAAATTGTCAGTTTGTGGTGGTATCATGGCCTTTGGTCTGTTCTGTTTGTTCAGAAACAGTTAACTCCACCTTACATAAACAGCTAGTGAATTTTTCTTCATCCCCCACTGTTCCGCACTAAATAAACTGCATAGTAAGACATTAACAACGTGCAACTTCCTAGTTAAGAATATTTTTATGTGATATGCTTTGTATTATATATTAGATGTAATGTATATTATATATTGTACTATATAATATATATTATATTATAATATCACTATCAACTTAATAGTTGGAAGTATAGTAATGAAAAAATATGGAGACAAATGGGAGTTAAAATTCTTTGCTTTAAGTAAAACGCCCTGAAGTGTTTCAAAGACAAGCTTTGAGCAGGAAAGGCTCTTGAATTCCAACTCTGTTACTTTGAGACCTCAGAAAGATATTAGCCATGTGGATTTGCTAAGGGTTGCATAACACCACAGCCACAGCTAACTCTGCTTGAGAAATGCAACCGGATAAACAGCAGCTTATAGGAAGCATTATTATTATTCAGGAATAGTACAGTAAATTTAATTTGTATTCCCTACTGGGTTGAGTTGAACTACGTACCTAATCTGTATATGATGGGACACTATTGTGGCTCCTCTGGTCAAGTTTGTGCAGCATCAGCTCAAAAAAAGAGTACAAAGTGGCAGTTGTAGTGCTCAGTGACATTCTGTACCACTTCTGGTTTGGTAGATCGTGACAGTGTTTGGATTGTACTAATGTCCCAGTGATGTACATTGAGTGCGGGAGCTCTTACAGTGGTATTGGCAGAAGGTAATGACAGCTCCAGTTGTCTGGCAAGAAGGTCTCAAGAAGGCTTGACAGAATGCCCTTGTATGTATAATCTTAGCTGTGTTATTTTGAACTGTTAGTTTACTGTCAGATGAAGACGGGTCACTGGATTTCCCTTATAGTTTGTGCCTTTTAACCTGTTTTCTAACAGTGCAATGATGTTGAAAAGATACCATGGAGAAAACCTACCTTCCTGGTCCCTTTTTTAAGCATGACAGTTCAAGAGAAGTAGAGTTACGCTGTATTTGGCAGAGGGTGTCTTCTTGCAATTTAAGAACATGAATGCTGTTGTGCACTGACCACAACTTTTACACTAGGCAGAGCAAGGTATTCAGGCAGTACAGCTTTGATATTTATCTGGAAGTCAAAGGCAAAATGTAGAGATTAATTCCTTTGAGTTGGTGTCTTTTAACAGGAAGGTGTACTTACCCGAACAGCTTAATATAGGGGAATTCAGATTGGGAAGGATGTTAGAAGTTAACCTAGACCACAAGTTCTCCATAATCTGCATTGAGAATGCACAGGGAATGTTTTTGACTGTTATATGTTGGGTTGTCCCTGTCGCACCCAGTGCCTCCTTCCCTGGACAGTATCTGTAGGAGTGGTCTTGTTCATCATTTGAATGCATTTTACTGAAAGGTTTTTTATAATAAGGGAGCTGTCCTCAAATAGATTAGCACTAGAGGACTTTGTGTTCGGCATGTTCTTCCCTTTCCTTCCAGGCATTGGTACCTGTTAGAGTGTTCAGAGAGGACAGATGATGTTCTATGGTAACTTGCGGTTATGGGCATTCTGAACAAGGTGGACAACATTTGATCTTAGGGTTTGTACTCGTGTATGTATTATTTTCACTTAATCATTTTGTAGAATTGAACCAATGCTCTTAGCTCTTTGGGTTTTTTTCCCCCAGAGAGTTTCCTGTGTTTTTTTGGATGGTGAAAGTACTTTCAACTAACCCAGTGACTGAGAATCCTAGCTTCTCAAATCACATTGCTTTTCTGAAGTACAATTTCCTCCTCTCTTCTTTCTTGTCCTTGAAGCCTGTTCCCATTTGTGGCTGAAATTAATTGGGTGCTTGTTATTGCATACTAAAAAAATGAACGCATATTTGCTCAGAAGGGTTCCCCTGTTTCACACTGCCTAGCTGATATCTTCTGTATTGCCGCAAAAGGATCAGTGATAGGTGTGTTAAAACAGCCTGAAGGTTGCGCTGCTTTGGTCAGAACCATTTGAGAACTGGGGCTTAATGACTCCCCTCATATAACTTCGCACAGGAGAAAATGTGGCCTTGTATTTTGTTGGAGATATTCTGTGATCTGCTGGACTAGTCCTCCCATTGTGTTTGGGTCTTTTAACCTTATTTTCTTCTATTCTGTGACTGCTGAAGCCTAATGCATTTGCAGCACAGTGTGTTCCGAAGCGTGCAGAACCTGGCCCTGTCTCCAGCCACCTGTCCATTCCAAATGGAGACATAAGTTGTATTTTGTGTGTAATTTTTAAATCTTTATCTCATAAAAATTAAACTCCAAATTTAAAAAAATTCTTGCCAAAACCTAATAAAACAAATCTTGATGCTGTTTTTTTCAAATGGGAAGATCAGGGTTGTCTGATGTGCTGCCTTGCTGTGAGACTTGAATGTTTGAGCTGTATCTTGTCTTATCTCCCCATTTTTTTATTTCTCCGTCCCCTGGCCATGAGCCTTTTAAGAAGGAAATTTTATTGTGTCCAGCTTCCACTTGTCACACAATAATATGACCATTTAATTGACTGCATGGTATTCTTGCGCCAATGGGTCCTGTTCCCTTAATAGTTAGTATCTGTTTATATTTTATGTTGACAAAGAACAAAAACCTCTTGTGTTCTGGTCATTAGGGATCAGGGGATGATCAGAGCGGGTGGCTCATTGTTTATGGCTAAAAGATTGTCTCTGAACTCTTATCAGAAGGTGAAATTTATAAGCTTAGGCGAGTTAATGTGCTGAATTTAATAACATTCAACCTATGTTTTGGATGTTACTGGTATTCATTGTTCTATTTTTTGGGTGAGCTGGCTAAAACTTTTGTTTGCTTTCTTCCAAAGTAGAAAGAGGACTTAAGAAAATATAATATGTTCAGATTTCTTGAAAAGCATCATGACTTGTACCTTTCACTAGTGATTGGCCATCTGGTTTTCTTCATGGTATGCTGGTATCCTCAGTAGTTATGACTGGTTTTGTAACTATTTCACCATGAAAAAGGTATCAACATTATACTTCTAAAAAAAAAAATCTCTTGATTTCTAGCACAAAATCTGCTTGTAGGCCAAAGGATAAGAACTCTAGCAAAACAAATCTGACAAAGTGCCTCTGTAAACACAAGGTCATATCTTTCAGCAAAACACAGGTGACATTTGCAGCTAGCTTTTTATACTGCTCTTTTAGACTGCTGTTGGAAAAACCCACTTAGCAGTAGTACAGACCATGTCAGGAAAGACGGAAAGTAGGACCGACAGCTACACTGTGATTTAAAACCAAAACCGTGCAATTCCTTGGCCTCTCACATGCTGTGACTTAGAAGTTTGGTGGGTTTTTTTTTTCCCCTTGTTTACTTTGAGCAAAAATAAGCCTGGGAAAGGAGAACTTTGCTGTAAATTGAAGGGAGAGAGACTTATGTAGACAAAAGGCAAGCTGTTTGTTTTCACTCAGAAATATTTTACCAGGGAAAGAAGTTTTATATGGTTCGTACCAAAAAGCATATCCTGTTATACGTTGTTTTATTTTATAGCTCCTTTACTATGCCCTTTGCATGTCTTTGTGCTAGTTTAATGGGTGGCTGTGCTAATTTTTGCAGATATTTATCTGTGTGGAAAAAAGAACTGCAACAAAATAAGAAGGAAGCTTGAGATGTAGCAAGCTTTTAAGGATAATCTGGTTTGTAAACATAACTGGAAGGAGTACATTAAGCTGATACTTAGGTCATAAATCATGTTTGAAATGGAATTAAAGCGATGATCAATGAATCGAGTGGACTCAAAACTGTAATGCTAATTTTTACTGAGCATGCATGTAAAAAAAAGCTTTTCATTCTGAAGGAAAATGTGAATTAGACTTGCATGCAGGAGCTGATCACTATTAAGTAGCTGTTGCCTTCTGGATCCAATCTAAATGTTGAAAATATTCTTCTTCGAAGGAAAAGTGATACAATACAGTTAGCGCAGAACAGGAGCTGTTTATGCTTGTGCAAACTCGTTTTGTAAGCGGCGCTTCAAATCAGTGGGTAAGCACCATTTCATAGTACATGTAGTATGCAAGTAGGTGAAGGAATGTTTCATTTTTCTCTGTTCTGTCATGGACTTGATGAATGTAATTTATGCATATGGTGAAATTGCTAGTACAAAATTGGAATTTGAATGTCTAATTTAATATTGAAAATCAAATAAATGTATTTCTGCTATAAAATGACAAACAAAATCAAGGTCTGTTCAGAAAGGATACAGTTAGATTTTTGTTTTGGTTTGGGTTTGAGATACTGTGGTTATTCAAGGTATGTGAGGTTATTTGTGTGTTGAATATTTCATTTACTGTACTGTTTCTGTATTTCTTAATGCAACTTTATGAATTTATGAGTTTAGTAACTGCTGTTTCTATGTGATTGATCATTGATAATTGCAGACTTGTAGCACTCTCCATGTTCAAAGTACTTGATATATATTAAGCAGCATTCTTAAAAGTGACTATTGGTTTTTGAAATCTCCATTCTTATTTCATAAAATATGATGCCCTGTAGTGGCCTCCTGGTGGATATCTGAAGTCGCCCTTCAGCTTTGAGTACCTTGCCTTGTCTCTGTGTGTAGAAGTCTGAGAGGGTAACTTATTGCAGGTAACTCATTGCTGGAGCCTGTAGAGGGAAACTGTTAGTTCTGAAATCAAAACTGTGTAATTGGAACTTCTTGGTCCTGAGTTTGACTGACAAAATTATATGAATGTGTACAGATCCTTCTTATGCCTAACAATATTGCTGCTAAAGAGATAGAAGTATAACTCGATCTGTTCATTATTGATAATTTTCATAATCTGTATGTCACAGCCTGAAAGGGAGCATCCTAAAAAAAAGCAGTGAATGTATTATAGGCATTTGGATAAGAATTCTAATAATCTGTAGAAGAAATGTGAAGCTTTGAATTCTGTGGAAGACAGTCACAGAAAGGTAGCTCTTCTAAAGATTTAAGTGTGTTTTATCATACGATGGATATCAAAATGGGTTATGCTCTGTAAACACTGTGGTTTGGATTGTAGGGGAGGATAAGAAAGCCGGTTTCGTAATTGATGCAAAGGTGGGGTATTTTAAAATTAAGCTGTGTACCTAAATCCCTGTTAACATTCTTCACTAAGAGACACCAGACATGTTGTAACAGTCTTTGAGAGCATTTAGTTAGAAAGCCTAATTTGCCAGCTCGGCTCATTTTTCCTTTCTGATTTTATTGATGTTACAAGACCAGTATGTTTGGCATTAGTCACCTGGATTGAGAGGCTGGCACAGGGAGGTATGCTGGCAGTGAATACTGCCAGTTTAGCTTGATTGTTATTTTTGCTGATACATACGGAGAAGTTAGATGGTGTTTTAGATTTTAAGTAGGTTTTTTTTTTCTAAGTTACTATTACAGAATTTTGACAAATTTAAGTAAAATAAGAACTTGAGCAGTTTGTAACTAGGACTTTGTTTCAAGCACCAGTATGACTTTTCTTAAGGATGCTACTACACATTTTTTGTAATTTTATGAAAGATAGGATTATTACTTTGTGAATTCTCAGGCCTTGTTTCCTAGAGCATTTGTTTTCATGGGATATTGTAGTGTGGTTATACGTCTTTTAGGAGGGTACAACATGATTCTTTATCAGATGTTTTACTATTACTATAGTGAGCATGAAGAAGAAGCCGCATGTGTAGTGCATTTTTTGTCATGTTTTATTTCTTTAATATTTAAAAGAGGTGGAACAAATCACATACCACTGTGTAAACCTAAGGGTCCTTCAGCTGATTCACTACTTTAGTTATTAGAGCAGTGTTTACAATTGCTGTGAGAGGCTGTCTCTTCCTTCATGCTAACCTTTGATATGACAAATTCAGTTTGACTGCTATCCAGTTATATGACTGAAAAAAATGTTAGTCAAGTGTTTTGAGTACAGATTTACACAGACTTCTGAAAAAAAAATGCATGGAGCATGAGTAGTTCATCTTGTTTGACAAAAGGAAAAGTATTCTATGTGTATTCAGAAAAAATCCAAAGCAAGAAAATCCATTTCCTCAAAACACCTTTAATCCAAATATGTCATGGCCCACAGGCTTTGGGGCTATTTGCCGAGGAACAACAGACATTTCCTTTGTTTATTGGTTTTGTTATCTAGCGGCCGGTGTCTGAAGGGCTTTCGGGGGAACTACTACTTTGCCTAGCAGTGTCAGTGTAGTTTTTGAAAGAAGGAAGAGGCTCCAACTGAGACTTCCTTCTTTTAAACCCCTTTCACTGAAAGTGGCCACAGAACAGAAGTTGCTTTTGCAAAAATAATTTTGCTTATTTTTTCCATGTAAAAGCGGTGGGCCATGAATAAGAATCGCTGGGAGATCATGTTGAAGTATTCTAACTGTATGCTAATCATAAGCAAAAATTGCTTGTCAGGTGGTTTGTAATTGTCAGTACATTATTGCAAAGCTTGAAATAGGGACTGATTTGTTGTGTGCTGGTCTTATGTCACTAATCCTGGCTGAAAGATCTGCAGATTTTGCTGTCTCACTTAACAGCACTGTAGAGTGTGTGGGGAGGGCGTATGTGCGTGCTGCCGTGAGTTAAGTGGTATTGAAGAAATAAGAGTCTTCAGTAAATAGGGCATGTTATATCAACATGTTGACAGAGAAGCATGTTTTTCCTCTTCGTTTACACTGACAGGTGTTGAGAGCAGTCTCCTTTGCAGAGTTCTTTATTGTACCACCCTTCCTTTGCTTACTTTGAATGATTCTTCAGTTGCCTAAGCAGTTGTTCATGCTAATAATGCTTTCTCAGCAGCAATATAAAACTCTTCTTCCTCCCTGTACCCTTTTGTTACACCACAAAGCTATTGGAATGACCCAGTTGTTTTAGGGAACAGGTACATTAGCAACAACAAAAAAACCCACCAAAACAAACAAATGGAAACAAACCAAAACAACCCAGAACAAAAAAACAACCCCAGACCTCTGAGGGTTTGGTTGGTTCAGTTTTCCAGCCCGCTTTACTGCATGTGGGGTTCTAGCACAGTGGTGGTTTGGAGACAAAATGTGGAAAGGGGTTATTTGGAGGAGAGGTGGCTATTGGAGCCTCTCTTCTCCATGAAAGAAATGCCATAGATTTTAGTTTGCAGCCAAATTATTATAGTTTGCAGCTAAAACAAAAAAAAAAAAATTTAATTTTTAGTCACTTCATTTTATGGTGAAATTTTACTTTATTTACACCTGATTTATCTGTTACACCTGATTAAGAAGCCATAAATATCAAGTTTTGCAATAAACTCTGCCTTAATCTTTATGAGGTCTATGATCTGTGAACTTAAGTAGAAATCACTTCACTGGATAAGAGCAGGAAAACTAAATATTATTGAAGATATTGGTGACAACTGAATTTTTTTGCAAGTCCCAAAATTTAATTTAGAGAATCTCTGCTCATGTAATTTGACTGCAGAAATCCTTTGGCAAGGGCATGTTACTGTAGTTTTGCAGCTAATGAATCAAATGATAATGACATTAGAAAGAGAAAAAACTGTATAATAAGTGAATTCAGGAAACTGTTTGCTTTTTGCATCTTTGTGTCTTCCAAATAGATACAATGCAAAATCCCTTTGTAAGGCAGAAATTGGGACTGCGATTCTGTTTAGTGTCAGGAACAGGCTCTGACCAGCTACATAGCTATAGAAAAGTTAAAGGCATTTGTGTTCTTGTACAATTAAATTCAGTGTCTATGCAGAATTCTCCTTGAGGAGGAGTTTAATTAAAATTTCTTAGAAAAAGCTGCCTGGTTGCAGTCTCATCAGCTTGTTAACATGATGACAGGGTCATTGACTAATTTCAAATGCTACAGACATGAAACTTAGGAAATCTGAGTTCTGTTGCCTGCTCTTGACAGTTATTTCATGCTGTGACTAGTCAGGTCACTGAGGTTGTCAAGGATGTGTCCTTTTCCAGCCATAGATAGCTGTGACAACTGAAGAGTTTCTTGTCCCCTGCTCTTCTTGATTGTGCATTACCATCTCCATAGATCTGATGACTACACAACTTCGGCACTTTCTGTGTGACAGATCTCAACAAAACAGGGTTTTAGCTTTGCAGATGCAGCTGTAGACTCATATGGCCTGAGATTCTGATTTGGAAAGTATTTTCTTCGCTTTTAATCCATCGAGTCTACTTCAGCAGAGGTACTCTCTGATGGAAGTGCTTGTGCAGTTTGGTTTGACTTGTATTGAGGTCTTTATTTTTCTTAATAAATCATAGAATCATAGAATAACCAGGTTGGAAGAGACCTACCAGATCATTGAGTCCAACCATTCCTATCAAACACTAAACCATGTCCCTCAGCACCTTATTCCACCTGTCCCTTAAACACCTCCAGGGAAGGTGAATCAACCACCTCCCTGGGTGCAGCCTGTGCCAGTGCCCAATGACCCTTTCAGTGAAAAAATTTTTCCTGATGTTCAGCCTAAACCTCCCCTGACAGAGCTTGAGGTTATTCCCTCTTGTCCTGTCCCCTGTCACTTGGGAGAAGAGGCCAGCACCCTTCTCTCTGCAACCTCCCCTCAAGTAGTTGTAGAGAACAGTGAGGTCTCCCCTCAGCCTCCTCTTCTTCAGGCTAAACAAACTCACCAACTTCCATATGTTCAGATAGCAGCCTTGGAGGAGTGTGTAAAAACATTAGAAAAGATTCGGTGATACCCTAGTCACTCTGCAATTTTTCATTTATTTTTTTAATAACTTTCAGCAAGTAGCATTGAGAGGAGCATTTACCACCACTGGAAGACTGCCAGTCACTTTCTGTGCTTTTTTGGGGGTTTTTTTTGCTATGCTTTACATCTGTTTGGTTTCAAGTGGAATTTTTACAGGCTGTAGAATATGACTTTCTAAAGTGAGGTTGTCTGGCATTTTGTGAGTACCATTTTCTGAGATAAGGAGCTGTGCACCTAGTCTTACTAATTAAGCACTTTTTTCCTTGCTTGCAAAACACTTTTATTGTGCATCTTCTGGATTGATTTAGAAATAATGCATCACTAGTGTCAGATGCCCAAAATGCTTCTGCTACAGGCATTGTTTTCATTTTAAATATCATGTTCAACAGGTACATATTTTTCGCCTTACTTTCATGCTTGTATTGCTTTTCTTAAAGCTGCAAATAGTTTCTTTCTTTTTGCTTTTGGCATCCTATATATATTTTTCCGAGCCCTTTCCCCTATCTACTTTTTTGTCTGACTGCTCCACTGTTATCTTTAAACAAGCTTTCACTAGAGCATGTGACTGAGCAGCCTTCCACTGCTTGTCATCCAACATTTATTCTCCTTGAAGTATCTTTGAAAAATGTCCTTTTCTTTCTCCCTTCTTTCTTCTAGACTGCTTTCTTCCTGAATCAAGTATTTCTGTAGTAATGATGCAAAATACAAAAATTTGTCTGTTTGAGGATTTTGTAATTCTTCTTTTACTTTAAAATGACAGCATCCTGCATGTGGACGTGCTTTGTGCCCTTTGTTAGAACTCTAGATTAAAGGAAACCCTTGGTTGTATATACAAGCAGGTTTTTTTATGTAGCTCATTGTGCTGGGCCTTCATTGCCCTCCACAGTTAGCTGGTAATGAAGTATATTCTGTTGGAGTTCTGTGAAGTGTCAGTTTTTATTTGACGCAACTCCATGTCTCAGCCTGGTTTCACAAGTGGAACAATACAATTGCAGAGGTGGTTTCCTCACCTCAAATAATGGAATTGGTAATGCCCTTTCTGCCTGTTTCATCAGTTGTCCTTATACTTGACATCAAAGAACAAGGAGACTGTGTACGCAGCACAAAGTCAGTTTGAAGATTAGGAACATATGATCACCATGCTGAATTGATTCCTTGTCAAACAACAGTTCTAAATTTAATTTCACTAGTTTGTCCCATGTCTTAAAGTTTTTTGTTTCTTATTTTAGTAATTTTCTTGGCCTATTATCTGAGTTGTTACTGTTTTACTGTCTTATTTGTTGTGGTTTGCCATCAACTGGTTCTCCTGGATGGAACATTAGAACTAGGAAGGGTTGTCATGAGTCATGTAGCCCCAGGACAGGCTCAATTAAAGATAGATTTGATTGACCTAGATATAAGTCCTTGTGTTACAGAGACATTGCAACCTTGCCATGTGGCTTATTTTGAATTTTAATTATTCCTTTCCACAAGAAATGAAATTTTGTTTGGCTTCTGTGGTTTCCAAAGTAAGTTTTCCTAGCTGCAACTTAAGTCTGTTTCTGTTGTTCTTTGCCATTGTGATTTACCCTTTTTATTGGTGGATCAGTCTTTTATATATTGGAAGATGTGCTGGTACATCCCGAGTTTCCTCTCTTCTAGACTAAATGATCCTAATTTGTTTGCTCTTTGATTTTTAGATTGTTCAGCCTTGTGTTGTGTGTCATGTTATCAGGATCTCTTGTGGCTCATGTTCCACCCCTCTGGATGACATCCAGTTGGTTCACAGTGCTTCGGCTGTGGTTCCTGCTTCTCTTCCTGCCTCTTAATACTGAAGGCCTTTTTCTCAATGGACAGGCATTACTGACTTGCATTCATCCTGTGATCAGCACCGTACCCTATGATCTTTTTCTGTGTATCTCCTATGTGAGCTTTTATTCCCTTTTGCAGTTAGTTAATTGCATCTGACTGCTGTATCTTTCAGTCCTTGATGTGTCTGATTGGTCAAGATGATTTTGAATTTTTATTTGTCATTCAGTGTTCTTACAGGCCTCAGTGGAGTCATCTGCAAATTTAATGCCTGTGTTAAATTTAACACCTTCCCCTACCTGAGGCAGTTGCTGAAAATACTGAACATTAGGCTGCAAACAGGGCTTTGATTAGAAGAGACCTCACTCATAATAATTGTCTTGTCAGAAAACTATTGATGAATTTTTCTGAGTATCCCTTTTTTACTTGTGATGAGTTTGCTTTCAGTGTTGCTACCACTCTTGTATAAATTGGTGATAATGGCAAGAAATCTTAAGAGTTGAATTTGAGGTTAGATAAAGCATTTGTTCTTCGAGATAGAACATGTTTGAAAAAAAATACTGTTGTCTGGTCAGATGTGTATGATTTTTGGTTTTAAGCTGGCAAGAATCTTTTTGATACCAGTTACCACAGCATACTGGTATGATTTGTTTGGTTTGACCTTTTACTTTCTTGTTTTCCATTTTATTAGGGTTATAATAAGCATGGTCGTCAGGTTTGGTACTTCATATAAGTCTTTTTGTTTCTTCTTTTTTAAATTTCAGGAGGCTTCAAGTTCGCAGAATAGCAAGTATTCTCTATCCTTTCTGAGACTTAGGATTTTTTTTTCTTTCATTTTTCCAGAATGAATATGAAACCCCTAAATTGAGGGGGTTTTTTCCTCCCCATTTTTTGAAAATTATCTGGACCCAGCAGACTTTAATTTACATGTTGATTTTCTTCCCCATTCAAAAGCTGCTATTCTAAAACTCCTGCTTAATATCTGGTTATATTTTTTTATTAAAACAAGGATAACAATTTTACAAAGCTGTAAAAATAATCTCAAAATAAAAGAGCAGTCTTTCTTGATCATCTTTTATTTTGTGTCTTAGGGGTTCGACCCACCGCATCAAAGCGATACAAGAACTATTTACATAGCAAATCGTTTTCCCCAGCATGGCCACTATGTTCCTCAGAAGTTTGCAGACAACCGAATCATATCATCCAAGGTAAGGAAAACCACTCTGTGTTACTTAAGTTGGGTAGCAAATGTGCTTGTGCATATTATATCTGATGGTGCATATACAATATTAAAAATTAAAGAAACTTTAAACTTTTTTGGAGGAAAAAAAAATGAGGTTGCTTCCTATGTAGTTTTTCTCCTACTCTCATCCCTTTTTCCTCAGAATCCAGGTACAGAACAATTAAGCATGCTAGTCAGAATTTTGGAAGAAAAGTAGGTTTTAAACCAGTGTTACCCGTGTTGGCATGTGGTGCACAGAATCACTTAAAAGGAAGGGTGAAACTGGTTGTGAAGATTTATATAAGAGCCAAATTGTCAGCTAGTATTCTGCATAAAATAAATTTGCAATAGACTGCAATTGCAGATTCCCTCCTGGTGTGACCTTGGATTGGAATCAGTAGAACCTGATGGTGGGGATGTGTCATGTTGCTGTAGTGCAGAAGAGAAAGTGACAGCTGCAAGAATTAATTCTCTGCTACCCAGGATTCAAGTGGTCAAATAACTCCAGCTGCTCCTATCCCAGTTGACAGGGGAATATTTAAAACTTTGACTGTAAACATGATGCAGTTGTTACTCCTGCTTGTCAACTAGCTGTAGTTAAAAAAACCCAACCCAGCCTATAAAAGAATTGGATACAACAGATCTGTGTGGGAGTAGAGCGGGACCAGAAGAAGGTTTGGGAGAGGGAAGATGGAAATGAAAAGATTTAGCTTAAGAGAGTTTAAGATTAGTGGAATTAAATTTCACTGAAAGATTTTTCAGTATATCATAACTGGTTTTCTCTCTTTCCAATTTTTTCCTCCAGTATACAGTGTGGAATTTTGTTCCAAAAAACTTATTTGAGCAGTTCAGAAGAGTAGCCAACTTTTATTTTCTGATTATATTTTTGGTTCAGGTAAGTTGAATAATACTCAGAAATTGCAATTTGTGTTGTAAATTCTGCCACTGATTTTGTGTTATATGAATTTAACTGCTCCATTTCTATCTTGCTTATGTCACGCTATCGTCACACAGTTCTAAGACCCTCAAATTCAATTTGTTCAGCTGAAATGAACACAAAAATTTACAGATAACAGTTACAGTTTGTCAGTTTTAAAGACATCAGTTAATGTTGCTGATACAATATAGATCAGAAACATTATGGTGGCTTTTGTAGCCGAGTGCATTTTTTCTGATTAAAAATATCCACAACTATATTAGAAATATGACAGTCTGTAAATTTTATGTGCTCTTTGCACTTGAATTCTGTTGAACTATTGCAGTCTTTATCGATGAAGGATAAGTGAGAGGAAAGTTGTAATGAGAGAGAAGTTTTGAAAGGCTGATTGATGTCTGAGACAAGACAAGATTTTTGGGGTACACCAACTTTTCTTTCAGTACAAAATAGAATTCCTTGAACATGTACAGCCCTCCACAGTAATCAACCAACATTTACAGCATGCATCTGAAAAATATGGTGCCTCAGTTGATGAAAAAAAAGGAATAATGATGTTATAAGGTTTGTCTGTGATTGTGCAAGGTGTCAGTAGCAGAACCAGTTCTGCAATTTTTAATCTATTGCTTCCTATGTCCCTTGCTCTTGTTCTTTTGCATTTAGAGAGAATGAACTTCCTAAAAGGCTGAAAATTCCCTTGTTGGGTGTTACTATAGTCATATAGTTCTAAGTTAGTATAATGGAATGTGTTGCCAATCCCGTTTTCTTAGTTAGGAATACTGGCTTTATCATTCCTGTTAAGATGTTTCATGCTGTACAACATATTGTAGCATGAGGAAGATAGGAGCATGCTGGAGATGGAATATAGGTTTTACTTAGAGTAACCACAGGTGCTGTTGCATTTTTAAAGCCTTTTTTTTCTCTTTACATCTGTAGCTCAATTTTTAGTCACATTCCTTTCAGACAGTTAAACTTCAGTAGCATCTAAATGTCATGTCCGTGAATAAATTCAGATCTAAAGGCAAAAATTGTATTTAATGTATCATTGTGTTCTCTCAGTTTGTGACTTAAGTGGGTGCCCTGAATTTGTGTGGGAAATGTCTTCTCTATACTCTCAAAAACCAAACAGGGTAAAAGCTGCAGTTATTTGAAAGTTAATTTCTTTAGAATGGAGTTCTGCTTTTATTCAATTCCCATTTGGAAGTGCATTAATATCTAAAAATTTTTGGGTTTGTAAGGCAAAGGTGCATTACCTTTGATGGCCATGGTATCTTCTCTGTCATGAATCTCATGTGACCAAGATGCAGTGTCTGTCATTACCGCCTTATTCCACTGGGTATGATAGAGCTGGGCCAGGCTCTCATGATGTGATTTAAACATGTGGCACAATCCAGTACACATTGTTCACCTCACCTTCTGCATGCCAGAAGCATGGTGACTGATTGCATTTTGGTTGCATGAGGCTCCTCACCAGTGTGTGATGGATGCGTCTCCAGCTGTGTAGCAGGCAAGGGGCCATGGTGTTCTGGTGAAAGAGACAAAAGGAGCAGGCTACCCTGATGATTCCACCACCACAAAACATGCTCCTCTTCCACATGTGAGCCTCTTGAGAAGGAAGGAGAGAGTGTCATGGTTAACCGTAGGCTTCCAGAAATCAGATGCTTTTGGCATGGATTTTCTTGGACATGTTGCTAAGCTGAGATTGCAGTGCTACAGTTGAAGAACAGATAATATTGGTGACTGGATCTGATTTTTGTTGTGTTCTATAAATTGTTTGTGTTCAGTGGGGGGGAAAAAAAAGCCTAGATCATGCATGTATTGTAAGGTGGCATAATCTGTTTTCTTTGAGCTCTTGGCTCTCAACAGAGTAAACTTCATTTATGATTTTTTCTTCTTCTTTAATTGTTCCCAAAGCAATGCCATAAGTCTCAGGTAAAGTGGATCAAATCGATGTCCGTGGTTTTGAATAGTTCTCGTGTGTGTTTTCTTTACAGCACTTGACCATGTTCTTTTTTTCCTGCAGCAAAGGAGAACCACTAACATCCCCCCACACAGAGAATTTTAGTGTATACACTGCACTTTTGGCATGCCAGTAATCGTAGCACAAGCTTTAAAAACTGCATGTTAACTCGGGGAAATCAGCAAGCATCAGTCTAAGAAAGTTTTCTCTAATACCTGAGTAGTTGGAAATTACTGTATTTAACTTAATTTTCACTTCTAAAGTGGGTGTTGTTTTAACCTATATTGCTGTTAAGCAGTAGATTCTGTGGAGCATTGAAACAGCTTCACAAAATTATTTCCTTCCATTGTAATATATTTTTTAATTTATCTTTGTAGGGTGAAAACATATTTTACTTTTACCAGGGATTCTTAAAATTGTCACATGCATTGAAAATGTCATGAAGTCTGTTCTGTGCTCTTGAACTTCTGTTTGCATCGTTACTGACATGTATTACTTAGGCATGAGGAGCCGAGTGTTGCTCCAGAAATACTGCAGAAAGTGCAGAAGAAATGCTCGCAGGTTTTGAAAATAACTGTCATCTTGCTTCATTGTGGGTTTTTTTTGAAAGTATACGGTAAAAGTAGGTTTGGAGCTAATTTTCATGTTTTCTTCTCTTTTAGCTCATGATAGATACCCCTACCAGTCCTATTACCAGTGGATTGCCATTATTCTTTGTCATAACTGTGACAGCCATAAAACAGGTAAAGTGGAAAAATCTTGTAGTATGAAGTCTTTCTGTTTTAAAATTACTTAACAAAATCTGACCAATATAATGTTTAGATTCTAAAAATAAAATAAAATAAAACAATATCTTTTTTAGAAAGGATTTTGTATTTAATGTTCTTTATTAGATTCATGTACTTGAGCAGTTTGGTTGGCTGTCAGGTGCTCAGTGACTCACTGCAGTGCCCTTAAATGGACAGTGAATGACTGTCAGACAGCATTTTTATCTAAACATTACATGTCACTTGCTATAAGACCTCTTCTGAAAGCTCCTCATATATCCCTTCAGTGTACCTCACTGTGTATTAAAAGCAGTCTTCCCATATGACACATTGAGAAAGGAGCTTGGGTAGATGAAGCAGTGGTGCAGTCCATGTTTGTCAGTAGTTAAAAAGCAAATCTTGCCCTGAGGAGTATATTTTGTGGTGTAAAAATACATATTTAAGATAATCCTATGCTAGGTAAAAAGCCCAGTTTTGAAAGCTTCTGGTTTTGTTTTCTTTTTCTTTGGTTACCTAAAACATTTTGGAGTGATTTATAACACTTGAAATGAGAAAAATCTGAATATGAGTTTAGTAGAAATCTTGTACTACATTGCACTAAGACCTAGAGCCTTTGGAAGGAGATTATTGAAAAAAAAAAGGGAAGGAAAAAAAACATTCTGTTTTCTTTAAACCCTTAAAGCAAGAGAAAGAAACAAGCACATAAATAAAGAGGTGATGTGGCTAGAAACTGTAATTTCTTCAGGGAAGTAATTTTCAGGAACTATCGCCTTCAAAGGGTTTGACAGTGCTGTCTGGGGAAAAGATGCAGCCATAGCAACTGAAAAGTAAGCAGAAGACTGTTACAGAGCTACAACTGGAATTTCAATTTGCCTTCTGTGCCAGCAAGACCCAAAGCCACCCTGAAGTAAGGCAAAAAATAGCTCCAGCTTTCAAGTGGTTAGAAAGGTGTTTGAGGAGAGGGGATCTTAATGCTGGAGTAATATTTGAACCACCATTTCATCTTGTACAATTTTTATATGTAGAGTATTCTAATCCTGTTTGATTGCAAATCCCCAAAAAATCACTTGTTCAAGAACTATAGTCATAAGGAGGAAATGGAAAATGTTCCTTAAAGCTGTGTGAACTGAAAGATGTTGCGCAGCCTAGAAATATTAGATTTCTTTTTCCAGAAAGAAGCTGTGCTTGTACAAGTCTAAAACAGTTCAAAATAATCTATTGCCACCTTGTTTCCAGATGCCTAATCTGATATATGGGAAATTTAAGTATTTTACCATCAATTGCAAAGAATAGAGATTCTGGCATTCCTTCTGGAAGTTTCAAATCACTTGCCAAGCAACAAGAATTTTTCCGATTGTCTCAATATCTTTACAAGGACCATTGGAACCACCTAAACTGATGTAATGGGCTCTCTTGTTTATCCTACCTGCTGCAAAGTAGACAAACAATATTCACAAGCTGTTATCTTGTAAAGACATTTTGGTGTGCTATTGCCAATAAGCTGCCCTTGGACAAGGAAGAAGGATAAATCTTTTGGAATGCCGAGGGGAAAGTACCCAGCATGATCTCAAAACCAGCTCCCATTTTCTTTCAAACCAGAAGTGGAATAGGAAGCAGATTTTAGGGGAAGAAATCCCTTTTGAAGGCTGTGGGGCACTTTTTCTATAAAAAGTTTTATCAGGTTAAATGTTAAGCTATAACTTCATAATCTCCAAAAGGGGAAGGGGAAGTATAGAAGCATTAACAGTATATCGGTTTGAGAAAAACTCTCCCCCACTTCCAGAAGGCCATTTAATGTGGCACCTCTAGCAAAGGTCAACTCAGCCGTATTGTAATCTCAGGCAAGGAAATGGAACTTTTTCTTAGAAATGTAATTGCATCTAGGTCAAGAAAAGGACATACAAGACTGCAAAGTGATGCAACTCATGCTGTGTCATTTTGTCTGTCTTGTTAGCCAGAGCGCTTTCTTCTTTATGCCTATGAAGAAGTGTATGCAGTCCTCAGAGAGGTCCAAAATTAGAAAATAAAATAAATAAAATGAAAAGTTAAAAAACTCAAGCCAAAATATAAAAAAGTATTTCCTGTGGAATTTTAAGGAACTTAGTACATTTCAGTAAGTTCCTAGGTATTTAGTAAAGAGTCTGATTAGACACTGGTGTTCACATGACTGCCAGGTAAATTGGAAATAACTGTTCTGCAGATTTTACTTAAACGTCAACTTAAATTGAGAATAAAGAACCTGGTAACATAATATGTTTTAATTTTGTATGTTAGTACAGTCATTTAAGCAGAACATGAGAATATAAATGAAGTATTTTAATCTTTAGTTTCTGTTCATACACTTAAGCAACTTTCCCTGTATTCCTATTGCACTTTTCTTTTTAACAATATTTTTGCTGTATTTACACGTGAGGATAAGGAGCTCAAAAATGCCGCAGTAGGTAAATTTGGAGGGAATTTAAACTCGCCACAGTAAGTTGGCTCTTAAGAATTCCCTGGTGTGAGGTGTTACCCTTTTGTTATAGGCAGTAGATGTCAGATGGAAAAAGCGCTGAAATCTGTACTTTCTAAAGAAGGTAAATTTCACTTCTTTGCCAAATGCCCATGTTGCTCAGCTGCTCAGGATTATGAGACAAATGCCCCAAGGTTACTGGATGTTAGTTAAATCCTTGTTTTATTCTGTCAGTCACCTTCAACAAGGAGCTGTAGGTACTGACTTCTGATGCTTTTTCATACAGATGAGGAAGGGCTCTTCAGGAGTCTTAGGAATTTTAGGGGTTTTTAGATTTTTCCCAGTACCTCTCTGTGGCTGCTCTTACTACAGTTAATAATTATTTATTTTTTAAGGAGTTAGCATATAAAGCTTCCCTGTTTTTTCTCTTTCGTTTTTAAACCTATGTAGAGCAACTAGGCTTACTCATTTGTGCTAATAACAGTGGAGGTGCATGAAGCTAGAACTGCAAAATTATACTTTTAATATGCTAAATTAATCTTGTAACTTCTTCCAAACTCTAGTCAACCACAGAATTCTCCAAACTGCATCTGCACTTGTACTGTTTGTGTTAATGACATTCATAGATATTGTTTGTGTCATTCTGGAGTGAATTGGGATCATGCTTGCTGTTTCAGAGGGCCACCTTCTGTCTGCAAACATCCAAGGAAAAAATTTTCACTCTTTCAATGTTTTTTTTTTTTATACCTACAGAAAAGTGTTTTAGAAAATGTCTCTTACTGCAGATCAGTTGTAGGAGTCTTACTAGGATGTAAGAGGCAGTTGAATTTTTTGAATAGAATGAGCCATTCCATGTGCTTGCTCATGAGGCTTTCCAAACTGCACCTGGATTTGGGGATCAGAGATCGTGCTATTAGATTAAATAAGCAACACACTGGGATTCACTCTTAAGAATGTTAAAACGTGTATACACGGGATAACAAGTGCTTAAAGAGGTGCTGGGTATCAGGTAAAGGAAAACTGCGTAATTTGTCTATTAAAAACTCAGTTGCAGCAAATCATTGAGTAAGGGCTCATGAGGAACTAAAACCTTCTCAGTCATTTTTCTCTTGCTGTACGGAGCTGCTGTGTGAACATACAAAATTAAGCAGTCTTAAGGTTTCATGCATGACAGTAACTATGAGAAGTGCTGTATAGTATGACATGTATCAGAAACAGCGTGACCAGCAGGTCCAGGGAGGTTATTCTCCCTATGTACTCGGCACTGGCAAGGCTGCTCCTTGAATACTGTGTTCATTTCTGGGCCCCTCACCACAAGAAGGATGTTGAGGCTCTGGAGCAAGTTCAGAGAAGAGCAACAAAGCTGGTGAAGGGGCTGGAGAACAGGCTTTATGAGGAACAGCTGAGAGAGCTGGGATTGCTTAGCCTGGTGAAGAGCAGGCTGAGAGGAGGCCTCATTGCTCTCTACAACTACCTGAAAGGAGGCTGCGGAGAGGAGGCATCTGGCCTCTTCTCCCAAGTGACAGGGGACAGGACAAGAAGAAATGGCCTCATGCTCCACCAGGGGAGATTTAGGAAAAAAATTTTCACAGAAAGGGTTGTTGGGCACTGGCATAGGCTGCCCAGGGAGGTGGTTGATTCACCTTCCCTGGAGGTGTTTAAGACACAGGTGGATGAGGTGCTAAGGGACATGGTTTAGTGTTTGATAGGAATGGTTGGACTCGATGATCCTGTGGGTGTCTTCCAACCTGGTTATTCTATGATTCTATGGCATGAGGAAGTAATCTCAAGCCATTACCTCTCTTATAAAAAAAAAAAAAAAAAGTCCCTAGGAGAGACAGGGAGTGACTGTTCCCAGTTTTGTGGTATATTAGTCCATATAGATAACGGATATAGTAAGTGCTGCTTCTTCTTGACTACAGAAAATGTTACTACCTGTTTGTTCTAATGCAACATAGGACTGCTACATTTCTTCGCCACTCTTGCTGCTTTATTAGCCTTTACTTATTTGTATGAAGTGAGTGAAAATTAAGAGGTTTACCACGTTCTTAGGTAACAGCTGTAGTAGAAACTCAAGATAAGTTAGTAACTGTATTCAGCCAAAGCAGCAAGTGATTGGAAGCATTGTTGATTAGAAATGTTATGCTTTATAGTTTTTTTTCCTTAAGAAATAAATTCGTATGTGTTTTCTACAGGGTTATGAAGACTGGCTACGGCATAAGGCAGACAATGAAGTAAACGGTGCTCCAGTTTATGTTGTTCGAAGTGGTGGCCTTGTGAAAACTAGATCTAAAAACATTCGGGTATGTGCCCAAGAACAAATTGAAAATTGTGTTTCTATTGCATAGCTGAAGCTCTTGTTTTATTGCTAATCATTGTGTCCCGTTTCATTTGGTAACAGTGCTGAAATTAATTCTGTTTCTATTTTTGCACTTCTCATTTGTGTTCATTTCTTTAGGTGGGGGACATTGTCAGGGTAGCCAAAGATGAGACTTTCCCTGTTGATCTGGTGCTCCTGTCATCTGATCGAGTCGATGGTTCGTGCCATGTTACTACTGCAAGTTTGGATGGAGAGACCAATCTTAAGGTCTGGGTTACTGCTATTAGATAGAGTGTGGTTAATTTATAATGCCATTTTTATATTAGGCATTTGAAACATGCCCCTCACCCCTGCCTGGTAGTCTTATACTATTAACATAATGGACACTGTTTTACAGACACATGTTGCAGTCCCAGAAACGGCAGTGTTGCAGTCCGTTACCAACCTGGACAAACTTGTAGCTGTTATAGAATGTCAGCAGCCAGAAGCAGATCTATACAGGTAACATTTGATTAGTAAATATGTTGAAATTAAATCAAAATGATGTGTTTAATATTAGTAACGTAAAGTAGTTTTCAAAATTTAAGTGTATTGCAGCAGTTATTCTTAAGTAGGCTTTGAGATCTTTAAGAAATACGAAATATTTTAAAACTATGATACTTAAACAACTGTTCAAATATTTGTGTTCTACTTCAGTTTGTAGAGAACATCAAGTTAAGGCACAATTCCTGTAGAAGTTTGTCTCTTTTTGTATAATAGCTAGGGTCATGCTAAATTTGCAAGTGTCAGATTTTAAAAACAAGAGTATATAGGTTTTATTGAATTAAAAATTAGTATTTCCGAATGGATAATATGCTGACTTATGTTGGTTGAGGAATTATTTCTTACTGAAACATCAAGAAATAACAATCTGGTTTAGCTATTCTTTATGATTTTATTAATGCAACCTACTAAGCATTCTCAAATGACTGTCCTTTCAAAGAGTAAATGTTTATATTGTTAAAGCTCACTTGTAAAATTATTGTCAGTGCTGCCATCTTGTTTTAGTTTGATTATTAATAAAACTTGATTATTTTCTACTTCAGAATCTCTAATTACTGTATGACTTTAGAGTAAATATGTAGCATATTTTCTTAATGTAGATCTCTTTAACATATGACTCTTTCATAGATTTGTTGGAAGAATAACTATAAGTCAACAAACTGAAGAAGTTGTACGGTAAGTAAAATTATATGAGGTTAATGTTTAGAACCGTTGGAGGTGGTTAAAGTCATGAGCATCGCAAAAACGTTACTCTTCAATATATGAAAGGGAGGCATATTTTTACTGAAAGTATCAATCATAGTGCTTAATTCAGATGGAGACGAGAAAAAAATAGTGAAATAATGTTAATTACTACCAAGTTTTTCCAGATTTAATGTGACAGTTCCAGAAAGGTTGGCTGTTCTGAAGATAATTTTTAGGCACTTGTAATCAGCTGGTAATTTTGTTGCTGCTTGTTATTCAAAACTTTTATTGATCTTAAACATTTTCCAGTGTCATGTTACATAGACTACGAAAGATGCCCTGTAATCTGATCATCAGAGGCACTAAGCAAGTGTTTTTGCAGATGAAATTCCTAGAATTATTGTTCTAACAAAGCTGCTGCTACAAATTTGTCACTTTTAGCATATATTTCAAACTTTAGTGCACTGTAAGGGTGAGTACTTATATCTGTAACAATCAATACAAAATTGTGTGCACATAAAGCTACATGCACATAAATGTCTGCTCACAACCATTCTTTGTGCAGTCATAGCAAGCAGCAAACACCTAAATACATGAAAATATAAACATGAAGATATGAAACTGCATACAGGCCTCTATGTGGACTTCCTTATAAGGTTGCTAAATGCAGTGAGTTGGCCCCTTAAATGAAACGATTCTAACAGGACCTTTACTTTCACAGCACTGTTCACGGTTAACATAGCCAATGAAATCAATGTATTATTGTTGTAAGACAGTTATGAGGAAAAAGTATTGATGAAATTTTGCTTTTGTGTTAGGAAGCAGAACTTGCACAGTTGCGATAGTGTCTTCATACATTTAGTTATTTGTCTTTTTCTCTGGTATGAATAACTTTTGATCTTGTGAGATCATTTCAGTTTGACAGAGGGGGTAGAAGATAGGTAAAATAGAATCATAGCATGGTTTGGATTGGAAGGAGCCTTAAAAATCATCTAGGTCCACCCCTCCTGCTATGGAGCAGGTACACCAGACCAGGCTGCTCTGACTCCATCCAACCTGGCCTTGAACAGGGAGGGGACATCCACAACTTCCCTGGGCAACCTGTGCCAGTGCCTCACAACCCTCATTGTGAAGAATTTCTTCACGATGTCCAATCTAAATCTTCACCCTTACAATTTAACACCATTGCACCTCATCCTATCACTATAAGCCCTTATAAAAAGTCCTTACCTAGCTTTCTTGTAGCACTCTTTAGGTACTGGAGGGCTGCTATCATGTCTCCCCTGAGACTTCTCTTCTCCAGTCTGAACAACCCCAACTCTCTCAGCATGTCTTCATAGCAGAGGTGCTCCGGCCCTCTGATCACCTTTGTGGTCCTCCTCTGGACCAAACCTAAAATAGTACTTCTGTTATACTGTGAGCTAAACAGGGGGTTTTTTGCCTGCTGGCTTCTCAGGTAACTTGCAGGTTTCTCTGAACCAGCCATTTGGTTTATTTAGCTCAATCACTAATTATGGGGTATCGAACAGTGATGGGAGGGTACAGCAGTGACCAAAGGAAACACAAAAGGAAACAGAGTTCTGTGGAGATGTGTGCATGGGGTGTGGTAAATGGGATAAGAGGTTTGAAAATGGATCTGAATGAGGATGGGATGGAGTTGTTGCAGTGGGAATTCATAGGGGATACAGGACAACTTTGTGTAAAAAATAGGATTTCGCTAGTCCTACAGTATACAAAACAACTGATTTTTAAATCCTGATATGTCTATTTCTTTTTAGACCTCTTGGGCCTGAAAGTCTCTTACTTCGTGGAGCAAGATTAAAAAACACTAAAGAAATATTTGGTTTGTAGACATTTAAATATTTAAAGAGTATTCTCTTGCAAGATGTTGATAAACTGGGGTTTAATTCTGATTGCACTGAAGAAATTGTAATAATCTTTCTAATTGTTACCTGAGGGAATGTGTTTATAGATGAAAGTAATCATATTATGCTAAAGAATCTCTTAAGGATATAAAGTTCCAGCTCGACTCTGTGAAAATATTTGAAGTGGTTTGATAAAGGAATAACTTGACTTCAATGGATAAATGACTGTTGTTATTGTTATCTGTTGTTCAAAACTTTCTCCTGAGATTTACCATTCTGATTGAATAGCAGTACTTCTACAATAATGGAAAGTGGTTTAGTAGGTGTTAAAAATAATTCAGTAGTACTATTTTACTGTAGCAAACTATTGCAAATGCTTACAAAACACTTTCTCACTGTTGTAATGGAGTAGACAAAAGTGCTTACTCTTGATCACCTCTTGATTTTATCCTTTGTCTCTTAGAATGAAAAATTCTGTAGTTTGTATAAATGCAGGAAATAAATTATAACTGTTCCCCTGCTTCCTTCTTAGGTGTTGCAGTGTATACAGGTATGGAGACAAAGATGGCATTAAATTACAAGAGTAAATCTCAGAAACGGTCAGCAGTAGAAAAGTATGTTTATTTTCTAATATCTTTTTTATTTGTAGAGTTTTAACTTAACTTTTACTTGGTAACTTTAAAACCCTGATAATCTTAGTGTTGGTAATTAAGCAAGGAAAGAGAGTTTTGATTGTTTTGCCTTCATTGGGAAGCTATAAAGATAAAATCTGTTTCTTGATATTTCATCCTTTATAGATTCTTTCAGTAGTGTACAAAGCTTAAAAAGTATTAAAGCAAAAAAGTTAGTTTGTTTTTCTGATGTGTGGAGATCATTTAATGATAGGTGAAATGCTGCTTGCACAAGTTGCTCAGGCTTAGTTTTCACAATAATCTTAGACTCTACTGTTCTCTGCATCCTTTACTGTAAAATTGCATCGTGCCTTTAAAGAGGATGTATTGAAATGAAGGCTTAATCACTTACTATGATTCTGAGACAAAGATTTGTAGGTGTTATAGTGGAAAATAGCTTTGTTTCATGTAGTCTAAAGGCTGTAGCCTATCCAGATATGAGTTGCAATGAATCTTACTTCTAGCACAAGTTGCGGGCTCTATTTTAAAAGCTCTTGCTCATAGTCACAGGAGAGGTGTTACCATAATAGAGATTTAGATATTGAACCTCATCAGTTATTTTTAATTTTATTTAACTGTTAAAAGGAAAGGAGTCCTGATAATTTTGCCTTTATTCCAGTTACTAAAAATCTGAGATAGCCTCCCAACATACTTTTGCAAACATGGGATTGATTGTTCTTCTATAGCTAGATAGAAACAGAATGGTAGAGTGCACAAGAAAAGTTGGATCATCAAGGCAAGGTACGGGAAGATGTCTGACTAGCATTACAGCATACAGAGGCAAATTTGACTGTATCTTCATATAGCGTGGACTGGTTGAAATAATCTGATGCATATAGGACTGCTTTTTTAACTGAAGAATAAGGTGCAGTCTTGGATCTCCTTCACAGCCTTGCTAGATAGTTGGGGAAGAAGAGAAGGATAAATCAGCTCCCAGAATCTTGGACAACAGGTGTGACGCGAGTCAGCCATTGGGGTATTCCTGCATCTTAATCTAGTCTTCATATTGCTACATGCAGAGTATATCTTAGACATGGGATTTGTTTTCATTTCTGTTGCTTGCTTGTCACACAGGAACTTCATCAAACACAGGATATATTTGAAAAACATCTAATAAGTTTTTGATCAATTCATGCAACCACAGTGTGTCAACAGGTTAAATAAACCAAGTTTTTTTTTTTTGCCTCTTTGTAGGTCTATGAATTCCTTTTTGATTATTTATCTAATAATCCTCCTCTTTGAAGCCATTCTGAGTACTATTTTAAAGTATGCCTGGCAAGCTGAAGAAAAATGGGATGAGCCTTGGTATAATGAAAAAACAGAGCATGAAAGAAACAGCAGTAAGGTAATGTAGTTCTACCAGCTCTATATCTGAAAACCCCTCAACTACTGTATAGTGAATGTCTTATTTATTGTGTCTTTATTATTGGATGTAGGTGTAACTACCACATGATCCACTTACAAGTCTCTGTGCCACTGTCTCAGTGTTTTTTAGAGAACAAGCCCTATATAACCTCACTCTTGTGTAGAAATATCTTACCTTTGTTCCTGGTTAGACTTCTTCTTCTTTATGAAAATAGCAAGCTTTTTGAAAATTTTGTGTGTTGTTAGAGCATTTCTAATGTTCTATGTTCATCATATTTTTCTTCTGAGTGTCTTTTGTCATTCATTAAATGAGAAGGGGCCGACTGTTCTTGTACATGTTCCATTGCAGAGATTTCACAGTTCAGGCATTTTGGGCATTCTAATAGAGAATGTTGAGATTGTTCAGACAATTTTGTAAGGCTGTAATTTTGCTCAAGCTCCTGCTTGCCTTCTCACTCTTCTTTAAAGATTGGAGGGATACTTTGAAATGTTCCATAAGTCTGCAGTTCTGAAAAGCATCTGGTTTTAATAATTCTCTGTTTATCTATGTTCTGTTTATTTTTTTATTTCTGCACAAGTCTACCTTGCAGAGCAGTTCAGGAGCTGACTGGAGCCGAGTCTAAGTGGAGGGGATTTTCAAAGCCAGCGGAACTGAAAAAAAAAAAGTCATGTGGTGTCATATGTTTAACACTTGACTAGTTTTGGCTGAGAAAGAGTTAATTTTAATGTTGTGGCATTTTTTGGTGACTTTTATTTTTTAGTACCTGCACCCACTTAATGCACTTCTAGGTCTTTGAAGTGGTCCATCAAGTAAATTCTTGGCTCCACTTAAGTGGAAATAGCTGCTACGGAATTTTGACAAACCTGTGGAACCTTTTCACTTCCAAATAGACTCAGGAGAGGCATTAACTCAGTCTTTCCATTCCTTTGGTTTCAGGAGCATACAGAACCATCTGGGTTTCTGCAATGTCACTTTCCTTCTGTCATGTCTTAGTTTTTCTCTCCCTTGTTTACTTCCACAATCTGCCTTGCATTTCTCAATATGCTGACTCACTCATTTGGAGCAGTTTCTCTGTTCATCTGTCCTGTGTTGTGCAGATTGTTATTTGATAGACAGTGCTTGAGGAAACTATTTAACCTTAGTAATTGCCACTTCTTATTTTCTTACATGAATTACTGCTCTCAGACTTTATCTATTTTTCTGGTTTAATTTGGAAGATCTCTTCAGGCACAGAACTTCCCGAGTTTTCTTTTTTTTTTTATAGTCATTGTTATTGACTTTTACTAAGTAATTATAGCAATACTTCCTAATTAGGAAGAACAGACATTATTTAGCTTTGCAAACTGTTGACTACTCTTATACTCTTTCTTCAAAATGTTCTACGCCAGTGTCTGATAGGGTTGAAAGAGTTTATCTCCCTTGCTCAGTATTCATGTGTGAGCGTTCCTGAAGTATAGCTTAGACACTGAGTTTGGTGTCTGGAAGAAAAAAAGACTCCAGGGAGACTGCAGTGTTCCATTTCAGAGTTTGTTAAAATAGTCATATTTAATAAATAGAATTTTCTGTCGAATTACACAACTGTTTACCTGAAATGTATGTGTTGAACAGAATTATTTGAAGAGGCATAAAAGAAGTCTGTGCCATTGAAATACACAGTCTCTTTTTGTCATGCAGTCACTGGGGAGTGCAAATAGATGGGGACTATAACAACTGATAGTTGTTACCCTGGCACCGTTTATGGTTCCTTATGAAAGCCGGTGAATGGTGCCATTTGATAGAATGGGGAACACATTAGTTTTTTTCAGATTCAGCTCTTAGAAGAGACCTATGTGAAAACAGAACCACTGCAACAGTTAAATATTAATTAGCAACCCTCCTGACAACAATCAGTTGAAAGGACAAAAATTAATGAATTTACAAACCAAAACATCCAGTGATAGCTTAAGGGAGTCTTTTTACATCAGTCTGAAGATGCATTACTGCAGCAGTGTGGAAATGCCTGTATTGTCACGGTGTTCATGTGGTTTATCTCAGATATACATGGGACTTGGTATCCTCCAGCTCTGTCATTTTGTAATTTTTCATAGATATTGAAACATAAATAAGTAATAATGTTTCACCTGATCACTACAGTAATCCTTAACTTATTTTCTTTTGTAGATTCTGAGGTTTATTTCAGATTTCCTTGCTTTTCTGGTACTTTACAATTTTATCATACCTATTTCACTTTATGTGACTGTTGAGATGCAGAAATTTCTTGGATCTTTTTTTATTGGCTGGGATCTTGACCTCTATCATGAAGAAACAAACCAGAGAGCACAAGTAAATACTTCAGACCTCAATGAGGAATTGGGACAGGTAGAGTAAAAAAAAATACTATTTCTTGGGTTTTTACCTTCTGTTTTCTGCTTCTTTTTTAATACTAAAATTCATTACTGCAGACTTTTATTGGCTGCACTTGGATTTCTGATTAATTTGAGGATAAGGTGTAAATATCTCATGGCAGAAATAAAAATTTTTACATGATGAAAAGAAGGTCTGTATTGGAGACTGAATTGAGACTGTTTTATTTTTTGTCCTCTAACAATTATACACAACTCCCAAGTGTTTTCTTTGTTTTATTTTACAAAAGGTGGAATATGTGTTTACAGACAAAACTGGTACATTAACTGAAAATGAGATGCAGTTTCGGGAGTGCTCTATTAATGGCATAAAGTACCAAGAGATCAATGGTAAACTAACTCCAGAGGGGTTTTCTGAAGATTCTCCAGATGGAAATAGGCATAGTTTGGTAAGACTTTTTTTGTCCCTCATTAAGCATCCTAGATAGCAAGTGTTTTATTTCAGAGAAATATTCTTCTAGCATTAGTGTGTTATAAAAATCAGAATTTCTGAATAGTTTGAAGGTATTGTTACTGAACAAATAATCACATCTCAATGTATTTAATAAATAATGTTTAACATGGAATACTTGGCAGATTTTTAAATAAACACATACTTTCTCATAGAATGGATTGGGTTGGAAGGGACCTTAAATGTCATCCAGTTCCATCCCCCTTGCTGTGGGCAGGGACACCTTCCACCAGACCAGACTGCTCAAGGTCCCATCCAACCTGGTCTTGAACACTTCTGTATAGGGGACATCCACAGCTTCCTTGGGCAACCTATGCCAGTGTTTCACCACCCTCATAATGAAAAATTTCTTCCTAATGTCTAGTCTAAATCTTCCCCCCTCTAATTTGTAGACATTCCCCATTGTCTTGTCACTCAATACCTTTGTGAAAAAAAAATCCCTCTGTGCCTCTGTCAGGTACTACAAAGCCACTATATGGTCTCCTTGCAGCCTTCTCTCCTTCAGGCTAAAGAACCCTTATTTTTTATTAAGTCTGTTCAAAGCTGTTTGATATCTAAATGTTACAAATAAAGTTTTTTCTTTTTTATAGGTGAAAGAGGAAGAACTCTTCTTGAAAGCAGTTTGTCTTTGTCATACAGTGCAGATCAATGCAGATCAGACAGATGGTGCTGATGGTCCCTGGCATGCCAATGGAATGGCATCTCCATTGGAGTATTATGCTTCTTCGCCAGATGAGAAAGCTTTAGTTGAAGCTGCAAGCAGGTAAGTTGTGTTTCCAAAAATATTTAATGTAGAAATTGCCTAGCAGGGTAGGCAATTAGTGGTAAAAGCAAGCTTAAAAATTGCTGAGAAAGATTGTAAAGCCCAGAGTCTGGCACTGTCAGTTTACTAAAAAACCATAGAAGAATAAAATAGGCATATTATAAATTGATGATTTAAAATATTTATGGAAATTCTTGAGAAATTGTAGTGGACAGAGTATGTTGGCATTAAATTATAATAGAATATGGGTGTTCTTTATTTTCTATAGGAATAGAGAGCAATTATGGGATATAGAAGCCTCTCCCTTATCCTTTCCTTCACCCTGCCCCCAGTGATTGATGGGCATTATGTCTAAAGTGATGATTAAATGTGCATTTTTCTTTTCCTTTTAGGGTTGGAGTAGTATTTACTGGGACCAGTGGGGACAGTATGGAAGTAAAAAGTCTTGGAAAACCAGAAAGGTGTCAATTTTTATTCCTTGTTTCTTTTGAAGGACAAAACATATTAGTGAAAATGAATATAATGTTCTCCTCTTAATCACTCTCTTCTTTGTTAGACAACCTTGCCTTTCTACAGTGTAGTTTTTAATGCTTTTCCCTTGTTGTCTTTAAGACTGTTTGAGTCTTACTCCTTACGAGTTGGAACTGAGATGCAAGGATTTTGTGAGTTACTGTGTAGGTGTGATTTATAACAATTTGTATCTTTGCCCATTCCTCAAAGGCTGAGACTGTAGTAGAGTTGGAAAACTGAACTGTTTATTGAAGTCTTACAGTTAATGCTTTCAGCTCTAGAAGTTGGCAGAATCAGTCATTTGTATGCATAATTCCACTACATATTCTAAAGTTTCCCAAAATGAATAGAAATAATTTTGATAATTCTATATCTTTGATATGTCATAACACCTTTTATATATTTGATATATGCCAGTTAGATGGCAGGACTCTAAACCTGAATGTGTAAAATTAATTTTCTGAAGTAGTGGTGACATAACAAAAATAGTTTGTTTGTCAGGGAACATACACTCTTTGACTGTGTAGATTGTTTACAAGTGTTAGAAATAAAATGTAGTTTTTGAAGTTACACTTGAAGTTGTAGAATGATAAAGGAATAAGTAACAGCTGATGGTAACGCTGAGATGTGATGTTAGTGTTCAGGAAACTATTCCTATTGGTAGAAGAACCTTTTATTCTTGATAGAATGGAGTTAAATTTATGTAAAGCAATGAAGAGCAATTAATTGCACAAATACCTTTAACTATGACTATTGCTGAACAGTGGTAGCATTACTTTTAGAGTTTCTATTTAAAAATGGCACTTCAGGAAAAGCTCTGTGGGGTACGTGTGCATATGTAGGAAATTGTCTTTGGAAATTTATTTATAAATTTTTTTTTCCCCTTTCCTCTTCTATTAAAACACAAAACGTAGGTATAAATTGCTTCATGTGTTGGAGTTTGATCCAAATCGCAGGCGAATGAGTGTCATTGTAGAGAGTCCCTCAGGTAAGTGATCAGAAGTTGGACAAGCTCTGGTTGAGAACTTCTTAAAATGTATGTATTTGTAATTTCTTTTCTATTTTACTTTATAGGGGATAAGCTTTTATTCACAAAAGGAGCAGAATCTTCCATTCTTCCTCGTAGTAAGAGTGGAGAAATAGATAAAACAAGGGTACATGTGGATGAATTTGCTTTGGTAAGTGTGTATCTTTCTCCAGCTGATCAGAAGAAAATTCTTCTGGTACAAATTTTGTGACTTGAAATGAACAAATTGCAGGTGACACCTTGTTAGATCAGAATCTCGCCTACTCTGAATGTAGTCTTTTATTTCCTCGCAGAAAGGACTAAGAACTTTGTGCGTAGCCTACAGAAGATTCACACCTGCGGAGTATCAAGAAATTGGCAAACGCCTTCATGAGGCCAGGACTGCCTTACAACAACGGGAAGAAAGATTAGCAGATGTATTCAACTTCATAGAAAGGGATCTGGAATTACTTGGGGCTACAGGAGTAGAAGACAAGTATGCAATGGAGTTTTCTGCTAAGTACACTCAAAACCAGAGTGAGATAAGGGTTTATAACTGAAATATAGAATCGTGGAATGGTTTGGGTTGGAATGGACCTCAGGTATCATCCTGTTCCAACCCCCCTGCCGCAGACAGGGTCACCTTCCACTAGACCAGATTGCTCAAAGCCTCATCCACCCTGGACTTGAACATCTCCAGGGATGGGGCATCCACAGCTTCCCTGGGCAACCTGTGCCAGTGTTTCACCGCCCTCATAGCAAAGACTTTTTTTTTCTCATAGCTAATGTAAATCTTCCCCTCTTTCTAAATTTGCCCATGTTCTGTCACTACAAGCCTTTGTAAAAAGTCCTTCTCCAGCTTTCTTGTAGGCCCCCTTTAGGTACTAAAAGGCTACTCTAAGGTCTCCCTTCAGCCTTTTCTTCCCCAGGCTGAACAACCTCAACTCGCTCAGCCTGTCTTCATGGGAGAAGTACTCCAGCCCTCTGGTCACCTTTGTGACCCACCTCTGGAGATGCTCCAAAAAGGCCATGTCTTTCCTGTGCTGAGAGTTCCGGAGCTGAACACAGTACTCCAGGTGAGGTCTCACAACAGCAGAGTAGAGGGGAGGATCACGTCCTTTGACTTACTAGCCTTGTTTCTTTTGATGCAGTCCAGGATGTGGTTGGCTGCCTGGGCTGCGAGTGCACATTGTCTGCTCTTGTCCAGCATTTCATCTGCCAGTACTTCCACGTCCTCAATTGCCCTTCCTCATGTGCATATGGCCTTGTTGAACTTCATGAGGTTAACACAGACCCACCTCTGAAGCCTGTCCAGGTATCTCTGGTTGGCATTCCTTCCCTCCAGCATGTTAACTGCACCACACATCTTGTTGTTGCTGGCAAACTTATGAAGGGTGCTCTAAATCCCACAATGTGTGTTGGCAACAAAGATGTTAAACAATACTAGTCCAAATACTGACAGCTGTGGAATGCCGCTTGTCACTTGTCTCTACTTGGACATTGAGACATTGACCACAACTCTTTGAGCATGACCATCCAACCAGTTCCTTATCCACCAAAGGGTCCATCAGTCAAACCCATCTTTTCAGTTTAGGTACAAGGATATTGCATGCAACAACGTCAGATGCTTCGCACAAGTCCAGGTAGATTATGTCAGTTGCTCTTATCCAGCAATGCTGTAACACTGTCATAGAAGGCCACTAAATTTGTCAGGTACTGTTTGCCCTTTATGAAGCCTTGTAGGCTGTTATTAGTCACCACCTTATATTTTCCTTCTGCCTTAAGCGTGGTTTCTTGGAGGATCAGCTCCGTGATCTTGCTGGGCACAGAGGCAAGACTTGAACAGCCTATAGTTCCCTGAGTCTTCCTTTTTTAAAAATGGTAGTTACATCTCCCCTTTTCCAGTTGGTGGGAGCTTTACTTGACTGCTGTGACTTTGTAATTATGATGGACAGTGGTTTAGCAACTTCATCTGTCAGTTACCTGCAGGTGCCTCTTATCAGGTCCTCACACCTTCAGGTTAGGTAAATGGTCTGGAATGTCATCTTCCATCTTCATGCTTAGCCAGTCTCCCAGTCCCTGACTTTGCCTTCTGCATCTTGGGAAGCGTAGTTTAAGCCCTTGTCAATGAAGACTGAGGCAAAAAAGTTGTTAAATATCTCACCCTTTCTTTCAACAGAGTAACCAGATTTCCTGTTTCCTTCTGAAGAGGGGACCATGTGACCGCATTTTCCTTAGTCTTTCTTTTATCACTGACATGCCTAGAGAAGCTGGTTGTCCTTGGTCAGATTTAATAACTTTCCTAACCTGATCCCTGACTGCTCAGACAATTTCCTTGTATTCTTCCCACGCTGCCTGTCTTTACTTCAACCCTCTGTAGGCTTCTTTTTTGTGTTTGATTTGGTCTAGTAGCTCCTTGTTCATCCATGCAGGCCTCCTGGTGTTTTTACTGGACCTCCTCTTTGTTATGTGTCACTCCTGAGCTTGGAGGAGGTGATCCGTGAGTTTTAACCAGATTCTTGGGCCCATGGTCCTCTCAAGGCATCGTCCCATGGTACTCCACCAAGGAGATCCCTGAAGAGGCCAGTCTTTTCTCCTGAAGCTCAGGGTAGCAAGCTTGCTGTGCACCCTCACTGCTGCCCTAAAGATCTTAAATTCCACCATTTCATGGTCACTAAAGCCAAGGCTTCTCTTGAATTTCACATTTCCCACCAGCCCCTCGTTGTTGGTCCAGCATGGCACCTCTCCTTAGGGGCTCCTCTGTAACTTGGAGAAGGAAGTTATCAGTGACACATTCCAGAAAGCTCCTGGATTGCTTGTGTCCTGCTGTGTTGTCCCTGAAGCAGCTGTCAGGCTGGTTTAAGTACCCCACAAGGACCAGGGCTTGTGAGTGTCGGGTCTATCTATAATGACGGCCTTATCTGTTCAGTCTTTCTGTTCTGGTGGCCTGACCCCCACTGTAATATCACCTGATCCTGCCCTTCTTTTTATCCTGAACCATAAGCTCTCAGTCTGCTCCTTATCCGTCCTCAGGTGGCTCCATGGGCTCAAGCTGGTCAGTAACATAGACAGCAATGCCCCCTCCTGGTCGTCTTTGCCTATCCTTCCTACAGGGCCTATATTCTTCTGTTCTTATACTCCAGTCTCTGGAGCCATTCCATCACGCCTCCGTGATGCTGATGAGATCATAGCCCTGCAGGCTTACACACATCTCTTAACTCCTCTTGTTTATTTCCCATGCTGCATGTATTTGCATAGAGGCATTTAAACTACACCCGTGATGACGCTGATTTACTTTCTGGAGTGACTGCTGTTATTTTGTGCTGCTCTTCAGGTGCTCTCCTGCTGACCTGTGTTCCTCCTCTGTACATCTAATGCTGTCACTGGCATCAGATTGGTAGCAGTAGCATGGGTTGGGGTTCCTCTCCCACAGCAACTCTAGTTTAAAGCCCTCTTTGCCATACAATGTGTCATGAAAAACACTCCTGCCACAGCCAAAAGTTCTATGCTATTCTTGTTTAGTATGTTTGCCACTATTTGGATTGAGGAGCATTCAAAATGCGTGTTGTACCAACTGATTTTGGCTTAATAATGATGACATACAGTGTTCATCATCAGGAGAGATTTAATGTATGTTAAACAAAAATTGCAGTAAATATTTAGGGTACTGGCTAATTCATTGGGAAGACATCTATACATAGCTGCCTTGGAAAGCATTCTGCTTGCGTAGTGTGTACTTTTTAAGTCAGAGGGTGTATTGTACACTGGAGTGTACAGATGGAGGGAGCACTTAGAAGCTTTTCATGCATCACAATACATAGTAATTGTTGTGGGCTGTTTTCAAACTTCTCAAGTGTAGAAATGATGTCTAATTTATCTTAAGATATGCTTATTACAAGTTTGAATCACTTGGCAGGATTGAAGTTCAGTTTTGTTTCATCAAGGCCTTTGTTTTATTGCTGGTAACAGAATGTCATCTGCCAGACTATGTTTTTTGAAAAATACATGTAATACTGGAAATGCAGTCTTAAATTATCATGACAGTGGGGTTGTAGGAATAACATGGAATTAGTGTGAACTCTTTTTTTGTAAAGTGTTTGATTGTTTATTTAAGATTTTTCTTGTTTCTAGACTGCAGGAGAAAGTCCAAGAAACTATAGAAGCGCTCAGATTGGCTGGTATCAAAGTGTGGGTACTCACTGGAGATAAGCACGAAACAGCTGTCAGCGTCAGTTTATCATGTGGACACTTTCATAGAACCATGAACATCCTTGAGCTTGTGCAGCACAAGTCAGACAGTACATGCGCAGAGCAGCTGAGGCAGCTAGCCAAGAGGTAAAATACCTGAGATGTCATTATCTCAGTTACCATCTTAGCTTGGTTTTATTATAATTTTGGAATTTATGATGATCTCTTTGTGAGAAGCTCATGAAGTTACCTTTTTAAAAGTGTATTTGTTAAAATAATAACAGACTTGATGAAGCAACCTGTCTCATAGGGTAACTTCTTTGTGTATTGCGTGGGCAACTGCATGGTTCATTAAAATATTTTTAAAAAAAAAATAAAAAAAAAAATTATAAAAGTCTACACCAGTACAAAGCAAACATTTTCTCCTTGAATAGAATAAAGGAAGATCATGTTATCCAGCATGGACTGGTTGTGGATGGGACCAGCCTCTCTCTTGCACTCAGGGAACATGAAAAATTGTTCATGGAAGTTTGCAAAAGCTGTTCTGCAGTGTTGTGCTGTCGCATGGCACCCCTCCAGAAAGCAAAGGTAAGTGAGACTATAGTCAGGATTGTCTTGCAGGTATTTTTATCATGCTTTGTCTTTTGTGTCAGTCATTCAGAGCTGTTGCTGATTGCTGTTGATAAAATTTGCCAGAGGATTTGTCTTGACCTTTTGGCATAGATGTTTGTCTAAATTGCCACAGTCTTTGGTACCTCATAAGGACTCATCTGGGTGACACTGCGGCCTTGTTGCGTCTTGAAGGCTGCTTGCTAAGATATAATGCTAAGTGTGTTTGACCTAAGTACCCCTTAGGAATAGGGGACCTTTAACTTGGATATCAGTACCTGCAATTATGTGATGTATTCCCACCGTCAGATGGATTTCTCTGAATTGTGAACTGCATTTTATCACTGTTGTGTTCCTGGTGTGATGTGAGTTACCACTCCTGTTAATCAACGTACCTACACTGCCAGCTACAACTCAGTTATTTGAATATAGATATCAGTGTCTGCTTACCTCATGCAGTTGATGCTCTGTTGATACAAATCCTTTGGGTTTTCTAGAACTTCAGGGGGAAATGCAGTATGTTTTCATAGATAAAAATTTTTGGTTTTTAGAAAGCCTTTGGGATCTGCTTTCACACTTCTACGTCTGCAGTCCACTTGTGACTGAATTGGACAAGCTTCTACCTTTATCTAGAGCTATCTGGAAGATTTATTAATTAGTGATTCTCCTTAACAAAAAGCCTCATCTAACTAAGTCCTGTCTATTTAGAATATTGTTGGCACTTGCATTAAGTATCTCTTTTCTTTCTGTGAAGAGTGGGATGTCACAACTCTTCTTTTGAGTGTTTTAGTGTCTTACAAGTGAACAATTTTATTTCCTCTTTCTGTCATCTCTCTCTTGGTCTGTGGCTTTTCAGTACCTGACTAAGAATAGTCATTGAAGAAGTATGCTGCTGTTGTCTCATGAGCACACTAGGTGTTCTGTTACTTTAGTAGTACCTTCTGATCCCTCACCTTTCTTGCAGTTAAAAATATGGGGTAGTATCTCTTTTCCGTGTATGAATAATTTTCAAATGAATTAATATGGCTCAGTTACAGCCTTTCTGTCCACATTCCTTGCTTCCACATGTAAGTATCTTGTTTAGGTCCTCTTGTCATCCTTTTATCATATTGTTTGTTATTCAGCATGGAACGCAGGGAGCAGAATCATAGCCTTCCACTGGTAGTCTGTATGTTCAGAGAAGTAAAATAAAGGAAATTGACCTTTTAAATCTACTTGTATTGTCGAGTAAGTTTTCTCTATGACCTTTACTGTGTAAAATCTTGAAAATGTGAGGAACCTAGACGTACCTGATAAAGGCATGAAATCTGGATTACTCCCTAAGTTCTAGCTTGTACTTGACCATTTTGTATGATGAAAAATTGTGACAAGGCATCTAAATATGAACTGCTAAAAAAGCTCATCGTGCAGAATATGTAAATAAAGCCTGTGTCCCAGAGTGAGTGCATTGCTAAAGGACTAACGTGTTTGTATGTGTTACATGCCAAAGATGTTTCTTAGCTAAGTGTGCACGTTCATAAAATGTAGTAATTATATTTACAGGTAGATAACTGACAAAGATTTTTGGGAATTGGAGGTGTGGTTTGTAGGTACATTGTCTATCTGATTTGAAAAATTTCTACCCTTTTTTTCACCCCCAGGTAGTGCGACTGTTAAAAACTTCTCCAGAGAAACCTATAACATTAGCAATTGGTGATGGTGCTAATGATGTGAGCATGATACAAGAAGCACATGTTGGCATAGGTAACTTTAATTTTGTCAGAAGAGATAAAGGCAAATAAGATGCAAATTTTAGAGGGTTAGAATCATGAATAACATTTATAAACGGATAAACTTCTAATGTTTTTACACCTGTGAATGGCAAGATGTTTAATCTGAGTCGTTTGTTGTAGCAGAGTTTTAGTGAAATTCAAATTTTAAGGCTGTTTGCTTTCACAAGTCTTAGGTTTAGTGCCAATAATCAGAGGTCCTGCTTAATGCTGCATCTAAAGAACAGCAAAGAATCTCTGTAACTAGAATCTCTGAAATTCTCTGCTTCAGATGTTGAAAGTGTGTGTGTCTAACTTCAAACGTGGTCAAGTTTTGGGGTCCTGTGTAAAAGCTGACTTTCAAACCTGTCTTTGCACCCAACTGCCACTGTTCGCCCTATGTCTGTGTCATTCTGGAAATACCTTTTGTATCTAGTTTGTCATTGAGAAGGCTCTTATATCTTTTGAGACACTGTTACTGATTCTCAGTTAAGCTTGGTAGTTCTCTCTGTTAGTGTTTTGTGTTGTTTGGCCAGAACCTTCTTTAAGCTTTTTGTCTTTTGTGCTATGTTACATAACCAAGTACAAAACATACACAGAACTGGATTGGTACCCATCACAGAGTGTTTAGGTGTTTCTTTTACTGACTTTGCTGGACAGTGTTTGTTAGAATAGTAAATATTGGAGGTTCTTACATAAGGTATTGGTACCTCAGGTTACTCAGTCTGTCATCCTTTGTAATTAGAAAGGTTTATGTAATGTTTAGTGTGTAAATCATGTGGCTGTGATTTTTAAGACCATGGGTACAACCTACTTGAGAAGGTTACAGTCCAGTAGAAAGGTCAGAGAAGGTTACAGGCCAATGATGCTTTATCCTACAGTTAGTTTGACAACTAACTGAAACTTTATTATAAATAAAATCATCCAAGTTCCTTTTTTAAAATCTTAATAATAGCTTTTAGAAATGAATTTGTGTTCAGCTGTGACAAGTGACAAGCATTGTAAGCCCATCAGAGTAACTACACCGCTATTATAAGAACCACAGCTCTTTTGTTGTATTGTTGAGCATAGGTTATATATTATTTCCAGAAAGTACTGTAAGGAAAAAACATCTCTGAAGTAAGATGTAATAAATTGATAATTAAGAATTGATTGATAGTACTTTGCCCTGTTTGAGAATTTTGGTTTTGTATGAACTTATGGAAATGATGATTTGGTTTGTTTGGGGTTTTTTTTTTTTTTTTTTAATTGAATCAGCACCAAACAAGCAGTTTGTAGTTTTGTCGGGAATAATGTCTTTGTTTAGCACTGAAAGGTGCTGAATCTTTGTGGTATTGAAGTGAAGGAAAACAAAACAGTAGCTACAGCTGTATGTTGTTGAGAGATTTTTAAACTTTTATTTTTATGTTTTTTGTTTTACACATTTAACTTGTTTTCTGCTTTGTTCCCAAATATTATAGGAATCATGGGCAAGGAGGGAAGACAAGCTGTACGAAACAGTGACTATGCAATAGCACGATTTAAATTCCTCTCTAAGTTGCTTTTTGTTCATGGACACCTTTACTATATTAGAATAGCAACCCTTGTACAGTACTTTTTTTATAAGGTGAGTCTTCAAAGAGTGCCAGTGAAGTTCACAGAAAAATGTGTGACACTTGCCCAGCAAAAAAATTATTTTGGATCTAAAATTTTTGTTGGGAACAGATTGAATAACTCTGTTCAAACATGTTCTCTGGGTTTTCTTTTGTATTTCAGAACCAAATGCACTACTTTTAACTGTGAAGCTGTTTAGTATTTTCACCTAGAAGTGGGTTGTGGATACTACAGTGAGCTTGCCTGGGCTGAAGGGTAGAGGGACATTTCTGCTGTCCGAAAGCAGTATTGCTAGCTTGAAATTAAATGCTTTTTTTAGGAAGATGTGAAAGTATAACCTTTTTTGTTTATTTAATATGAACCAAATTCATTCATCTTTCTTAAAAGATAAAATGAGCATGGGAAGTAGTTTTGGGAGGGAGGGACCAGCAGAAAGTGTGTCTGGAGAGCAGCAGCGCAAGCTCAAGCGAGATGCTAGAGGGAAGAGTGAGAGTACAACCTGGAAGCTCAGTCCTGGGCTGGGGTGCTTGAAGTGCTAATAGTGTGGGAGTTTGTGGTGGGCATTTTTGGTGGTTTTGGGTTTTTTTGGTTTTTTTTCCTGTGTGTGGTTTTTGTTGTTGTTTGGGGTTTTTTTTTTTTTTTCTGCTCTATCATGAACATTGACAACAAGTAAAAATCCACTCAGAAACTTATCTGAGATTCTAGCGTTGGCCACCAAGTTTTGTGACCCAGACTGGAGAAATCAGAGGGTCATAACACCAATCCACTTTTTATCTTCTATTGTTTGCTTTTCATTAAAGGTAACATGGTGTTACACTTTGGTCTCTGTTTTGTCGATTCCCATGCAAAAAGCTAACAGGAGCAGGGCATAGGCTTTCTTTAATGAATTGTGAAAGCTGTTTTGCAAAGAAGTTCTTAAAAACCTGAAGGGGTAGTAGATGGATTTCTCCTCCTTTTAATATTGTTTTACTCCCATGAGATGTGTTCATGAGGCACGTAAAATTAAATTTATATTTTTCAGGTTCATTGTCCCAAAAGACAAACAGAATACACACTCAAGCAAAGCATATTGCTTCACTTTGTCAAATAAAATGCTCAGATGCTTTATGCTCCATTTGTATTTTTACAAGCTTGTAATAGTTGGAAGTTTCTTTTAGGGTTGTGAGACGTATACTGAGATTAACTGTTTCCTTCACTATTTTTTTTCAGAATGTGTGCTTTATTACACCACAATTTTTATATCAGTTCTTCTGTTTGTTTTCACAACAAGTAAGTATTGGATGCCTTGCATCTTGGTAAATGTGTGTGAAGCACTCAGGGTAAATAACTAAAAAAGGTGGAAAGAACTACGCAGAAGCAGCGCAGATTTTACACTTAAATATTCATCTTAATTTTCCTTATTTGATAGTTTGTTACTTAATGGTTATATGAATATAGATTTTTTTATAACCAGTAAATTCACATAGTTAATGATTTGTTGCTGGTTTTAGTGTGCTAATAAATTTTAATAAATATAAACATTTTTCTTTACAAGATTCAAACAGTTTTTGTTTCCATTTTCAGACGCTCTATGACAGTGTATACCTGACTTTGTACAATATTTGTTTCACTTCCTTGCCTGTCCTCATATACAGTCTTTTTGAACAGCATGTGCATCCGCATGTATTACAGAGTAAACCTGTGCTCTATCGGTATGTATATCTTGCATATATTGTCACATTAGCACTTCATTTTGAACAACTTTGGCATCTGCAGAAGTCTGAACTTACTGTTATATATTCTTACAGTATTTTTAGCTGTAATTTATGTAATTTTTAGTAACCTCTTGAAGAGGAGGGACTACAGCTGCAGAATCTTCACCTTAAAAGCTAATTTACATAAGTAGTGTAAGAGAAGCCTCTTTTTATGTCTGTCTTGTTAAGACTGGAAGAGAATTGAGCACTTGGTCAGTTTACATGATTAGCAGCCTTCTCCATTATCTGTAGGAGAAAAAAAAAATCACATACAAATGAAAACATCTGAGATGCTGGTTAGGGGAATCACCACAGAAAATGCTTTACTAAGAGGGGAAGTAATTTCCTGTAGAATTAGATGTCCTCCCAGTGGTAGCATGTTGCACTGCATACTGGAGGAAAGAGCATGTGTTTTTGTGAAAAAAGAGATGTATCTCAGGTATTTCTCTTTTCTTAAGAGACAGCAAGGGGCAAGCATCAGGAGTTTCTGGCTTTCTTCCACTTGAAATTCCACCTCCAGTATTCTAGTTTGTGCTCTTTCTGAATTTGACCCATTAGAGATCTTTGCCATTCATGATCCCTGTGTAAAGGAGAGGCAAATAATGAGAGTTCATTTATTTTCTTTGCCTGGGATTTATGTATTTTAATATGTCAGCATTTGTTACGTGTATCTTGATGCAGTTGAAAAGTTACATTTATTCAAATAGTAGCAGTCATACAATGTGAATAGCTGATGGGTTACATAAAGACCATCTGAAATCCAAAATCTCTTTCATTTCTGCAGAGACATCAGTAAAAATGCCCATCTGGGTTTTAAACCGTTTCTTTACTGGACCATCTTGGGCTTCTTTCATGCATTTGTTTTCTTCTATGGCTCGTATCTTCTAATGGGAGAAGACACTTCTCTGCTGGGAAATGGCCAGGTACAATGTCATAAGAATTATTCTACCACTGTGTTTTGGTGATACTTCTTAATTTTTTTTTTTTTTAAATCCTGTTTAAGTGATACAGACTGCTTTTAAGTATTTTTTTATTCAGTGTTTTTAAGACAGTAACTTAATGAAATTGTCAAGTGTTAATTTGACCCTTTCTGTTTTAAAGATGTTCAAGTTAACAGGAATAATCATATAAAAAAGTTCTAAAACTTGGATGAATCTACTTCCTTATTTTCCCTGCTTCTGAGTTAGTGAATCACATTTAGAAAAGTCAGGTTCTGGGTTTTTTTCTCTCATGTTAACTGTTATGGGTAGTGATGCAAAAATAACATTTTCTTCTCTCATTGTGTCATTCTTACTGCTGACATGAAGTGCTTGCTCAATCTTGTGTTGTGCTTAATAGAGCTGCACATTATGGCACGAGCATCATGCTGTATTCAAAGTGGTACCTCAGTCACAGGGAATGGACATGAACTCAGGAAGTTTAGCAAAAAAAACCCATGTAATGATGAACAGAAAATAACCAGAACTGACTTGAGTTGCTAAAATCACAGAGCAAATGAATTGGAGGTTAGCAACCCTGCAGAGAAAGGAGTAGTAAAGGGAGGTGGTACAGCTAGCTGGAATACCTGTTTCATCATGCGATGTCTGAGAAGAACGTTAAAATAGTTCAGCTTCAAACTGTCTCTTACAACTGTGCTATGAGTATATCCTCTGTTGGCATTTGTTACAAGTTGTGTGACTTTGAAGTTCTCGTGAATTGGTGAAGGACCTTCAGTCCTCTTCTAATGAAGTAACTTTACAAATTGCGTCAGTGCACTCTGTGCACCTGTCTTGGCTGTCAAAGCATCTCCCTGAAGATTGGTTAGTAAGCATCCACAAGGCAGGAGCAGGCATTTTTTCATTGTATTTAGAAACAAGTGTTTGGTTTGGGGGACAGATTATATTCTATAAATTTAGACCAGTGAGTTAATGTAGACTTTATAGAGAAGGTTCTTTTAATGGTTCCTCATACAAATTAGCCTCAAGATTTTGTAAATGTACTTAATGAATGAACATACGGGATATAAAGCTTTCAGATGCCCTTTGTGTGATGTGATTTTCTGTGCTATGATGCTGAAGACAGTTATTAGAAATGGTAGAACTGTGTTGCAGTATATCATCTGCAGTGCACAAAGTGTGTTGCAAGTTTCATGTGTGCCTGAAAAAACCAAAGTTAAGACCAAGAGAAACTCGTGTTACTGCTGATGTACTTTCTTGTACAAAGTCCTGAAGAAGTGAGTAGTTTGTGCAAATGTGTGATACAGGCTAGTGTTAGTGCAAGGCCTCACATTTTCATTCCAAGTTCTTGGTTTGAAGCAGTGCAGAAGATGGTAAATAATGTGTCAGTGCTGGTGGTTTGTTAGGCTTACCTCAGAACATTGTGGAACTACTTGATCTTTTAGTTCTTTTTTCTCCCCCCTTTTTCATGCTGTGCATGTCGTCAGATTTTGAAACCTAACAGGCAAATGGTAAGAGTTTAGAAGAGGAGGAGATACAAAATATTGTATCTGTTACTTCACAGGATTAAAGGATGCAGCATCCATGGTGTAAATGTGTTCAAAAATAAAATGGTGGCAAGAACCTTATGTTTTGCATTCTAACTCTGTGGCCATTGAGGGCAGTGTTAGCAAAGACACTTTCTTTCACAGGTCACTCAGAAGCAGTAGTCAGATTTTACTTCAAGACTTATTGCAGCAGTTTTCACAAACATGTTTGCTGTTATGTTACTGTTGGTATGAAAAGCAAATAGAAGGCTTCAGAAGATGTGTCATAATAAACATCTTTAAAATTATCAGCAGAACCAGGCTTATGGCTGCCTCAGTTTTGTGCCTTGTGTAAAGATGAGAAAAGCAATTGTGTGATACACCATGAGGCTGTTAGGATTTTTTTGGCAGAGCTCTGTAACAAGGACTACAACTGTGCGAATCCCAGTTCTGTGCCTCTGTGCTGTACTAACAAATCACCTCTAGGATGACTTTGCTTGTCTGCATGTAGTTGCCTTTCTCCTTGCTTGCTTACTTTACTACCAGTAAAAACAGAATTGGGAATTTGGTTGTTGTTCGGTATGTCAGTGGCAAAAATAGCTGCAAAACAGCAATGTCTTGAGTTACAGCACCCAGACTGCTTTCAGGAGCAGAGCAGTCGGACCTGTTGTAGAATGGCAACGTGTGTCTGAGTAGCATGTGTATAGATAGTTTACAACCTCAGCATCCTTGCTTGGTTGTCAGAGCTGAGATTTTTTTGTTGTAGAACTTGTTCAGAGTTTTTATAGTTTAATTTACATGAGTAAAAGAATACAAAAGTGACAGAGTTTTAGTATTGAAACTTAAATTTTGTGTTTATTAGCCTTGAAACAAAGTGTCTTTTCCTTAGAATTTTCTTTGAAAAATTAAATGGCACCATTATTTTTGAATTGTAAAATTGTGTGTGGGGTAAAAAGTGAACTTTTGGGGGATGCTGCATGTTGAAAATTATCTGGAAATGTTTAAACTCAAATTGAATACCTTCCACCCAATATTTGCTTTCTATTGGATGCTTATACTTGACCAAATTGAATTATTTGTTTTCCTGTCATTTCATGTTACTGTTATGGACTTTCTTGATATTTCATGTAGCCTTTGTGGTGATTTGTTTTGAACCAAGAAGAAAGATGACTTGTGGGTGGTTAATTTTGCTCTTATTTTGTATTATTTGTATTATTCTTGCTTTTTCATGATGATTCATTGTCACAAGCTTATGTCCCAAGACTTGTTTTGTTAGTGTTGCTGACTTGAGAAAAATCCCAGCTGCCATGAATGCTCTTAATTGATTATTTTTCTTCGATGATTTTTGCCTTACCATTTTCTTAGATGTTTGGAAACTGGACATTTGGTACTTTGGTCTTCACCGTTATGGTTATAACTGTTACGATGAAGGTATGATGCTATAATAATTACTGTTGTGTTTGGATCATATGGGCAAATATGTAATAAAGCAATAATTTAAAATATATTCAAAAGTTTTACAGAAATAATTGATTCTGGAGGATTACAGATGAGTGGGTTTTATGTTTGGTTTCAGTGTTGGTTAAATTTTTTCTTTGTACTTTGCATGTTACAACAACATTTAGTGTTTGAGATGGAAGTTCCTAAGTACATTCTGACTGCTGTTTGTGATTTTCTGTAATGCAGCAGTGGAAAGTAAGTTCATTGACATCATCTCTGTTTTAGATGGCACTAGAAACTCACTTCTGGACATGGATAAACCATTTTGTTACTTGGGGATCCATTGTATTTTATTTCATATTCTCCTTGTTTTATGGGGGAATTATCTGGTGAGTGATTTTTTTCTTTTTTTTTTTTTTTTTTTTTTTTTTACTTTCCTTTACATAGTACATAAGATAGACGAAGCTATGAAAGAACACAGAAGTATTATGTTCTACATTCTTGCTCTCAATTTTCTGACAAGAGTCAGAAAAATTTTTTTTCAACCTAGAACAGCCACTTTTGGCGATTCTTCTAAAAGTTTGAGCAATTCTGCCAGTCTGTCCTGTGCTCAAAGACAAGCATCACTTGTCTATGACAGCCTGTGACTCTAAAGGCATTTTTGTTTTAAAAAGTATATAGGTACTCAAAGATGCTATGTAATAGGCAAATGTTTGCAGCAGAAATAAAGACACCGGTGTTTCAATCAGGAAATCATGTATTTTTATCTTTTGGAGTCTTGGTGAGATAGGGTGGTGATTGATTTCCTGCAACACAATTGAAAACTAAACAGGAATGTTTCTCTCTGAAATTTGGCACCTTTCTTTCCCAGAGTTTCTCTGCAGGTCAGCTCCAAGGGGTTACTAGATATCTTTATGGACACCATGCAGATTTAACTCTTCATCCTGAGACTTGCTGCTTGATGTAAAATAAGATATTTTAAGAACCTGCCAGTGCTGTACATTTGTTTCTTGAATTTCCTTTTAGTAATTGCCACTTTTTTTTCACTTTTCAGGCCATTTTTACATACCCAGGACATGTACTTTGTATTTGTTCAGCTGTTGTCAAGTGGTTCTGCTTGGTTTGCCATAATCCTCATAGTAGTTGCTTGTTTGTTTATTGATGTTGTGAAGAAAGTGCTGTATAGACATCTACAACCAACAAGTACTGAAAAAGCTCAGGTAAGATCTTATATCCAGCTTGCTCAGAAGTTACAAAAACATGCTTTTACTTTAAAAAAAAAAAACAAAAACACACACCTAATAAAAAAGCTAATAAACTAATTACTTTCCTGTGATACTTAATTGTCTTTTTACATTGCTGTCATGCTTAATGTGTAAAAGTGTTTACATTTCAAAAGATAATAGTTAACTTGGAGCTACAAAAATGGGGTTATTTCCGTTTTACAAGGAAATAACATTTATGTTTAAGTAATCGATATTAACAATATTAAAATTATTTATAAAGGGGTCACTCAGTCTTTTGCATCTCAGCTTGCAGCTGAGGATCATACTACACATTTTTGTATTGCTTTAAAGTTGGTAACTTGTTCACATTTTTCTAGATATTAGAAGCTCTCCAACTGTAATTAGCACTGGATGGTTCTTAAAATGTGATGAAAATAATTTAAAAAAAAATTTGATAGTGGTTGTTTTAATTAGTATTTCTTAACTCTTGATCATATCATATGATCATATGATATGTGTAATTGATGTGGCATTTTCATAAATTCAGAGAAGGGGTCTCAAGATAATAGAGTCTTCCTTTTGCCTGACACAGGCTACAAAAACTCCTTGAAATCGTTCTTTTGAAATTAGGCTGTCTCTTAGGTAAATATCTCATCTATGTTTGAGTTTTTTCTTTAGTTATGGAGAAGTCATCCTGACCCTTTGTTCTAATAGTTACTGTCTTTGGTTTCAGTTTTCACCATTTTATCTTTTTATACTTTTTGTGCTATGAAAAACCTTTTATTAACTTTTTTTGTTTTATTCATGGTTAGGTTTTTGATCAAGTTAATTTTCTCACTAATAAATAGTTTGGACTTGTATCTTCTGTCAAAAAGGTTATTTTTCAATCTTTTAATCATTCTTGTGTCTCCTGCAATCTAATGCCTCAACCTTATCTTGAATTTTGTTTTCACCAGTATTCCAGCACATCATACATCAGTGCCAAGTATGGGAATCTTGAATTCTCAAGCTGTATTCAGTTTACAAAAATAATATACATCAATAATCTGTTACCTTCTGCATATTTTTCTTGTCTGCAAGTGATTATGTTGGTTTCTTCCAGGTCATTGATAAGAGGTTAAATTACATAGGGCCAAAAAAAATGTGAAAGTTAATGAAGAGTTCAGTTGAAAAAGATACCCCATGTGCAGTTATGCTATGAAACCCATTAAAAGTTTTTAGTCCATATTGATTTTGTAGTGTCCAAATTACACTAAGCTACGTACTATCCATGAGTCTTAACTGCATTACATCCATACTGTTACCTTTAGCATCTGACCTTGTAATTACTTTGATATAAATATATGTTGATTTACTTAAATTATATTGTCCTTATAATCTGTGTGTTAAACAAAAAAATCCATGTGAGATATTCTCTTAATTTGCTTAGGATAACACCATGGTGACAAAACCTTATGGCTAGCCAAAATATCCTGCTAGATCCTTTTCAAAACTGGAATATTAGATGCTTTTGTCAGTCTTGGAATTAGTATGTAAAAGCCAAGGTAAATAACCACTGCCTTTCAGAAAACTGTTAAACTGGACCTGATAAGACTTGATAGTATGTTATTGCATTTCCTGGATTAAAGGGGCTTCATTTAGGAAAAAGTCTATTGGTAATTATGCTTACTTTCTTTTTTCCCCCTTCAAAAACTAGTGGCAATATTTATTGAGCACTTTTCTTTCCTTCCTTCCTGTACATCAGCTGTTCCTGTTTGACAGTGTATCAGTATAGTTGTTGAGGTTTCTCATGTTCCTGAAGTGCTTGAATTACAAACCAAGAAGCCCTCATAATTTGTCATATTCTCTTCCCTTCTGAATAAATTCTAAAGAATTTCCATTTGCTTCCATTACAGAACTGTCATCTAGGACATAGTTGAACTTCTTAAATAAAAGGAAATCTTGATTTAATGTCTTAACACATTTGCTGACTACAGCCACATTCATAGCCGTGGAGATTTTGCTTTGTGCATCTCTGTTAGTCATCCTTATTTTTTTTCTTTATTCCTATTCTACCTTGCATTTGACAGGATCAGCATCAGGGTCCATGTTTACAAATATAGTCTTTTTTTTTTCCCCAAAAACACTTAATTCCTGATTTGCAAAGTAAAGGTATCTTAAAATCTGATTTGATCAGAAATACTTCAGCAGCCATTTGATGGTTTTGCTGTGGGTGTCCAATAGTGAAATCATAGTTAAAAATGTATTTTCAAAAAGAAGGCACATATTTGTTCTTTTCTTGAGGTTTCCCCACTCTTATTTTTAATAGGACAATCAGTTCCACTAAATTTCATCAGCAGCTTTTGCAGTGCTGAAATAGGCATAATTGAAGGTAAACAGATGACCAACTTATAGCACATTTATTGTCAGAAAATGACAGAATGCCTCTTTCATATCTATACCTCATTAGATTTGTTTAAAATTTCTAGTGAATGTTTTTTTCCATTTCAAAGTAAAGCAAAGGACTCTTGACTTCCAGATAGAATGAGTTTGGAGAATGTCTTTCTCCTAAATGCTAAGGAATTTTCTGTGGAAGTCATTGAAAAAGTGAATATGGGAGCTCTGTATATAGCTCTCTCTGTAACTGAATATTTACAATTATTCGTCTTATTTGTAAGTCTAAATTAGCATATTTGCACATTGGGGAAAAGAAAAGGTTTGGTTTATAATTACTAAGTTTTTATCAGGGTAAAATAAATTCTTAGATGAATTAGTTGCTGATTTTTAAATCGCAGCTAGTTGAGATATTTGTTGCTCTCTGACAGCATTTAAATTCTAAAATATTCCCAACAGCAGTGTGCCAAACACAGGTTTCTCATCTGAAAACGCTTACCCTTTTGTTTTAATTTTTCAGAAACTAAGAGCACACTAATTGTGCGAGTTACCAGACTTAGTGCTCTGAATTCGCTCTGTCTGTAGGCATCTGCCTTACGACTACTTAGTATGTAAGGGAACTTGATTTTTACATCTTCTGTGTACTGTAAGGTTGCAACATGAGCATTCAATCTGTTAGATATTACATGTAGCTAAGTTATTCATAGAGAACAAAGACATTTAAAAGGCATAAGAGAGAAACACTTGAGAAATTCTACTAAGGATAAACTTTTAAATGTAAATATTGATCTGTCACCACTTAAAACAAATCTCTTCCATTTTGGGAAGTCAGTGTATTAAACAATGACAGACAAGCGTGAAATTACTTTTATAGAGGGATGAATTTGGTTAACTTTACCTTCCATAATGCACTTAAAGTGCACATGTGGGTTTTGGGTTGTTTTTGGTTTTGCTGTGTTCCAGGGGTGTTTTTGCTGACCTTAAAGAAAATCCATCTTACTACGTTTGACTTAGATCTGTTGCCCTGAAGTAGCTTCTGGGTAATTCCTGACTATAGATCTGTCACAGAATCATATAGGAAGAACTTGATGATGAGGTAAATTTAAATCAAAATAATTGAGTAAATATACTTCACAGCACTACTGAGACAAGAAGGTAATATTGAATAAAGATGTCTGGTAAAGTGTAAGTGTTAAAGTGTATAGGCTTCTTTTTCTCAGTATTAAAGCTAAGGTGCACTTCAGAATGTTCCTATGAAATATCTGGCTGTGATGATCCGGGGAGCTATTCTGAAGGTACCAGGCTTGTGTTTTGTTTATGATGTGTATTCCACTTAAATAATGATGTCTTGTCCTGTGTCTTTTCTCTTAGAAAATTACTGCTGCTTCTTACTGACATGTATGTTCCATCCCTTCTCTGTCTGATTGTAGATGTACTCCAGCAGAGTTGCTTTAAGTGACGAGTTCATCGCACTGCAGCCATTGTCCAGGGCAAGGAATCAGCTGAGCAAAATTAGGTAGAGTAGGAGGGACAGTTCCTCATCAACTCTTATGCATGCTGAAGGTGAACTAACCAGTGCCGAGAGAGATGGGAAGAGGCATGAATATTAGTGGCTTGAGAGGGCAACACCTGTAGTGCAGTTACATTCAGTTTGGTTATTTCTTGGCTTTGCTCTGTGTTTTTGAGCCAAATGCTTCTTCAAAGTAGCATGTGTTGGACGTGCTTCTTTTAGGAAAAAAAACATCCCTAGCATGATGCTCAACTTTCAGAATACAGATCTACCTCTTCTTGCATCCCTTTTTAAATAACCAGCTTCCAGCATGGTTGTAATGCTTTTAATTTCTTCATGATCAAAATTAACAGTGCTTTGTGCATGTTGGATAATTTCAGCTTCATAAGGCCATGACAGGAAGGTCCATGTATTTCAGGCAGCAGTTTCTTGCGAGTTGTTTGCCCCATTTTAATTTGCTTTCACTTGTGTTGAAAGAGCAGAAAAAGTTTTAAGTTTGGGTGCGTAAATACACTTGTGCAGCTAAGGCTTTTTTTGTTTGTTGTGTGCATATACAAAATGAGTGTTGTTTGTTTTCAGTGTGCATAGATACATATTCCTAAGGCATTTGGCTACAAAGTTGTAGACAATTATTCAAAAAGAGATCAAAGTGTACGTGTGTGTCTGTGCAGGTGAACCATTATGGTTCTGAAGCTTTTCAAATGCACTGAGTTCGGCGCACAAAATGCTATGAAATGCTGATTCTCTTTTCTAAGTTACATCAACAATGTCTCAGCCTGTTCAATGTTTTGTCCCAGTCCTATGTACTTTTACATTCTATGGCAAGAATTAATGTAAAAATCTCATTACTTTTAAATATATATTTTAAGGTGACTGTATTGTTTAAAAAATATGCAATTACGTGCTAGAGGAATCAACCAAACTACATTTTGGGGACTTAATTGCCATTTGTTTAACTGAGGAGTTAGTAGGAGACAGTAAGCTGACATTGTAAGGGATGAGCAGAGAATTGTTAGTGCTTAATTGAACAAGATGATAAATGTCCTTTTATAGAGAGGAGGAAAAAAAGAAAAGAGAAAACCTTTTTTCTTTCCTTTGAAGATTTGCTGCACCTTTGCAAGGCAAAACTTGTAATGGCTGTTGTGTTTAGCTGTGAGTTGTCCCACTGTGAAATATATCAGCTTAGATTTCCACGCACCCCACTGAGGCAGTCGTGTGGTGCTTTGGTTTTGAATTCAGCCCTTTCTAGCTTTAGAATAAGCAAACTGCAGTGCGCCTCTTGAGTTTTAGTAAACTCGGCAACATATTGGGGAGATTCCTCTGCAAAACGTTTTCCAAGTTAACTTTTAAATTTTAAATTCTTGGTTTGTCATTGTCATGTAAACAAATCGTATTTTTAAAACATTAGATAAACATATTTCCAGTAAACTTCTGTTTTCTCACTGAATTATTAAAGTGAATTATATGGTGCTTCCTATCTACACCAAAGATTTTATAACACAAGATTCTGTTAAGCTTTTCAAAACAAAACATGTTTCTAGGGTTGTGCAACTAGATGGTGAAAGGAAAATAAAGCTGTCTAGGAATGCAGTGCCATAGTTATTAAAATACTAAAATCAGGAAGAATGCTTGCTTACTTGAGGAGATTTTCGTTGCATTATGCTTAGGGAAGGGGTTGCAAAAAATGGGAAATTTGGTTTGTCCATGAGTTACAAATGATTATGCAAATCTAATTCTCTTATGTCTGAATTTTTGCATTGGAGTAGATTCCTGAAGTACCAGCACTGTGAACACCGTATTCTGTGAAGCTGAAGGTGTAAAGTGCAATAAGAAAAATCTGAATCCTTGTTTCTATCTGGTTCTTTATTTGTAGTCTTTGGATGAAGTTTGGAAGCTGTCCTGTGGATCCTTATCTAAAACAGTAAAAAGGAACATCAGTTAATAGATGGAAACTATTCACTTCACTGTATTACATAAAATTGAAGTTGGAGTGAAGACCATGGGTATCCAGGGCAGCTGTTTTCCAAAAGCATTAGAGCAGAGAGAGCAAGGAAATCTTTAGGAATTAGAAACAAAACAGCTGCCTAATGAATGTAGCTGTGAGCAGCTAATTCTGTCACACCACATTTGTATGTGCCCACCCAGTAATGTGTGTAGATTGGTGAACAGACTTCAGCAGATTTTTGTTTGTTAAATATATGTATTAAAAACCTCAGAAGGAGCGTTAGAACCAAGTTAAACTGAGTTATACTTTGTTCTGAGTATTGTTTTATTGATATACAAAAGGAGAGTACCTTTATGAATGTAAATTAAAAGACAAGTACAATGTTATAATCAATTTTTATGTCTACAGGCTTCACGGCGTGTGAAAAATGTTCAAGTTTGTATTATGTAAATTTGTGATGTATAGTTTAGAGCTTTGAAGGGAGTCTCACAGGTCTTAAGTGTTCATGGGATTCCTGCACGTCAGAAGTGCAGTAATGTGTGTACCCACTCAACTCTTGCCTTTGAACTTTCCTGTCACTTTTGTAACTTAGGATGAAATTGGGCAGTGCAAGTCAGGTGCAGGCTTTGTGCTTAACTGGAGACTGGCAACTCAGTACTGCTTTCCTCTGTAGCTGTCCCTCCTGTTCTTGAAGCATATATGTTAGGGTATTAACGTGGCCCTGTTGTATCCCATTTCAGTTTTTTCTTTATAAACAAGGTTTTGTGTGTATATGTATGTATCCATGTCTCTGTGCTTGACAACTGTCAGAAGTAATAAGCCACACATGAGAAGTGTTACTTAGACAGGGGTTTTGATTCTACTTCTTGATGGAATAACTGTATTTACTGTAGAGTTTTTGCCTTTGAACACTGCGATATGAGTGTACACAATACTATGGACATTTAAAACACAAAAAAGTTTTTTATTCATAGGGAAGGCTGTCAATGCCTAACATTCTATTTGGGACTCTCAGACTGTAGCATTTACCGTAGCACAGCCTAGACCCTGTTCTTTCCCTGTCTACAGCCCTGTGAGTCTCTTGTTGCTTTGTTTTCCCTTTATCTCTGTACTGATACGATTTTTTTTATCTGTCCTCAAGGCTTCTGGCCCTGGCTTTATGGCCTCCACTGTATATTTTCTTCTAGTTACTGTTTCATATGATACCCCTCCTAATAGCTTTCATATGCAATCCAGCCCAGCTATGTAGAAGTCAAGAATATATAGGTTTCTCTTCCTTTTGCAGCATGTTTTCTGTAAGGAAAGTGTTATTTTGTAGAAGATTAAACAAGTGCAAACATGCATTCACATTAGTGAAGTATACCAGAACATCTTAGTATGGTAGACTTTGAACAAGGGTAGCTTCCTCCTTTACAGGTTTGTATATTTTGTTAGCACAGTGTGGTACTGATCAGGTAGCTAATATTGTAGGAAGAAGGAATAAATAAGAGAAGAATAGACTATTTCATATTAATCTTCAGTCAAAAACATGCACGTGTCCTTATCTGAAGATACTTTTGTCTAATGATTCTGAAAAGGTGAAATGATTTGTCACTTGTAGGTTTACTTGATTCATAGAGATGAAGAGTGGAAAACCCAGAGAAATATTGAAAATGTAAATGCCACAGAAGTTGTTCAATGTCAACATTCTTGGTTTTTGTTTAAGAATATTACATTTAATATTCTTAGAAAAAGGGTTAGAAAAAGTGAGATTTACAGTAGGGAGCAAGGTTTTATTTAATTGTGGATTTGTAATAACCACAATTAGTAGTAACCATCTCATGTATTTTCTGAGATTTCCTTATGGCATCAGATGTGTTGGCAGCTAGGACCTGGACTCAGGAAATCACCACTGCCCTTAACCTCATGTACAGGATTAAATGTGTTTCCTGTTCAACTAAGTCCCAACATATTTCAGTGTGATTAAATGTTAAGTTGAAATGTCTGTCTTGTGGCATACAGAATACCCTATAAAGAGACAAGCTGAAATGGTCCTTTCTATTAGAAGGGAAAAAACAACTGAAACGCGTAAATCTGAAACCAAAGTCTGAAAATTTGAAATAGATTTAAAATTTGTTGGGCTTTCCCCATTTGTAGTCTGTGGTGTGCAAAAAGACTGAAAACTTCTAATATTGTGCACGGATAAACTTGCGTTTGATCCATAGATTAACTTGGGAAAAAAAGTGCCTCTCTACCTTGTAAATATGTCTTGTTCTGTCAGGAACAAATCTGTAAAATGAAAATTTATATAAAAATGGTAACTTTTAAAGCAATGCACGCATGGCGCTTTGTAAGATTTGTTGCTTTTCTATCCTTCTAGATGGAAGAAGATAAGGGTTCAGTCAGCTCAGCATGTGACTTTGCTGAAAACAGGCACAGAGGGGAGGACAATAGGCAACTGCTAGATCCATCTAACCTACCCGACAGTTCTTACGTTCACTAGGTAGTACCCCCACTCTATCCTAATATGTGTGTATATATATTTTTATTTATATATCATATATAGGCAATCATGAAGCCATTTCCAAAATAGCCGTATTTTTGGTATCTGCAAGAAAATTTGCATCATAGTATGTGTTTTGAGTTCTATTTTCCCCCCCCTCCTTATCTGGCTGAATCATTCGTTAATTCTGCACTTCAGTTTCTTTTGGATTTATTACATGAAATGGGCCATTATCATATAAAGTATTATGTTTATTGTGATCTCACATCTTACCTTATGAAAATACTATATTTCCAACCCAAATATGAATAATATCAGATATTTCTCTGTACTTACATTTTTTTTTAAAACATTGTCTCTCCTGCCTTTTGTTTCCTTAGGGATTTCTTTCAGGTCTTCAGAGACCATTATATGCTTCTACCTTACTGTACTGGGTTTTACCTTGATATAAAACTATGAGCATAATTGTCTGCCACAGAGAGAAAGCTGAGAAAAGGGACTCTGTAGCATAATATAAGTATCTTCCTTCTAGGTGGTGGAAATACATATAAAAAACAATGTTCACCAGACAGTGATATACAATATATCTATATGTAAAATGAATTAATTTTGGTCGTCCTTAATGCTCTCCCAGTATTACTGTACACTTAACTGTGAGTTTAATAAAACATAAATGTTGTTTCCAGGCTTATGAAAGAACATATGTGCTGCATTTTTTTTAAAAGGGTAATATTAGCTTTTCTGTAAATTGTGGTTGAAACACGATCGTAGCTTTTTGCGATTATCCATCTTGAGAACAACAAAGGAAATTCCAGTGAAGAAGAGATGCCAGCGCACCATAATCCAAAGCTGAGGGTTCGTTTCATGAAAGCTAGTTTGGGTTACTCTTGGCTCCCCTTTCTGCCAGTCTTGGCAGAATATCTAGAACCTACTAGCAGTATTTCTAGGGAAAAAAACGCCTCCTCTGTGTGATCTGACATGTAGTTGCTGTAATGTGACCTTTTACAGTAACTTCAAAGGTATCACTTGATCTGCTTTAAGGCAATGGATGGACTAAATATTCTTTTTGAAATCCTAAGTAAGAATGTTGAGAGTTTTTGTATTTCTGTGAACACAACTGTGAAGATCGCTGCATATGCAGCAGGGAGCTTGCTTTCTGACCTCCTAGTAAGAATTCATTCTGCTCTGTGCAATTTCTTGTCTGATCGACTGAGTGCAGAATGAAGTGGCTGTAAAGGTCACATTTGCTTGGACTGCAATGCTGCAAATAGTGCTGTTCTATCTTCTGTGACAATTCATTTGTGACTAGATGGAATGGTCATCAGATAAGGGCATTTAGGGACTTGGGCTCTGTTGAGATGTGTTTTAGTTTCATTTGGTTTGGTTTTAACCAAATCCCCTTTTAGATCCATCAGTTGCGATGCTTTTTCTCTTGTCTCTAAGGTTCATCCTCATAATAAATGTTCGTTTTGTGTCTAGAACACCTTCTGAATGAGTGCAAGTTAGAAGTTCTGCCTGCATTCATTCATGGCCGATGCGGCAGCTGAATCAAGGGTTTCAGTTTGTAATGTGTTCTGTAAGTTCATATAATTGTTAACTGACTGTCCTGTAAGCATCACATGAAGCAGTGTGACAGGAAGATCTGGAGGGACCATGGGGAATGTGGAACAGATCTGAGGAAGGGGCAGGCATAGGAAAAGATACACTTTTGCTTCTGTGCCCTCCCTCCTGATTTTTCTCTTGGATTTCCAAATGCTTCGTGTTTCTGTTAACTGACACCTTTTTATAGTGTAAGGAATTGTTCTGTTATGAGGCTATAATCTGTCCAGTTGCCTGTTTTGAGGTATTAGGAATGAACCTGTCCATTCATAGCAAACTACACCCATAGGAAACACTGAAGTTCTTTGCTTTCATTGCACTGATGGGCAAGTGTGGGTGGCATGTAAGAAACTGAAGTGGGGAACCAAAGTCTTTAGACAATAATGAATGACATTTGCACACAGGATGGAGAGTTGGGGGATGCTGTTAAATGAGCTGTATCCTATCACAGAATAAGATCCCTCCTCCCAGATTTCTGCATTCAGTAGAGTCTGAGAGTGAAGTGAGGATCAATGATGCTTGAATTTAGCCTGTGTTCAGTGTTTCTTTGATATGATGGAGAGCTTCAAATTAAATTAAAAAGCACCCTCACACTCCACATTTTTATTTCCTTTTGGAAGTGATACTAAAGTCAGTTTTGGATATTCTCTCTCCATCAATACTAGATTTCAGTTAGATCTTAGTTATGCTGTAGTTGACTTGTGTGGAAAAATTAATGTAGAGAAACACACTAATAGATGGCACCTAACTTGAACCCATATGTCATTGTACTCCTGCTTTCATTTCATTTGGGTCTTTTTGTCACCTACAAAGAATGAACAGTAGAAAGTTTATTATGATAATGTTGAATTATTATTCTTACTGCAATGATCATGAGCAAACCGTTTGAACGTTAGCCTTCTTTCCATTTAGATAAAACATACTCATGAAATCAGGACTGTGTTTTTGTTCCTTGCCAAGCCAAGAGTATCTGTGATAGCGAGATGGTATGAACAATTATAGCAAACTGCATTCCATGCTTCCTCAGGAAAATTTATTACTCACAATCAGGTTGCTGCATTGTATTCTGTAGCCCTAGTCTGAAGCTTTCTTTTGATAGATTTCCCTTAAAATAGGGCAGACCTACTGCTTGTATAAGTTATTGTGCCTCCGCTGAGGGTTAATCGTGGCATCACAGCTTAAACTGCATGACGCTCTGCTCCAGAGTTTCATTTTAGCTGTAACAGAGAATTGCTAAACAGTTTATATCCAACATTAAGTAGAGATGGTGCTAAAAGATTTCCATATAGTCACCACAGCTTCATCCAAACTTTGGGAAGATCAGATTTTAAAGTATGTAGACCTTAGGAAGAGGAGTAATAATATAGTACATCATAGTAGTTCTCCTATAAAACTGAAAAATATTCAACACTGCCTGCTTTTCCTGAGTGTTTTCTGATAGCATCTTTATTGCTAGAATCTGTGAGTACTCATTTTTTCTTTCTTATTTCCTCCTTGCAGCTTGCTGAGGCAGGTTCAGGTATCAACTGCTTGGACTCCATGTGCTGCTTCTCAGATGGGGAAACAGCATGCACATCTGTTAGAAGAATGCTGGAACGACTAATGGGAAGGTGTAGTTCAAGCCGAGTCAACAGGTGTGGCATTTCTCTCAATAGCCTTTGCTGCAGACGATTCTCCTATAAACTGGAACCTGATGAGCCTACAGCAATAGATGTCTAGCGAACCAGCTGCAGGCTTTGCTTACTTAAGTAGGAAAAGCAACTCTTCTCTGTACTTTTTTCATACTAAAAGATTAGTTTCTTGTTTCTTTTTGAGTGCTTTCTTCTGGGATGGGGAGGGGGAAAAAGATTTTTGTTGAAACACTTAGTTTGCTTACTACAAGTTCTTGTGTTGTATCTGTCGTAATTTCTCTTGATTTGTACGTTCTTCCCTTCAGAAAATCAAGCCTTGCCACTCCTTTTTTTTTGGTGTTGTTTTTTTTTTTTTCCTTCACAAATCAAGAGTTCTTTGTAAAGTCAAAAGAAAGACTTTTCCCTTTGGTTCCTGATGTACAACCTCCAAATATTTGCCTTGGAGCTTGCGTTACTCCTGAAAACATAGAGAAGGCTCACACTGGCCCCTTAAATATGACTTTGTTATTAGAAGGAGGGTCTCTTAAGTCTTTCAGCCAGTGATTGATACGAAGATGAAATATTTTTGTAGTATAACTTTTATAATCTATTTCTAAAGTCAGTGTGATTGACAGAACAGACCCTTCAGGTTCTAAGAATTTTAAACATTTTTTTGGTTCTAGAAAGTATATTGTCAAACTCATGTGTGCCATTCCAAAGTATCTGCTAAGTAATACTTTTTCCTTCACAAACCTCGTGTGAAACAAACCTCAATGGGATAAAAGCTCATTAGGGTAATTGAATACATCTAAGGAGCGAATCTGCTCTTGCAGTCAGCATAACTGTGAGAAAAGCCCTTATTAAATCTGCTAATGTGCCATCTCCCCATTTCCAAATTAAGAGGGATAGCTAACAAACATGGAAATATTTTGGGGTAGAAATAAAAGTAGTCTGGTGTACATCATAATCTCTCAGTCCCCAACTGATATCATGGTCCTTCCTTGGTCAAAAGCCAAACCTGAAAAAGTTGCACTTTACGCATTTTCAAGGAAACTCGTTTTGTATTTGAACAACTTTGTTTCTTCTGGTTAAAGGCTGTGATACCATTCATTCAATATAAAATCTTGTGTGGGTAATTTTCGCTGACAAACTTTGTCAGTCCTGATTCTGCCTTTAGGTATTGATTTTGGTATATAGTACATCTCTGTTTTGAACTCTTGTGTTGAACACGGTGTCTGTGATTTCAGTCAGTTTCTCTCTTCTGGCTTGCTTATGAAATTTATTCAATGTTTCTACAAATCTAGGGTATGATTATGCAAAATGTTTTATTCCATATGAAAAATGAATTGTTATGATTAAGTACATTTTTAATTCAAACTCTTGCTGTATAGAAAGTGGGCATGATGTATAAAATAAACTATTTAATAGAATTTTTAATCTATAAGGCAAGCATTTAATTGGTCTAAAAATCCACATTTTGGTAGCAGTTGCTTTAAGTGTTTTGGGGTTTTTTCCACTTCTCTGTGAAACTGCTTTCCAAATGAGGAACTTCTCATGCTATTTTTTTTCATTTATTGTTGTGTAATTAACACAGATTTTTAGTTAAGATTTGCTTTATTAATGTGTAGTCTTATAAGGTAGGTATTCTATGTTTTGTTTTCTGCAATACATTTAAATTTTTTCAATTCCTTCTTTTTTCCACTCAGTTTTTCTATAAGAACTTACAAATATTTATTGGCAATGACTCATATTTGACAGAATATTAAACAGTTTTTGGAGAGTACTTGTTCTCAGGTTTCTTGTCTGCTTACCTCATGTAATTTTCAGACTTAAGTTCTGTCTAGCTGAATAGTTTTAGACTTGGTAGAACAAAGAAGTTAGTATTGTGTTTAATGAATATGCAAAACTACCTTGGTGCTACACTAACAGCTTGAAGTTCTGCAGTTTTTGCTTCTGCCTCTGGTTGAAATTACTCTGAACCATCTTCTACCTTCTCTTAATTTATGTACTGCACAACTAGAAAAGATGGATTTTTTTTTTCTTGAATTTCAGTCTTATTTGCTTTCTTCAATTACTTCAATTCCTTCCACTCAGTGTTGACATGAAAGCCTAGTCCAAAAGTCAAGTTATTAAGACTATTCGCCGCCCCGCAGTTTCACGGTATATGTGATTTTTTTTTTCCCAGTGTACTAATTGCTTAAATCACATGAGGCAGTTACAAGTTGTGAAACACTGAAGGAAGGTACAGCTAAGAAGTCTATTTGGTGAATTTTTTTTTAAGCCTTTGACTTTGTTTAACCTGTGCTCATGAGCTTGAGCTGCTTTGGTTTTTACCTAGAGCTGGTATCTTCAGAGGAGTGTGCAACCCCAAACAAGATGATCCCTTGAGTACTGCCTATTCAACCAGCAGATAGCTGCAGATTGTTTGTGTTGAATGAAGTGATGCTGATAATTATGTTGCCTGCGAGTGTGCTGTAGAATGAAGAGCACTGTTTTAAATAATGCTGCTGTAACTAGCTTGTGTGGTGTTTTGTGCTCCTGATATTCTGTCAAATATGATGCTCTGTCAAACATGATAACTGAATATGAAATCAAATATGGTATCAAATTTTGATAGAAACTTCGGTGAATCAGAGTTGTACAAATGCTTGGAGTAGCGGGCCACAGGAATATAGTCTCTTGTACTTAATATACTGCTTGTAAAATGTATTTGAGGAGTATTTTCTATAGCTTCATTCACCAGTTAGAATATAAAATATGTGGTATGGTATGATAAAATGCATTTTTGTCTGTCTCTTCCATTAAATTGTCTGTCAACTTGTCAGTCGCTAAAATATTGAGAATGTTGGATCACATACATGTCTTGTACAGTAGAATTCATTACTGAATTTTCAAGCTGTCTCATGAGTAGTACTCATGTCAAGGCACTGCATGTAAGAGTTCTAATGAAACAGCAGATTTCTGACAGAGGCAAATTTGAAGGATAAGTTTGTTAGATTTTTATTTCCTGCCTTCCAACTTTCTGGTTTTCAGCTTTTCACACAGTCCTATAATATTGTTCAACCAGAATAGTTTGCCTTCCTAAGTGGTAGTTTGTCCTTAAGAGAAAGTCATTATGAGATTCCACCTGAATCAAAAGCATGTTAGGTAGTTTTCCTGATGCCTAAAAATTTAACTTAATAATAGAGATAAAAGAGATTCATGGCTGTAAAGTTTTGCGTGCCCATGACTTTAGTGCATGGATGTTTAGCATTGGGCCACCAGCACACTGGGTTTCCACCGCTGGCTGAGCATTCCACAAGGCTTCACCAGAACAACCTTGGTCTGTATCAGATCATAGCATTCACACCTTACACATGCCACATTCAGATTTTCCTTGAGGCACACATTAAAACTTCACTTGTAAAACTGGCATAGAAACCACTGGTTGTTCTAGTTTATAGTGTTGAGTATACCTGTAGCTGTGAGCAAACTTTGTCAGAGATGTTAATTGCATGGTTGGTGTGATTAATTGCACTCTGCTTTCAGAGGTTTGAATGAAGTTCAGGTGCCTACATGAAATTAATAGATTTGTCTTCTTGAGAGTTACATTTGCCTAATCTCATAGCACTTCTATGTTTTGCTTTCATAGACATTTCTCCTCACCTCTAGATTATAAATTCCCAGTCAGCCAAACTTTTCTTTTATTGTTACTTTAGATCATGGAGTTCATCGGATCCCTTCTATGCCAACGACAGAAGCATCTTGACTCTCTCCACACTGGACTCACCCATTTGTTAACAGGGACATTTGTTAATGCTTGTGGAATCCATGTGGTGCTCACACACACCTAGTAGGTTCTGAAGCAAGTTCAGTGCTACATCCCTGCCCTAGAAAAGACTAGCATGACTCCTCAATACAAACAGTGGCTTGTCTTGTGGCCTAGCATAATGTCATCTGGACTGTAACGTTTCCTGTATTTTTCCTAATTATACCCACAAATTGCTAAATTTTTTGGTTTTTAAGGAACACTTTTATCTCTGACCATTTAATCTTTTTTGTTACCATATGAGCACATTGGAATCCTGCCTTTGGTACTTGAGATGTCACTGTAGTGCAGTGATAGAATCTTTCTTCTCCCAAATTTGAGTGATCCAACAGAACTGAATTTGCACAATGAAACTCGAAAAGGTTTCATTTTTCATGATGACCTTTCAATTTAAGTCACGCATTCATTTTGAGCTGTCTCTCGCAGATGCTGTCTTTAGCAGTTAGCAAATCAATTTTGTTATTTCCATGGATCGTAACTGTATTCTATAAACAATCGGTTTAGTCATTTTTAAGAGTTAAATACAATTCAAATATTTATGCTGGTGTATGAATGGCAATATATTAGTCATTGCTTTGAAAAACAGTTAACCATGGCAAATCAATAATTTGGAATAATAAGGGTTATCACAGTTTACTGTTCTCTTAAAGAATAATTCAGAAGCCAGTCCTGTGTGCCCTGTGTGTTTTGTTAGCAGTTCTTGATTCTGACATGGAAATATGTGTAAGAATCAACAGATTGTGCTTAAGTCTCACTAGCATAAATTTTTTGAATTAGTAATCTTTTTAAAGTTGAGGAGTTTTTGCATGTTTTATTGTTTTTCATGTATTTATATTTGGTCGTGTTGTACTTTGAAGATACGGTTAATGCTTAAATATCTTCATATATCTGGAGGATCTGAGACTTTGATGGCAATGTTTTGATACCCACGTATGCCAATAAAAACAAATTGCACAGAAGGAGCTTTGAATGGTACATCTTGCAGGTACATCTGTTGTCCCAGTATAAATGTGTCTGCATGTTTTGGGGCTGGGTAGTGAGGTTTGCCTGTTCATTCAGCTGTGGTGGCAACCCTTACTGGTTGTCTTTAGATGTGGGAGTTAAAAGGAGGTAACTGTTACCAGTGGCATCTGTAGAGTGTCGTCTTAGGCACAGCAATTTATTGTGGCTAGAGACTGGTAAAAATGGTGCTGCTTCTGAACCATTTCCAGTATTGTCATCTTCTGACACAGAAGTCCTATCAATAATTGGAAGAATCATCCTGTCAGAATAAGTTGTAAAGCTGCATATTAGAATTCTCTCTGACTGGAATAAACCGTAAATCAAACACAGACTGTAAATAATACCTACAAGAATTTCTTTAATAAAGATGCAGTTAAGTGTAGGATTTGGACAGAACCCCTGCTGGCTGCTTTCGCCCTGCCTGCACAGTTTTCCACTGGTCAGCTTAAGTGCAGATGTCCAAGCGAATTACATGACAAACCTGTATCTCTCAATTCAGGCAGACACATCTTTCCCTCCTGGGATGAGATCTCAGAGGGGCCCAGGCTGCCGCCAGAGGGGAGGACCCTCTTCTCATGATCATTCCAGGTTCTCCCAAGTTCAAAGAGCTGCAGGAGAGGAAGTGTTCAAAAGGTCTGAATTCCCTTGCATCAGATATTTCAGATGTTCCTTACCTGTTAACAGCTCTTCTGTTCATTATTCTTGTTCATGACTTTTACTGGTATTATTTCAGTTCTCCTGTTAGAACTTTATTTTTGCATTAATGACTGGAAGCTGCGCTCTGAACTGAAGGCTGCAAGTGCTGTGAGATTTTCAAGATCTCGTTGTTGAAGGCAACATCTGTGAATTAAAGAAATTGTTGTTGCAACCTTGTTTTAAAACTCTAGTGACTTGAATGTGCAGTCTATGAGGGTTTTGTCCCACTGGCATAGATAAAGAGAGTTCACAAATTGATTAAGGTGCTCTAAACACAAATTATGAAACAAAAAATAAATTGAAAGGTAGCATATTTTCCTTTTTTAAAAAATGTTTAATTCAGTGTTCATAGTTAATTTCTGTATCATGCTTTCAAATACATAAATGCAGTGGAGGTAAAGCTTGACAGTTTCAGTTGTACGCTAGATCCTCACATCAGCTATCCAGATGATTAAGAAATCGCTGAAAACTCTCACACACTCCCCTGTAACAGGTATCAGTGTGTGACTGGATCTCGTTTGACTGATGGTCATCTGTCCATTCCCCAAGAAAAACTTTTATCCAGATATACATTAGTAATAAACTACAGATGGATCTCACCTATTCTTGTCATGTTCTTTATATATGACATATATTTTTTTAAAAAAAAAGTTTATAAAATAATGATTTTTTTTCTTAGTAGTTTCTCATTCTGAGGGTGCCAGTGGATAGCTGGGAAACAAAAAATGCTTTGAAATAGTCTAATCAGATATCTGCTGTTTAGCTGTGTATTGTCTGTCCGAATCACAGTGTTTCGCTTTTCAGAAGTGCGTGTTTGTCCTTGTCAGCCATCGCATCCCAGTCATCAGTCTGTTTGTGTGACCATGTAACCCCACTACTCTCTGGTTAGTGTATTGAAACAAACTGGGACTAATTTTGTATGGTAGAAGGTAGAGGCTTTGATATACAACCCCGCTCCAAGCATTTTGATTGACTCTGCTCTGTACCTGTACGTATTTTGGCTTTTACCACACAAATACGTTAACTGCATTTGCACAAAAGCAGCATGGTCCTATATTTGAAGAATAATTTGCATTCATTATGTGTTTCTTTAAAACCTTCCATCTCCTCTTCTCCCTTTTCCCAAACCTTCCCTTTTCCCAGTGTTTGTAAGGTTACCGAAGAAACATGCATTTAAACAGTTCAGGAAGAACTTAAGAATACATCTGTCTGCCAAGGTATATTTTTCTATTTGCGGTAAATATAAACCAGTAATTTCTCTTTTAGCAGAACATAGAATTGGTTTGCATAAGACCAGATTGTTTTGGTCTGACGAATATTCTGGATGGAAGAAGTGACCCTGGTTTTGTACCGATGTCACAAATCTTTTAAAATTGCTTCTGTTCAAGGAAGGTTGATTTTGTGCATTTCTCTGACAGCTAAAGCGTATGAAACCATTTGCTGCATAGTGGGTGCGGTGTAAAATTCTTCATGAGGAAGACTGAACAAAATGCAGCTCATGCAGTGCAACACTAGCATTCCTCTCTGGTTTAGAGTGCATGGGTGACAGGGAATTTTCCCTGGAGAGGAAGTGTTTTGTAATTACCTCTTAGGCTTGAACCCCATAATGTTCAGCAGAAAGGCCTATGGTAGATGTTCCCAGTCAAAAGCAAGGCTGGGGTATGGCCACTTTACTATGCAGTCTCTGAAGAAGCACCTTCTCCACAGCCACATTTAAACAGGGTGGAATTCTCAGCAGATTTTAGTTTTTGTTCTGTGAAAAAGACGGTTTGGTTTTGCTATTTAGAAAAACAGCTTTAGTTGCCAAACCTATGCTTTTAAAAGGGTGCAGTGGAAGATATGAAATGAGAACTCTGAATTTTATTTTGTGAAACAATGTAAATATTCTGCTTAGAATATTCTGTATATTTTTTAAGGTTACAGGGGAAGGGGAAACAAATAGGAAGGCAGACTGAAAACTTGGGCTTTACATTTTCAGAATAATGTGTTGTTTTGTAGTGCAAAATATGATTTGAGAGGAGATTATGCAATTTAGAATGCATATTAGGCAACTATAATTTCTTACGGGAAACCTTTGGTATTACTTCCAAACATAGGGTTTTTTTATGACAATGTAACTTCTATATTGGTAATAAAAGATATCTCCTTTTCTAGTGCTAGAGCTGTCTCAAGGTTGTAGTCCCTGTTATTTTTAATAGTTTTATCTGACACTGCTATCTTATAAATAGTGATTTGAGTGAAATTCAGTGTTCAAAAGTGCTCAATCACAATGTGCTTCTGAACCATTTACTTTGCGATTCTCTCTTTCTTGGCATAGACTACGTAATAACTCACAGCACCGTCAAGGCACTCGCCGCTGCCTTCTTACTCAGCCATCATTACTTTAAAGGAGTTCTTGCTAGAGCTGGGCGAACCGGTCATCATGGACTAATTCAGCCTTTTTTCTGTTCCTAAATGATTTCCCAGTTGGACTTTCTCCTTTGCAGATCTGGGTTATTTCTGTCGATGTTTTTATTGTTGGTGTGTTCTTTGCTTCTGTTGTTTGCTTCCAGTGGCACGATTTGTCTGGGTTCTTCTCTCTAGTTGAATGACTGTTGATAAACAGGAGGAGGCAAGGTGGGATGCTTATGGTTGTACCAATTCTTGCTGTCAGTTGTTGTAGTCATGCATTCCCACTGCTATTTGCAAGCCTCCTGCTTTCCATCAATGTTTTTCCTTCAGCTAAATGCTGCTTGTAGAGGCATCAGAAACAACTGCCTAGAGCCCCCCGGGGTGCTGCCCCACCTTCTGTGGCTTTTCATAAAAGGAACATTCTCCTCACTTTTTGAAGTTTTCGCCTTGTCCAAGCTGCTGCCACGCTATGATGTTGTATTATAATAAATTCATACAATTGCCATCACTCTAGATACAACTTTTTTGTTGTTGTTGTTTCCAGTCTGTATAAATGCATGGACACCAAAAAAACTGTCAGGGCCATGGGCTCATGCCCTCTGCCCAGAATAGGAAAGGGAAGGCTGGGGCCCATATGGCTGTTCGTGACAGAGTGACTTCTCTGAAACGATGCACCTGACTGCCTTGGGTGCATTTTTCTTCTTCCACAACAGTTTTAAAGGGAATTGTTTTATACATCAGTGGGTTCTCAATGTCTTTACACTTTGGGAAAGGGATAAAAAAAAACGGGCTGTAGAGTTCAGAAAGGGTAAAATGGTTGAAAAAATAAACTAAAATCATCGCTGCATCAAAGAATACATTTTCACAATTTCCAGTTACAGTCCTATGAGAAATTTCAAGTCCTATGCACACAGAAACAACAAATCAGAGACTCCTGGGGTTTTTTCAGTGCTTTTTTTTAAAGAGAAAAACTTGAATTATGTCATCTCTGCAAGAATTATCTTTTTAAAGATGATGATGATCCTTAATCTTGGGTAAATATGGGGCATTGGCAACTGGAAACTGTAGCAATAATTAGTACAAATTATCTTGGACCTCTGACACTGTGGCTGCCTCGTTATTTTTGATGCTCTGACAGCGACTCTGTGCTTGCTCATTGTACAGCTTTGTCAGTAGAAGTTGTTTTAAAAATGGTTTATGAGAATTATATTTATTAAATAAAACTTTCACTTCTAGCTGTGTCATTGTTTTAATTATGTCAATGTTTGAGGAAAAATCAGCTGGAGAGGAGGGAGGCTTAGTGCTCTGCAGGGCTGGGATCATTCTCAGTACTTCAACAGCCACGCGGTCCCTTGGCTGCCCAGTCCCGGCCCCTTCATCTCACAGGCTTCCTGGGCAGTTTCCAGTTCCTTATTTGATTTACAGGTTTATCAGTGCTGACTCCTGCCAGCTCTCCTTTGAGCTCTTTAAGGGAGGTGAGAGGGCTTGAAATAGGATACTCTTAGACAGAACTGAGTTCAGAAAGGAAACCATTGTAATCTCATGTAAGAGATTCATGTAGGAGTACATAAAGTTTTAATTTCATCAAGCATTTAATGGTGTGGGTGACCCTTGGAGAGCTCAGAGGACTGAAAGGCACTGTGGGTTTAAAAACCAACCCACAGTCACTGTATGACACTCAAATAACAATCTATGAAGACTGGTGGCAACATTATTTAAATAAAGTGTGAATGACAAAAGTTTATTAAACACACTCTTAAAAAATTATACCTTTCTTAAATAAGGACTTCTCAGTACGGATTTCATTGTAAACAGTTTTGAAGGAACTTTTTTTTCCTGCTTAAAAGCACATTCTAGATATAAGTCTTACAAATAAATACACTGAAACAATGCATGCGAAGACTTAGTCATGGCAAGTTCACTGGAGCTTTATTGCCTCTGTTGGTAATGAGAGGGACTGTAAGAAGTTACATTTGAATTTACAGAGATATGTAAATGATGGGGTTTGGTTTTTTCACTAAATATAATCTTAAGTGTTTTATATCAGGGCACTTCTAATTTTGTACATATTTAATGTATAAAAACAGGTTACAAACTTTATGTTCACCATTTTTTCCCCAACATTTGGCAAAATTAAACTGATCATCAAATTGAAGACGTAAGCACTTACGAATTAAAGCAATCCAAGGAAGCAACTGTCTGCATTCTTAAAAAAAAAAAAAGAAAAACCACACAAATATATAAAGGAAAAAACACATGGCCACATCTGAGCACATTTCAATACAAAATATTCCCTGCAATTTGTCCTTAAAACACCTTGTTAAATCAATGTTGCTTTCAACTTCACTCATTTTGAAAATGTTTAAGATGCCATCATAGCACAAATAACCTTTTTCTGCAACATAATTAGACAAAGTTTAATGTATTTCTTTATAATTACACAGTAATTATAAGCGTGTAGTACCAAACTGATGACAACACTATTTTGCTGAAAAGCTCTTGCGTTCAAAAGGAATATTCTTTAAAACACCACAGCCTGACGCCACTTCCCAGTCTCAGACTCTTCGAGGGATGAGTCCTTGTTGGGATAAAAAGCAAGTCATTTCTTCTCCCTAAACACAGCATATACCTGAACTAATCACTGGAAACTGTACCAAACCCTCAGACAGAAACAGCACGCGGAGATCCCCGGCAGAGCTTCTTCCTTCCCCACCCCGGCCCCTGTAAGTTCAAGTCCCCATATATATTTACACAAAATTGAGAAAGGAAATACTGAAAGGAGCAAAACACACATTTTTTGGCATAGCCAATTCCAGTAGCTGGAGAAAGTCTGCAATGCTTTGTGGAACTGTATTCCTGAAATAAATGCATGATTGGGTTTTCTTAAAGGAGCGCTGCGCTAAGGGGAGCTACAGCTTTCTGCTCAACTGCGAAGAAGAGAAATAAAAATTTTTGGTAGTTTAATAGTCAATTTTTTTCCCTAAAATATTTTTAGCATTTTGCTCTTCAGTGTAAGTACCAATTAATCACTTCAAAAGAATTCTGGCCTTAGCTCAAAACTCTAGAGCACGGACTCAAACCTCTATCCCTACTTGTAACCAGAGAAATTCTTTTTCTCTGGAGCTTGGTATTTCCCAGCTTCTTTAATGGAGTAGCATTTAATCAAATCTCTTCACAAGTAACTAACTGAGGAGTAAAAGACCACATTTAGTACAAAAGCAGCTCAAGAGCTCTTGCAATATTAAAAACAATTTAGTTAAATGCAGTAAGACAATAAGTAGTGATGGTTCAACAAAATAATTTAAGCAAAGCCAGTGTAGTTATTTCATATCTGATCTGTGCTTGTTTGGGAAAGCTTTACTCCTAATTTCTTTATTTGGCAACCACAGTGATATGTCAATTTAAGGAACACTCAACAAAATAATTAAAAAATGGGTGTCACCCATAATGGCAGTACCTGTATGTTACTTCTCAGAATTATGGTTTCAAAACCTAGATTCACTTCAAACTCACCAGGTTCTCGTACAACAGGGCCATTCATTTTGTCATACCTCAACCATAAAAATTCCATGTCCCATTTTAAAATACTGTACTGTGTAGCAAACATAAGACACAAATTCAGTATATTCAAGTTTTTGATTTCCACAGAAATAAAAACCCTTTCTTTGACAGACAGCTAAGCATTTCAGAACTGTCATGAAATGTGATTTCTTGAACAATAACCTAGAGAATATTAGATTCTATCATGACACACACAGCTTATCTCAATGATGCTCACTGAATGCGGGTGCTGTAAGTGCACAATAGTTGTACTTCAACTGCTCTCACTGTCAGCTGATGTACAATCAAACCATCCCGAGGGGCACCTAGATACCCCAGTATCATCAACATTGGGTTTTTGTGTTTATTTCTGTACTTGTTTTTACTCCGACTCCCTCAGACAAAACCTGTACTTTTCCAGAAAAGAAAAAATAACAACAATCAGACCCAGCACACTTAAATATATCACTCTTGCAGGAAGTGCTATCAATACAGTCTTTGCAACCAGCCCAAAGCGTATATTTAAGGTTTCTTTTAAAAATTGTTTTGATGTTGATCTGTATAATTCAGATGCCATACAACAGCTGTCTGATGATGACCAGCATTGTGCTTTATGTGAAACCAGAAACCTCAAAATAATTATAAAGCTTCCAGAACTTATGGGAGATGAAATTAGGGTGGTCCAGGAAAAAAAAAAATCCATGATGAAATCCACAATGTTGGAATTTTAATGGGCAAGAGTGGTCCAGACTAGAAGAAAAGCCCAAACCACCAGTAGAAGAATATGATATGGTCCAAGATGTATCCTTAAAGGTTTGTCTCAACCCTCAGCCATATTGTGAGGATTGATCTTCAGTTCAGTCCAGCCAGCAGAAATTGACTGTGCAATTTTCCATTTCAGGTATTTGTACAGACTATGTACACTCTCTAGAAGGGTCCTTTAGTGCTACACTGTCGTACTTTTTGTCCCAGCAATTTGAGGGCGTGCAAATTCCACAAAGTCATCAATAAGAACTGGCCATGCCCCTAAAAGAAAAAAAGAGACCAGAACATAAGCACTCAGTTCAACAAGGCATTATTTTTAAAGCTTCGGATCTAAAGAAGGTATTTACTTTCCAGTCTTAGCTAGGCATACTTCCAAGCAAAAAACTACAATGTGATTTTCTTGAGTGAAATGTAAAAGCTGGTTTAAGATTTGTGCTCCCTTTCAAGCCAGTTAATGGACATGTCTTTCAACTTCCTGACAAAAGAAGAAGGAAAATAACCAGCTGACAAAATTCTAGCTTAAAACTGTCCTGGTTTTGGCAGCTGAACTTGGTCTCCAGGATGGCAGTAGCTCCTTAAACATTGAGCACTGGATGAAGCAGCCTATGCTGCTGCCAACAGCATATCTTAACATACTACAGCATTTACTGTTCACAATCTGATTTTGCAGGAATGCCGTGTTCATCCGGTAGGATCAGCACACTTCAGATCAGTATTCCAAAACCAGCAAAATTCACTCTGACAGTCAGCAGTCCAGTACAGTGCACAGCCCTGGAGGGCTGGTATTGCCCTACAGACACTTTTCCACATTCCTTATCAACAGGTAAGTAAAATGCATGTCAATATTTTACATATTTTGAGCAGTCATATCCACAGCGATTCCCCCCACTTGTGTGCATGGTGGTAATGGAAAGGTTAAAAATAACTATGGATTGGGGTTTGGGTTTATTTCTCCTTGAAATGTTTTTACTTCACATCATTAAAACATGTTTTCTGCCCTTAATCTTTCTGAATTACATTCATTTATTGTGAGTGGCAGCCCATTTGCTCACTGATAGGGGAAGGAGAACTGTCCATAATTATTAAATAACACTGTAGAAGTTTGGTCCCCTCTGCTCTGGAAGGAGCAGCAGTTTACAGTCCCCTCCTCTCACTGAACTGACCCACTGCCAACAACTGAAGGTAATTAGCTGTTCTTGGCTACAGATGGACTGGAAGAAGAAAGATCAGTACAAAAGTTTACAAGAAACACGTTTGGTACCAAATAACTTATGTTTAGCAACCTCTGTATGCTGCCAGTTTTATTTTCCTATCATCACATGCCTGATCTTCAACAAAACTGAAGCAAGCATACTTAAAGACAGAAGAGAAAAAGAAAATGGATTTCAGAAAGTTTAGCATTTCATTTTTAAACCTGCAGTAACATACAGAAAACATGCATTAAAGCAGCTCTAAACAGTAACATTCTAATTATAATTGCTGTTAACAAACAGCCATGCTGAAGTAGATTCACAGCAATAAATGCAGCATAAAGCACAGGTTTGTGAAAGAAAATGGAGATATTTACCTTCCTCGTCATAGTTAGACATATCATCTGCTATCATTGTACTAAAGTCTAGAAGAAGGTTCCAGGTATCCTTAGGAATTGATCTTTTATGATGTTCCTGTTTGGAGGGGTGGAAAATTTATATTTGAAACCAATAAATTAAAAACCCTTACACACATTCATTTTTACTGTTTGGACACTTCTATGCCCCCAAAACATATTTCTTTTGTACACATTATGAAGTGCAGTGTCTGGGATCTAGGTGAAAGTAGTCCATTCCATCTACTGAATAACTCAAACATTTATCCTCCAAGCTTTGAAATTACTGCAATCCAGATTATGTAAAGACTTAAACTTACCAACAAAAATTTGTTCCACAAGTCTAGAAATTTAAATCTTCCATTAAGTACTAAATTCCAGTAGGCAATGGCCATTTCTAAATCTGTAATATTAAAATATATTACTCTTAGAGATATGCATTTCAAATATACCATCTCCAAAGGTATCTTAACACTAAAATGAACCGTTACTCATAAAGGTGAAAGGAGCAATCCAATGCAAATAAACTTGTCAATCCTTTACAAAAAGGCAATCATAAATTAAATATTGCACAAATATTTTCTACATTTTTATACTATGACATGAATCAACTGAAAATTTCCCTTATTAATTTCTAACATACTCAAGACATACCAGGATACTTCACATGCCTTTTGCTATTTAACAGCACTTTAGTCAAAATCCAGTGAAATATTTTTGTCATAGAAATGCTATTAATTTGAAAAGAAAACCAGTAGTATTTTGTAGTGAGATCAGTCTAATTTCTTTTTAATATATCAAATACAATTTACACAGAACCAGCTTTATATGGTTTCATTTATTTGTTTCATTTATTTATTTCAACCTTGTTACAGGTGCTGGCTTTGCAACATAGCTTCGGGAATTCATTTCTGCAATCAGGTCTCCTTTCAAAAAAGTCTTTAAGCACTGTACAAGCAGAACCACCTACTGCCCATCAGGCACCTGCATGCAGCTGTCAGCAGTGGGAGCTGTAATAGCGCAGCTGTTGAAAAACTCTAGTTAGTCTAGCAGGTAAGGGAGGGGGAAAAAAACACCTCACCTCCCTGGTATTTGCCACAGGCTAAACTGACATGCATTGCCCGTTTCATAGAATCATAGAACAACCAGGTTGGAAGGGACCCATTGGATCATCAAGTCCAACCATTCCTATCAGACACTAAACCATGTCCCTCAGGACCTCATCTACCCATGCCTTAAACACCTCCAGGGAAGGTGAATCAACCACCTCCCTGGGCAGCCTGTTACAGTGCCCAATGACACTTTCTGTGAGATGTTTTTTTCCTAATGTCCAGCCTAAACCTCCCCTGGTGGAGTTTGAGGCCATTCCCTCTTGCCCTGTCCCCTGTCACCTGGGAGAAGAGACCAGCTCCCTCCTCTCTACAACCTCCTTTCACGTAGTTATAAAGAGCAAGGAGGTCTCCTCTCAGCCTCCTTTTCTCCAGGTTTATTAGTGGCATAGAGCAACGTGTCAGCTGATGAAAGAAAGTTATGCATCTGAGTTTTAAATCTCTACCCAGCCCGCTCTTCATCACCAGGAATTCACCAGAACCTCTGTACTGTATAACAAAATGCTACTAACTGTGATCTTGCTGAATTAAATATCCATCAGCAAGCACCTACAGTCTCCCCAAAAGGCTACAGAAGTAAGTGACCTATTTTTAACAAAAGCTCTTGTATGCTTTGCAGTTCAGCAAATCTCTTCTTCCATAAACAATCCCCTAGTGAAAGCAGAGAGAAGAGGCACACAAGCAAATGCATCTCAGGTGGAAAAGAAAGAAAAAACCTGACACAACCCAAGAAAACCACTACCTTTACCCAATTTGCCAAACTATAAAAAAAAACCAACCAAAGAGGTAGATCTTAGAGGTGAAATCAAATAAAAAAAAACTACAACACGTGAACTCTGCATTGCTAGAGGGAAAATAGATGGTGATTCAGGGAGTTTATGAATTCTTTGGTATCTTTGATATTGAAAGCTCTTGAACAGCATCTTTACACTTCCTGACCAAAGGAAAGAACAAAATCTGTGCAGGGTTTTACAGCAGTTGCAAAGAGGGAGATTTCAGACAAAAATGCAAGTCTTGAGTTTTGACAATAGTCAGTTCTCAGTAAATAAGTTTATGTGAAAATAACAAAGGGTGTAAAAGCCAAGAACCTTTCTTCAACTGAAGATTCAGATATAAAAACACGCACTTCAGCTTTCAACTAAAAATACTGTCTTTCTAAAAATGAACAGAAACAAACCTCAGATTAAGCTGATCAGTTCCTCAAGGGAAAAGATTAGAAAATTTGTTTTATTGACTTGTGATGCATTAATAGCAGCCATACAAAAAAAAAAAATGCAAGGTCAAATAGCTGCATATTTATAGCGGTTTATAAACAAATGCTATAAACAAATTGTATTTTGACATGCTGATACAATTTTGAGTTCATTCTTGGGGGTAAACAAAACCCTTTAAAAAATGGATTTCAGGATTCTGCAATCTCAAACTTATTATGTGAGTTCAGACACGTAAAGTGTGAAGACATAAAGCCTTAGGATAAACAACATATTTTAAAGGAAGTTTTATGAAATTACGGAATTCAAACATAAAGATGGAACTTCAGGTCTTCATAAGGAAGTGAAAGAACTCCCAGGAAAATCCTCATGGATCTAATGTAAAGTTTCAAAATATATGCTTCATTCTGAGTTTTATCCAGAGAGATGCAAAAGAAGCAAATAAAAAGTCTGAGATGAATATCTGATAAATGGTATTTGCAAATGATATACAAATATCACAAGAATTTTAATATACCTACAACACTTACACAGTAGTAAGGGATTATGCAGAGGAAATGCATTTCAGAACTGTGCCTGAACTACTACACAATGTTTGGAAGATTGGAGACCAATATACATTAAAATCAATTTGCAAGTTCCTACAAGTAGTTATTTAGACTCCAAAATTAATTGCCTAACTAGGAGCACTTAGTTTTCTGTACTGTACTTCTCCCAGTATTCTCTTGCTTTAGAGTTTTCAGAATTATTCTGCCCTATCATTATTCTGCCCTATTCATGCCTAGAACTGTGTTGTTTATTGGTTCCTAAAGGGTTGGTAAGCATCCAGATTTGAAGCTGAATTCTAAATCACTTCCAGACCCACACTTAAGCTATATCTATGCTATATGAATCTGAGAAAACCATACTCACTTCTGTCACTGCTAGAGTTTAACCTGCATAAAGAAGCTTTAAGAAGAACGAGAAATAAAACAAGGGATTTAGTTTTCCTGGTACTTAATTTTTTCTGAAGTCTGTTCCACCTAAGATACTCAAAAGATCCTTATGAGGATCCTTATGGGGACTATGGGGAAAAAAAGAAATCAGAAAGTCTTCCTTCTACCTTCAAAATATGGAGGAGAAAGTAAGAGGCAAGTACTACATCAAACACTTGTGTTACTCTGAAGCTTTGAGAAAATATAATTAAAAATTACCATCCAATTATGCCATCACTGTGATTTATCATTTCACTTTTACCACCTTATTCAGCAGAATACAGCTTGTTGCATAATGCTGTTTAAGGATTAAAACCAACATACACCCTTAACCATTAAACAAAACCCCACAACTGCAGAACTGATTCCACACTGATACTCCATAACCCAACTTCTATCCTTGTAAAATTCACTTACTGCCCACATTTCTATGATTGTAGCAGCCTAGTAAAAACAATGTGACTTTCTACAAGAAATAAGAATAGCCCATAAAATTATTTGCAGGGTTCAGATCTCACTATCTGCATGCACTAGTATTTTTAAACAGGTTAGTGGAGCTCTTTTAACTGTTCCAAAGAAAATGAAACTCACAATGCAACAGAAAACAAAAACGGGATACAGAGAGATGCTAAAGAATAACACAGAGTTAAAACTAAGACAAAGCTTTTGCTCATATTTTTTCAATAGTTATTTTAAGCCAGGAATTGGTCCACATCCATAAGACAACAAAACCAAAGCAGAATGCTCATCATTTCACAGAGCATGAATGAAACCCTGGTCAGTGGCAGTCAGCTTAGGGCATTTTATTGAGAAAAATAAATTCACAAGCTGCCAAAAAAGGATCTAGTTGCCTTTCAGTACCTTATTTCTTGTTAAAAGTAGGACAGTTAACTTAAAGAGTTAACTAGTATTTCATGACTCTGTAATTGCTATGGGTTATATCTCAGCTACACTGTACATAACTGAATGTCCATTCTGGTTGGTTAACATTACTACTTGAAAGTAACTTTTCCCCCCATTTTTGCTGTTTTGAATAGACAGATAAAGAGCTTGTTATTTTAGTTCCATCCAAATTGTAGCATTTTGGTTTTGGTGTTAGTTTTTGTTTTCCAAATAAATTATTTTTAACAAGAGATTCTTCCACTTCCACTGCTATGCTCAGCAAACTCACAACCTGCAGAAGAGCTCTGAAACAATGAAAAAAAAAATCAGTGAGCTCGGGGAGGGGAATGCTGTAGGTAGGGACTCTTACCAACAGCACAACAACAGGTATCAAGCCCAGGACATAGATTTCTCTTTGTACTATTCCAGTTCTATTTTGCCAAGACATTTGCAAGCACTTTTGGCATTATAAGAAACTGTGTAAGTGTATTTACATGGAAATCAGTTTTACAGCTTAAATTTATCCTACAAGTGAAAATTCAATTAATCTCTTCAGTGTTGCAAATTCTAAGTGGTATAATTATGCCTTTCATGTGAGACCATAATCCACTGTCCTTACTAAGAATTACACATATTCTCAGTGAAATAAACACTCTCATAAAAATGTGCAGTCTGTACTAATGACAGTTATTTTTACCACTCTGAACACCTTAAGCTGGCACCTATCTTTCACAACAGAGAGATGTATGTTATCCCAAGGGTGGTTATCTTTCAGACTCTTTGGATTAAAACAAAATTTTCACTTACTGCTTTAATTGGTCATCTCCCATCTTTACGAATAAATGTTTACGATTAGGAATACATACCTAAACCTTTCTGTCCCGGATTCTTTGCAAAGTTGAAAGTAAACTGATAAAAGTCCTTAAATCTTCCTGGTTCTTTTAATTCTTGCTCCATTTTAGGAATCTGGGCCTTCAGTTTTTCTATGCTGTCACATCTGCATTTTAAAAAGTGTGTTTATTTGTACATTATTCATTTTGCCATAAAATATTAATTATAACCTAAACAATATATTTTTTTAATAGACTACAATATGATTATCAAAATAAAATTCAGAAAGCCTTTGATTACTCTGCACCTACACAACAATTTCATTTCTCTGTTGTTATTTCTTCACAGTGCCATTTGCACGTGCTTGGTGATACATCAGATTCTGTAATCCAGAAGGTTTTTAGAATATCAGAAAGACTGACCACATTCTCACAAGGCAGTAAAACCCAAGTATGCTAGACTGCAGACCAACAACCTTGCTTTACCCACTCGAGTAGCTCTATGGCAACTAAGTGAAATACTTCCACAACCAATGCAAGCAGCAGTCAAAGCTGCCTCCCTTTTTTTGTGGTCTCTAAGAACCAAGACCACAGACAGCAGATGCATTACTGATCCCAGACTCCAAAAAGTCTCTGAAGTCTGGAGGGACAATGAAGTTGTGAAATGACCAAAACCTGACCAAAACAGGGCTGTTTCACTGTACGTTCATGTCTCCAATACTGGATTATATTGTCAGTGTCTAATTAATGTACTGCACACTTACCCTAGCTCAGTCATTCCATCCATGAATTCCAGCTTTGAAAATTCACACTGTGTTGCAGCTCGGAATTTCCATGCAATAATGAGGACAGTAATGCTGGCTGGGTCGAGAGCTAGATCATCACAAAACTGCTGTATACCATCTATACCAATTTTATTTTCATCTTGAGGATCTTTGGGATACAAAGGTAAGCATCAAAAAATCAGATTTTTGAAATAAAGAAACATTTTCAAGAAGCCATTTATGGGATCAGTCCTTGTAAGTGCATCTTCTAAAACCAAAATTAAATTAGTATTTTCAATGGTTAAGCTTTAATAATTGAGGAAGTCACTACAATAAAATGTCCCATACAATGAAGCTTATTTTCATTGAGAGACAAAAGCATCACAAACAATTGTTTTCTGTCTAATAATACGCATGATGTTCTGACTCATTCCATACAGAGAACAGTGGTCTTTCCCATCAGCACACTTAATTACTGGCATCTTTGGTAAGACTGTCAATCTGTGTACCACTACAAACAATTCTGCAGCATCCATTTGCAAGCTGTACTGATACAATTATCAAATCTGCCCGTAAACTCCCAACTCAGCATTAGTTTTATGTATTTGCTGGTATCACCAGCATGCATAAGATTGGACATGGTAACCTAAAAGAGGAAAGTTGTGTTTTCCCCATTACTGATTCCAAGTCAGCCAGACACACTCCTCTTTACACAAAGAAATCAACATCTGGTCTGGAACAGAGATGCTCACATTTCAAGTTCACTAACAAAGATCTACTAACACAAGCCAACAAAGACTTCAGGAAAATGGTATTTGGATTACACACACATATGAAAACTGACAGAAAATGTAGCACTGATTTTTAGATTTTTTTTTTTAAGTGCTAAACCACAGAATTTGTTCCGCTGCGCTGAATACACTTCACTATTTGTGGTACAGCGTCATCAGCTGAACACTGGCTATGTAACAGCTAGAGCCTTCGTTTTCTTTTCCACACTGTCTGTAACTATCTGATACTGAGCACAAGACAAATAAAAATTAATGTAGAATCCATGCTTGTATGCCAACTTTCACTTTGTCAGGAGTCCTGAGTGATTGGTTTTCCTCAGAAGAATCACCTAAAATCCATGTTAACCGTTACACTTACTGTATGCACAATTCCAGCTTCAGATCTTAATCCTGTATAAATGCACATTTACTTAGAGCACATAATGCAACCACACACAATCCTTGTGAAGCAGAAGCCCACATATATCCCCCTTTCAGCTTGTTTCCCTATTAGTAGTAATACAGAGCAAAGTCAGTTAAGATTTCCAAGCAAAAGAGCACAGCTGCAATGATACACATATTTAAGAATACATACATACAACTAGGAAACAAGCCTTAAAATTCAGAGTACTCACCTTTGTATCTGTTATATAGTTGTTCCAACTTCTTTCTGTCCAATGATCCTTTAACACTCTCTCGTATATAAAGTTCAGGATTCTGGAAAAAGTTGTCTGTTGCAACATCTAACTTCCAGTCATTTTGAGATAGACAACTCACTGCTGTCTTTTCACTAGATTGCGTGAAGACCATAAACTGACGCACTTTATCCTTCTGCGATGATTTCAACTTGTTCTAGTAAAAATGGACAGTACTGTAACTAGAAATGTTTTACTGAACAAAAAAAAATAATTATCACCAGTAACATTTTCTCCTTGAAACCCATACATTTTATAATTATCCCAAGCCATCAAAATTCCTCTCACTCTTGGGACAGTCAGACACTCAAACCAACACTTATTTTCTCTGTTAAATTTAAACTTGCCTTCATCTGATCTACTTTAAATTTTAACTAAAATGAGTTAAATCAGCACAAAAATCATGATGGCAAAGCAGCCATAGAAATACAAATCAGATATTGGAGAAAGTGCTGCAAGGCACTGTAAATTCATAATTCCGTAAGCTGGGACTCTCCTATTGAAACCAATTTGTTTTTTAGAAAGAAAAAGCATTCTCCTCTTAATAAAGGAATGACGCACTTACCAAATAAGGGCAAATCGGATGCCTAAATAAAGCCCACGGCTATCAAAATACTTGATCGATTAATTGCCTCAACAGAAGCAGCAGAGGAGGTCATTTAATAGCTTGCCTCCTCTGACAGACTGGCTTTCATTTAGTCCCAGATGACCAAACTACCAGAAACACCACCTAGAGCAGGATGAGACCATTTGATGCATTTCTTGATGGCAGTGAGGAACTAGACTGGGTCACCCATTTCACAGAGCTCCACACAAAACAGCCTTTCTTTTTTTTTTCAAAGATTTTTTTTTTTTTTTTACTTTGAAGGTGCTCAGCTCCATCTGCGTGATTTGTAAAACATTCCTGTAAGAAGGCACTGTCTCCATTTCACAGGTGCAGCAACTGAAGTTAAAAAAAAAAAGGTAAGTAGTTTTGCCCGAGGCAGGCAGAGGAGTGAGTAGCCAAGGTGAGAGCTGTGGAATTTCAGGCCTCCTGCCCAGACCCAGAGACATCCCTCTGCTCTAGCATGAAACCAAATGGGGAACTGGCTGCCAGTAATTTACCAGCACAGCATGACTCCCAAAGATATTTCTGATGAGAAGCATGCTCAGTATTTCAAGGGTATTAGTTACACAAAACTAGGTGCTGACAGGAGAAAGCAATCATAGAGCTCTCATGCTAAATTCAAATTCAGTTCTAAAGTTCACTTAGATCAAAGGGACTCCTCATGTTACAATTTGGTAAGTGAACATACTGACTCTTCAGTTAAGATTGCACTTCTTACATAACACAAATTCTTCATGTGTGGTTTACTTTGCATTCTAACCAAAACTTCTATATTCTGTTCATTATTGTAATTTCTAAGTGTGTATCCTGTTCTCAGGGATTATGGAGGAAATAATGGCGAAAAAAAAATCTCTAGATATGATCAACTGTCCTCTGCCAAAAGTTTAGGAGCACTAGGAGCTCAGGCTCTTCATTCCAGAGGATAAGTGTCCAATCACATTATCATCAGAAAAGAAAAAAAAATCAGTTTCCCGCTGCTTGATGACAATGAATGTGAATGCTACTATTTGTAACAGTAGTTAAATGACCAGTTGCAAAGATACACCTTTAAAGAGAAATACAAAAGCATCACATTGGTGTAAAGTGATATCCATATAACATAACAGACCAACACCTATTAAGATCCTTTTTAGAAAGGAGAAAAAAAAAAAAATCACCCCTCCAACCAAACCCACCCCACATCTAAAACGCTCAGCTGAAGCCAAATGACTTAAGCACAGCTGCATTAATTAGGCTCTGCTACTTTTAAAGCTAAAATGACTTGCTGTTTTGTTTTGGTCTCCTGAATAAGTTTCTCACATTGGACATTTTGCTACAAATGCATTTCTGAAACTTAGATTTTCAGAAGTGGTTCCAGGCAAAGGTCAAGCATCAGCGCAGGTCCTGCAAGGACCCAGTGATGGTAAGTTCTGCATGCCTCGACTTTGACAGCAGACCTTCTGCACCTTATGATACTGATCTCAAACTTTCACAAAAATCACCTACACCAACAACATGGTAGACCACGTGGAATACTTCCAGAAATGATTAATGAATTTTGTAAGCTCAGATACATCAAAACAAACTGTGGAATGAAATCATCAATGACAAAAAAACCAATCTCAAGGCTGATTTTCTGTCAGTTACCAGCTTCCTACAATCAGTTCTAACTAGCCAGGCTGCCACCTCACCACAGACCCAGTTGCACTACAGGGCAGTCATACTTCTGACTTTCACTTAGACCTGTCTCTTGCCTTTTTTTTTTGACAAAGCTGGTGCCTTTAATCATTAGGTTTTGGGGGGATTTGGTTTGGGGTTTTTTTTAACATCTACACATAAGTATGTATCACCCTTTTAACAGTGAGTATTCTGTAGAACCTCAAGAGGCTTTGTTCTGCTCTACACTTGCAAGAGTAAGCTCCAAAAGCAATAACAAAATAACAGTGACAACAACAGATCAAGAAACAGGTTTACAAGGGCTTACAGGTTTACCATGTATGCCCAAGACCACAAAGGCAGTGGGGCTTGCATGTTGTCAGATAAAAGGAAAATGTGATTTATTAGATAAAAAAAACCCGCACCTTACATCAGTTTTTTGATAACATTTAAATTCTATATATACACAAGATCTTCCTGAACTTGGGGGTCCCCAAGAGATAGTAACAATTCAAAACCTTTTTAAGAAGAACACTGAATTGGCCAATAGTCACACTGTTCAGACATAATCTTTTTTCTGGAATAATTATATTGTTATTGGTCAAACATGAGTTTATTTAAAGTGAAGAAGTGCCAAACCCCTTTCTTTATATGTGATGAATGTGTCTGCAAAAGCTTGCCTACATGGATGACACTCCACATCTTAAGCAACTGGACAACTCTTTGAAGGCCTACTACAGGGCAGCAAGAGATGAAATTACTGCTGAGTCTTTATTGTCCTGTTATAGCTCTTCTTTCATCACATTAAAACCCCACACTTCAAGCAGGAACAGGTTCCAAGCCTTCTGCACTTTTAAGGGCTATTTCTAGAAACTGAGCTCTAACAGTCTATTATTGTTTTAAGTGTGCAATAAAGAAGCCAGAGCACTCTATAACCTTTAATCCCGTAGTCATGAGGAAACAAATAACTTACACTGAGATCATATGGGCTGTAATGCAATACAATCCATTGAAAATACCTCAACACTAGTTAAAAAGGAGGACAGAATTTCTTGTAACAGTTATCTGTCTTGCTAAAACACAGAAGTGGAAACCAATGGAAAACATATGCAACAAATTTTCCAGTAACTTTTACCCCTTGAACAAATTTCTCACATTGGACCTTTTGCCACAAAGGTGTTTCTGAAACTCAGATTTTCAGAAGTGGTTCCAGACAAAGGTAGTAAGGAGAAAAGGAAAAACACATTCGCAAGCCTTTCATCAGTTTTGGGTGGTGTCCAAGCTACCTTTCATGATAAGGATGTCACAGGAGACAGAAGGTGAACTTCCTTTAAAACCAAAGAATAACCTCTCCAAATGAAAAGTTACATTATGTAGATTCATAAAACTACAGCAATTACATCATTCAAATGAAAGTCTGATGCTGTAACATTCATTTTAAAATGAAAATATGCCTCTCTCCTTGAAGTACCCAATTTGGTAATTACAATGTGTAGGTTTATTTATCCAAACGTTTTGTGGTTTTTTTTCCTCCTGGCCTCAGACTGAAACACCCTGTGTCAAGGGGATTAAGCTTTCCCAGTTTAGGGGGAAAAAAATGCTAGAACTGACTGGCCAACACTGACTACATTGTTAGTTCTCCTTATCTTCTACACAGTTTGTAGTCACCTCAAAGATCAGCGCTGCACACTGGTCATCAACATTTTCCATAGAGCTAATAGCCATATGAGGGTTCCACTCTCCTGGATAATCCCCATGGGAAAGTGTAACAACTCCATCCAATACAGCCTGGAATGGAGAGCTGAGGTTTCCTACCAAAACCCCGTTCTTGGACTTTGCTCATGGTTTACATGCAGTTGCCAGCTAGACAAGCAGCACACGATCACTTTGAAGTATCCCTGCCTAAAACTCCTTACAGTCCCCAAAGAAGGCATCCACACAGTTACTCAATAACAAACTCCTTTCACTTTTCCCTTCCCAGCCACTGCTTACAGATCAAATGATATAATTCCTGCTAGTTTCACAGCTAACTAAAGGAATTATAACAATGTGACATCTGTGCTTTTGTTTCAGTCAGGACTCAAAGAAAAGCATGTTATCACACAGGTGACAGGTAAAAGCCTTTTCTAAATTAGTTTCAATCTCCAGAAAGTCCAGGCTTTTTTCAAACTGCATTTACACTCTAGCAAGAGATCTGGCTGTAGGAAGCATCCTTGCACTTTCGAAGGACCCCAGCAACATCAGTTCAAGTACAGAATAACTTCAGCTTGCACACAGATTGGGCTTGAACACAACTGCCAGTTTTGCCATATCTTTATGCTCATACTAATGGTCAAAGGAATACTGCTCACCTACAATGTCTGAATCATTCCAAGTTGTGCCATATCCATTAAAGCAACATACAAGACAACAAGTTCACTGCTTGCATTTAACAAATATGTGACTAAAGCTTAAAAGGTAAAACCACAAGTATTTTTCTTTTATAAGGAAACGAAAGTTAGTCACAAATAGATGTCTACAAATAAACTGTATTACATTTTAAACCACTAACTATGAGGGTATATGTGCATACTACCAAGAAAACCCTTAAAATCCAAGTTAAAGACAAAACCAATTAAATAACTACCGTTTCTGTACAACAAACAAACCTGCCCTTCTACTACTTTTTATTTTATAGCAGTTTTTCAAAGAGAGGGCACACAAAGTACAATCACAAGGACATTTTTAAGCTTCTGTCTAAAACTGACATGAAATCCATTTGTCTGCAATGGAAGAGAAAACTTGAAAATTTACAAGGTCTGTTCAGATATAAAATCAACAATCACAGGCAACATAAAATCAAGGTTGCTTTTTACACCCTCTAATGTTCTTTTGGTGGATAAAATCATTTTAGTTACTTGCATATGGGTAGAAAGTCCTTTCTAGAAGATTAATATATAGATACCCAGAAGAATGTAGTAGTTCTAATAGTGTTTTAAGTTAATTGAAGATAACCTGAGGTGAAGGAAATAGCAAAAATAAAGGCTTTTTCAATTAAATAAATTATAAAATAAAGCTGTCTTTTTTTTTTTTAGCATTCTTAACTCCAGCCCAGGGAAGAAGCTCTACTCAGCCACTAGAAGCTGCATTCATACTTTTTATTTGCACTGGCACCATAAAACATGAGTAAAATATCAAGAGCTACATAATAAATTTCACACCTTGTTCTCAGATTAGGTCATATTCCTGAATATTTTTTTCATGGCTCTAGTTAAGAGTGACTTTACAGTATAAGTTCAAAGGGTTCCCTGGTAAGCCAGGAGAGGAAACAAGACCATGTACCATCTTGTCCAACCCTCAGACTACTCCTTCCTAAGTGTAATGCCAAGGATCTATAAATTTTAGTAGGGAAGAACCAAAACCAGAAACATTTAATATCAACAAACTACTACAAGCATGAATGTGCACCATACAAAATAGCCTGACAGAGCAGCTTGTTGAGTTAAACACTACATAACAATGTCATGAAGTACAACATTACAGCAGACAGCGTCAGACATGCAATTCTTGTAATACTAAATTTTCACAACTTCCTGTCACCTGAGGTTTGAAGTAAGAAATTATGTATTTATTAGCATAAAAATATTCTTTGGAGAGCACAAATTGCACAAGATAATAAAGTAAACAGAGGTAAGGTCAGCAATTGGCTCTGAAAAAAAGCTACAGATACTCACACGCTTGCCTCGATTATTACACTTAGTCCTAAATACATTAAATCCTTCAGAATAGCACAGCTAGCAGCCCTTCTCCTCAGAGAAGATGGCTTAGAATATAATAGACCAGCCTGCTGCTCTTTTTGGATTTGCAGGCACATTACTTGTCCTCATGACAAGAGGAAACAGTAACACACCAACAGGTAAGGTGCTGGAGACCACTTCTATAGGTGTTGCTCAGCTCAAATGAAAACGTGGGTGAGAGAGGTAGATTGCTATCAGCAATTCAAGGAACACTGCCAGGGCGGCGTGCCTGAGCACTGGACAGAAAACACTTTTCAAGTTACCTGAATGTTCAGTACAAGCCTAACAGGCTGCGGTAATGGCCTCCATTTCAGATACTGGACAAAGACAGCACATAGGAAATCTCTGTCCTGAAGGCACTGGCCCTACAAACACTGGTGAGACTAAGTCAGAGACAGAAGCGCTCTACCTGGTGGTGCTGCATGGACAAAATGGAGCCAGGCCCCAGCTCCAAGAGCTTCTACCACAGTGTTTCCCGTGCTGGACAAGTGACCCAGCCCCAGGAACCTGCCACAACCACTGGAAGGACTAGCCAGAGCAGTAACGCACACAGGCAGAAAAATTGGATTTTGAATCTCATGTTTCTGGATGCACATCTTCAGGTCTCTGTGAAGAAGTCTCCCTTCTCTTTCCCCTAACTAACTAGAGGATTTTGACATGCCAGAAGTATAGGTACAAAATCCTGTACAGGAGCACTAGAAACAATTCATACCTGTATTAACTACTTGGAAAACCTGCAGCCTGTTATTTAGTCCCACTTCAGTCATCCTTTCACCTAGGTGTTGGAGTCAACAAGCACAACCTGGGAAATAGTTGTTTGCATAGGACCTAAGAACTGTGCTTGAGGTCATGACTAGAGGATTCAGATAGTCCCTCCAATCTGATAAATCTCACCCCTCTATCAGTATAGCACTGTTCAACAGAATACATCATTTAGTTCTTCAGTTCAATATTTCCAAGAAAACTAAGCAGACAGGATTCTGCTGTTTCTCACAAAGCAATATTCTCAGAATAATGTGCCTCACTATTTCTGTTATATTGCTACAGTATTGTTCTATTTAAATTTCTAACCACACAGCCAGCAGATGTATTTACAAGGCATTTAAACTGTGAATTTACTTTACACACTTACACTGGATATACCATAAGACAGCTCTAGGTGGTCTTTACAGAAGAAAGTCTTCATAAGGAGTTGTGTAACATCACTGCATAAGTGCTATTTCAGACAGTCTCGGACTGCAGAATTACAATAAGACACCTCTGCAGTGGGAACTTTAGTAAGACTTTAGTTTTAAGCTCTCATAACAAACACAAGTGAAGATCCACATCAAACTACTCAATTAAAAATTATACTAGTAACCCAGTGACAAGTTTCTGAGAGGCCTACACACTGCACCACTGATCTAAATACTGGATGACCAAATTTTTATGCCAAGTAACTCCATTAGGTAAAGGTAACATCTTTATTTTTTTAATATGCTTTTAACACTGCTTGCCAAAATAACATTAACTGCAGGCGTAAGGGATTTTTACACCAGTAAGTGTACACCAGTAGATCTCTGACTCCATCCCCTGCCCTTCCAAAGGCAGATCTCTGACTCCATCCCCTGTCCTTCCAAAGGCAGATCTTTGACTCCATCCCTGCCCTTCCAAAGGCAGATCTCTGACTCCATCCCCTGTCCTTCCAAAGGCAGATCTCTTACTCCATCCCCTGTCCTTCCAAAGGCAGATCTCTTACTCCATCCCCTGTCCTTCCAAAGGCAGATCTCTTACTCCATCCTCTGCCCTTCCAAAGTCGCTGCTACAGAAAAATCCTGCTTTAAACCGTACAGGTGCATTTCAAGCCGTACGCGTTTTGTACGCAGGGAAGGCCTAAAAGCACGACTTATAAACGCGCTCCCTCCGGTGCGAGAGACCAATAAGGACACCCCTCGCTTAAAGACACAGAACGCCTTTTTCCTTCGCTTAAGCAAACAAAAATAGCAGATTTTGTTCCAAGCCCTGCGCTGTCCCTTTGGAAGAGGGAGGGGAGGAAGCCGCTTCGGCAGCCCACAGCAAACCCTCTGCTGTAAGGAGAGAAATGTTACGGGAAAAGGTGAGGCGGGCAGGTCCTGGCGGGCGAAGGAGCCTCCCCCGGAGCCACCGACCATCACCCGGAGACTCTGTAGTGACCCCGGCTCCCGGGTCTCCCAGGTACAGCCCGGGCGGGCCCCGAGCCGCCCCGCGGCCCCGGCCCCGCGGCCCCAGCCCGCGCCGAAGCCTCGGGCGCTCCCCGCGACCCCCGCTGCCGGCTCACCATGTTGGGGCTGTGCAGGCCTCTCCCCTCCCGGCTCAGGCGCGGACCGAGGGCGGCGGCGGCAGCTTCCTCCGGCGGCTCCGGCTCCGCGCGGGCCCTTCCGTTCCCCCCGCGCATGCGCGTCCGCAGCCGGCCCCGGGCAGCTCGCCGCCTCCCGGGGAGCAGGGAGAGGAGGGGAGGGGGAGAAGGAGAACGAGAAAGAGAAAGGGAAAGAGGAAAGGGGAAGAAAGGGCAAGGGAAAAGGGAAGGGAGAAGAGAAAGAGAAAGGGAAGGGAAGGAGGAAAGAAATGAGAAAGAGAAGGGGAAGGCAAGGTGAGTGTATAATCTTCCCGAGTCCCTGTGCACCCCTGACACATGAGGAACAGGCTGCCCAGAGCAGCTGTGGCTGCCCCATCCCTGGAGGGGTTCCAGGCCAGGTTGGATGGGGCTTGGAGCCCCTGATCCAGTGGGAGGTGCAGGGCGACTGGAACTGGATGGGCTTTGAGGTCCCTTCCAACCAAACCACTCCATGATTTGATGATCTTTTTTCACAGAAAAGGTCATTGGGCATTGGAATAGGCTGCCCAGGGAGGTGGTTGATTCACCTTCTCTGGAGGTGTTTAAGGCACAGGTAGATGAGGTGCTGAGGGACATGGTTTAGTGTTTGATAGGAATGGTTGGACTCGATGATCCGATGGGTCCCTTCCAACCTGGTTGTTCTATGATTCTAAGGGAAAGGAAGGAGGAGGGGGAAAGAAGGAGGAGGAGGGGAAGCGAAGGGAGGAAGAAGGCAAAAGGAAAGAGATGGGGATTAGAACGAAAAGGGAAGGGAGAGGAAAGGAGAAAGAGAAGGGTAAGGGAGGGTGAAGGAGAGAAGGGGAAGGGACAGGGAAGGAGAAAGAGAAGGGGAAGGAAGAAGGAAGGAGAAAGAGAAGGGAGAGGGTAGGGGTAGGGAGAGGGAAGGGGAAACCCCCTCCTGGCCCTGCTCTCCTCGCTGCCCCTGCGGGGCACTGGCCAGCTGCGAGGGGTCTCTCCCGGCTCCTCGCCTCCCGCCGCCCCCTGTCCTGTCGCCGTTTTGCCTGGAACACCCGCTCGTGTGAGGCTGTCAGGCTGTTCGGCGCTCGCGGGGCGCTCCGGGCGGGGCGCGGTCCCCAGGCCTTGGAGAACTTGGAAAGGGCTGCAATGGGAGAAGCCCCTGCGCTTTTCGGGCTGGATTCGCAGAGGCAGAAAACGTTTGCTGTGCAGCCCCGGAGACCTGGGGAACACCCAGTCTGAGGGCAGCGGCTTTACAGGAGGTTTTTTTACGAGGCCACCCCTGCACCGCGATTTTCCTGCTGAAGGCTGCGACCCCCTTTGGGGAGCGGACCCTTCCCAGTGTCTGACCGGCGAAGCCTTTCCCGCAGCAGCACGGATGCGCGAGCAGGAGAGGCTGTAAGGGTTAAGGCACAGCGTGTACCAGTATCCCAGACAGTTTTTTCCCAGGAAAGCTTAGCCTATCTACTGCAGACTTTTGGCAGTGAGAGGGTTGGTGGAAGCAGAATGTTTGCTGATAAAACTCACAGTGGTGGCAAACTTATGGTTGTGAAGGACAAAGGTTTGAGATCGGATTCTTGTTCTCCCCTCTCCTGCTGAGCTGGGATCTATTGAAGTAAGCTTCTCTACTCGTGTTAAATGACTGGTGTGATCTTATGCACTGCAAAGAAATTAAGACTTCAGAAAGTCATTCTTCATGATGGATGTCCAGAGGGAACGTACATGTATTTATAGAAAAGGGTCTGAACCACTTCTCGCTTATTTCACTGAAAATCATAGCAAAGCTTAAATGGAGTGTGAGAAGTTACAGTAGTGTTTGGAGAGGAGAATCGGCCTGTCCTGTGAAGTGTCTGGTTGCTGGTGTTCTGAGACAGTAAAATTAAGTGTTGCCTTGATATTAAGTATCTGGAACTAGGTGAATTCAGCTCTCTAGTTGCCTGAACACCTTGAATCCTTTGAAAAAGCATGTTTTTGAAATCAAGCATGGCTGCCAAGTGGCCAGCATGAACAGGCATGAGCACTACTCACCAGCCCACTCCACATGAACCACAGCAAGGGAGACAAAGCCAAACCTGGAAATCTATTCCATTGCGTTCACTAATTGCCACCACTGTAACATGCTATGACAGCCTGCCTGCAATCCAAAGGCACAAATTAGACCTTCCTGAGAAGTACTGCAATGTGTAACAATAATCTGAGAGACGAACTGTGATTGCAGTAGATTCCTTGGGACAGAATTTTTCAGTGGCTTCGTTTTCCTTAATGGCTGTGAGTCTTGCTCCTTTTCTGTATTTACAGGGTCTGCTGAGGGAACTTTGAGTGTGTGATTTGGGGCATGCTGTGTTTATGTTTAGTTTTATCCTTTTAAAAAGCTTTACAAGGTTTTAACTTAATACTTCAAATGTGGGTTTTTTATTGTTTTTTTTTCCACCAAATAAGGTACTAAACATAAATTATTTTTAGTTTTTTCTTGTCCGTGTCCTAATTAAGGTACTGAAATCAACATGGTCTTTGGTTACTGTGGTTCCTGTGTTACAAATCAGCAGTTTAATGATCAGAAATTGTTCCTGCTGTACCATCTTTTTTTCTAGGAGTCAGGCCATTTGGACCCCACTTCCAGCTTTGGCCAACTGGTGATTTGATCTAACTTATTAAATTCCTCTACATTATGAACTCCCATCTTATAATGTATGGGAAAATCACACTTAACTGCTATGCAGGGGCTCCTCAGCAGGGCAGATAAAAGTAGACTATTCAATGAAATGCAAGTAAAATGTAAAAAACACATTAAATGCCAATTAATACTATTCTCAGTGTGCATGTGACTGGTTTTTGTTTGTGTTTTTGGTGTTTTTTCTAATTATGAAAAGTTGTAGGGTGAAACTGTACATGAGAAAAGAACAGAAGTGGCTTCCTACCACCATTTCAGTTGCAAATGTAGTGTTCCTGATAGTGGTAGGAGCTACAATATGCTCTTCTGTCTTGACTTGCAGAGTACTTCCCTGAGTATGGCTGAACTGCAGAATCTAAGGTAAGGTAGCCTACCTAGAACTCATGGCTACCATGGCCAGGCAACCTCCTGCCTCAGCCTGAACCACTTTGATTAGACTGAGTTATCCTCCCCTTCTGTAGCACGCTGCAGCAGGAAGACCCTGAACAGCACACACTTTAAGACCCATTCAGATCGCCCCAATTCCACGCATGTCCACATGCCTGCTGGCTGGCTGGCCTATCGGTCTGTAATTTGGTGACATTTGTGCTGTGTCTAAATCTCACACCTAACATTTCTGAGCAAAAATAGGTGTTTTGTAAAGTAAGAGGCTGCCAAAAGCATGTTTGTACATATTCAGAGTAAGTTGTCTAAATGGGGTTTGTTACGTGTCAGCTTCTGTGGGACTTGATCTAGGAAGGCACTCCAAGTCACACCAGTGATAAACAGCTCTGCTATTTGTAAACATGACACATGCATTCAGTGATACAGACTAGAAGGAAATATTATTCATTGTGCAATCTGCATGCAGCATAATCACTGTGACCACGGTAACATGATGACTTAATTTACGGTTAGGCTGACACGCTTGTCTTGTTTTGTTGTGTGATCCAATGTTTTATCATCTCACGTGAACCCTAAGACAACCAGTCAGTGATGTTTTTAAATCCAAATGTGTCAAATGTGGTTCTGAATAACACTGATCTGTTTTACGCTAAACTGAGTTCTTTTATTGAGGAGATAGAGAAGCAAGTCTCATGTTAAGTTAATGCAGAATCCATTTAGTGTAATCCCTTTGCTGAGAACTTACACTCAGAACAGGTTCTGAGGAAGACACCCAAAGCTCCATGAAGGACAACGATAACCTAGAACAGCTTGGCCTAGAAATGGCTTTCTAACCCTCACATCTTTTTGTCAGTTACTTCCACTAGGAAGTGAAAACAAATTTGTCTTACACTGACGGAGTAGTTCTAAAGTGGTTATGACTACGGCCCTTCGCCTGCAAACACTGATGTGTTTAACAAAGAGCAAGTCCCATGAACTATCCTGCACAAGGAGATTTAATGCCACTCCAAAAGCATGAAGTTCCTTAGCATCCACAGGTAGAGACTCAATGGTCTGCTCATAGCCCACTGTTCAACTGACACGGTCGGAATGTCTGTATCAGCACATCTAACTTTTTCTGCATTGAAAGAACCACAGAGGAAGTAAATAATCTTGAGTCCTCCTGTAGGTGTCCAAGCAATTTAACCTGCAAAATGGCACATCGCCAATATTTGAAGATTGTTGTTAGTAGCTTGCAAGGAAGGGTGTTCACATTCTGTCAAGTTTTTCATGCCTCCTGCATTATGTAACAGGTTAACAAGTTACTATACCCAGTCAAAGTCACCCTAGGAGCTGGATTCCACATGACTATCTCTGGGAGAGAGCAGGAAGGGTTTATGTGACAGAGGCAGAAAAGTCAGATCAGCGAGCCTAACGAAGTCTCAACATTTGTCATGTACCTAACCTGACAGGTCTAAATAAACCGAGAGAGTTTCCAGGACACCTAAAGGGCAAAAGACTGCAAGATTTCCATATCTTTTTGGAACTCATTAGACACAGCAAGATACATACACTAAAAGCAAGGCATTTAAAGTAACAATGAATTAAGAAATGAGAGGGCAATAGTAATTGAGACAGCTAATTGATTTTCATCAGATATGGATGTTTCCTTAGTTCAGAACTGTAAATATGGTATGACCTCTGTAAACAGAATTTGAAATTTCCTAAGCTACAAATCAGACAGTGCCATCATAGCTATGACTTCATGATAAAACCTATGCAGAGAACTGCAATCAGCTTTCCATTCTCACTACAAAGAATTATGGGTGATTTCAAGAACCTAGGAGACTGAGGCATACTGCTATTTCCCTATCACAGGAATCTTCTGTATGTGCCATCTTTAAAAGTTCAACTTATTTTTAATAAGCCACCCAAATTTAGATCACACGTTTTGCTATTAGTATATGAAGCAGTAATTTAAGTTATACGTATAAAGGCAAAGCCTTTTGCCTTGAGGTAAGCGATCTGCAAGAGTAAATGCTGACACACACACAGCAAGAGTAATAAGATGACTCTTTACCTTCTGCCAGACATGTCACACGCATTTAAAAACTTACCTACTCCTCATGCGGTTGTAACAGTTTTTGGGAACATGCCTGTACAACCTACGCAGTATTATTTTTTTGTGATATTTAAGTGGCAAATCATAACCATCGTGCCTGTGACTACCTACATGAGTTAGCCACATCTGTATATTACAGTTCTGATTTTATATTTGTTTAGTTTGGTTCACGTGTGCCAGTGCCCACTGATGAGTGAGCAAAACATCAGAGCCCTGAATAAGGTGCCTTGTTAATTTTCAGAGAGGCAAGAGAGGGATGGAGCTCTCAGCAGCAGGCTTTTTTCACCAGACGCACTTTGAATCTTTGCTGGCTCTAGTACATTAACATCTCCTGCTTTCCCTACTTTTTAAGTGAGTAGATTGGCTGCCAGTTCACAAAGACCAATTATCATTTCAAGAGCAACTTTTTGGCACTAGAACTGTTTATATGGAAAACAGATTAAAGCTAAAATCCAGCTACCCTTATAATTTCAAAACCCAGTAGGACTCTAGACATGTGTTTTACTTGCTTATTACTGCTATAATAGAAAACACAGCCTAGTCAATCCGAACACCCATGTTTATTTTAATGTGGATTCATTGTATAATCATCAGATTTTAAGCTTATATGAAGCATCTCAAAAGATATTCCACTACTTTTAGAGCCCAGGCTCTTTTCTTTCAAGAAATACAATCAGTCTGCATTAAAATAAATACCAAGTTTTCAGTTATGAATTTCTGCAGTATTGATAAGACATTCAGTAGTGTAGATTACTTTCCAAATAGAATCCTTATGCAGAAGGCTAGGCCCCAGTACAGTAAAGATACTAAATGATACCTGTGAATCATCTACGCGTACAAATCATTTTGAACATAACCAACAAGCAGTTCTGTTGAGAACACACCTTGTATAAAAGCTTTAAGTTTGGACCTTAATCCACTGCCACTGACTGTTCAGTAGGCACATTCTACACAGCATTGTTGAGCTTTTTACAAAGAGAACAGATGGAACAGTCAAATAATTCCTGACCTGACTGAACATAAAAGTAATCAACAGAAATTAATATAGCTGTGATAAGTAGTTGATATGCCCTTTAAAACAGGTACAAGTTGTTCTAATAATACAGAATTGTGCTCTGATCAACTTTGCTTTTTTTCCCCAACCATGACTTAAGTTTTAAAAGGTTCTACCAACATTTTTTAATCAAAATGCTAGGATTTTCTGGTAAACAAGTAGTAACAAACATGCCAACAAAGGAATCAGTAATACACATTGGAAACTTATTTTCACAATTTGATGGTACAGATTTTTATTGTAAAAAAGGTAAAAAATAGCCTTGCAGGTAAATAATGAAATTACAACTGAAATTACAATTTTACCAGCAAGCATGGAAATTAATTATATATAAATCACCATGTCCACAAATTCTGCAGTGTTTTGCTTACCACTAACTCCACTAAATAGGAGGAAACAGGCAAACACCTACTAAGCCACTTGCCTGAAGTCACAGTGAGTCAGTGGCTGAAATAAAAACACAGTCCTGCTTTCCTCTCCTTGTGTCCTCACCACTGATTCAGCACAAATTCAGGCTCCATACCAGAGATCTACAATAGCTTATGCCCAGTGAAACCAGCAGCAGCCAAGGTTGGATGTCCAGGCCCAGAGAGTGGTAGTAAATGGTGTTAAATCCAGCTGGAGGCCAGTCACAACTGAGGTTCCCCAGGGCTCAGTGCTGGGTCCAGTCCTGTTCAATGTCTTCATCAGTGGCATGGATGAGGGCATCGAGGGTACCCTTAGCAAGTTTGCAGATGACACAAAGCTGTGTGCAAGTGTCGATCTGCTGGAGGGTAGAGAGGCTCTGCAAAGGGACCTAAACAGGCTGGACCGCTGGGCTGAGTCCAACGGCATGAGGTTTAACACGGCCAAATGCTGGGTCCTGCACTTGGGGCACAACAACCCTATGCAGAGCTACAGACTGGGAGAAGGCTGGCTGGAAAACTGCCAGGAGGAGAGGGACCTGGGGCTGTTGGTTGACAGCCGACTGAACATGAGCCATCAGTGTGCCCAGGTGGCCAATGGTATCTTGGCCTGTATCAGAAACAGTGTGGACAGCAGGGCCAGGGAGGTTATTCTCCCTCTGTACTCCGCACTGGTGAGGCTGCTCCTTGAATATTGCGTTCAGTTCTGAGCCCCTCACCACAAGAAGGATGTTGAGGCTCTGGAGCAAGTCCAGAGAAGAGCAACAAAGCTGGTGAAGGGTCTGAGAACAGGCCTTATGAGGAATGGCTGAGAGAGCTGGGGGTGTTTAGCCTGGAGAAGAAGAGGCTGAGAGGAGACCTCACTGCTCTCTACAACTACCTGATAGGAGGTTGTAGAGAGGAGGGAGCTGGCCTCTTCTCCCAAGTGACAGGGGACAGGACAAGAGGGAATGGCCTCAAGCTCTGCCAGGGGAGATTTAGGCTAGAGATTAGGAGGAAGTTTTTCACAGAAAGGGTCATTGGGCATTGGAACAGGCTGCCCAGGGAGGTGGTTGATTCACCTTTGCTGGATGTGTTTAAGGCACGGATGGACATGGTTTAGTGTTTGATAGGAATGGTTGGACTTAATGATCCGATGGGTCTTTTCCAACCTGGTGATTCTATGATTCTCTGACCCAGTTCCCTTTCTGCTCTGGCAACAAAGTAGACCATTACAGTTAGAAACAGTTCAGATTAATTGTTTCTGTAGTATCTATGAATCCTGAATCTGAACTACAGCACTATTTGAAAAGGTATATGGATAACAAACCACTGGTAGAGATTATCCTTTTAGCTCTAATACTGAAATATTACATTTTAAACAAATAACCTTTTCTCATTTTTTTGGTTGTTACTCTACCAAGTGTTCAACAGACAACAGTTTAGTTACAACTATGTTACTGTCATATGGTTCTTAATCAATTCACATTTATAACATGGGAATTTATTGGTACTAAACAGAAAATTTCTGAATATTTCATAAATTAAAATTCTGGGTTACAGGAAGAGCCTATCTTGAGAAATTCTCTGCATATCTCCAATTTCAATTAAAGCACACTGCAGCAAAACATTTCAAGTGGGCAAATTCTGACAGTGACTTCTGCAAGAGATTTTATTCTAAAATAAAACCATCACTAGAAAAATCAGTCTCGGTAGAAACCTAAAAAGGAAAACAACTAACAACTAATTTTCAAAACTGAAAGAAAATTAAAGCTGGTAAAATTATTTGTCTCCCTTTACTTCAATGGGAGATATTTCGTCAGCTTCCAAGGAACTGAGTGGAACAGTGCAGGCTTAGTGGACAGAGAACCTCACACTGTGAGTTTTGATGTTTTGCTACAGATTCAACATAGCAAAGTAGGTCTAGAAACACAGCAATGTAACATATAAAGAAGGAAGTGCCAAGCTGCAGTGCCTCTTCAGGACTGAATTCACGTTTCTGTATGTAGATTCAATTTATAGATAAAAACAGGTCACTAAACTTACCTGCAGTGAAACCTGTTACAACTGTTCGGATTACTGCCTCCTAAATGTGATCTGGAGATCGAGGTCTGTCAGTATCAGGTGATGATACATAAAACAGCTGCTTAAAACCCTCTAAAATCCAGCAACATAAGCAACCAGGAAAAGAACAAAACAGAGAAAAAACAAAGCCAAACACTCAAAGGTAAGCTTAATTTTTATTTGGCAGTAATTAAAGACCACTGTGGCAATAGTCCATAAGATGATTGCTGGTGTGTAATTTTTCATTAGGTGGCCCTCAAATTACAAGGAAAATGAAAAAGTACTATCTGCTTTTAATACAGACCATCCAGAGCCATTATTTTTTACAATTTTTGTCTGCATTGCAGGCAAGGATGCACAAGTACAGAATCAGATCAGAGAATTTCCCCGTCATCATGTATTGATTCAGAGATGAGATTTCATCAGGTAAGTATAAGGATCCACTTACACAGATGTAACTGTAAATTTGGGTTCACTGCAGCATCTGTGTTTGTTCCTTTTCTGCCATCTATAATATCAAAAGTTCAGATCACAAGCAGAACTTCACCTTAACTAAAAGGTGAAAAGATTTTGAAAGTTTGCTACCATTAAAATGGTATTATCCTTTCCCTTCTCCTGTTTATCTGAGGTGCTTTTTAAACAAGTTCAATAAATTTATAGCAAATGATCAGTATGCCATGTCTGAGAAATATTTTCTTTACATATCAAAAACAATATCAATTTTCCCCTTCTGCAACAGTGCAGATACAAAAAAATATAGTTATTATCCTTAGCCGTATTTCATATAGTTACGAAGACTTTGGCCTGCTTCATTACATCCAATAAATAATATATTAAAATATGAACAATATGGGAACAGTAATGATGATTTTGAAGTCAGTATTTTACTTCAGCACTCTTTCTAAGTATTAAATAATCTTATCTTTTCTGTGCTATTACTTCATGTGTGAAAATCAAATGATATTTTCGGAACCAAGTTATGTTACAGCTTTGATTTGTATAGCAAATGCTCATATGTATTTTTGAAATGCTTTGCATCAGATATTTAAAAGTATATTAAAATAATTTTTGAAATGCAAATTTTCCGTACTCAATAAATTTCAATGAATTATTGAAATGTATTATTGAAAATAATAAATAAATGAGAAAAAAAGATACACCAAAACGACTGAAGGATCTCCTGGGCTAAGGAACAAATTCAAACTCCCTATTCAGGCAAAAACATAAGCCACAAATAGGAATTTTATTTTAAATGAATTCTTAAAACAACCGTCACTTTTCAGATTCCCTTCAAATCAATGCTTTCACATCTCAGGGATAAAAATGCAAGAGTAAATTAAAAAGCAGGCAGAAGAACCCTAGCTGTCTGTAACTTAGAGTCCTTACTAGCCTCTCCCTTTCTTTAGAGTTCCATATCCTTTTTTCAGTCTAATGGCATTACAAAGGCAAACATAACCACTGAACAACCAACACATAGGATCCATGAGTTACACATATGATTACAGTGTAGTGATATCCAAACTTCAATAAAGGCAGCATAATTTACAGTCAAACTATGCAGGAAGTGCAGAGGAAATCAATTCCCCAATATATCATACAAAATAGTTCGCTGAAAATGTGAAGAAAATCTTCTCCTTAGAGAAAAATCAAAGTAGGAAATATAAAATGCACCTTCCTTGAATTTTATTTTGATTCCGCCCCTTCATCCACAAATTCAACGAGTGGAGCGTGTCTGTTGGCCTGGGTGCCTTCTTGGAAATTAACCTTTTTTATCACTCCTGCCTTTGGAGCCCTTATGGTGTGCTGCACAGAAACAGATCAACAGTGAACCAGCAGAGTACTTTTTTCTTTTTGTGCAATTAGAACAGAACACATGTAATTACTCCTCTGACACATACATATTTTAAACCCCCTTTACAAAGGACTAAGGTAACACTTTGAAAAGTTTTGTTTTCTCATCAATATTTATTTTAATAAGTACACTGGCAACAAAAAATGCTATAGAATATTATATTTTGGTCTATGAACTGATGAATATTATTTTAATTCATTCTTTTGTTATGATAAATACCAGGCAGAAATAACACAGTTTTAGTCCAAAATGTTAATCGTACAGCAGATTTGAACCCTTAAGAGGAATCTGTTGATTTACTAAAGATATTTTTGTCTGCTGGCCAGGAGAGGTCTTAACTGAGCAGCTATTTGGCAAAATCCAGATGAAATACAAATACAGCAACTAGTGACAGTAAAGGAATAGCATGTTTACATATCAGTCCCCAATTTAGTCTGCTTGTTATTGTTAGCTTTCCACTGAAGTTTTGTTTCTTGGTAGCTTTCTGCATAGGGTTAGTCTAATATCAGGCACAATCATTTACCATCCAATTGCAAATAATTTGGGGTGTAATTTTACTTTTAGAGCACAGTTGTCTTTCATACAATTTTTACTGCAATTTATTGAAGACTATGATAAGGAAAAGGCAGATGTTCTCAATGTTAATTCTGCTACCACAAATTGAAGTTTATAATGACATAATAGTTAAACCAAACTAGCTTAGGCTACATAAAATATAGTTCAAGCAATCTGAGCCATGGTCAAGCAACACTGCAAGATATAATGGCCAAAATGCTAGTCCACTGACCACCATGGTGTCAAATACAAAGAATATTTATTGTACACTTGGTAAAACTCTATGTAGACAATCATAAAAGTACTATAAACAAAAAATATCCTGGGCATATTTGCAAAGTCACCATTGGCTTAGTTTCTGTATGAAGTAACTGCAGATATTACGTGTGCTTATATCAAGAGATAGCAAGAGATACACCTGGATGGTTTTCTGCCAGAAAAATGGAAGGAGGAGAGGGGAAATAAGGATTGACAGCGCTAACCAATGAATGTTAGAACATCTGCGGAATAACACAGATCATATAATCATCACTAGTTAATAAAATAACAGCAAGTATAATCCTATAAAATCTGGTCAGACACAACACTTGGTTCACAGCATATGAAGCGATACTGACCTCTGCAAGCTTCATTCTGCATCAATTATGCAACTAAACATTAAATCCTGACCACACTTTTATTTTCTCAGTAATTTCATGTGTCACTTACCTCCATTTTCATAGCTATCATAACCATGAGAGGGTCTCCAACCTGAACCTTATCCCCTGCTTTCACAAACACCTACAATTCAAGACAAAATCATGAAAAAATCATGCATGTCTGTAGCATTAAAAATCATCAGCTGCATCTTGGCCAGCACAGTCCACCTAGTGGATCCACTGAGCCTCCTATCTTGATTATTGTTTAAATGGGTATCCGAATTCTCTAGATAATACTCAAGGGAAGTCAAAGGCTATAGAAATAGGATCAATAATGGCTAACAGCATGACCAGGGAGCCATTTATGTATCAAAGAAGAAACACGAGAAGAGGTAATGTATATTTCACCCTTTCTGGACTTAAGAGCTTCCGTTTTGAAGAGAAAGTGAAGTTGTTTTAAATATGAGATGCAGAAAGAAGACTGCAGGAGCCACCTGATTTTATTACAATACCTCTGATATAGAGTGATCACTCAGCATGTAAGAGATCCACATTTAATGTACCCCACCCTCTGAAAGGGTTCATGGTTTTTAATTACTGGCAGAATCCTTCAACTAGTAAACTCTCCTGGAAATCTCTTTTCTGTTGAAACTTTGTCACTCTACAGAGGAATACATAAAACTTGCTTAACTAAAAAAGAAACAAAAACAGGAACAAAAGCAGCAAAACACACAGCTTAACACAAAAAGAGACTTCTGAATATTTCTTTCTGCAAGTACATCTCATCTCACCCTTTTGGTTAGATGAAATGGATCAAACAGCCTGTAAGAGTTCAGGGAACTTCAACTTAGAAAGTCATTAAGATGAAGAAAAACCTATTTATGCAGCAAGATTAGTTGAATATTCAAATCTTCCAGAGTTCTTGAAAAAGACGACTAGAAGCCTGATAAACTCTTACTTGGCTGCTGAAAACTCAGAGTAAACAGGAATTTTTCCAGCTGGGAGAAGTCAGGCAGCACTGCCATTTCTGGCTCTGATTCTTTCCTGGCAGTACAGAAGCAAGCGACATTTCTGGAAGAGTGAACTTGGGACACATATTGGAGAATTAATTTCCTACTCATATTATTATTACCTTTTCAACTGTGCCTGTCATGGGTGCTACAGCACCACTCTGCGTTCCCACTGAACTTGCTGCAGATAAGTACTTTGGTACAGGAAGGCCAATCTGAGCACTACCTTCCTATGGAAACAGAATCAATGACAAGAATTAACATAAAATAATACCACTAGTACACATGCTGATGTACAGGGAAATAACAGATCCAGCTCTAAACAAATCAATCAGCTGTTTAGACTGGCAGACTGCTATGGCAAGGGCAGCAAAAAGACTGTTGGTGTGCTTACTATCATGCCAATGTCTATGTCCTTAAAAGCCATGCCTGCAGCAGCTAAGCATCAGCAAGGAAGGAACCACTCCTGTGAAAAAGAAGCTCTACAGGGACCTTTGTACCAAACCTACACCTTCCCTATTCATGCAGCAACAGCACAGAAAGTTTCAGAAAACGCATAAAGACTGCTGGCACAAGGAATAGGCAGGCTGCTGCAACAAGAAAGGCATCAGCATCTTCATTGCCAAGCACACTGTCAATACGAGTGATTCACAATAAAGTGGTTTTGGTGCTAAATTGAGGGAATAATTCTCACCATTATAAAAAAACCCCTAATTTGTCTCAGCTTTGCTACCGAAAGTTTCCCAAAGATTCCTCCCCTATATCCTACCCACCCCTAGAACTCCTGCAATTTCTTCTAGATCCCCCACCTCAGACTCCACTTCGATCCCACAGGAAAATCAAGCTTTGCCATTCCAGCATGAGTTACTTTTTCCTCACCAAAATTTTCCTCAGCAGAATTCTCACCACATTCTGCTCAAAGTCTTAAAGGGCTCAGAGCAAGGGGTTAATTATTCAAACTAATATATACTTAAAATTCTTATTTAGACTACATTTTTTAGTTACTTTAAAGCCCTGTAATGTTTTTAACTACAAATAAAAAATTACCAGCCTAACCATGCAAATTAGGGTACCTCCTCTTTCAAACGCCATTATTCATGCAATGAAGATAATGACATGGTAACTCAGGGTATCATTTTTTTAATATGAGCTGAAGTTACCCTTCCTCAGACCACTATCAACTTCATTATCATAAATTAATTTTAAAAATTAAATACATCAAACTAAAAATATCAGTTACACACCTTGAAGTAATTGCTATTGTTCTATGACAAACTTAAAATACTTGACTATTTAAATAATTTATGCTTCCCCCTCCCAAATCATTTGCATCTCCTTTGATTCCCCTGATTGCATTTTTACCTTTTCAAAAGTAATTAATTTTCTCATTCACTGACCATAAGCAACTAACTTCTAATTATAGCTATAAATCCAAGAACTATCAGAACATTATGGGCTAATGTAAAAATTTCCAAATATAATTCTCTTTCACATCCTCTTGCAATTCATGCTGTTCACTGACATGGGTAAAACTCTTAAATTTTATATTTGTGAAAATAAAGAAAG